>VDFB02086081.1:315780033-315936344 GCA_007258455.2 Sequoia sempervirens
CAAACGAGGCCATTTAAGATCTCCTTTGAAATATACTGAAAATGAGAGGCAAAGTAGGCAAGAAGAGAAATCAAAATTTCCTTCTAAAGATACAGAAAGGGATAGACAAACAAAACGGGGCTGTTCACAATCTCCTTTAAGAGATAGTGACAAAGAGAGGCAATGGCAAAGAATTGGTGTTGACAAAGAGGTTTTAAAGGATCTCCAATATTATTCCCAGCCCCAGTCTCCAGGTGCTAAAAATGGCATTGAGGATAATCATAGAGACCATCAGTACAAAGAAATATACTATGAAAGGAGGAGTTCAAAGTCTCGAGACATCAATAAAGATAAGCCATTGGAAAGGGACAGATCAAGATCTCCTGAAATTGCAGGAGATAAGCACCGGGGTAAGGGCTCATCTCCTTCATATGACAGGTATAGAGACAAGGGCAAATCTTCTTCCCGTGATGGGTATAGAGACAAGGGTCGATCTCCATCTCGTGATAGACTTAGAGACAGGGTACGATCTCCTTCTCATGACAGGTATAGAGAGAGGCTGCCATCTCTTTCTCGTGACAGTTATAGAGACAGGGGTCGGTCCCTTTCTCGTGACAGGAATAGAGACCGGGGTCGGTCCCTTTCTCGTGACAGGAATAGAGACAGGGGTTATGGTGTAAAGCGTTCAAGGTCTCGGGAAGTAAGGGATCGGTATTCTGATTTGCGAGAGAGAGTCCGGGCTTATGATGAAGTCAGGAAAACATCTAGATCTCGTGAGAGGGAGTTGAAACGGAGTAGAAGCAGCCGGGATCGTGGTCAACGGGACAGAAGATCAAATTCAAGAGAAATCTCAAGATCTGGTCGAAATGATGACCGTTATGACAGACATCATAGATATGGTCATGAAAGACAATCAGACAGAGACAGACAAAGAGACAGAACAACAGAAAGAGAGCGTACATCAAAGTATGGAGAATCAACACAGGATTTTAAAGAGGAGAAAGAAAGAAATAGGTGGGTAAATTGTACTGTTCTTTCAGCTTCTTTTGAATGTGTACACTCTATTTTGGGGTTCCCTTCTTGAGCTGCACAGTCTTAACTAAATTGTTTTTGCAGGGAGGAGGAGAACCAAGAAGAATACCAGGAGAGAGTTGCATTGCAACTTGCAGAGCAAGAAGAGGATGATGTTGAAAAAATCAAAGAGGAAAGCAGGAAGAGGAGACAGGCAATACTAGAAAAGTACAGACAGCAGAATCAGCAGACGATGATAACTGAAGAAGCAGGCCAAGATGCTGGAAAAGGTATTTAATCATGTTTTATTGGTGAATGTATCTCACTTTTTAGAGAGGAAAGATATGCCAGAAAAGTGTGATTATTTTTACTTCTGAGAATAAATGTAATTCAAATGTTTAAATTGCAACAGATGCTCATACATCTACTTCAGATAATCAGCCCGAGACAAACACAGCTGCGACACTGATTTCAATTAGACAGTCGGAACAGATCACTGGACATGCTGATAATGGACAGGATGGGAGTGATATTTTTGTACCCGATTCAACTTTTTCTGTTGGAAAAGAGTCTACACAAAATGGGGTACTCCCAGCGGAGAAAACATTGGGTACCGGTGCTCTAGGTGAAGGCTCTCCAAAGGTCAGTATGCTTGCATGTATGCAGTAGTTTCTCTTGTTAATTTCTCTAAACTAAAGAAATGTTATGCTATTTGTGGAAAGGATTGCCTTTTTGCTTGAAATAATGACCTTGGAACCATTTATTTTATGAATTTAATCCTGCTTAATTTAGAATGTGTTGTTTGTGTGTCTTGATTTTGTGTGCCTGCCATAATTGTTCTGTTGCCTGTGGGCACTCAATTTCTGCTATGCTAATTATGGAAATGACATTTTTTCTTTATTTCAGAGTGAGGTGGCTGCGGATATGTTTAGTGATGACATCTTTGGAGAGACTCCTGCAAAAATACGTAAACCGGTAATATTGATATTATAGCATTTTGTTTGTTAAGATTAAATTGCAAATTATTGTTTCTACACACATGTATAGACATATGTTTGATTAAATGAAATAGCAATTGTGTCTTGTAAGTGATGAGAAAGTATACTGCATTGGACACAAACAGGGTTGCTTGGATTGCTGTATATGTTGATATGGGATTAGATGACATTAGTGCCCTATTGCATATATTTTTCTCTTACTATTCATATATTTTACTTTCTTCAGGCTAGAGGAGATGGCTTACCTGTTGATACAAGTGGTCTTCATGACAACTGGGATGATGCAGAAGGATATTATAGTGAGTTTATTTTGTGGGAGCAAAATTTTAAGTTTAATTTTAATAGACATTTTTTTTGTATTCAATTGAAATTGATGATCCATTTATCGTAAATGTGTTTTGGAACTTTGGACAATTTGCTTGGTCTACAAACAAAAGTAACTTGGTATAACTAATTGGTATTTGACTTCCAGGTTATCGTATAGGGGAGGTCCTTGATGGTCGCTATGAAATCATAGCAGCTCATGGGAAAGGTGTGTTTTCAAGTGTTGTTCGTGCAAAGGATCTTAAGGCTGGGAAGGGAGAGCCTGAAGAGATTGCAATTAAAATTATTCGAAACAATGAAACTATGTAAGCGTTTATTCTCCAACTTCAGTCAAACAACTTCCTTGCTTTCTTCAGTAGTTGATTTTCTCCCGTTCCTCTGTAATTTCTGTCAATATTTTGCACCACAGGTATAAAGCAGGACAAGAAGAACTAATAATATTGAAAAAACTGGCTGGTGCTGACCCTGAAGATAAACGTCACTGTGTCAGATTTCTCTCCAGCTTTAAGTATAGGAATCATCTTTGTTTAGTATTTGAGTCTTTGCACATGAATCTTCGAGAGGTTCTTAAGAAATTTGGTCGCAATATTGGTCTTAAATTGACTGCAGTGCGAGCGTATGCAAAACAATTGTTTATTGCTTTAAAGCATCTGAAGAACTGTGGAGTTTTGCACTGTGACATCAAGCCTGATAATATGCTGGTATGATATTATTCAATTTTCATATTATTTGAAAAATAATGGCTCAATCAAATTGAATTTTTATTCTAGATTAAGGCTCATGTTAATTTACCTTTTTTCTAACCACTTTTAGAAAATATTTGCAGGTAAATGAAGCAAAGAATGTTCTGAAGCTTTGTGATTTTGGGAATGCAATGTTTGCTGGTAAAAATGAGATTACACCTTACCTTGTGAGCCGCTTCTATCGTGCCCCTGAAATAAGTAAGTTCTTGTCCTCCTTTAATTTGTATATGTTCTTTTCTGCAAATCATAATTTGTGGGTACTGCTTCACGTGGCTGGCTTAATGCTGGTTATTGGTTCTTTTGCAATCTTTCTTGTTAGGAACTGTAGACATCATATCATTAGTTCAATATGTTGTTATTGCTTTTAAAAATTTAATAAGCTTTTTGATGCTATTGCAGTTCTAGGTTTACCTTATGACCATGCCATGGACATGTGGTCAGTCGGATGCTGCTTGTTTGAGCTTTATCTTGGAAAAGTTCTTTTCCCAGGCCCAACAAACAATGATATGCTGAGGCTTCACATGGAGCTGAAGGGACCCTTCCCAAAGAAGATGTTGAGGAAGGTGAGAACAATTATATTTAATAGGATTATGTGGTATAATTTGCATTAAATCTGGGTTATCAAGTGTTTTTAACAGACTCAACTCCCGGTTGACAGGTGGATTACTAAGCAGTCAGTGAAGGAATAGGCAAGTTGCTTTTTCTTATTGATGAGCTGTGTGTTAGACTTAAGGGCATGCGTTAATGTGTCTCTATCTTCCTTTTGTGGGTATAATAACTTAAATTTTAATGGAATTATAACAGATAGAACAGGCCTCTAGGCAGACTAACTAAGAGTTTAGGCTACATGCATGTCTAACTGATTGATGGACAAATATCCAGAAAGCAAAGATAATTGACATTTAAATTAATTTCCACAGCTAAATAACTTTCCATTGACCACTAGAGTCAACCATATCATGAGCATAGTTTCCTGGATCAGAGCATTAGGCTGCCATTCTATTCTTTATGACGGGTTTTCTGAAGGTTATCAACTTACTTTTTAAAATGCTCTTTAATTTTCTTTGCTTGCCTCTAATTGAAGAGGTAGTATTATGTGAATATGCCTTCCTTCAGAGGTTGTTTTATACCCTATCATTGTGAGATGACTGAATAAGATTTTGAGAGGATGGCAGGACCTTACTGTTGGAAAATACTTACTCTGAACTGGACAGCTATCACTGATTCTGTTCAATAATTTTTTTAATTTTGTTTGCTTGTCTCCAACAGGAGAGGTAGTATTATGTGAATATGCCTTCCTTCATATTTTATATTTATCTTTTCATAGCCCAATCAGTACAAGATGACTGAATAAGATTTTTAGAGGATGTCAGGACCTTACTGTTGGGAAATACTTACACTGATCTGAATAGTTATCATGGTTTCTGCTCAATGATTCTTTTAAATTTCTTTGCTTGTTTCCAACTGAAGAGGCAGTATTATGTGAATATGCCTTCCTATGTGGTTTGTTTTATATTTATCCTATGTTACCAAATCACCGTAAAATTAAGCTGATTTGGGTACGAAATGTACCGGAAACGGAATCGGCATGGAATTGGATTGTTTGTGTCTTGACCTTGAAAAAACCCTAAACCGCATTTTTTTATTCCTGAAAATTAAAAGCCCTAAATGAATGGAAAACGTCTTTGACTGCACTTGTTTTTAATATTTGTCATAAACATTATTGTTATTTTTTATGTTTCTTATTTTTGATGGAGTATGGAATTTTAGATGGTTGGGCTTTCTCTGAACCATTCTCCTCCATTTAGTTGAAGAAGGGGGACCTGTACAGATAGGATTGAAAACCTTAAGATGTTCTCTATGTCGAGATCCAAAGATGTGATCTCTTCCCACTGCTTGAGATATTATATGCTGGTGATCTGTTGATTGAGATAGTTCATTCATGCCCCTACTGCTAATAATGAAATTCGTTCATTTGGCCTTCTAGCATAGGGGGCTCAATTGTTGATTTTGATGTTTCGATAGAGCTTACAAATGACGATAGAACCATCAACACCACCAGCATACGTACACCCAGCATCTTATCCAATACCAATACCAGTAGATCTGAGGGGTGGGAGATGGACCCAGTACAGCATGGTTTCTGTTCTGAGCTGTAGTCTTCTCACCAGCAACAACAGGTAATAAAATTATAAATTAATAATAATATAAACTAAACTAATATATAATATACTAGTATATTATATAATAAAATAATACAAATTATACATTAATAATTATATAATAAAATAATATAATTATATATTAATAATTAGTATATTGGGGTGTCAATATATTTTTTATTAAATTATATATTAATAATTATATAATAAAATTATAAATAAATAAAAAATTAAAATTTAAAAATAATAAAAAGAACTTGTATAATTAATACATCATTATTAAATAATAAATATTAATATATTATTTTTTAATTAACATATTTAATTTAATGTATTTTTTTGATTTTTATATGTTTTTTGTACGGACATACCCATGCCCTACAAATATTTTTGCAGTACCAACATACCGTACCCATGTACCCATACCCGTACCTGATTCCAATTCGGCAACTTAGTATTTATCTTTGCCTAGTCCTATGAGTATGAGATGACTGAATAAGATTTTTAGAGTATGTCAGGACTTTACTGTTAAAATATACTTTCTTCTGATCTGGACAGCCATCACCGATTCTGCTCAATTTGGGACTTGAAAGAGACCAGGAGCAAAGGTCCATGCTGATTGCCTTAGAATGTTTGCTGGTGTATTTGTATACATGATGTTTCTTGCATTTGTTTTACTAGTAGCTGCTTTCCATTCTTGTTCTCGAAAATGCATTTCACTATCTTTTTGATTTGACTTGTTTCTTTACTAGTAGCTGCTTTCCATTCTGGTCTACGTTTTTGTAATTGTCTTCTATCTTTTGTCAAAGATAAATCTCAGCTTTACATATAGGGAGGGATGTACAGTTTTTTTCTTGCTATGCCTGAATTTTTTTTATGGTGTCCTAACAGACTTTCTACTTGCAAAATAGATAATCTATATGTTCTGAAGTTATAATGTTTTTAATAGATTTCCATATTTGACTTTGACAGGGGAGTTTTACAGATCAACATTTTGATCAGGACTTGAACTTTCACGCCACAGAAGAGGATCCTGTTTCAAAGAAGGTAAATGCTTCAACATTTATTCTAGTAATTTTTGAATTTTTGATAAGGTATTTGCAGCCTCTTTTTGTTTGCTTAATTATATCTCTTCATGGAACTGTACGAAATTAACCTGTTTTGTTTTATTTGTATGTGATCAAGCAGACAGTGAAAAGACTGCTGGTGAATATCAAACCCAAAGATATTGGCAATCTTATCCAAAGCTCTCTAGGGGAGGATCCCAAAATGTTGTCCAACTTCAAAGATCTTCTGGAAAGGATTTTTATCTTGGATCCAGATAAGCGGCTAACAGTATCGCAAGCATTGAGTCATCCATTTATCACTGGCAAGTGAAACGGGTTGCCGATATATGCACCGGATTTGCTGTTAAGTTTAGATTTTGTTCATTGGCTTCAATTGAGGTTAAGATTTTAATACAATGATAGACATGGTCAATTATTGTAAAATTTTCTGTTATTGTTAGATGACAATGTGGCACATAATTTAGTGCTTTGCTTATTCTATTCACCTGATGATGGGATATTTATCCTGTGGTCTATCATCTTTGGTGTACCCTGCCAAGCGCAAGCGGTATAGAGTTCTTGGCGTGGATGAACCGTGAAACAGATGGTGTTGGTGTGGAGCTCCTTTTCTACTGGGTGATTCTTTCAGTGGAATATTTCTGTTTCTATTGTAAGACAACTCGCCACAGGCGTTTTCCCCTTGTATAATGTTCCTGGTAGTAATTTTTTTTGCAAGCGATATTGCAGCACAGTTGTATTCAATGAAAATATTTAGATATTACATTTAAGCATCTTGCAAATAATTGATCAGTGGAGTATATGCTGCTATAGATTTTGTGGTATAATGATAACTTGGATTAGCATGGAATGGATTTTTCAACATATTTCGAGAAGTTGTACCAAAGTAAAAATAAATATTTCTTTTTTTGCATGTTCCATGTAAAAATGCCTCTTTGTCATACATTGTTTGAATTTAAACTTTATTTTTGAATCGGAAAGTTACCTGGTTGAAGGTTCATTTGGGTCTCTCCTTATTGTCATGGCAATTAGCATTTTATCAGTTGATTTGCTTTGTTTCTTCTTATAGTTTTTAATGTACTGTTTGCAATGATAAGTATCCTGGGGAGTCTAATAATGTTTAATCAGTTGTTTTACTTTGATTCTTCTTATAGGTTTTAATATAATGTCTGAAATTATAAGTGTCCTGGGGAGTCTAATTATATTTTTTGTTCAGGGTTGCTTTCAGGTTTCATGAGATAATCCATTCGGTGCTTTAAGTGCCAGGTAGCTGCTGCAAGAAGGTATCCTGTTTGATATTTAGCTAACTGGTGATATGGTTTTGAGTTTGTTAAGATTTCTTCTTGTGATGGGTCTTTGATGTTGTTGTATGTTTTTGTTATGGTGTAATATTCAGGGGGATTTACTTGTTTCTTGGGTGAAAGATTCTTGACTGTATGGAATTTTTACATTTATAAATTACTACCAATACAATAGAATTCAATTGCAAAATTCAAATAGTTGTAATGAACATGCCAATATCCATCTGCAAAAGGTTTACACTAGCACTAGAATGCATAGATCCCCTGCTGCTAATCTGATTGATCCATCGGTATTGTATTGAGAGCATTGCAGCCCCCGGGCTCCTGTGATCCTTTATTGAACAAAGGTGCTATATACATGTGAGGAACTCAACTGTGTACAACCCTTTATTTGTCTTCAAAAAAAGGTTCTACATGTACGCATCAATTAACTATATAGAAAGATAAATAAATAAGACTGATGTTATCTTTTATTACCTAAGATTGCATGTATGAAAAATTGGTCAATAATTTTTGAAGAATTTTGATGCTGATGCTATGCAAAAAATAACTTCAATTGTATGATATGCAAAAGGTGTAATCTCTTCTCCATTACCAATAGCAGGTTTAGTTGAAAACGTTAGATGCTGATTATGAAATCTTAAATGAATAGGGTCAACTACATTTACTGCAGAAATAACTATCATGGATTTTATAGAGTATAAGACAAGTATGCTATAGGTTCAAAATAGTTATATATTTTATTTTTTACCTCCATGAAACCTTTTTATGAACTGTCTGTGGTTGATGGCTGCAGTGAGTATTATATGGTAGGTATGTCATTTCTAATCACACTATCTGCAATAACTAAAGGCAGGCAGTATGCAAACTGTTATCTTAATTTTGTAGGTTAAACAAGCAACATTAGATGTATGAATCTTATAATTGACATCTACATGGTATTTGATCTTCTCTTAGTTTTGATTGCAGAGTACAGTTTCATGATGGAGTCTTGTGGGTTTGAGAGTTTGCAACAATGCAACACAAATACAGTAAGTAGCTAAGCATGATATAATCATCAGTACTGTTTGAATTCATCCTAAATTGATAGGCTTAAAATTGAAACTAATGTTTCTAGGCTTCCTATATGTTAAAATGCTTGGACACACTGTGGTAACTATCTTGTATAGAGTAGTTTTTTTATGTTATCCTTGTGACTGTTTGCCTGCCATGCTACTGTTGTTGTTTGCTCGATAAAAACTCTTTTTGGTTTCAGAACAATGAGAGTATATATGATCTATCTTGTTTAAACACTGATTTGCCTGGTGAGCCTACTATACTAAAGAAGTGATGAACTAAATGGCGTTTTTCGTTTAACCCACATAAACCTTATGTTATATCTCTCTTGACTACATTAGAAAGTCCACTTTCATTTTACATTACTAGAATTTGCTTAGAATTATCATTAAATGTTTATTTCTCCTTTTTCTTCTTATTACACTGAAATAGTATCCTTAGCCTTTAGTGATTGAGTCAATGCCAGACCAAACTTATGGGGTTTTTTAATGAATTTCAATGTGTACTAAAGAAAGTAGAAGCATGATACTTGAGCTTCCTTGGATATGGGAATAGAAGAATACAAGGTTCTTGGATTTCAGGGTTTGCAGAGTTAGGATGGGAAAAAACTTATAGAAATGATCCAGCATGAATGTTTCTGAACTAAACACACATTAATTTAAAGCTCTGTTCTTGCCGTTGTATTAGTTGGACTTAGATACAATTTATACAGTTAAAACTCTTCTTTGTGTTGTTTGTTGCTACAACTAGTTTGTGCATTTACATTACAATGAAACATGCAGGAAGGTCATACACACACATGTGAATTGTCTATAATTTGTGGATGTTTACCTCAATGCCTTGTAATTACAAATGTGCAAAATAGTATTAATATATGTGAATATTCTTATATAATACATGACAAACAAGTTTCAGTAGTCACTTTGTTTTGATATTTTGAATGTAGGATCCAAATTTTGAATTTTCATATTCAGAAATCAAATTTGTAGTTTGAGATAACATTTTTCTGTCACTTATGTGGGTATTTCTAGCACTTCCTATGCTGTGAGTTTTGACAAAGGAACTATAGTTTATGCTTCTGCAGTCTCTTACTGGTGTATGTCCTTCAAATAGGTAGCATGTAATATGATTGTTTATAGATTTTACAAGGGTAGAGCAACAGTACGTTCTGGGAGGGTTGTGAATGGTGTGCAAGGCATTACTATGCAATAATCAAATTAATTAATAAATGAAATGAAGTGGATAAGGGAAAAGTATTCTAACCAAGCAGACTTGTTTTTGTGTTGATATTTCACTTTGACCTAGACAATCCTATTCCTTTGTTGAACTGTTCTTGGGTTCATGTCTTGTCTTATCAAACAATATTCCTTTGGTGAGTTTCCTTTGGCTTTGGAGTTTTTTGGTTGTACATAAAGGAACCCTATGTGAATGTGGGTGTAAGAGGGAATTTTTTTATGTTTCAATAGGGAATGGTAAGTGAGAAACCCTCTGAATACATGCGAGTTTCTAGACCTTAATGTAGAGCAAGCTGATTGGGACTTATGGCACTCTAATACACCTATTAAAATCCAAGTTTAAGGTATCATGTTCCTTTTGAGCCCATCGCTATCCTGTGATATGTTGAAAAATGGGAGATGCAATGTGCCAAGAAGCCCCTTGTCCACATTATCAATTTAATTTATATTTGTACCTAGCATACCAAGTGAAAATAAGCCAATAAATTATGTGCAAGAGGATGAAATAATGGAGGCAAAAATGGAAGTACATATATGAATTTGCCTAGCTGACAAAGAATTTATGTGTATCTTGTTTCAAATCTGATTTTATGTGCACTTTGCCTTTCATTGCATGGTATTTTATTATTTGAGAGTAGAAAAATATGATTTTTATATCGTCATTGAAAGTTTGCACAGCTTGGATGTCTTTCTGAAATAAAATTCAATAGAATAAAATGTGATATGTAAAGTTGGTATGGGCAAAAATCCAAAATTCCAGAATGACACAAAATAATGAATGATATTGTGTAAATGGCAACCTGTTTAATGTGCAGCAATGGTATGTCAGTGTTAAAATTTGTAATTTGTGAATTTAAAATTTTAACTGGCAGTTTTGTAATTGACAATACATAATGAGACATGTGCTTTATCAGCTCAAGAAAAAAGGGTTAAATTTGCCTGTAAGGGTTTGACAGAATGCTGAAGAGGTTGACATGTTGATTAGTGCTGATAATTGTTTTGGTCTGTAATTAGACAATTTCAGCTTTAGTTGAAAAATACAATTATGCCTCTGCAACAACTTGTCAATAGTCATCATCTGTGAGAAATGACTCTAAAATTGGCAATGAGATGCGGTAATAATGTCCTAATGATGTATACTTAAGGGGAAAGCCTGATTTTAGTCTCCAAGTCATACAATTTTACACCCAAGAGCCTATTTGCACTAAGAAAAGGACAAAAGACAGTTGTCAGGTGATTGAACAATGGATGTATCCTTCAAGGGGAAAATTTTGAAAGGGGATGGGCGATTTATGGGCTACCAATGCAAATCTTAACAGAAGCAAGTCACTGTATCGATCCCTGGAACCTAATGTATACACTTGAAAAAGGGGTCCGGTCTTCTTAGTCGAGTCTCTAAACATCATAAGGAGAGAGGCCTCTCCTAGTATCCTCTTATAGATAGGAGAAAACAAATGAGACAAAATGAGTAGGCTTGATCATGACCTGTGACGTGCATTAGTATGTAATAAAATAATTAAAGAAAAAATGAACAAGGGCAAATGGAACATTTATGTCTTAAAGGCTTGATGGCTGCAGGTTAAGCTTAGAAGGATGGAAACACCAAGCAGATGCAGATGTGCTCCACCTGTATTCCATTGTTCTAGTATTAGGCTAGTGTTGTGAATTATATTTCTCCCATTCTTGAAATAATCGGCCTGCTAAATGTTAAAATAGGTTATATGGCCAATTTCAAATGTATTCCACATGATTATAGATAGTCAAATTGAAAATGGCAGAAAAGAATAATGGCAAGGGGGGGACCTAAGGTGCACGCCAGGACACCTACTTATGATAAAGGCAACACGATTGTTCTAGTGCAGCCTATTACAATGCGACAAATCAATGAATGGGGGATGGAGTCAGCCATCAAGCACTTTTACAATGTAAAGTGTTAGTGATACCTTTTCTATGTATGCACAAAATAGTTCACCAGTGACCACACTATGTATAACAGTGGCAACATTAACATTTTCTCCACAATATCTGCAAGTGATAACCTCAGTGGTAATTTGCTGTCTTCAATACAGGCACAGGTTTTTAATTTTTTAAAATTAAGGTTCAAGCATGTAATTGATCCAATATTTGAGATGGTTTTGATTAGGTATTAAGCATTTTTGTTTTAAATTAGGTTTCAGTTAGTTAGCTTTTAATAAATAGGTGCAATTATTTAGGTTTAATAGTTATTTTGAAGTTATAAAGTAATCTGTTCACAGTCAATATAATCAAAATTTATATGATGCTAGATAAATTGTATAAAATCAAGAAATCTGTATTACAGAGTGAAGATGTGAAGGTGGGCATATATAAAGTAAATCCATTACAAATCTCTATTTGAGTGTTGTAACAATTAATTATTTAGTTGTTTAAAATTATGTACTGGTATACTTGAACTACCTTTGGAATGCTTCATTTCAATTCTATTCTTTGAAACTGGGTTTTGAAATCAACTTTTTTGCTTTTTTTGGACTTCAGTCATGAGGGCTTCAAGCTCTGTTTTTGTCTTTCAAACCTGAACATCCTGATATGATGAGCTTCATTTTCAGGACTTTGGATATATATATATCTGTACACAGAAATTTTGTCCATTGATTGTAATTGCAAAGAGCACTCCTCTGTTGTAGCTTGTGCCAATAAACAATAGGCTACGCTACAATTCTGAAATTTATATAGCACACTGATGATGATTGAACATTGAACCACTCTATCAACTCTAGTGATTCACTCTGTAATACAGATTTGCAGTGTTACCCCAAGTTTCCGGGACAGGGACGGCAGGGGATGGCGGGACGAGTCCCCAAGTTTCCAATTTTTGAGGCCAAATTTGGGGATGGCTATATAAAAATATAGGGAAAATTTTAAAAATATAGGGGAATTTTAAATATTCATATGATAACATGGATAAGGCATGCATAACATACATTATAGAACCTTAACATATAACATTTGTGTTCAACATTATGCCAATACTCAATATGCATTCAAAATTAACATACACGAATCATGAAACAACCTCAAAGTTATAATTTATAAACTTATATCAAAATGCCCAAAGGCTACATTGCTGCCATATTGTTTTAAAGTTTGCTATGAAAATCAAAATACAATATCGTATGTCAATAATGAATAAACAAAGAGCACTGCTGCCCCCAACCATCTCTCATAACCGCATCAAAATCAGAGTCATCCTCTGAGTCACTGCCACTGTGATGCTCCTACTTAACCAACAGAACCCCAACCAAACCCTTAGCTGTCTCCTCCTCATCTACTTGGGCCACGTCCTCGGGATCAATATCCCAATGTAGAGCTTAGAGAGGCCTTTTTTCCCTCATAAAAGAGTCAAAAACAATGGGGCCCACAGATGCCATGTAGGCAGGGGCGTTTATTTTTATTTTAAGTTTAAAACCACTTTAGATGTGGGGGACGGCCGGCCGTCCCCTGGGCGTCCCCGAGACCGGTCAGTCGTCCCCTGGCTGTCCCCGGGACTGGTCAACCGTCCCCCATCAGGTCAACGGCGTCCCCCCGTTTCGGAGACGTTTCCTTTTTTTTTTTGGTTGCAAAAAAGGGGACGGTCCCTTGCCGTCCCCCAGCCGTCCCCTTGTACCCAGGACGTCCCAGGGACAGGGACAGGGCATGTTAGGGGGGGCGGGGATGCGTCCCCGGGTTTCCCTGCAGATTTGTGATTGATTTTGTTGAAAATGAACATTTCTTCATGCTAACACAAATTATTTTCAGCTGGAATGTTTCAAATACTTGTTTAAGGTAAAAGTACATCTAACTCTTGAATTTGTATCCTAGTATTCTTCATTCTCCACAATGGGCCTTCATTATGATACTGTGATGGCTTGAGTGATAATCCGAATAATTGTTTTACAATCTTCAACAATCGTACAAGGTGTAAAATCAGGATGTGGACTAGTTACTAATCCCAGTCTTTAACAAGTTTATTTTGGTTGTTATTATTAATGTATGAATGCATGAGATTCTCTTTACTGACCTTTAAGTGTGTTATGGTGTCATGTTCCCCTTCCCAATGAGCTGGAAAAGGAAATATTAAATATTGTAAATATTATAGGTAGCCAAAAGATTTAAAAACATAATAAAATACTTTAAAAAAACAAAAAAAAAGCTGACAGCTTGTCATATCTGATATAATACTATGTCATATATGATATAATACTTATATTTTGGGCCAAAAGGTGGCCACCAATCTGTCATATCTGATTTAATACTAAAATATTGGTCCAAAAGGTGGCTTCCAACCTGTTATATCTGGTATAATATTGAAAAATAAGGGGGTGAAGGGAGGTGGTTGCGTTAGAAGTTGCCACCCTAGTGTAGGAGTCTTTAAACAAATGGAAGCCAGCAAATGCATTCATTTAGTTCATATTTCTTCAAGTCCTTGTTTTGAACACTTGTTCATCCAGTCCAAAGGTTGAAAACCCTAAGGAAATTGTAAGAGATTCAAGGACAAATTTGTCAAAAACTCTTGAACTTCTCAAGTAGAAATTGGGGATGAAAGCCCTTGAATATCTGTAGGCAATCCAGGTCTAGAATTGCTCAGAACTTAAGGAATTTCAGTAGGCAGTGTAGTAATCAGAATTAGCGTCATTCCATTTGCAGCACAATAGTTTTACAGAGTTTGTAGCCTGCAATGATACAATATACTGCAGCAGACCGCTTACACCACTCCATTATTTTGAAGCAACAATGTCCAAAAAAGGTTTTCAGTTTAGTAATGTATTTCTGGTGAATATTAGCCTCTGTTTCTACTCAGAAAAACCTTATTACTAGTTATTGTATGCTGTTATAGCTGTACTATGCAGGAAACTGTGCATTATTGTGTTTCCAAATTGGGTTATATATTTATCTTCCCTGAATATATTTATATTTTTTCAAATCTGATCTGATATTGGCTGTATAATTTCTAGTAGTATCCTGATCTGATATTGCTCGTAGGTTTCTTGTAAAACCCTTACTGGTGTAATAATCAGATTATGCTATTGAGTTTTGTGCTTTTCTTAAATATTCAGTCATAATTGTCAGCAATAATCAGGAGGTGATTGAGATATGGTCTCTTTTTCTATTTTTTATTCATGTTAAAGAAATCCTAGCTGGTTGACATGAACTCTGCAGCCTCTAGTTCACTAAATGTAATTACCTTTTCTTTTCCTCTGACATGAGATATAAAAACTAATAACTGAGAATTATGGATCGGGCGAGGAATGCTTTTTAGCATTGTGCCCCTTGCTGTTGTGTTGAGATATTATAACTGTCATACCACTTTTCTAGTGTTATCGTTTCATTGAGTAAACCCTTTCTAAGGAAAAACAATATTAGAAAATAAATGAGTATAATAGTAAAAAACAAAATATCATGCAAAATAACAAACTACTAGGTCATCAGATTCAACAACAGCCAAGCCAAACCTACCAACCAATGACAACACAACAATAGGGAGAGCTGGATTAGCAAATATCCATTGAACCAAAAAAATGAGCCACCAAGAGGCAATCTGCAATCTGATATTCCTGACAATGCCACCCACCAAAATAGCTCCCACATTCTTAGATACATGCAACCTTATCTGCCCACACCACTCGAAGGAAAAACTTTCCAATCTGCCATATCTTTCATAACCATCTCATTGTTGCCACCTGCAACACCTTTGTGATTAGAACCGGAGCATGAAGCTGCCAGACCTGGAAATTCCACTCAATGGAAGATTTCTGCTCATTGTTTACCTCAAACCACATCGACAAAGCCCATAACAGCCATAGTGAAAAGGCTAGACACCTCTAGGCAACCTTGATAGTTGTGCTGATAATATTTCCTTGACCAATGGTTTTAAACAGTAATCCTTCAGTAGCTTTACTTCTCTTGAGACGGTAACAATCTCTTTCCTTGCCAGGTTGAGGTCTTTCAAACCCATCAAATTAAAAGCCACACAGTTGGTGGTGAATGCAACCCTAGCCCTTTTGTAGCCACCTCCTTATCAGAGAAAATTGAGGGCAAAAGTAGGTGAAGAAGCCATAGCAAAGCAGGCATTGCTGTCTCCAACTTGCAAATAAAGTTGCCCTAGATGGATGACTTTGAGCAAGAACTGTCCCAGTCAACACTAACCTCACCTAACATAGACTTGACAAAGCCTAGGGCCACACTGTCGTTGTAGTTGAAAATAGTGCTCAATTAGATACCAGAAACTTTACCTCTAAGGGAGGGATCTCATTTTGCAGAACTATAATGCCTGGCCATAATAACACGTGCCGTGCCAAGAATAGACCACCCAACACTACCTGACTCCACATCAATCAACTTATGCTGCACGCAACAAACGTGAAACAGATCATGCTGCCAGTAGCATGCCCAAGTGAAGGCAACACAGAAAATGAAATCATGAGGCCACATGATAAGCTTAAAATGAGCTGAAGCTGGCAATGCAAGGAACACAATAAGCTTAAAATTAGAGTCCAATAGATAACTCCACATGAGTGACTAGTGTTAAGTACATAATTGCCAATTATGAAACAAAAAGCCACCATGTTGCAAAGGCAAAAACAAAGAAAGATCTAAGGAGGCTTGAAGGCTAATTGATAGCTTAGATTTGTCCAGGAATCGGGTGGCACTATCAGCATCATTGATAACTATCACTCATGGATTATGATATTGACCCCTATTGCAGATGACATAGAGATTATTGTATTCAGATGACAATCAACAACACTAGCAAATTCTAACATGTACACAAGTAAATAGAATAGAATGCATTCACAAGATGACGAGACACAAAGATTTGTGTGGGAAACCTTTTCAGGAGAAAACCCACCATCAAATGATGTTCATTCAAAATCAAAATGGATTCATACAACAAGGTCTATAGAAACTTTTACAAAGTCTCAATCCACAAAATACCCATCTTCTACAATTGCTCCAATTATCATACACCAACAATCAACAATGTACATAATGTCTTCAATGTTCAACCAAGTGAATAACAAAAGTTAGTAACCTTGGCCCATTCACACAAACTGATATATAGACATATTCATGGAAAACCAACTTTCTAGCTGTTCAACCAATATATGGAATACCAAGAGTATGCAATTATAATCTGCCCATAATGATGTCTGCTTATTGCATAAATATCTAAGTGTGTTGTCTCCACATGGAAAGTCCTCGATTACATTTTGTCATTGCTGAACACTATGAATCAATAATTACATCCTTTACATTGTTGGTGTACATGTATGTTTTCAGTATAAATATCGCTACCAGCTCCTCACTGTCAATAGCTTATTCTGTATTCAAACATAACATTGCTCTTGATTGCTTGTGGTATCAAGTGTTATCTTCCTTTGCATTATCCTGCCCTCAAATCATGCTGCATTATCTTCAATGTTGACACATCCTCCTGCATTACTGTTCATGATCTGACAACATCGAACACATGTGCATTATGAGTTCTTCTAAATGCCTAGTTTTTGCTGCCACAACATCCCTACATGTGAAACAACATATATGATATACTGCAACACTTGCAACATCATTGTCATATGTAAATCACCATGCCTATTGTACCGCAATATTTGATAACTCACCACATTTCACAACTTTGTCGGTGAATATCACCTAAGTCCCAACATGTATAATGACATCAAAGACCCCTGATTTGTGCCCAAGTTGGCTAAAAAATCAGCCATCACATTCACTTCTTGAAAACAATGCTAGAACTTAGAGGTGGCCAAGGAAATCCAGCAACTGCACCCTCTCATTGTGCTTCATTATTTGAACCACCCCATGGAATTAGGGAGTCATCATGAACAAGGCAGCAAAGAGGTTCCATTTTTTCTAGTGCACAGATATCTCTTACCAGCAAGGTACTTGCTACTATTATTACTACCTTATGGGAACTTAGATTGGAGCTTCCAATATGATGTCTCTAAGGAATTAAAAAAATGGTGACATCTTTTATCGTGCTCCACATTGGGGCAAAGTCCACCACGATGGGTCATAATATTTAGTTTGTCATTACTCTTAACCTCCAATTTTGATATGAGATTTTGAAAATCATCCTTGTTGCTTTGGGCCGCTTTCTCTTTCTCAGCCATTCATTCATTTGTATGGCTGTTTTGCATGGTTGGATAATATTCTCTGCCACAAGTGTTTTTTTATATCATTTTGAGTACTAGTAATTTCCCAACAAAATTGATTGGCCGAGAAGTCTTCAAAGAGCTGGATGACAATAATTGGCCTTGTTATGGGTCTGAATGGGTGTGGGCCATGGTATGCACACGGGGCGGCAGGGCTGTGCCTTGGCCGGTCCTAGGCTGTGCCTAACACACCTAGGAGAATCCATGGCCAAAAGACATTTTTAATTAAAAATCATCAATAAACTATCAAATCTGTACTTTTGAAGAATAAGAAAGCATTTCTCAATCCTAAAACATGATTGAAAACCTAGAATACTCCATCATTTTGATGTTAATTTTGTCTCTATCATTTTGTGACAATGCATATGTTTGTAGCAGCTTTCATAGTAAAGGTTGGTGATTTAAGAAGGATATGCTAAAAATTGAAGTTTTTTGGAGGACTCTTGGAGCTTGGTTAAAAGTGATAAAGTTATGGAAAAATGAATGGGCCATGGAAGTTTGTGTGGCCATGGAAGCAATACTAAGCACCGCTCCTATGACTGTAGTAGCATTTGCAGACTCCAAGATACAAGCGCAAGGCTCCACATAGAGCTAGTGATGTTGGAGAGTGTGATACAAGCTCCACTCTACCATAGTTCATGACTCTGTCATGTGATTTTAATTTTTGATTCCATGGATATCATAATCCGTGAGTGTTGTACACCTAAACACTTAAAGAATATTTTATATATTTCAAAATGTTGTTTCCTTCGACTTAAATTGGCTTTTGTATTCATTTGTTTGTTGTATAATTTTATATGTTATCAAAGTAGCTTTTAATTGAGAAAAGTTATGTCATTAAATTTGATTTATTGAAGGCTGTACAGTAAAAAAAAATTCCTATATTTTGATAATTCACCATATTTCATGGTTTTTTGCATGTATGTATACGGCCGTACTCATAACAAGGGGGAAAAATGCCATACTGGCGTAACTGAACCCATATTCGTTCCTATACCTGTACTGGGAACTTAGCCTGTTGTTGGTTCTTGAATGGGCCAGATCTTTGAAAAGGCACTTTTGGAATTAACAAATCTTATATGTTGATTTTATTTGTTGTCTTGAGTTTCTTCAGCACTTTTGGTGATTTTATAAATAGATTTAATGCTTTTTCTTTTGTTATGTCTGTTTACTTCTCTCTTACCATGTTTGATTTATTTTCTTAAGCTTTCACAGTAGGCAGATGGAACTAATTTACTGCTGTATTGATATTTTAAATTTTCCTATCTGTTTGAGAGGGAGTGTGCTTATGTTTTGGAAAGGAAAATGTAGCAGTAGTGTGTGGAAAAACATATACTGTTGCCAAGGTAGGAAAAGGAGTTAAACTGATGCAAATTGACATTGCCACAAAATTATTAATGTAAGCTGCATGTATGGTGTTGACCATGATTAACAAGATAACAATATACACAGAAATTTCATACTCCCTATTTTGTATATGTATAATTAAATGAAAATCTGATTTGTCAACTGCTTTTATCTATACAAATGTTGCATTGCTTTGATGTCTTGAGTTTGTTTGATATTTGTGGTGCATTAGCTAGCACCATTTCTTCTGTTATCTCTGTGTCCTTGTATTATACCAAATTGGACTTATTTTTTTGAGATTTTCCTGTAGGCTGTTAGTATGAGCTTATGGCCAGATTGGTACTTAAAATTTGCCTATCCACTGAGGGCAAACATACATACAATTTTGAAAGGCATTTGTGGTAGTAGTGTATGGCAAAACACCTAGTGTTGCCAAGTTAGGAAGAGGAGCAACAGCTCCTTCTAGGAAGGAGTTAGACCATTTCAAACAAAGATTAAATAGTGTTGAGTACAATTACTAAGATACCAGTGTATACAGAAATTTCTCGCTTCATATATCATTTTCTAAATTTGTTTTAACAGCATTCAATGGTAAAGGTAAAGGTTATCTATATTGGTGGAAAGCTGGATCCCAGTTTGGTATATGAGATCCCATTGTGAGTTTACACAAGGGGATTTTCTTTTATTTACATTTTATCTGTGTTACCTGGGGACACGTCCTCGGGCCTAAAACCCCTGTCCCTGCCCTGGGGAGGTGGGGACGGCTAGGGGACGTCTCCTAGGCGTCCCCAATTTGCACAAATCCTCTGGAAATGTCCCGGAAAACAGGGGACAGCCTTGCCTACCGTTGGGGATGTCCGGCTGGCCTGAGGACAGTAGGGGATGTTTGGGACATCTCTCAACTGTCCTGGGGATGGCAAAACATCCTTGATGGCAGGCGGGGATTTTGAAAAAATAAAAATAAAAAACATTTTATTTATGTTTTGGTGGCCCCCTACCTCCGAGCTCGCCCCAAAGGGGAATATGTTCACCATTTTGATTCATTTCAACATTAGTGTGAGGAAAAAGAGGAGCAGCAGCAGGGGATAGAAGGAAAAGAGACTCAATCTAGGGCAGTTGGGCTGCAAATCCTTCAAAGAGGTAGGTTTTTTACTTTCATTTTTTTTTTCCAATTTTTTTAAAAAGTTTGAAGCATGAAATGTCTTTTTTTTTTTTGAATTTTTTCAGTTTAAAATTGCATTCAATCTCAAAAAAAACATGAGCAGCAGTAAGAGTGAGAGTGGAAGTGTGAATGAAGTGGAATTAGTTGGTAGAAATACAAGTGCAAGTGTTGAGGGTGGTAGTGGACAGCAACCAAACCCATTTAAGTGCCCTTCAAAAATCATGGAAACATATGCAAAGGGACCTTTTAACAAGAAAAAACCTTTTCTCCAATATGTTACACTTGTGGATCAAAAGCAAAAAAAATCAGGGGGGAGTAGGGTGTGGAATTGTCATGTCTGCGAGAAAGATTTTAGAGGCAGCTAGATAGGGGTACTGTCTCATTTTTTGGGTGTTGCGGGCCATGGAGTTAAAATGTGTCCAAAACTAAAAGAACATGAGAAGATAGAGTGCCATAGATTATAAATGGGGGCTCAAGGTGTGACAATGCTGACACCTTCTTTTACAAGTGCCCAATCATCTATGCCTACGCCATCCACGGTTGGTAGTAGTGAAGTTGCCACAAGAGGAAAGAGGAAGATGAGTGGTAGTGACAAGGGAAGTTTAGTTTCAGCTATGTTTAATGTGCAAGCACAAGAAGCTACAGAGTTTCTATTGCCAAGTTCTTTTTAGCTCATGCCATCCTATTTCATGTGGCCCATTCCTCTTACTTCTAACAAATGTTCAGAGATGTAGCCACTATTGGTCCCTCATTGATATCCCTTGGAGATCATAAGCTATGTACTACCCTCCTAGACAAAGAGTATTCCAAGGTTAATGTGCTAATGGAGGATATGGGGCAAACTAGGATGAGGACAAGTTGCTCTATTGTGATGGATGGGTGAATTGATGTTAGACATGGGCCACTCATCAATATCATAGTCACATGCCCTACTAGTTCTTATTTTCTTATAGTTGTGGATTGTTTAGGGAAACGTAAGGATGCAGACCTCCAGTTTACCATTCTGAGAGATGCCAAAAAAGGAGGTTGGGCTTGCTAATGTTGTATAGGTGATCACCGATTCAACACGTGTGTGCAAATCAATTGGTTTGATGGTGGAGGGTTCTTACAAGCACATCTTTTGAACCCCATATTATGTTCATGCATTGAACAATGCCTTGAAAGACATAGGGAAGCTAGATTGGGTGAAGTAAGTGGTGGCAGAAGCTAGAGAAATTCAAATGTTCATTTGCAGCCAACACACCTCATTTGCTCTCTTCAAGACATTTTCAAAGCAGTTCTTCAAACCTATTGAGAAGGTATGCCACATCATTTTGTTTTACTTTAAATTTCAATATATGTAAACATTGATTTTTTTTGAAACTTCAAACATTTCTATTCCAAATTTCCAATTACATTGAGCCTTATATTGTTTTTTCCGTTTAATGAATATAGGTATGCCCCTTACTTCATCTTGTTGGAGAGGATGCTTGAGGTGCATGAGCCTCTACAATTGATGATGGTGAATTCAGAGTGGAGTAGATGGCCTAATTCAAGCTCTAATCAAGGAAAATCCATCAAACAAAAGATTCTTGATGATGATTGGTGGTCCACTGTGAGGTTCTTAAGACATTGTTAATTTTATTATTAAATTGCTGATTTTATTATTAGATTGCTGATTTTCATATTAAATTTCTGATTTTAATATTTTAATTTTATTGTTCAATTTTCCAACTGACGAAGTTTCTAACATGTCAATAAACTTGTCAATTAATTCTTTCGAACTTTTTGTTTACATTTTGCAGATATATTTGCTCTTTCATCTCACCTATTGTAGATGTCATTAGATATGCCGATACAAACTCTCCTAGTCTTGGAGAGATATATGAGACATTTGACAGTATGCTTGGGAATATAAAGCAAACAATTTTGGCTAAGGATCCTACTTTGATGTTATATGAGCAACATATTAGGCTCATTGTGACGTGGAGGTGGAACACAATGAACACCCTGCTCCTAAATGGTATGCACCAAGGGATGGAAGGGTGCTTCCATGACGATCCAGAGGTTTTAGATGGGTTCACACCAGTCATTGATAAGATGTATTTAGAGGAGCAGGCTTTAGTACTTTGCACACAATTCCTTTACTTTGCAAATCTTTGTGGTCCAACATTGAGTAAACCATAGGCAAGGTTGGATAGAGCTATATTAGCTCAAATTGACCCTATTGGATGGTGGACATGGCGTGGGAGGGATACACCACAATTGAAGATGCTTGCCACTCGCTTCCTTGCACAGGTTGCTAGTTCCTCTATTGTAGAGAGGAATTGGTCCACATATGGCTTTACCCATGCCATCAAGATGAAGAGACTTACCTTTAGACGAGCAGAGAAGCTAGTGGCTGTGCATAGTGCATTTCGACTTTAGGATCGTCAGACTCCAGCTTTATGATGGGATATCAATCTCGAAGACGTGGCCCAGGTTGATGAGGAGGAGACACCAAAGGGATTGGTTGGGATTCCGTTGGATGAGGTGGACCATCACAATGATAGTGACTCAGAGGACTCTGATTTTGATGCAGTGTTGGGAGATGCAGATTAGGGGCAATAGTGTACTTTGTTTTTTTTGTATTTTGATTTTCATATCATAATTGAAAGTAAAACTATATGGCAGCAATGTAGCCTTTGGGCATTTTGTTATAAGTTTATAACTTGTATGTTATTTTTAAATATCACATGCATATTGACAATGAATTCCAAATTTTGAATGCATATTGAGTATAAACAATGAATTATGAACACAAACATTATATGTTAAAGGTTCTATAATGTATATATGCATGCTTTATCCATGTTTCATATGAATATTTAAAATTTCCCTATATTTTATATAGTCATCCCCTTTGCCGTCCCCTATTCGTCCCCAAAATTGGCTTAAAAAATCAGGGATATGGGGAAGCATCCCGTTGTCCCCTGTCATCCCTGTCTTGGAAACTTGGGGTAACACTGCATTTTATTGCACAAACTTTGGAGTCCTCGCTTCATATTTCATACTCTATAATTTGTATCAGCTGTAGTCAAAGGTAAAGGTAGAGGTAAAGGTTGTGCACACCATTGTTGAGCTAGATGCCAGTTTGATGTATGGGATCCCATTGTGGGCTCACACAAAAGCAGATTTTCTTCCATTTAAATTGTGTTGCTCAAACTTTGTACCACTAGACTTGGATCTCATGATCAAGCTTGCGAATTTATTTGACCCTCATAATCCACTGATGGAAAATTGATTGTGGGTTCAAGTACTATTGGTGAGTTACAAGAAAATGACATGGGGCTAAGGTTCAATTAATTTTTAATACAAATGTTTATAATTCCATGCTGCCGCTTATGTAATATCCAATATAAGTAATCGCTGTTATTGTGTTACTTAGTCTTGTTGTGTTTCTATTAGCATTGTACCTTCCTGGATTATTTAAACATTATATTTTCCCCTTTTTTGGAGTTTGAGTTTGGGTTTTGAGTTCCAAGCTCTCTTCATGCTTTTTTGTGCCCACATAATTCCTGAAATTATGAAGTTAGCAATGGATTTTGTACATTTTTTTGATTTAGGATATAGGGGTTTTGGTTTTCCAAGGATGGTTAGGCCTTAGATGGAAACCCTTAGTCCTAGACGATGGAAGCAAGAACATGGATGGAATTAAGGACGAGTTTGTCTGTTACCACACAAAATATTTGAGCATAAATTAATGGGTCACAATATCTTTGACACAAATGGCGATTACTAGTTGAAACTATGAACTTAACATTTTTAAGAGGATTAGGAGATTACTTTGTTAACGTTATATGCATTTACCTATTCCTAAGTGTTTCAATTTGCTTTGCTATACAATCAATTGTGATTGCCATTAGGCATTAACCTTTATATTAATCTCAAATATAATTTTAGAGGAAACTGTTTACTTCTTGCCTTGGACTGTACTAGAACACATTGCAGGAATGGCATAGTAAAGATGGGGTACACTCCCTTATAAAGGGTGAATGCAAGTATTGGATCCGAGTCAAGCATAAATCTCTGCTAGTGCACATCTAATATATAACTTGTAAAACACGCGTCCCCAGGTCTAAATCCCCCCGTCCCCGTCCCCTTCCAGGGGACGTCTCGAGGATAGGGGACGGCAGTAGTGTACTATGTGTTTTTTATTTTGATTTTCATATCGTAATTCTGAATTCTGAATGCAAATTGAGTATTGACAATGAATTCTTAACACAAATGTTATATGCTAAGTTTCTATAATGCATATATGCATGCTTTATCCATGTTTTCATATGAATATTTAAAATTTCCCTATATATTTTAAGTTTTCCTATATTTTTATATAGCCATCCCCAAAATTGCCTTGAAAAATCGGGGACTTGGGGACTCGTCCTGCCGTCCCCTACCCTCTCCATCCTATAAACTCGTGGTAACACTGGTAAAACATGATGAGTTAATTTGTTTGTTTCAACCAAGGATTGAAGTTGAAAGCTGAAAATCCAAACTTGAAATTTTTAGGAGCATCCACAGATAAATATATTTTAAACATTTATGTGAATCTTACCTATAATTGTAGACTTTAAATGTTTTCATCTTCACGTGGGCTATTTGCTAGCAAATATCTGCGAGATTGAATAGGTTCAGATGGTAAACCCTTACTTTTAGAGGACAATAACATCAAGTAGGGTGAGTGCCTTTGGTGAGGTGCAAAATGTTTGTAGATAAGCAAGAAGCACAAAGCTGTCCTGATGAGAAATTTGGATGTCTGATTTATGAGGCATTTGTCGAACTACACA
This sequence comes from Sequoia sempervirens, assembly GCA_007258455.2. Lineage (NCBI taxonomy): Eukaryota > Viridiplantae > Streptophyta > Pinopsida > Cupressales > Cupressaceae > Sequoia > Sequoia sempervirens. The sequence goes on from VDFB02086081.1 coordinate 315,805,410, forward strand.
CATTCTTTCTGCAGATGGAGGCACTTTGCTTTTGGTTACCAATGGGTATGTTCACTGTAGCCATTCATTTTTCTCAAAATCATCATACATTTTTTTTTTTTTTATTCAAGGGGTAAACGCTTTTGAACTGGAGCTATGAACCGGAATACAACCACTCAACAATACTACCCCAATGGGGTTTAAACCTTGGTGGCAAGAACAACAATGCCACCTTTAAACCATCACACCATGCCACTATTGGCAAATCATCATACATTTTGCTGCCAATAAAAGGGTATTACTTAAATTATGCACTTGGGCTTTGCTTCATTGGCATGCTGAACTCTCTGCATATTAAGAACTTGACATTACATGTGTAGGGCACAGGAATGCCCTGTAATGCATGATATAAACTGAATGATTACAGTTAAATATAATTCAATTTCATGCAGAGAAATAGTCTTGCCCATTATCTTCTCCATATTTTTTGTATTTTGCTATTATGCCAACTCTTTTTTGAGAGTGGAGTTGGATTAAATTAATCTGTCTAAAATTTATGGTGGACAGGTGTGTGAGTTATCTTCACTCATGAAAACAGCAGCGCACTTAATTTTATTTATTGTACTACTAAAAATATTTAAAGCAACACCAGTGGTGAGGAGGAGTTGCTCATTCCTGAATGTACATTGTATCTGATACAACTAGAGTATTGTGGCAGCTACGTGTATCTAGAAGTCTTGTTTGACAAGAAGGATATAAACTAATTCATCACATAAATTTAGCATCTCTTAGTTATTGCTTACCATAATATCGTCCATGGTTCTGTGGTACTGTTGGCACAATTTAGAGACAGTAAAGTATGCAAACTTCATGGGTCCAAATTGACTGTTTACATAAAGTTCATACTTGTTAGGTTTTCAGGTTTCATGTGAATTATACACAACAATAGAAAGAAACTGCATTATTATTAAATTGACTTTCTGTTTCAAGGATAGTTCAAAAACTTGGACTTGGCAAAAACTAAGCAGACCCATAATTTTTGCTGTCTGGGACTTAACAAAAACTTGGCAAACTTTCCCAAAATTAAGAATTTTTGTAAACGTAAACTATACAATGAACTATAATTAAACATATCCATTGTTTTTACTTGGTTGCAACATGGTTCTCCTTAAAATGTATAAAGTTGAAGGGAGCAACCTCCCTTCCATGCCCTTATAAAAGTGTGATTCATCACGAATGAGGTCCCTAAGGTTTTCATCAGAAAACCATTCTCACCATACATGTGTTGAGAATGCCCATAACCTCCTCATTTGCTCTTTATGAATTACAGAAAAAAAACAGAGGGTTGAAGAAGTTGGCAACCACATGAACATGTTGGTGGAGTTGTTGGTTCCAAGTCCTATCAATAATGCCCTTGATGGGTTCATATTTGACTTATACAAATGCTGGATCACATTTTTGGCCTTGTCAATGGCTTCCTATAGATACCTCATGGGGTTTTTATTTCTATCCATCAAATGTAGAACTCTAACCAACAATTCTAACTCTTAAGACAAGAGCATATATAATTAAATCAGAAAATTAAACTTAATCAGAAAAAAGAAAAAGAAATGCACAAATCAAAATTCCAGAAATTAAAACAAATCAACATACTGTAGCATTATATATTTTTTATATGAAAATTTACCTTGACGATCTCTTCATGTACTTGGCAAATGAATTGTCAAAAGTCTTCATGATTCTCTCTCCTTTGGCTTTCCTAGAGTAAGGATTTTCCAACCACCTAGCATTGACAAACATGCACTTAAGAGATGGCAATGTGGTTGTGATATGCTACAATGTAATGAGATTAGCTACAAACCGTGTGATTCAGGTGTGCTCTTTCATGAGATTCACAACCGATGTATGGTTGCAGATGTATTTTGCCAACTTCATTGCATTCTCCACCATGTTCAACATCCATTCAAGTTCCCTTGTATCCCCAAGGGGAAGTTCAATGCAATGTGGGACACAAGGGCTCTTAAACAATGTATGGTGCCTCGCCTATAAAATTCTATCAGCTACCATATATGCAGCTGCTTCTTCACTCACTATCTGGACAACAGTCTCTCCTCACACCTCATCCAACAAGGTGCAAAAGGTCTCGACATTTCTGATTTCATTGGAGGCATCAGGTGATTCAAAAACACTAATTGTCCCCCGGAAGCCATGAGAAAGTTGATAAAGGTGCATTTCTTGCCATCTGACCACTCATGAAATTAAAACAAGTTGCAGCCTTTCTTTTTCCAAATTTCTTTTGGTTCACTTGATAGTTAATTTGTGTTTCTTACAGCATCCTCTAATAATGGTCCACTCAAGTCATAAGGGCGTGGTGCCTTGAACCCTTGCTAGCTATGATCAATGTAATGACCAATTGCTCCCATTAAGGGCTCTTTCTTACGTTAAAAGATATGTTGTTGTAGTATCAATGAATTATACATGTAGTTCTTGATTACACGTGGTATCTTCCAATGAAGGTTGCACAGTAGGAGAATTATGAGGAATGAAAAGATTCATTCTATGGTTGCTTAGAGTTTGAAATTCTTGTATTTGTGGCCAAATGGAAGATGAATAACCTCCTAAATCTCTCTGTTACCCTGTAGAACTCATGACAGTTGCCAATGCCTTTTATGTCCTCTTTTTATTTGCTTTATTCTAATCATAAATGTAAGGAGAGCTTTCAGCTCGTATTGAATGTCTTTAGATGCTACACTACATATCCCAACATCTCAGTTTTTGAATCTTGCAAGGTGCTATTAGAGGCAGTTTATGCCTCCTTATATATGCATCACACAATAGTTGCATATGACTATTCCTGACTCTCTATCTGCTTCCCATATTTCCAAGCAGGGTTCTTAGGCTTTCTACCAGTTAAAAATGGCTCTAGCAAAATGGCGAAAATAGAAGACATTGAAAAAAAATCTTGAGCAGCTGCTACAAACTAACTAAAAATCAGAAATAAAGTACAAAGTGATTAAACCATAGCAGCTAGAAATTTAGAATGATGGAAATAAACAAGTGTTGCATACTAATCAAATGGGGCTGATAAGTTAGCTAAAATTGATCAATGCTAGAAAAGAATGAAGCAAAAAATCACCTAAATGACTTTTTTTGGGTTAGACTGTTATGTTTTGATTCCGGCTAACTTTTTAGTACAGACTTGTGAGTTGTCTTCAATTTTTTGGAAAGTACTTGCCAAAAATGTGCTCCCGAGTTTTTTTGTTAGTTACTCATCAACCCTGTTTGAAGCATGAATACGAATATTCACCAAGCTTTTAATCCTGTTTGGAGTGCAAGTACTCTCAGAGTTTTTTAATTTTAATATATGTTCTTGAGTATATGAATCTTGTATTTTGCCAATCACCGACATTATATGACCGAGACAGGAGGTAGGTCTCTCCCAAAATATTAATAGAGAAAATTGGTTTAAATAGGTTAACTATCACACTTGAATGGTGGAAATTGAAATATGAAATTGCTATTTTAGGATGAAAACAACCTTTAAGTTTGCTATCTGTTTAAGCAGAAAAACTATCTTGAGAGATTTTAAAATGGTAAATACTTGTCTGGTAGGTGCCCAAAGTTTTGTCTGTACCTAGAAATATCTTAACAATGGTGATTGGCAATTTTGAAAGTTTGTGTAATCATTCGAGATACTGAATCTACAGAAAATAGCCCCTGAGAAACTTTTATTTGTTAGCCCTTGTACTGATAACAAATTTGAAAGTTATGGTCATGAACAAAATAAGATAAGAACATACTGGGGTCTGCTCCGTTGTAAGTTACTGTCATTGCTTCATTGTTTCAAACTTTCAACAAATCCTTATAATTTTGGATGTTCCAGTTTCCTAGTGTTTATGGAATATCAAGGTGTGAATTTTGTCATTATTTTTCCTGAGAAAAACTCCTTAGGCTTAGGATTGTGGCTTGCACTGCTGTGAAGTCTCTTGAAACTTCCGTCATTGACATGATATTTTTAGAGAATGTTTGTTCCTTGTTGGGATTGTAGGTTTTATCTTACAAACCAGACCTGGAACTTTTGCCACATGGATTTGAGATCAAATCACCTAAAAGACTGCATTCCAAGGACCTTAGATTAGGGCTTTGAGGAAGCCTTGTAGGTTTTTATCTGACAAACCAGACCTGGAACTTTTGCCACATGGATTTGAGATCAAATCACCTAAAAGACTGCATTCCAAGGACCTTAGATTAGGGCTTTGAGGAAGCCTTGAAGAGGGTTGCATAGAGGATGTACTACTAACTACCAAATATTTTTAGAAATGTTTATTCCTTGTTGGGATTGTACGTTTTATCTCACAAACCAGACCTGGAGCTTTTGACACATGGATTTGAGAACAAATCACTAAAAGACTACATTCAGTGGATCTTAGGATTAGGGTTATGAGGAAGCCTTGTGGAGGGTTGCATAGAGGATGCACTAACTACCAAATATTTTTAGAAATGTTTATTCCTTGTTGGGATTGTAGGTTTTTATCTGACAAACCAGACCTGGAGCTTTTGCCACATGGATTTGAGAATAAATCACCTAAAAGACTGCATTTGTAGGACCTTAGGATTAAGGTTTTGAGGAAGCCATGTAGAGGGTTGCATAGAGGATGTACTAATTACCAAATATCTAGACAGCAACAGTTTTCTCTTCTGGAAGCTTCCCTATATATCAGAAGCTGGACATGTGATGTGATAGAATGCAATCTATTGTACTTTCTGTTGTGAAGGAAAATGAGACTTCTACACACGATTTTATATATATGGTTAAAAAACACTCCCAGTAGTTTATTGTGCTGAACTTGCTAATGGTTCCATATCTGATACTATGAAGACAACAAGAGTAGCTCTAGCTTGCATTGCATATCCACTTTTGGGGATTTGCAATAATTACTTCAGCGTTAAATATTATGTAAGTCATGATGCGCCTTTGATGGTGTGGCTTATGCTTTTAACATTATATAAAGATTTGTAAACATGGGTCACCTGCATATGAACCTCAGGATTGATACGACAAACTTGCAACTGCTGGAGAAGCGAATTTTGAACTGTTACACTGCTATGGATGCCTCTACTTGCACCTTTAATTGGGTTATTTGAACTGTGTCACATTGTTAATGACACTCCCATTTGCACCTTGATTTGGTGAATAGCGCAGGAAGTGTTTTTAACTTTGGCTGTTCATTACGTATATACATACTTCTAATTTATGCCCTCAATACAGATGCAATTTCTGCTAAAGCTTAAGACTTGCAGGATTGAAATCATCTCTTTGTTCTGCTTACCTGTGGTCTTCCAAAATAAATTTGAAGAGTTGGTTTTATAAATTTTGATTTAAATTTAACCCAGGCATTGTATTTATAAGAAGAAATGATTTTGCTTGATAGATTCATTGTAATGATTCTGAATATGTTGAGAACATTATAATCTAAGACATAAACTGAGGGTTTCCTCAACTTTGAAAACACTGAAATTCAAATATTAACCTACTTTTCTCTCCACCCTTTCTGGTGATCATATGCTTGTTGCCGTGTATATGGTGTACATATATTAAAAAAATGTATGGTCTGCTTCTTGTTAGTCAACTGACTAATATCTAGATTCAATGATATTTTGGTAACTTGAATAAAGCCTCTAAATTCTGCCTAGAAATGTATGGAGGCCAAGTATATTCTTTCAAGTGTTTTGATTGTAGTACTTGTGGAATTTGCCTAAATTTCCCTATCCTAATTGCTACAATGTGGATTATTTTTTGGTGTTCTTGTTTGTATACACATGCACGAGATTTTTTGTAGATTCATAACTGTTACTAAGGTAAACAAATGTATAGCTCTAGCTTGTAATCCATATGTTGCCTCATTTTGGAATTGTGATAATTTCTTTGGCGGTAACTCTTCAGGAGTTTAAGTTGACTGATGGGGCTAAGGCTTGAGCCATAATATTAAGATTTGTAAACATTGATAAACATCAAATGTACCCCATAACTGTTACATGATATAAGACAACCACATCACATCTGCTGGAGTTACGGGCTGTCTTGTTTGAGTAGGAGTATGAATGGCGTCACTGTTGAGACTTATGTCTTCTCTGGCACATACTTTGTACCATTGTTTGATGAAAAGTGCAGGAAGTATTTATAAATTACTCTGGCACTTACCTTAATTTCTGTCTCTAATACAGCTTCAATCTACCAAAAATTGCAAAATCAAAATCATTTCTTTGGCCTGCTAAGTTGTCTTCCAAAATAAATTTAAGGGCTAATTTTATTATCATTTATTGAAATGGTCAATTTACTAATTTACTTTGTCTTTGCTTTAGCCCATGCATTTACAATTTTGCTGAACAGATTCATCACAAGCTTTTGAATATGGCAAGAACACGGTAATTAATATTATAAAGAGATGTAATGAGCCACAGAAATCACAGAAAGTCAGTCTTAACCTAATGTTCTCACTATCCTGACTGGTGATTCATGTCTAAAGCTGTAGCATGGATATGATGGACAAACGGTAAAAATTGCAGGGTTTGGTTCTCGCCGGTCAACTGACTAATATTTAGATTAGCAATATTTTGTTGCTCAATTAAAGCCCTATCTGGATTGTGGGTGCCAAGTGGAATCTTTTGAGTATTATTGTAGATCTTGTTGGAACTTTGTTTCAGAGATGCTTGTAGGAAAAACACCCTATCTGGATTAATATATAGGGTTTTTTTTACTTTCTACTCCTATTCAGAAACTACTCTTTCCAGATACTACTATTTAAACCATTGTAAACATCCAGTTAATGTTATCTGTCTTTTCTGCCCAACTTCAGAAGGAATTTGGAATTACAAATTCATTGTACAGTAAAATGCGCTAGAAATTTGTGGATGTGCTACCTGCTTGAATCGTTTTTTGAGGTTTTGAGATTATAAAAATATGCTTTGGCTCTTCACTGTATTTCAAGTTGTTAGGTCAATTGACAATTATCATTCCATGTGATTTTAGTAACCAACATTCCTGGGAGGTGGTTTGTGTTAAAGCTGTGGTGATATAGCATACATTCTTGCAACAAAATGGAGTGCTAAAGCAATGTGATTATGAAAATGGGAGACTGGGTTAGTCAGAGATAGGCAGAGAAGTCGGTTATCTTAACATGGGGAAGTTTGCCAGAGGATTGCGACAAATTTTGTGCACATAGGGGAGAAATTACCAATTAGTATGCTTTGTGGACATTTGAGAGAGTACAAATGAGAATCAGAATCAGAAGCATTTTTTTGGCCTAGTACACTGAAAGAGAAAAGTAACCTGGTAAAAATAAATTCGGAAGAAATATTCTTTGAATTTGCCTCTGAACTGGTCTCGTAAAAGATGAAAAGTTTCTAGAAACGTGGTAAAATATTCTTTAAGTATATGGTTTAGTGCAATATTAAATTGCTGTTTGTTGGATTTAATGCGGTCTTGGGTGTGGTGGGGGAAATGCATTAGTGGGAGGATTCAATATATTGTAATGATAACATCTGACTATCTTACACATGATTCTAATTAGTATTCTCTTCTTGTAAATGAGAAATTTCACACGTTTTTTTCAGAGACGGTGACCAGATTTCCGTGTACACCAGAAGCGTACAATACCTAAGACTGAATTATATACGCTATTCATAATATAAAAGTAAAGGTGATTAGTTCTGCAAGACACCAGTTTGGTATATGAAACCAGCGTCCTCCTTTCCTAAGCATTCTTAAAGGAATGTTTTTCCAATTGCCTTGTATGTTAAGCGTTGTGCACAGCCGTAACCTCGTTGAAGATTCTACCCTACACCATAAAGTTTTTCCATGTTTTGTAGGTGGCGTGTGGTGCTGATGTAGCATGGATCAACAAGGAGAATAGAAGAATATTATGAAAGGGTGGCCAGTTTGGTATATGAAACCTCCGTCCTCCTTTCCTAAGCATTCTTAAATGGATGTTTTTCAGTGTTACACGGGGTTTAAGGGACGGGGACAGGGGACGGTAGGGGACGTGTTTCGGGGACGTGGGGTCTAAGTTTGGGGGCTGCAGGGGGACGGCGGGGGGATGGCGGCAAAGTGCTGAAATACATATAGTACTTGAAAAAATAGTTATAAAAAGATGTAAGAATTATACATCTTGGAGACAACTAGGAGTCCCCTAGACGTCTTGAGGACACCCCAACATCCTCAAAGTCCTAGCGGCATCTTGGAGACAGCGACATTGGTGGTGGGATGGTGGCGCTAGTGGTGGGTTGGTGGGGGGACGTCCCCCAAGTCCCCAAGTCTCCGAGACATCCCCCTCAAGGAAACGTGCGGAATTTTGGGGGGGACGCGTCCCCGTGGAACACTGATGTTTTTCCAATTGCCTTGTGTGTTCAGCGTTGTGCACAGCTGTAACCTTGTTGAAGATTATACCCTACACCATAAAGTTTTTTCATGTTTTGTAGGTGGCGTTGTGATGTAGCATGGGTCAACAAGGAAGAATTGAAGAATATTATGACAGGGTGGCCATCACACGGTGGCCAACTCATGAATTATCAAGTTAGATTTAGTGATAAATTCAAGTAGTGATAAGTAAAAAGATTTTGATGCCAAGAATAAATGTGAATACTTGTTGATATACGAGTTCGTTGATTTGAAATGGTGGTAGTATATTGGAATGGGTATATTTTTTTTGTTTCTTATCAATTTATAACCTTGCTATTGATTAAGGTTTCCGACGTGCTTTATAATTGGGTATCATTTGATTTGGAGTGGACGATATATAATGCAAGTCTAGCAATTAGTAAATAACTCAAGCCTTAAATATAAAATTCTTCTCTGACACAGGCAATGCTTTAGTAAATGAGGACATCATTTAATGACACATTAGGGTAAGCAATCAAGTCCTTGGAATAAAAAATACTCCTTATGTATAAAAAGAGATATATCTGGCATCACATGATTTGTCAATTTGTGTATTTTATGGATAACAAGTGTTTTGCAATTGGATATTAAGGTGCTCCATTATGGGACCCACTAAAGACTACTTCTATCCACACTATTGGAGCCCGCTCCAGTATGGGCCCCTCTCCCCTAACAAGTACAAACATAATTTGTCGAGAGATGTACTAAATTTTGAAAAAATTATATTTAAACTCTGTAATAAAAATTCTTTTGAAAGAGAAGTTTAAATATAAATGTCAATGAAAATTGTAGCTTTGACAATTTCAAACAGGTTCCTAACAATCGGGTGCTATACCCCTAAAGTACAATTAAACTATAGCTTGATTAAACTCGTGATATTCGTAGCTCGAAAAGAATTTATAAGCAACGGGGAGTATATTTGTCATAAATATGTTATGTAGTGCCTTAGATTTAGTATTCAATTCACAATTTTTTCATTAATAGTTCATCGTCATCTATCATTGGTGTTTTGGTGTTTTGGGGTGCGTATTGTTTTGTAAATGGCATTATCTCTATTTTGTAGTAGTATGGCTTTCCAAATCATGATTATGAAATTCGTATGATAGGGAGTTTATCACCCTCTTTAATGGATGTGGTCATTTTATAGAATATTTCTATTGTCCTTGTAAGGGTTAGCAGCACGTGTAACTTTTATTGTGCAACTAAAGTTCTTATAGCCATATGAATATCACTTGAGTGCTTTGTTATATGCTTTAAAGGATGCAAAACTATTCAAAATTTTGAGATCTTTTGTGATACTTTGCTATTGATTTCTTAATATAAGTCTAGGTGTCATATATGGTGACTTGTACGATTGCTAGGCTAAAGTGTAATGACGTACCATATTGGCTTTTGCGTCCATGAGGAAAGGTAATTAAAATTTGAACAATAAGATGGATTTGACAATTAAATCAACATTAGAATATTTGATAGATAAATCAAAGTTGTATGAGGCAAAATCATTCACTTTTTTAAGAAGTGTTAGGTTGATAATGTGACATGAAATTGAACTTTGAGCGTTGAAAATTTAGAATTGAATTGGAATGACATCCTTTGCACTTCTATTTTTGAGAGATTTCATCCAAGTCTTTCTAAGTTAAAAAAGAACAAGATAAATTGATTTTGTTATAGAAGTGACTTATATCATCTATGATTGTTAATTTTTATAGTTTTTAGAATGTTTTTTTTTTTTTTTTTGTATTAGACAAAAGTTTCAACATTCAAAAAATATGAATAGATGAATAGGTGTATGAAATGTGTTTTGGGTTACGGGAGAATTAAGTAGAGTATTGTAGTAAGAGCATTAAAATAAGAATTTTGTTCATTAGTTGTAGGAGATAGATCAAAGAGTAGATGGCAACCATTGTTGTATCGATTTGTTCCAAGTTAGTTCCATTGTGTAGTAGAGCATTTACTATTACCAAAAGGTAGTTTTTCTTTCACAAGATTTTCAAGAATGATAAAGTTGATTGATCAATGTACTATCAACTCAACGCTCTATGCAATGGGTAATCCAATATTCCTTACACCAAAGAAAGATGACATGTGGTACCTCTACATTAACTATCACATGCTCAACAAGTTCATAGTGAAAAATAATTGTGTTGATAAACGATTCAACAACATTCGTGTGCTTGATGAATTACATCCTATGTTGATTCAACAAGTACATAATTATTTAGTTGGGTGACATCATCATCATCATCATCATCATCTTCAATGGCATGGGAGGAACATATGCATCATGTCTTGAAAGTTGTGGCCTCTTTGCACCTACACAATTTGTAATTTAACTTCAATATGTGTACCTTTAACATCATGCAAATCTAGGATCAAGGCTATATCATTGAGTTTGTAGGCATCCATGTAGATATAGAGAAAATTATGGTGATTTAAGGTTGCTCAACTTTGTGTAACATCACCAAAATATGTAGCCTTCTCAAACTCAACTATAAGTTTGTTCTTAGATTCCCACATCCCTTGGCTATTCAATTAGATCATGCATGTCAAGTAATATTCATTTAGACACTTTATACACTAATTTGCATGAGTTTAAGAAATACATCTATTTGTAAAATAAGTCTTCATCTCACAAATTCTCATTCAAACTTCATGAGAACTAGATCACATCTATGTATCTTACTTTGCGATCATAATTGGGTTGTTCATCATATAATAGAACCTTGTTTGAACTATGTATCAAATATTTTCATCTCATGCTAATTCCGAAGGTTACAAATTTGAATTTGAGTCCTAAAATCGATTGTGTATGAAATCATACTCATATCTTAAGGTACATCAAAGAAAGCCAATCTACATTCTACCAAGGTGATGCAATCAATTTGAAGGCTGATCAAGGATACAAAATTCATCTTTGGAATTGTTAGATCCATTCACATATGTTTGTGTACTACGTTTTCCTACTAACACACATGATTCTTAATCTTCTATATAATGAGAATCTCCATATGAATTAAAGGTAGTCAAGTCAAAGGAATTTTAAGGACAAGAAACATATAACAAATAATAGAAGAATGAGTAGAGATAGTTGTGATAGAATTAAATATTTAAAATTTGATTTTATTTATTTTGATCTATATCAAGTAATCAAACAAGTGAGGCCTGTCATGTATCAAGCTAATTGAAGCTTCATTTTAATTGGATTGTAGAATAATAATTTGTCATTATTGTGTTTTATGTTCATTTGTTTTGTATTTGTTGTGTGTGTTTATTTTAGTTATATGATTAGTCTTTTATTAGACTCTTTTACTTCAATTTTATTAGATGGTATTAAAAAATGGTTTTTGAATGCTAAGAGAGATCATTAGATGGTATTTGAATCTTGAAAGAGAAATATTGAATAGTGAGTGTTTGAATGATAAGTTGTTGGAAGAAGATTCATGATAGAATCTTTCAACACTAAGTTTTTTTGTAGAAGATTCTTTGGTGAGTTGCAAGCTACTTGTGAATAGACCATTGAGTGATGTGTTTTGCATCATTTCTAAATTCAAAATGCTTCCTTGAAGGATGGATAAAGGTTGAGTTCTTTGCAAAGTTGCATAAATTGAAGAAATTTTTGATATATGATGTGAAATATCTAGATCATAATAGGTGTTGTAGAAGAAGATAGAATAATGGGTTATAGCCCTAACATTAATGAAAGTGATGACAAAGATAAAGATAGTTGAACAAATGAATAAAATGCAATAGAGGAAGATAGAGAAGAAAGAATGTTGGAGACTATCTCTAGAGCGGGTAAGAAAATTAGAGTTGATATCCCTAATTACACTTGAAGTTTAAATCTTAATGTGAATTTATTGGATAACTAATTAATAACATTTTGCATATGAAAAAATTGTTGATTTTGATAGAGTAAAGTTTGCTAAGATGAAGGTAAAAGGCCATGTTGTGATTTGTTGGAAATAAACAAAGCTAAGAAAGGAAAGGAATTAAAAGTCTAATATTGAAGTTTGGTTTACAACCATATAAATTATCAATTGAAGTTATTGAAGAAATTACAAAATTTGAGAGGATATAAGTGAAAGATTGTAGTGAAGAATATCATATGTTATCAATAAGAGTAGGTCATCATGATAATAATTAAGAGGCTATGGCAAGATATGCCATCTATTAAAGAAGAGTCAAGTATGATCAATTTGCAATTTGTTGATGAAGTATTATTAATTTGCTATAAAGATTGAAGATGACATTTTAGTTTTTAGATTAGAAATGTAAACAAGTAGAAGATACAACACATAAGACAATGAATTACCCTGGGAAAACCCTCCTACTCGAGGGAGAAAAACCCAACAAAGAATATTCTCTTATATATCAGAATAATAATTGCAAAAACTGCATACAAAATCATGCTCTAGAATAGGCCAAGCCACATACAATAAGATATGCAACTTCTCCTTGTATCAAATCTTGAAAGCACTAAATCTTGATGATAACACTTCTTACAAAAATTTGATCTACTGCTGCAAGGAGGCGAACTGCTGCTAGAGGTGCGAATTGGAGTGATTGAATTGCTTGATCAAATGAGAGGACATCATCCTCTATAAATACCTAACTAGGTAGCCTTCTCTCTAGGGTTGACCTAAAACAAGTATATTTTATTATTTATAAAAGATGAAGGCCGACCTGCCTTGAGCAAGATATAATTAGGAGAAAATATCTCCTTTCGCTACAACACTAACACTCCCTCTTAGCTAAGGAGGTATTTTCCAGATATCCTTGTCATGGAGTCTCTTAACACGACGCCCACAATGGCTACACCCATTTGTGCAAAACCACATCTCAGTCTCAGAGATGTACAAGAGTTCATCATGGAGTCTCTCAACATGATGTCCACAATGGCTACATCCATTTGTGGAAAACACATATCACTTTCAGAGATGTACAAGGGTTTATCAGGGAGTCTCTCAATGTGATGTCGTCATGGAGTCTCTCAACATGATGTCCACAATGACTACTCCCATGTGTGCAAGGAGGCACATCTCAGTCTTAGAGATGTACAAGGGTTCATCACAGAGTCTCTCAATGTGATGTCTTCATGGAGTCTCTCAACATGACGTCCACAATGGCTACTCCCATGTGTGGAAAGAAACACATCTCAGTCTCAGAGATGTACAAGGGTTTGCATCTCATATTTCTCTGTCTTAGAGAAATATAACTACAAGGGCTTTCACTTCATATTTCTCCATCTCAGAGAAATATACACTACAAGGGCTTTCACCTCATATTTCTCCATCTCAGAGATATACATTACAACAAATCTTCATGATGATGTGACTCCCTCTAAAACTCCAAGTACTTGCATCAACCTCCTGACCTCCTTGTCCAAGATTGCGTGCAATGCTGCCTTAGAGACACGGTTTCCAATGCACACTTTTGGCACTACTAACTTATGAGAGTTCAAGATTGTCCTTCTCGACTTCATCCCATATCACCCTATTTTGAATAGGTTTGCAAAGCTACCAATGTTAAATCCATATTGACTGTCTTGTGCAATTCTATTTTTTGTAGCTGAAGAGGTTTTCCAAGGACTTTAACACCTTTCCTTGCAACACTGCAACCCACTTAGCTAACACCTTCATTTCTTCTTAGTGAGTCACATAACTCCCTCTTGATTCCCGCCTCAAAGATTACAAAGAAATCCTCTGTAAGTGAACTCCCCTCCATTGATTGATCTCAAAACCTTAATCCTTTTCTTGAACAATGCTCTCAACTTGTTCCTTGAATTTAACTCCCTCTTAATGTCATTTCCTCTTCTTCAAAGTAGCTGATCTTAATGACAATCTATATAGGTTCTATGTTGTTTAGTGTCTTCATCTATCTAAATTTTCTTTGCTAATGTATACTCTCCATCCAAGGATGACCCAACCTTGTGCCCTTGAGAGATGTCTCCAGTGAAGAATTAAGAGAGTTATGTGCCACCAACTCAATCCCATCGCTGCAAGCTATATCTCCATGTTTGTTCATTTCTCTAGCCGACATGACTTCCTCATAGAATGCCTCAAGCTCTTCCTCCCTTTGGATTCCTTATGCAATCTCTCATCATCCTTTTGCTCCTTGATCCATCTTGCATTTTAGAGAGATTAATAATAGTTCATAGAATCAAACTACCTTGAAGAGAAATATACAGACTAATGCTAGAAGCATACATGATTCACTATTCCCAATGTTATTGCATGAATTATTATTAACTACATAAAATTCATGATCATAAAATATTGATCTATTTATTTTTGGTACACCATTAAGCTAGACCTGTAGTTGAGTCTAATTAGCCCCTAATTGATTTAATCCTTGTTGAATAATCGCTCATACTTCCAAATGCTCGATGGCTATCAAGAGTATTTCGGCTATAACCAACTGGAGCAACAATCTGTACAGATTCATTCACATCCATGCGACAAATGAATGTTTTACCCTCTTCTCCAATCAAATCTGAAACTCTTTACAATTCTGCTCATGAATTTCTTCTCATAGGTCTACAGGTATTTTCCCTTTAAGGTTTGCATAAAATGTCCTTTAATTCTACAATAGATAGTCTTTAAATCTGCAACAACTCGCCCTTGAAGATCTGCACTTAAGTCTACCACAATTCACCTTTTAGGTCTGCAAAAATTCGCCTCAAGGTCTGCTCTTAAATATGCTAGAAATCACCCTTTAAGTCTTCAAAAATTCGCATTCAAGACTGCTCTTAAAAACACCCTAGATTTGCTTCTAAGGTATGCTCCAAACTGCTATCAATGGAATGATATTTAATGAAGAATGCTTAGACAAATATGATCAGATCTTTTCTAAACCCGCTTTGATACCATGTTAGTTTTGAGATCATAAATCTAAATAAGCAGAAGATACAACACATAAGACAATGAATACAATGATTACCCTCGAAAAACCCTCCTACTTGAGGGAGAAAAACCCAACAAAGAATATTCTCTTATATATCAGAATAATAAGTGCAGAAATTGTATACAAAATCAAGCCCTAGAATAGGTCGAGCCACATACAATAAGATATGCAACTTCTTGTATCGAATCTTGAAAGCACTAAATCTTGAATAATAACACTTCCTACAAAAATCTGATTTGCTGCTACAAGGAGGCAAACTGTTGCTAGAGGTGTGAATTGGAGTGATTGAATTGCTTGATCAAATGAGAGGACATCATCCTCTATAAATACCAAACTAGGCGGCCTTCTCTCTAGGGCCAACCTAGAACAAATATATTTTATTATTTATAAAAGATGAAGGCTGACCTGCCTTGAGCAAGATATAATTAGGAGAAAATATTTCCCGCCGCTACAACACTAACAACTTGAACATAAGATTTCAAAATAAAAAATATAAGTGAAGTAGATTTTCAAAGGGAAAATATATATTGGAGTGATTGGAACATCACTTGATAATTAATTAATTATTAGGTATGTAATTTCTTGATTTATTTAAACTAAACTTAGGAGTGGTTTTTATTATTAGATTGGGCTACTCAAGTCATGTCATGGCATGAGATTATGACACTTATCACAATCTAATCAAATCCTCATCTAGGGTTTTCTTTTTACTTTTATAAGCATTCATTATTGTATTTTGTAATAATTCAGGTATTCATTCAATACAATTATAGGATAATCTCAATATCAGATGTTTGTGTGGATCAATTCTTTTCTCAAGGTTGATGAGTATAATCATTGCTTTGTTCTCTCATTTGTGATAGGTGTTTTGGTTACAGGTGATTTCTGAGAGTTGTGGGGTTCACTATCAACTCCAACATTGTATCAGAGCTCTAGATTTGTGACTGTCTAAATTTTGAGAGATTCGATTTTGAGGGAAAATTGGCTCGTCCTAAGGCAAAATGGGCATCATCGTTGAGTCCAGAATGAACAAATAAATTGTAAAAAAACATTTTTTTTAAAGTCAGAAATCTGTGTGAAATTTCATGAGATTGTACAACTCCATACAATTACTCCATTCTTGCGCAAGTACTTTTAGGTTTAAAGTTTGGTTTTTCAAATTTTTATAACTAGCAAAAAAATCAAAGGGTTTGAAAATTGTAAAAATAATTAAAAATGAAAAGAGGGGGTTCTAGTTTACATCTTGCACACATGGTACCAACAAGCCCACTAGCCCCCATGCGGGCCCCATACGAAATCTCCACCAACACTCTAGCCGACAAGGTCAAAGGTCGCTTGACAAGTAAAGAAAAATCGACATCAACTTGACTACCTTGTAGCTCCCAATGAAAAAAATTGGCATCGACTTGGCACACATTTATTTCTCTAACAATTACCTATACCACGACAGTTGCGCCAATATTCCATGAGTTGAAAAGCATTTTGAGGTAGGGGAGAGGGCCCAATAGTTGTGCGGGGTCCAATAGTCGTGCACCCAATCGTAAATATAATACCCAATAGTTGTTTATATAATGTCCAATAGTTGTGATTTGACTACCCATAATTAAACAAAATGTATGCTTTTGATCTAAAAAGCAACCAATCATGTGATACCACATCAGAGCTCAACTACTCATGATGTAATGCACGAGAATTGGTCTCACTATTTTTTGGGGCCTTTTTGGACACCTTGACAAAAACGCATGCTGATGTGGCATCATATTTGATGATGTGGCCCTGAAACCTTAGTTATAAGCAGAGAACTTGCCAAGTAAGCTGCTGTAAAAAATTGGGAGTGATTTGAAATTTCGACGTAGGATAATTAGAAGCGCAAAGTTAGGGTGCACGACTACTGGGCCCTCTCCCCTATCACTTAAGAATATTTTGTCGATTCTTAGTTTTTGAGATGACTTGTTTGTTTTCAAATGGCAAAGAGAATATTTTGGTAGGGAAGAGCATATTCAGTGTTGATGTCATGCAATCGTTAGCATGACATTATCATATGGACAATTCTTAGCCTCCCTCCAAGCTTCCATTTGTCCTAGTGGAGTAGTTTTTTTGGCATAACTTGGGCATATAATGTCAAAATTAGGCAAATGAGACATCGTCGAAAAGTTGGTTTAGTCAAATTTCCATTGGTATAGATCTCATCATTAGATTTTGATGTTGGTTTATTTTATTCTCAGTCAAAGTGAAATTTTCACTTTTTTGCTTTCGAGCTCATAAATTTTGGTTTGTATCTCTAATTTTCCCAATTCCAACAACATTGGAAAGGCATTTCAGAGCTTTTCAGACCCATTCATGCATTTTTTCTAGAATCTACCCCTGGTACATTTTATTCATTTTTTTGTGATTTCACATTTTTGTTAATTACTTGCATGTCTTGGCACCTAAAAGGATGTGTTTTTGTGAGATGACTTAATTTGATCTACGTTACATGCATTGATATTTTGTCTTTGATTTTTTCATTTGAGAATGTATCACAGGCTTTTATGTTCATTCTTCTTTGGTCATCCTGGAAAAAGATAACTATGAGTCTTGGGAACAAGACATCCTGACACATATTAGGTGGCTTGATATTTTACCTTATTTTTATGGACTCATAGCTACACTAGACACACAAGGGAGTTATTCAACATGGTGTATTATTTGTGATCATGTTGTAGGAGTGATTTGTTCAAGTGTTGACCTTGACACTATGTTTGTTGTATCAGACATTGATTTTCCCCACACTTTGGACTCAACTTTGGGAGATTCATGGAGATCCTCATATCTCTCCATACCTAGAGGATCTTGCTATAAATTGTCTCAATTCTTTTGTAGATGTAAATTTCATACCCTTTGATGACAATTATAACAACCACCCAATTAATTACTAATGAAGTTTGGAAATTAGTGAATAACATGAAGATAATGTAGATCTAATCTAGGATGAGTCAAATATTGACTTAAAAAAAGTTTCTTAACATATAAAATGATTCCCTAATTGCTACTATTATCACAAGTATATTTATAATACTTGAAGTAACTTTAAAACTCAAATAATTTATATGCAAATGTAGATACCCACTCTTTCAAATCAGATTGATGACATATGCAACAAATTTAATTATAGTAGCCATGCTCTTCCATAAAATTTAGAATAGTAAAGAACAATATATACAAATAGGTATAGTGATATCCACCCTACCACGAAGCATTAGCTTCCCCGTGCTACTCCAAAGGAGAAGCTCGACCCATCACAAGGAATCTAACAATGTGTGGCCAATTAAGCATGATGGAATCTCATTCATTATGTGAATCATTGTCAAGAAAGCACACCTATATGTTAATGCAATGCATATATAATGCACTTGTCCACTGAACACATTTATATGAAAAATAATGTAAGTCAATCCATACAATGCACTTATGAAAGTAACCAATGATAATCAAGGTTTATAGCATATAATATTTCAATCATCTCACTATGATATCTTGACAATCTATAAGAAGGATAAAATAATACCCAAAGGAAAAATTCCATGCCGACTTTAGTTCAATAATATATTCTCAAACAGTAACATTTATCAAGTATTTCCCCAAGGAAACAATTCCATAGTCCAATCATTATTCCCTAGATCCGCTCACTCTAACTAATACAAGAGATGGAGTATCTTACCTCCTCATTAGCTAATCCCTCAAATCTAGAACCCTTTCTAGAAATCGATGGAAGGGCTGATCTCATTCAATACATTCACTCCATTACATAATAATACATTTCCATTTAATGATAATACCCATTGAATTGCATATTTTCATCATAAAATCACTTATCGATTTCTAGTATGTTGTTTGTAGTAAAACAGGGCAACGTTTAAACAATCATAACTTTTATGTTATTAGTCTAAATTCAAAAGTTCAAAATATTCTAGAAAGATAGAAGAACAGAGAATAAAATCCAAAAAGCATTTAGCAGGACACTTAAACACATGGAAGTAGTTTTATCTAACTTAACTCACTATTTTCACTCAAAATAGCAGTTGACACAAGACAATCTTAATATTCGTAAATACCTTCAAAGGATGTTCTAGTTAAGTCAAATTAACTTTAATGAATTTTATCTTTTCCCAACCTGTAGTAGCAAGTATATATACTATTGTCTCAATAAATATTAACTTCTCTAAAAGTGCTTGAGAACAATGCAACTTGGACATTGAGTTTATTAGTTACATACAATCCTCCAATTCTAAAAATCTTATTATCCAACTAAGGACTCTCACAATTTGAAAGAGACTGGTAGTGGTTAAGAAGGTAAGGGATCCCTCTATGCTTTCTCTTTAATTTTCCTTGAGCTCTACGATCTATTGCCTTAAATGTCCCTTTTTAATGAGAAGTTATTCCAACTAGTCTCCATTTTCCCTTTAATTTCTCAACTTTATGATGCCAAGGTTATAAATCGAGGACTATCTCACTTAAGAAGAGGGTTCACTATAATGCATATAAGCTTTGAGCAACATAGAATTTAAAAGGAGAGTGTTGAAACTTCTAATATAAAATTTTCAGGGCACAAACATCTTTGCACCAAAACAAAGATAGATAATATATATCATTCAATTTTATAATGTATTTCCTAGTATCTATAGCTTAGCAACTTATCCTTTGAAGCATCCAATCACTCAACACTTCTCTTGGCCTGCCTTATGTCCACTATAGTAATGTCCAACTTCATGGAAGTTCAAAGTTTGGATTGGAAGAGGAGCCCATTTTAACATCACTCTGACTTTGAAGAGCACCTTGATGAAATAAAAGCAAACAACATCTAGATACTAAGTTAATGGCTAATTTGAAAAAAAATCTTCAGGAGAAAGAATAATCACAATAGATATAATGAGTAGACCTTAATTACTACAATTATCATGTCTCACCTCCACACCACTATGAACAACATACAATTCATAAACAAGAACTCAAAAGACAATCCTATGTTTTTTGTTATGCCCATACATACAGTCCACATAAACTTATTTACTTGCTGAACATTCTACCAACAAGGCCATAAAGACTTGCATTTACTTAATAGTAGTTTTCTAGCTTGTATTACTTATTAGAAGTAATGCAGTTGATAGTATTTATTTGGAGCCAACGATTTAAAAAAAAAAAAAATGAACACAACTCATAGGCTTGGATAAATTTCTTTTTAATTCTCAAATATATTGGAAATAAAGAGCAACACTTTCCTAGTTCTCCAAGAATCAATTTTTTTTTTAAAGGAATGTTAAAAGAGAGAAATCAACAAAGAGGTGAAAACTTAAAAGAGAATTCAAAATTGGATTCCTAGCTCGAAACAAATTGGGGATGTTGTGGTCACAACAGTGGTAAGAACACACATTGCAACAGTCTCTTTGAATTTTAAAAACTTTAAATAATGGAAAAAAATAATTGTTGGATGAACAACCAATCAATCCATCTCTTGCTGCATATGAACTTATGCTAATAGCAACATGAAAATACTATGGTGATAAAAATACTAGTTTGATTTCAGTGAGAATTAAAGTAACAAATATTTCAATATTTTGCATTACAATGTCACAATCATTTGTTTATGAGATAAAAGACAAATGTCTTGATCTCTATTACTAGATATATCCTCATACCTATAATGCCATCTATGCTTTTGAGTGTTTATATTTATCAAAATGAACTAGTATGATAGGTTGCAGTATTGTTGCTCCACATTCTTTCTTGGTCTCTTTTTTTCCTCATTCCCCTGCCTCCCTTTCCTCCTTCCTATGAAGGTCCTTAGAAAACCTTTAAGCAAATGCTACAGGTAGGTGTAACCCAAATTCCACAACCTTAACCAACTTCTCCCATGTTGAAATCTAATGCAAGATGTGGGAGAATATTCAAGGCATGTGGAGCTTTCGAGTTTATATATATTTTAATAAAATTATTACTTATTTTTACTAAAATAACAATATTAGTATATATATTAATTTATTATATTCTATCATTTAAAGCCATTTTTTAATAATTAAAAAAAACTTATAATGTCTTATTAATTATAATAATAATAAAATAAAGAAAAAAATGTTATTTGCGTTCCTCTATCAATTCCCATTTAGTTTGGAACGTATTTTGAAAAAATGCTTGAAGGAAAAAGAAAATACCTATGTATTGCAAATTGCACACTCATGCGCTAAGTTGGCTCATGACCCAATACTAATAGGATATTCCCAAAATTATTTAGTTTATCTAGACTTATATAAAGAGACTTCATTCTCATGCAATATATTTATGCACCATTCATAAATAATGTAATTATTTAAATATTGGAATGTGAAAAACCTAATCTTATTCACACACATGCAACCTAGCTACATGGTTATAGGTGAGTATGTGTTGATTCCATCATAACAAGTTACCTCCACCGATTAGAAACTTTCTCCCGATGACAATCTCTCTCCTACTTGAGAGGATGTTGTTGAACCTTGTCACACTTGTACTGCTAGTTTTTAGCATAATCATTCTTATTTATACTTCAATAATACTTAAGATAATCAATCTATCTACCTAACCGTCTTCATTTAAACAATCAGTACAAATAATCTAGTGATTAAACTAGGCTAATTAAATGGCATGTGGCAACAATATTTTAGAGGAGCTTGAGTATATCACAAGTCTTGCATGTTCTGATGGTTCAAAGACTTGTCTTCATGTTCCCACTCTTTAAATCAATATTTCATCACCATCTCCTATTTTCCAAGTGATCAGTTTGGCATCACCACATCCTTGGCCCCTATTGATTCAATGATGTAGGACATTCATCTTCTTTTAGACATAGTTACTTGGGATGCATATTTTGCAGACATATCATCCTTGATCATCCTTGTTTGTAGAGTCTCAAATTGTAGATTTGGAGGATTAATTTGAGCACATTCATCTCTTCTTTGTTGATAGCCGCATCATTGTTGTTGGCCCATTATCTTCATTATCTTTGGAGCTTGTTCTACATCAGACTTCATAGGTTTCTAGATTGGCATCATCTCATTCTGAAATGTGGACACTTGAGTGCTTTTTAGAGGTGCACATCATTTGGATTTGGATTTCTAATTCTTCCATTATTTTGGATTGGATTCTCCAATCACCAGTGGATCTGTTTCTTCCTAAGGGGATAAATGTTGTTTGTAGGCAATGGATCGTGTTCCATCTTCATGTGTTCATCATTGACACATGAGCTCTTTCTTTATTAGGGGATTTATATCCTCATTTTCTCTCTCCTACTAGAGGGACATATATTGTACTTGTGTGAAAAAAGCAGTCGTTGGGAGGTCACATTGAGTCATCTTTCTATCCTTCTTTCACTAGTGTAGTTATTTCATTTTCTCTCTTTTGGAGAGGAGTTTTTCCCATGCGGTTTTCTCCTTTTCTCTAGTTATGAAAGATTTCATTTGTTTGTGAATGGATACCTCATTAAGTCTTGTAGCCAGGACCCATCCATGCATCCATCATTGCATTCTTCATCAAGGTTCTTTAGCTTCTCCATAAGTTGATCTTAAGGGAGAGTGTTGGAATAATTAGGACATCACTTGATAATTAATTAATTATTAGGTTCCTAATTATTTTATTCACTTAAGCTAAGCTTAGGAGTGTTTTTAATTATTAGATTGGGCTATTTATAGGCCATGTTGTCTCATTGCATGAGATTAGGACACTTGTCACAATCTAATCAAATCCTCATCTAGGGTTTTTATTTTATTTTTATAAGTATTCATTATAATATTTTATAATAATTGAGATATTCATTTAATACAATTATAGGCTAATATCAATATCAAATGCTTGTGTAGATAAATTCTCTTATCAAGGTTGCATGGGCATAATCATTGCTTTGTTCTCTTGTTTGTGATAGACGTTTTGGTTGTAAGTGATTTTTGGGAGTTGTAGGGTTCACTATGAACTCGAACAATATCAAGGAATGCTTGTATACTAAAAGAGACTAGAAATACACTTTAAAGAAAAAAATAAAAATTTGAAAAGAAGTTCATATTACTATATAATATTATAATGTTATCTATTATAATTGATAAAATAAAAGGTAGATAAGCTATTTGAAAAAAATTAGTGAGATTAAGAGATTTTTCTATATTAGAAAATAACATATAAATGTACTTTGACATAATTTTCAAAGGTTACGGTTGCTGCCAAAATGAAAGGGAGTCAAAAGGCTCTCAAGGAGGGAACTGTGACTAAAAATGGGGAGAGTTTTGAACCCCCTAAGTATTGTAAGAAGAAAAATATTGATTTCGCTATGGAGGATGCAAAGAGAGTGAAGGGTAAGGGGTCTGTAGTTAAGAAAAAATTGAAAAGTGGCAAAGTGAAGGAACATGGGGTTGACTCTGCTGCTGGAAGGACTAGTGGTAAAGAGAAGGAACAAGGGGTTAATGAACTTGAGAAGGTTGTGGAGACTGATGAGGTTTGTGGTGCTATGAGGTCTAGAAATGAGATCATGGAGTTTCCTAAATCCTTAGATGTTGTTGTGAAGGAGGTTGTTAAACCTAAAATCAAAATTCCTAGCAATGATGGTAAAGGGAAAGCTAAAGTGGTGCTATAGGGTGATTTTCATTAGGAGGCTCAGATCAAGGAGTTTGATAGTTTATCTGCTAACACTATTTATAATTGTAATAAGGAGGATATTAGTAATGTTTTGGGTATGGACAAAGATGATTGTGTGATCTTTTCTAAGATTTTTAAATGGTATTGTAGTGAAGTCAACCAGCTTAACATCAAAGTGTGATTGATGGTCAATATTCATGTTGGGATCATCAATACCACCAACTTGGAGACTTATGTTTTTATTAGATTACGATAATGAATGTTGTTCTTAATTGTGTGGTTAACGATGTGGAGAAAATGAAGAATAACCACGAAGCCAAAATTGCTTCTCTTGAGGAGAAAATAGTAAAAATTCATGCTAATCTAGATACTCTGGTTAAAGTTAGTCAATCTTCTATTTATACCAATATGCAAGGCCTTGCTCTTTTGAATGAAAAAGCACACAAAAAGACTAGGGAAATTTTTGTGAAGAGGAAAGGAGTTGTTGGTGATGAAGCTAACGATCTGAAGGGAACACAAAATTTGGCTGTGGATATTGGTCCAATTATTTAAACAAGGAGCAAGACTAAGAAAGACACAAAGATCCTTGCTCATGATTTCGCTGAAGTTGTTGATATGCATGAGAATATCATCTCTATTGACTTGGAATCAACCAAGATATTGAAGAACTTATAGTAGTCCCCTGGTCTTTTATGGTGTTGTTGACTTGCTGATGGATGGTTGGTTACTTTGTCTTGTTTTTTTTGCAAAAAAAGGGTAAAAATTTATTGATTGGAAAGTCTCAAAAGTACAATAAGCAGCCAAAACAAGAAGGTTGATCAGCCCTGAAGGCTAAAGGATCAAAATCAAAAGAGAAGCTGAAGAACCAAATTTGAGAAACACCCACCGAGGGGCCAGGACAATAATCTTCTTAACCATGCATATACTCATGAATTAACCCTTGTAAATTTCCTACCAAATTCTCTAGAATCTGCTCCCAATCACAAACCTAGCAACCACTTTGGCCCTTTGAAGCCCATTTGACAAGGAAATCAACAACACTATTCCATTCCCTTAGGATATGTGCAAAGGAGACCTCCTCTAGGAAACTGCCCAACCTTAGAATTTGTTTAGCCACTAAAGCTAATTGCGAATTCACCCCCTCAAAACTTTGCTTATTCAACATATTAACAATAATCATAGAATCATATTCGCAAGCAACCTTGCACCATCCCAAGACATAGGCCTTCTTCAAGGCAATAAGGAGAGCAATAGCCTCCATCATATTATTAGTCTAATGCCCCTTATAGATGGAGAATAAAAGTATAATTGTGCCTGATTTATCTCTTCCAACTCCTCCAACACCAGCCTGACCAGGGTTCCCCCTGGACAAACCATTTGTGTTGATCTTCAAGACACCATTGGAAGGGGGAATCCATTTGTTGTCCTATTAAATTTTTTTCCTCTTATGATTCCTACCCAGAGAAAATAGAGAATCCTTCCCGCCTTACTTGTCAATCCTAACTTGAATAAGACCCCGACCTCCTCACCATCAGTAGGAGAAGTTGCGTCACACTTAGCCTGAATAGTCTCTTGAATCATAGCCATGACCCGCTGCCAAATCTGTTGAACTGTGAAAGCCTAGGCTTGGAAAATCCTTTGATTCCTCTCAAGCCAATTTTTCCAAATGATACAAGAGGGCCCCAAATTCCAAGTCACCTAGAGACTCGAATCCTTGGAAAGCAGTCTCCCAAGACTACTCCAAAAATCCACAAGAGGTGAAGCATGAACACAAGCATGCTTCTAGGCCTCCCACCAAGAGTGCCACATGAATCTAGCAAAGGTACAATGGAAGAAAAGATGTGAGGAGGACTCTTCATTGCAACCACACAAGACACAAATGGAGGGCCCTTGGAAACCATGCTTCCTTAATTTTTCCCAAGACAACGATCATGAGCCATGAGCCACAAAAAGAAGTTGTGTTTGGGATAGACGAACTTATTCCAAGTATTCTTCCACCAAGAAACCGCCCTTCCATCATAATTTTGTCTGACAAGAACCTGGTACCCAACAGCCATAGAGTACACCCCTCGTGGGTCAGGGTTCTACACAAGGGTGTCCTCCAAAGGGAGGGATCTACAATCCCTTGTTGCTAAAATCCGAGAGAGCTCCTCATGATCCACAATCAAACCACTAGGTAGCCATTCGTGAGGTAGTTTCCATATGAGCACTAGTATATGATCCACCCTCTCATTGGATTTAAAATCTTCAACCTTAGTCCAAAAAGCCTCCAAAAAATGCGAGCTAGGCTCCATAGATAAGGATACTCAAACAAAATCGGGGGATGACCATCCCAAGGATCCAGCTAGAAAAGAGCCTTAGAGCCCCTATTACAAATCCAGAATAGACCCTACTTTATTAAATTGGCCCCTCTCTTGAGGGTATCCCAAATCATGGAGCCTCTGCCAACCACAACATACCTAGGAACAAAAAAACTCTCCACGCCACTCAGGTACTTACGAGTCAAAATATTAGCCTATACTTGGTCCTGATTAGTGCATCATCACCAATAAATCTTCACAAAAAGGGCCTAGCGAGAGATAATAGCTTGTCATAGCTCAAGGCCCCCCTCTTGTAGAGGCCTAAAAATTTCCTCCCACTTAACCAAAGTCCACTTAGAAGCATCCAAGATCCCAGACCATAAATTTTTTATGGAAAGATTCCAAGTCCTTTATAAAATTGAGAGGGACCACCTGCACCATACATCTATAAATAGGGAGAGCCTGAACCAATGATTTGAGAAGCAATACTCTACCCCCAAAGGAGATCCACCAGACACTCCAATGGCTAACTTTACCCCAAAAATTATTAATAATCTCTTTCCAATTCACCCGAGGAAAAGGACCCACATAGATAGGAATTCCTAGGTACTCTAAGGGAAGGGTACCAATCTGAAACCCGAGAATCCTAAAAATTCTTAATTGGATCAGAGGGGGAGTATTAAAAGAATAAATGGAAGAATTAACTTCACTAATATTTTGACCCAAAGCCGCCAAGTAAATATCCAACACCCTTCTAAAATTGGTGGCTTCCTTGATTCTGGAAATTCCCAACAAAGTAGTATCATTAATGAATTGAAGGTGAGACTCCACAAGGAGACCAACCCCCAATTCCATCACTGAATGAGCCCTTGTTGCACATGATCCTTTAAAATCCTTCCAAGACCCTCGACCAAAATGATGAAGAGATAAGGAGATAGGGGTCCCCTTGTTGAAGTCCACATATTGCCCCGAACAAATCAGAAGGATCTCCATTAATAAGAACAGAGTAAGAGGTAGAGGTTACACAACTCATAACCTAGTCAATCCAATCATTGCAAAACCCAAAGGCATTAAGAACTTTTTGCAAAAAAGACCATCTCACCCTATCATAAGATTTAGCCATGTCCAACTTCATGAACATAGCATTTTTCTTGGAATTAGCCATCAAATGGATAGCCTCAGCCACAACCACCATCCCATCCAAAATTTTCCTGAAAAGACACAAATTCTCCCTACTCTTTTGAGATAATGCTATGTAACCATAGTTTAAGTCTCTCTACCATGAGCTTAGAAATGACCTTGTAGACCGCATTGCAAAGAGAAATTGGTCTAAAAATATCTAGAGAGTTAGCACCATCCCTCTTTGGAATGGGTAACAAAAAAGTGCCATTCAAAGCTCTCGAAATTTTCCTATTTACCTGAGATTCTTGTACCACAACTAGTAAATCATATTTTACAATATCCTAAAACTCCTGAAAGAACTCAATAGGAAAACTATTCGGTCTTGGCACCTTTCGTTCATATTAGAAACAATCTCTTCGACCTCATCAAGAGTGACAGGCCTACACAAAATCCAATTCATCTCATTAGAAACCATAGAAGGAATACAATTTAGAATAACATCCTCTTCCATCACCACCTACATGGAGTTCTCCTTGAAAAGAGAAGAGAAGTACTAAGTAGCTTCCTTAGACATTTATAGGAATGATGAAAGTTGGAATCCCTAAGAAGACACTAAATAAGATAACAGGTTCCCATGCCTTCTATCTTTAACTGAATTAAAAAAGAAAGTTGTATTCCTATCCCCATCCCAAAGCCAATCAATCCTAGACTTTTGCTTCCAGTAAATCTCCCCTTGTATCATCCATTCTTCCAAAGTCTTCAAAGCCTTGCCTTCCTCATGAAGGGAACTCTTTGAAAGACCTTAATCTCGGATACGCCTGGTGATTACATCAAGCCATTTCTAGGTAGTAACTTTGGCCTGGAAGATGTTCCCAAAGCATTGCTTATTCCATTTCTTAAGTTCAAGCTTTCTAAATTAAAAATGTTTCATAAAGGAATACATGGAATTTCCTTGCAAAGGCATAACTCTCCACCACCAATCCCACACCAACTCTAGCAAGGAAGGCTCTCACAACCACATCAATTGAAACTTGAAAGAGGGATTCTTATTAACTCCCAACCTGGAAGCTGAGAACTTGATAAGCCAATGGGTAGAGCCCCTCCAATCTAGAATCTCTGAGCTTCTCACCCACCCATTACCAATCTAGAAGCAAGAAAATAAAAATTTGTCTAGCCTCTCAAAGATAGAGTCCACCCCACACCTCTTGTTGCTCCATGTGAACATACCATTTCCAGGCTTGATGTCATATAAATTTAAGCAATAGATATTATCCCTTAGAAGAATTGAAGAGGCATTCAACCTAGCTACACCCCCCTTTTTTCCTCTAGATAGGAAACAACATTGAAGTCTCCCACTAGAATCCAAGGGAAAAGAGGTGCTAAAGATCTCACATGCTGAATGTGAGTCCACATACAAGATTTTCTAGGTAATTTCATAGGAATATAAACATTAGAAAGGAGGAGCACTTCTTCGAAAAGAAATCTAGATGCAACCATAGTCAAAGAATATCAACTGGACATCCACCAAAGAGGATTCACCTTATGCAGATCCACAAAATCTCACCCCACTTTCCTTTCCATGGGAACCAATACACTGAAGCTGACCTCTACTCCAAACCTTAGGCACACTACAAGCCATTTCACAATCAACACCTTGGACTCTTGAATGAACACGACATCAGGAGAATGAACTTTAATTAAATCATGAACAACTTTTTGTCTAGGGATGTCGTTCAAACCCCTTTCATTCCATGATAAAACAATCATTTTTGAGGGTTACCAAAATGGGAGTTAATAGGCTTAATTGACCCCGATTCCACCAAGTTCTCACCCATTAAATTCATTTTATCTTGGTCCTTTTTCCTCCCTACTTTGGAAGGCTTCTCTGGAGAGCCTTTTTTAAGATTCTTTTGCTACAAACGTAATTGAGGAAAAAATTTGTCACCTTTCCCAGGGGGAGAAACCTTCTCATCCGCCCTCATATATGTATTGTTCCTTAAAGGAACCATTGCCACATCTAAAATTGTAGCTAGACCCAGCGCAAAGAACCCTGCCTATACCTAAACTAAAGCCAACTAGAGCACAGGTTGCTCAACTTCTTGCCTAAGTAGGTTGACATTTGGAGGGTCATTCATCTGCTCTTCCCTTATAGGAGAAGCCCCCTAGAGCATACTATCTAGATCCCCCCATTAAGTTCAAATCCTCCAAGGCCTCAAAGCGATTAAAGGACATCCATTTTCCTGTCTTTAAGAGATCGTTTTAGACCCCTACTTTTGTTGAGGTTTAACATGAATAAACCCCTCTATATCTGTTGACCCCTCTATAATCAAAGCCTTTCTTTTGGTATTCGCCTATTCAGCCCGAGATGGAGCTTTGGTTGTAGCACTATGGAACTCCTTCCCTGAAGGATTAGCTTTAGGACACTTCCTTTGCAAGTGCTCATACTCATGGCATATTCAACACCAGAAAGGAAGAGCTTCGTAATCAAGCTGTTGAATCCACACAGTATCTTCGACTCACAATTCTAGAGAATCTGGAAAAGGATTATTCAAGTCAATTTCAATACAAATGCATGTATAGGAAATTACCTTCTTATCCAAAGTGTGTTGTGATGGAGTAACTAGTTTGCCAAGAAAAAGTGCAATCATATGCATAATGTCATTTCATCATAATTCCAATGGCAACAATGAAAGATGAACCCACACTGACACTTTTGACGGGAGCTCCTCCAAGGGGTTAAAACTGATATGCAATGGTTTAATAAAAAGGCCCACCTGATTGTAATAATATACGACCCTCCCTCATAAGACTTGTTGCAATTCTTCAGGCAAGAAAACACCACAATGAAATAGTTGTTTGCAACCAACATCACCTCCATATCACCCTTTAGGTTCCAAGTATGGCAAGTCCACGGATCCAAGAACGGAAGCGAAACTTGAGTACCCATAAACTTACAAATAAGAGTATAGTTGCAAAAATATGTAACATCCTCCACCACCGAATCTTGTTGAATTACTAATACCAAGCAAGTATCACTCCTCTCTAAACATCCATTTACTTTCACAGGTCTCTAGCCACTAGACTGGGATGACCCACCAACATGCACCGAGATATTTAAAAGATCAACCACCTTTGCATGAGCAGATGGGGGAGGAACAAACCTTGAAACAGTCTCATAGAAAGAAATGCTCTGATTAACATTCTCAGCTGCACATGCAGCCATACCAACAACATGAAAAAAATTGCACAAAAAAAATAAAAAAGACCCCCTACTTACCAAACACCCTTGAGCCCACAACAACCCCACCCCTGTGTTGCACTAACCCCACACAAACCCCCAACATCCCATTGTGCACATGCATAGAAGAGAGAAAAGAATAGGTCATGGGCTTGGTCACCACAAACCCTCGCTCCCAAACGCCTTGCATCCACCAAAATCCAATCAATCATTGCAAGGGTTCCTTACTTTGTCCTGATTTATCCTGATGGTAGCTATTTTATTTTTTGGTTGCATATTTTGTCTTGCTTTATCTTTATGGTAATTTTTCACTTGTAAAAGGTTTCGGGTCCCTTCAAAACCTGTTTTTCCTATAATAAAAAATATAACTTTCAAACAAATAAATTCATATTATTATAATAATACATTATCATTTGTTATAATTGATAACATAAGAGGTAGATAAACTATATGGAAAAAGAGTGGATGAGGTTAAGGGATGTTTTGATATTAGAAGATGCTATAGAAATATACTTTAAACTTAAGCTAAAGTAAATTTTAAAGATTAAATCTGAAATCTAGTTAAAAAAAGGCTCCCTGAGAATAATCTCTTAGTGTTTTTTACATATAATTTTCTAAATATAGATATTCTACAAAGTTAGATTAGATCAGGGCTGATGCAAGAAGTTGGGTCCACAAAAAGCTCAAAAAGTGGAAGTGTTTTTCTTGTTTTTCAGAATTTGTCACACTTGGACTGAAAATTTGAAGCACTTACACATTGAATTTAAAAAAAGTCAGTTATAAGAAATTTAGTATCTTGAATCTAATTTCCAAATATGTAATTTATTTTAATACCCAGATGATACAAATTAATTTTTAATAGACATGTATAAAAATCACTTTTTAAAAGTCACTTTTTTTCACCATATCATGCACATGTACAAACACCATAATTTGACCTAAATAAAAGTATTTTTCTAATTCCTTTCGGGAAAGATATATAACAACCTGAAGATTGATGGGGATATTTTTTTGTAATTTTTTTCGAATATTTTTTAATTGATTTTTTATTGGCCCTAACTACTATTTTTAAAATTATGTACAAACAACATAATTTGATTTAAATTAATCATTTTTTGATTTTTTTCATTGTGTAGAGAACTGTTTGAAGATTAATGTCATATAAGTTTTTTTACGGAAAAAATAACAAATTAAAAGTTATTAAAAATAAAAAAGCTTGATATGTCAAGTTTATGGACTAGTTTGCTTAGAAATTAATTTAAAATAGAAAACATAAATCTTAAAATAATTATATATTTGAATCTACCTTAGTTTTTTAGTTGTAGGTCAAACGCTAATGGTCAGGTTTTAAAACGGGTACCCATTCTATTTTTAGAATTGATACCCATTTTAAATGGGTACCCATTCTATTTTCAAAACGGGTACCCATTTAGGAATGAGATCCCAATCTAAAGCTCAGGTTCCCGATCCTAAAATGGGTAAAAATGGGTACCTGTTCTTTTTGGTATTTTTTTGGCCGAAACTTCCCCTCTTCGTAGACCCAAATTCTTACACTTACCCATCATTATTGGTGAAGTAGAGTATATATAGAAGAGGTAGTGGAAAATCTTTAGAGGAACTTATTTTAAATGTGGAGCTAAATGTCACATATTATTTGAATGCAAATAGTCACAAGGAGGATATGATAGAAAATTTGAGAGAACCATAGAAGCAACACATGATATGAAAAAAAAAAATTTAGTGATGAGCATGTATGCTAGAATAAGTCGAGTCATTACTAATGATTTTTTTCTATTAAAACTTGCAAAAGAGTAGAATTAACTAGTGTAAAAGAAAAGTTAGTATAAAATTATATTCACATTTAGAAATATATGCTGAAGGTAAATTTTGATAATGGTAATATTGATAATTTGGTTTCCATAAAAATGGTAGAAAAAATAAATTTGAAGAGGATAGAACATCGAAATCCTTCTAGAGTATATGAGGTGAAAAAATACCATACAATTTGGTTATTGACCAATGTCTTATAAAATTAAGATTGGAGTATAGGAAGATGCAGTTTTTTGTAATCTCATGTCTATGGATGTTTTTTATATTTTGTTGAGTAGACTAGGCTATTTTGATTAAAAAAAAATATTATGTTAGAGAAAATATGTATATGTTGATAAAGGATGGAGTCAAACGTGTTCTTTTTCTCTTAAAGGAAGGCGTTGAAAGGATGAATGGTATTACAAGAGTGGTGTTAGTAAATGGTAATCAATTTTTGAAAGATCATAATCAAATGATAGTATTTTTATTAGCCATAAGTGTATGCAAACATAAAAGATCACAAAGGTAGATGAGTCAACACATTCTAAGATTTCTAAGTTATTGACAAAAAATAATGATTTTTTTTTTCTAACCTACTAGAAGGGTTACCACTGATGAGAAGTATGGATCGTTATATATATCTAATTCTAGGAGAAATTTTACCTAATAAAGTAGTTCACACATTAACACTAACCAAAAATGATTAGTTAAACAAGAAAGTTGAATAATTGTTGAAGAAAGATTTATTAGAGAAAACTTAACTCAATGTGCAATACTAGTTATATCAACATCAAAGAAAGGACGATAATGGATATGATGTATATAATATTGGGAAATTAATATTATTGATATCAACTATAGATCTCCATTGCCAAGAATAAATGACCTCATGATTTATTTAAGTGGCGCAAGGTACTCCAACAACATAGATTTGAAGAGTAGATATCATCAAATAAAAATTAAATGAGATAAACACAAAAGGTTTGTATAGTGGTTGGTTGAGTCATTTGGATTGACTAATGCACCTACTTCTTTATGAGACACATGACTAAATTTTTGAAATCTTATCTTAGTAGATTTCTTGTTGCATACCTAGATGATATTTTTATCTTTAGTAAGAAAAAATATGTGGAGCATATCAGGTTAGTATTGTAGAGATTAAGAGAAGAAAAAAATGTTGTTAAATGCAAAATAAATATAATTTCATGAAACAGGAGTTTGTATACTTGGGCTTTGTTATCTTTTCATGATTTAACGAATTTTGTATAAGAATGTTTTTTTAAAGGAATATGTGCACCAAATATTGGAATTATGGGAGGAGACAAGAAATAATTCACTTGCTGGTTGTCACAGCTAATAGAATTTTTTAAAAAGTTTTTAAAGAAGAAAGTGATTGAAAAACCCATTTTAATATTACTATATTTTTTTTAGTTATTTCAAGTTGATTATGATGCAAGTGGAATTGTAATTATAGTTATTGAGTCAATAAGGAAGGCCTATTACTTTAGTAAAAAATTAAATGAGTCCAAAATAAAATATTCTATTAATGATTAAAAAATACATGAAATTGTACAAATATTGAAGAAATGGAGACATTATTTATCATCAAAAGAATGAATTTTATATAAAAATCATCAAACATTTCAATATTTGAATAGTCAAGGTAAATTAAGTCAAAGACATGTTAAATGGGTTCGAGTTCTTTATTTATTTGTTTGTTTTGAAACATAGAATTGGTAAATCCAATATAGTAGCTATTGCATTGAAAATAAGACATAATTTGAATAAAGACGAAGAAGATAATTGGAAGGGAAGAGGAAGGCGGTGGTTGCAGGCTCTGAGTTTGAGGTGGTGGTGTGTTCGAGGCTCTAAGTTCCTGCATGTGGACAGGTGGGGGAGGCCAAGCCCTCTCCCATGGAGGTTTGATTCCTTGGTGGCCTCATACACCCTAAAATTTATTCTCATTTATTGCTTTCGTTGTGCCTTTGTATGTTTTATGTTATTGTATGTTTCTCACATGTGTATCTTCTTTGGCATTTGCCTTGTGTGTATTTTCTAAATGCTACTTATCTTCGCTTCATTTAATTCCTTGAATGGAGGGGGCACAAACCCCTCGACAAACATCCAAATGGGGGTAGCAATAATGGCTCCTCGCATAACCCTCCTAAGTTGTTCAAGGAAGTAGTTGCGGATAATGGTCCTATAATTCCTAAAGTTACCAAGTTTTCAATGGAGGTCGCAACAAAGGTAAGTGCTCTCGGAAACAATGGAGGAGAGGAAGGTAAGCCTCCCTCTGAAAACCCTTATTCTACTAAACTTATTCCTAATGCTGAAATGAAATATGTTAGCCTTTTTGAAAGGGCTAGGTTAAGAAAATCTGACATTTTCTTTGCAGTTGTCGATGTTAACAAATTGTCTGCCCATAAATTTCTAGACTCCAAGCTCTCTAATGTGTGGGCCAATAAGTTTGATATCCAAGTTAGTTTCTATGGGATGATCTAGTGGGGATTATTCATTATTTTTCTAAAAAATCAAGACATGCAAGAGAAAACATTTGTGAAATCCTATTGGAATGTTGGGGGGTGCAATTTTATGGCTTTGGTGTGGTCACATGTGGCCATAGCAAAGGAGGTCTTAGCTTTATCTTCTCCCAGGTGGGTAGTTATTAAAAACCTAGCCCCCAAGTTCTGGAAAATTATTACCCAATTGTTATCCCCTTTCAGTGTTGTCATCAAGGTGGACGAGGCAAAAGTCTCCCTCCCACACTTAGTTGCTCACGCCCTTGTAGCTTTGATGCCAAGGGTTAAAATTCGTAGTAGTATCAAGATATGTGAAGATGATTGTGGTGTCTTCTGCCATCTGGAGGTCTTAGGCAGCTTAAATGCATGTTACCTTTGTAGAAACGAAGGCCATATTTGTAAGCACTGCCCACTAATCCAAAAGAAGGTTGCTAAAAGTTTTCTGAAACTGACTTCAGTTGAAGAAGCTAAGTCTAACCTTGTTGGGGAGGGAGTGGCCTCCCTACCTGAAATTGATCCTAGCCTATCAGATCATGTGGAGGAAATCCATAGTTTGTGTGCTTCATTCCAGGGCGGTGTCCCTAATTCAGAGGGACAAGAAAGATCTCCCTCCTCGGGAACCCTCATGCTATCCATTTGATTATTCATCATCTTAATCCTACTAGCATACTAGTTGTATAAGCAACCACATTCCTCCATCAACAAATGAAAAGCTCACATCAAGTGGAGCTAGGATGCACTCTACATCAAGCTCTATCTGAGGAGAAAGATGGGTTTTAGGTGAAGGTATTGTATGTGTATTGCATTATCTTCCATTTTATTTACCTTTAATTTTTTTTGTCTTCATTCTGGCACACACGATGAGCCCACAATCATCATTTAATTCTTCTTTTTGAAGGTTTTTCTAACCCCATCTTGTTGGTTTTTAGTTCTTTTATGCATACTTTTTTGGAGTTAACTTTTGTAGGTTGAAGGCAAAACCTTAGGGTTTCAAATATTTCATCATATCTTTCAAACGACTATAAATTATTCTATAATATTTTTATTGATGCTTTTGAATGATTTCATGATGCTCTAGTAAAAAAATTAGATTTATATCTTCAATATTTGGTGAGTTATTGTTATTTTATTATTTTTCATAAATCTAGTTTTTAGGTCACAAATCAATGAATTTTTCAAAAATATTTATATTTTTAGAAAGCTCACAAAATTTTGAGAAGGTTATGTTCTTTATATTTTTTTGAGGTTAAAAAATTGACAAAATAATCAAATCTATGTCGACAATTTTTTTTTCATATATCTACTTTTTAGAGATATTTTCACATTTTTGAAAAGCTCTTATAATTTTAGTAGGGCTTTATATTTTGAATTTTTAATTTTAGGGTCTAAAATAAATTACAAAATAATCAAATCTAATTTGACTATGTGAAAAATTAAAAAAAAATGAAATTGTAATCTTGTGATAAGCATACTTTTTCTTTACATCTATTTTGTTGCATTATACCATTATTTTTTTATCTTTGCAGGATTTTTATTATCAATTTTAATACTTTTTTGCAGCCATATTCGTTACTCCAAGACCTTCTTTGTGAAACTACTAACACATTTGTGTTGCATCTATGTTTTTCCAAGACATTATCATTTGACTAATCTTAGTTGCACACTTTTTTTAAAGGTTAATGAACTTTGTTTGTTGTGCATTTAGGTGAGTCGTGCGTATGCTCTCTTCTTGTAGTTTTGTGTGATCTTGAGAATCAAAAACATCACTTACTCTTTTATTTTCTTTTTTATTCCAAGGAACCCAATGTGTATGCTCTCCCCTTGCACTATGTGCGATCTTGGGTGAACAAAAAAACACATGGATCATTCCTTTTAGGAGGCTTGCATAAGGGTTTTATCACCCTATGGAATGACCTCAACTCTCATGTTTCAAAAGAGTATAAAGAGTAGGAGGTGAATTGAAAGACACCTCTCTTTGAAGTGGAATTTTTTCAACCTAGGCTAAGCCTCCAAGAACTTTATACCTTGGAGAAGTGAATGCAAAGAGTTGGTTACCCTCTCCTCCCAACAATTTGACATTATTATCTTTCATCTATAGATTTGGCTTCATGTACCCTTGAGGTATTTAGAGTACTCCCTAGTGAACCTTGTAAAACCTAGAATAATTTTTTTTTACCATTGCTTAGTGTGGTGCAATGTATAGTATCATGCCTGAAGTTATTCACCATGTATCTCCTTGAGTAGAGATAGAATCTATTTAGGAAAAGTCTTAGGACCACCAAAGAAAGGGAAAATGTGAACCCTTGTGCCACTTGATCCCTATCTATCAACTCTTGAGAGATAAGTGCATTACACTAATATTGAGGTATTAGTTTTTGGCTAGTGGGCCCACACTAAGTTAACAATCCCACTTGAATAATATAATCTTGTGCTAAACCAATACATAATTATGAATACTAAGTCCTTCTATCAACTTTATTATTTGTGTTCTTTTAAACCTATCTCCTAGTTGAGAAAGCAAAACTTGTAAGGAAGCTAAGGTAGCGAAACATCTTCCATCACTAATATTGAGAGGAGAATAATGCAAAACTTTACAAATCTTTTCAAAAGTTAAAAAAACTTAAACATAAATATCATGCATGCCACAACATAATGATTTAAGTGGGGAAAAACCTTTCGAGAGAAAAACCCCACACTCCATAAGCTACCCAATATATATTCAGAAATAAAAAAGATTACAATATACTTGCAGAGCAAGCTTCTCACAAAGTATCACCACCAAAGATCTAGAGACAACATGACTGCTATCAGACTCTAGGAATACATCACTGTCTATAGTCATAGTTTAATTCCCTCATAAAATAGGGTTACATTCGATGGCAAGACAAGCCAACAAAATATCTATCACTAGATCTGAGACCTAATAATAAACAATCTAGATTTACAATATATCATCAATATAATGTATGTTAGTCATTTAAGAGTTTTTGTTAACAAAAAATGTTAACATTAATATGCATCGCACTCTACCCCTCTACCATGTGCTCCCATTGTATATTACACCTATTGGTGCAACTAGGATATATATAATTGCAAGGTTGAGACACATTTTTCTGAAAAATCTCCCACTTGCTGAACACCTTGCAAGAGAAACGAGAGGGAGTAAACATTGTCTCTTGATTGCTAGGGGCCGAAAGGCCCAAAGTCTCTGAATACCATTTGAACTTCTTTGTGCTCACATGCTTAGTTAAATAATCAATAACATTCATCAAAGTCTCTACCTTAACCAACTTCACCTTGCCATTTTTGACCATATCTCTAACAAAATGATATTGTACATCAATGTGCTTGGTCTTTGTATGAAATGTTAGGTTCTTAGCTAGGCATATCAAACTCTGTCTGCCACAATAAATTGTCACTGCACCTTGTTTTATTCCAATATTTGAAGAGACTCTTTTAAGCCAAATGGATTCTTTACAAGCATGAGTAGCTACCATATACTCAGCTTCAGTAGTGGAAAAAGCAGCCACGACCCGTCACTTACCCATCCAACTAATTTTACCACACAATATAGTAAACACATAAGCACTGGTGGATCATCTACTATCAATATCACCTACCCAGTCTAAATCCACATAACCATGAATATCAAGGGAAATATTATATTTAGTCAAATTACTATGATAGTAAAAGGAATACTTTGAGGTACTGCGCAAATAGTTGAAGACTCTTTTAATTGCATCCCAGTGAACTCTACCAAGATTAGACATATATATGGAAAGAACTACCATTGCTTGGGTAATGTCTAGTCTAGTACAAACCATAGTATACATCAAACTTCTAGCTGCACTTTGGTAAGAAAATCTATTCATCTCTTCCATCTCTAATGGAGATGTTGGACAATCTGAAATAGATAACTTTGTTCCAACTGAAAAAAGAACACACAATGATCTGCAATCTTGCATGTTAAACCTCTATAAAATTGAATTGACTTACTTACTTTGGCCAAGCCATAGCTTTCTATTCTCTCTATACCTTCTAATTTGACTCTCATGATTCAAAAGAGTATAAAGAGTGGGAGGTGAATTGAAATACTTTCTTCAACCTAGGCTAAGCCTCCAAGAACTTTATACCTTGGAAAAGTGAAGGTGAAGAGTTGGTTACCCTCTCCTCCTAATAGTTTGACATTATTATCTTTCATCTATAGATTTGGCTTCACGTACTCTTGAGGTATTTAGAGTACTCCCTAGAGAGCCTTGTGAAACCTAGAATAATTTTTTTTGACCATTGCTTAGTTTGGTGCAATGTACAGTATCATGCCTGAAGTCACTCACTGTGTATCTCCCTAAGTAGAGATATAATCTATTTAGGAAAAGTTTTAGGACCACCAAAGAAAGGGAAAATTTGAGCCCTTATGCCACTTGATCCCTATCTATCAACTCTTGAAAGATAAGTGCATTGCACTAATATTGAGGTATTAGCTTTTGGTTGGTAGGCCCACACTAAGTTAACACTCCCCCTTGAATAATATAGGCTTGTGCAAGTGCTTGGTGTGTATTCTTGTGCTAAACCAATACATAATTATCAATACCAATTCCTTTTGTCCACTTTATTATTTGTGTGCTTTTAAACCTATCTCCTAGTCAAGCAAACAAAACCTGTAAGGAAGCTAATGTAGTGAAACAACTTCTTACACTAATCTTGGGAGGAGAATAATGAAAAAATTTATAGATATTTTCAATAGTTATACAAACTTAAACAAAAATAAACATAAATATCATGCATACCACAACACAGTGATTTACGTGGAGAAAACCATTTCGAGAGAAAAACCCCACACTCCAATAGCTTCCCAATATATTATTCAAAAATCACAAAGATTACAATAAATTTGTAGAGAAAACTTCTCATAGGAGTATCATCACCAAAGATCTAGAGACAACACAACCGCAATCAGACACTCAAAATACATCATTGTCTACAACCATAGTACAATGCCCTCATCAAATAGGGTTACATTCTAAGACAAGACAAGCCAAATAAATATCTACCATTAGATTCGAGACCTAATAATGAACAATATAGATTTACAATATATCATTAGCTTAATGTATGTCAACCATTTAAAATTTTTTGTTAACATTAACACACATCCCACTCTACTCCTCCACCCCGTGTTCCCATTGTATATTACACCTATCAGTGTAACTAG
This sequence comes from Sequoia sempervirens, assembly GCA_007258455.2. Taxonomy (NCBI): domain Eukaryota; kingdom Viridiplantae; phylum Streptophyta; class Pinopsida; order Cupressales; family Cupressaceae; genus Sequoia; species Sequoia sempervirens. The sequence goes on from VDFB02086081.1 coordinate 315,845,563, forward strand.
GATATATATATATATTAAATACATCATATCGATAATAAACCTTACATAATTGGAAGGTTGAGACACATTTTTCCAACAAATATCCCACTTGTTGAACACCTTGCAAGAGCAACGAGAGGGAGTAAACATCGTCTCTTAATTGCTAGGGGATAAAGGCCCATAGTCTTTGAACACCATCTAAACTACTCTATCCTCATAGGCTTAGTTAAAAAATCAACAAAATTCATCAAAGTCTCTACCTTAACCAACTTCACCCTGCCATCTTCAACCATATCTCTAACAAAATAATGCTATACATCAATGTGTTTGGTCCTAGCATGAAATGTCATGTTCTTAGCTAGGCATATCACACTTTGACTGTCACAATAAATTATCATTGTACCTTATTCTATCCTAATATTTGAACACAGTCTATTAATCCAAATGGCTTCTTTACAAGCATAAGTAGCTACCATATACTCAACTTCAGTAGTGGACAAAGCAACCACATCCTGTCATTTACTCATCAAACTAATTGCACCACCAAATATAGTAAACACATAAGCATTGATGGATCATCTACTATCAATATCACCTGCCCAGTCTTAATCCTCATAACCATAAATATCAAGGGAAATATTATCTTCAATAAAATTACTATGATAACATAAGGATACTTTGAGATACCACACAAATATCTGAAGACTCTTTTAATTGCATCCCAGTGAACTCTACCAGGATTAGACATATATTTGGAAAGAACTCCCACTGCTTGGGAAATATCTAGTCTAATACAAACCATAATATACACCAAACTTCCAATTTAACTTTGGTAAGACACTCTACTCATCTCTTCCATCTCTGATGGGGATATTGGACAATCTGAAATAGATAACTTTGTTCCAATTGAAAAAAGGAACACATAGTGGTCTACAATGTTGCATGTTAAACCTCTATAAAATTGAATTGACATACTTTGGCCAAGACATAGATTTTTGTCCTCTCTATCCCTTATAATTTCCATCCCAAGAATGTGCCTAGCTGCACCAAGATCTTTCATTTCAAATTGAGCAGCAAGTTGAGATCTAAGTTTTGAAATCATACCTTTCTCTTTGACAATAAATACCATATCATCAACATATAATGCAATAAATGGGAAATGACCACCATAAGTTTTATAATAAACACAATGACCTAATTTAGAACACTCCCAAATTCAAAACATATGTATAAAATTTCCGGTACCATATCCTAGGACTTCATTTTAGGACTATAGTGTAGGAAAAAGTATCACTTTTTCACACTTAATTGGGAAAAAATAATAATAAAATGAGCTAAATTAATTGTTAATTTAGTGTTGTAATATGTATTTCACATATTCACAATAAGTTTAGGGAACTGTTAATTAAAATGGCCTTAATTGTGCCTTATTTATGGTGTTTTAAGGTGTATCTTTACACTTTCACAACTATCTAGGGATTTATTAATTAATTGAGGTTAATTTTCCTTAATTGGCCCTTTTAGTTCAAATCCAAGCCTAATTAATTGTAATTTCCAAAGAGGAAAACCCAACATTCATTAATGACATAACACAACATTTATCATTAGAGAGTGTGTGTCTTAGGTAAGTGACCTAGGACCCATTCGCCCAAGGGCGAATGGGTCCTTACTTAGACCTAGGACCTAAATTTTCATTATTTTTTTGGCGGTATTTCAATAATTTTAAATGTATATTCACATGTTAGCTTGTGTTATTTGAATTTTGGGAATTAATGATAACATATGTATAAATAAGAGGTCATTTCACTAAGTTTCATCTAAGAGAAGATTTTCAAGTTAGCAAACCTAATATTTTCAAGCATTCTAGAAAATTTATGAGCAAGTGTGATCAAGAGTATTTTCGAGGAATTCATGAGTAGATTTATTGAATATTATTACAGCAATCAAAATCCTATTATCATGTCAAAGTATTCTTGAATCATGCATGTTATTTGAGCTAATATATTGATGTAGTGTTCAAGATCCATTCAAGCACTCAAAGGCATTGTTTCAAGTCAAGTTTCAAGATCAAGATCCACATCCATTGAAGCCATTTTCATGCAAAGTTGTAGATCCAAATTCCAAGGTTCATACAAGGGTTTGGTGAGTTGTGACATTACTTTGTTCATTCATCATTCCTTCATGATATTTCATTCCATTTCAAGGTTTAATTACCAAAACGGGGTTTGACCAAGGCAAACCCCCATTCACCAACAACAAAACATTTTTCCCTCTTGATGTGTGTTGCAGATTTTAGGTGGAAGATATCTTGAAGAGAAAAATTGCAAAGTTGTCAAAGTTACATTTGTTGTCATCATTGTTGTAGTTTCATGAAAACTCACCTATAGGATTTATTTCTAGTTGTTTGACTGTGAAAAACAAGGATCTGGGAGTGCAGACATAGAAGAAAAGAACTCAAAAACCATTTTTACATATCCCTAGCCAAGACCCATTTTCCATGGGGTGAATGAGTCCTTAGTTAACTTTTGAAAACACCTTTTTGTGAGAGGTACACAAGATTTTTCTCTTTCAAATTCTCCAGAAAGTATGTAGTTTCCATTAGTGTTATGCTAAATCTTCTGAATCCACTTTATAGATTGAATTTTGGAGTTGATTTGATATTTTTAATCTCTCTCCCCTAAGTGTTGTTTGACCTAGACCCCCATCCTTGCAAAAAAAAGGGAAATTGCAAGATTCCCCAAAGAATTCACCCACCTAAGGGTTGAAAGTGGATTTTGACTTGAGGGATCTCATTTATTGAATGAAATATAAGAATGGATGGGTTCATTACACTCATTTCTCCCTTTTCATTTATAGTAGGTTTGGTGAAACATTCTAAATTTAGTATAAAACCCTATGTGTAGTGAACCCTAACCTTGTTTTTCTTCATTTCATTTTGGTGAACCTGACATTTTGAACATTCTAATTTCTAATTTGGAGTGAATTCAAACCCTATATCTAGGATTGGAATCAATTCATTGAATTTAGGGTTTTTTAATTTGGCATAAAGTTACATTGAATTTTAGGTGTAAAGTTTCATTTTGCATTCATTTTAAATTTGAAAATTCAACAAAAATTACATAATGTTAGACTAGTTTTGCATAGTAATTACATATTAGTTTATGTTTAATCATTCATATTCAAAAATTGAGTCAAACTTGCATTTCAAAAAGTGTCATATAGTTCATCATTTATCCTTCATTTCACTTGCATTAGGTCATCAAATTTTGGAAAATTCTATTACAAAAATACTAGTCTGAGACCTGGAACAGGGAACACATCTAATCACTTTGAAATTGTATTTTTCATTTAAAAAAAACTTGTATAGGGACCCATTTTCCCTTGGGTGAATGAGTCCTTGGAGGTCTACAAAAGCCAATTTTTTTGAGCTTTTTTGTGGTTTTCTACACTTCCTAGGCTTGTAGTAACCTATAGTATCAGTCTGGAAAGTTTCAGGAATTTCTGTTTTATGCATCTAGATCTGAATATCCATTTAGTGGTCATTTTTGAATCATTTCAGTAGCAAAAATCATCAGATCTGAAAATGTTTACATTCTTAAAAGTACTTTTCACTTTTGCATACACAATGTTTATATTCATGAAAATTTACATAATATGGATAAAAATACTTTTCACTTTTGGATACACATTGTTTACATTCTTGAAACTTTGCATAAGTTGGATAAAGGTACTTTTCCTTTTTGGATACACATTTTTTACATTTTTGAATTATTGCATAAGATGGATAAAAGTACTTTTCATTTTTGGGCACACAATGTTAGTATCTTACCTTTCTAAGCATGCCAAGAAAATGTTCATCCATCCCACTTATGAGAATTTTTTAATGAAAAAGAATACAATAGTGGAAAATCATGAATATCAAATTAGGTCTTCTCCCAGTATCTCTCCTATTTGTGAAGAAGATGTTTTGGTGTTAGAAGATCCAATCAATGAGAGTAATGAGAATCCTATTTGTTTCTCTTCCCCTAGCTCTCCTACTTGGGAAGGAATTATTGGAAACAAGGAGGAGACCATTGGCATAACCAACCATTGAATGTCATGAAAATCTTGTTTTTTGCTCTCTTAAACACTCTCCTACTAGGGAATATATCATGGTAGAAGAAAATGAGAACATTGACACATGTATTTCAAACAATAGTGATGTGGCTTCCTTAGATGAAGATGATGAAGTGACATTAGACTCCCCTTCACTAAGAGATCATGAAAATAAGGATAAGTTTTTTGAGGTTATGAAAATCAGAACTCCCTCAAGTCCTCTAATTCTTAGACCTCCTACAAATCCTTTAATTATTGAACCACCTAAGCCTCAACATATCCTCCATCCACCCTCACAACAACCACAATTTCAAAACAAACTTGTGCTTATCCTAAGACCACCTCAAAACAATGTTTCACAACAACCGAGTTACAATACTATTGCTCACACATATAATACAAGGAATAATAGGCAACAACAAACCACTCCCACTTCATTACCATTGCCTCAACCTATCTTGACTAGTGCTCCTTGTTTTCCTTTACAAAGTGGAAAGGAGTATGGTCTTGTTGAACAGCTTGAGAATACTCCTGCTAAGATATCCTTATGAGATCTTATTCAAGCCTCACCTAGCTACCATAACACGCTTCAAAGTGCTTTACAACAAGTTCCTATCCCTCCTAATGTGCAACCAAATGATATAGCAACCCTAATCCAAGGAATGAATGTTGACATTGTTTTCCACCAAAGTGATCTCCCTCCTTTGGAAGTGAAAAAACAATATGAAGCTTTCATGATCATAGCCATTATCAATAGGAAAGGAATAAAGAGAACCCTTGTTGACAATGGCTCTGCCCTTAACATGTGTAGTGTAAACCTTTTGGATAAGATTGGAGTAGACCAAAGCCAAATACAATTAGATTCTTTATCTATTCGTGGATTTGATAATATAGGGAAACAATTGCTTGGTGTGATCACATTACCTATTATAGTTGGAAAGGCCACATTGCAAGCTCCTATCCATGTCATTCCTGAAAATATTTCATATAATATTCTCTTGGGTAGACCTTGGATTCATGAAATAAATGGGGTTTCTTGTACTCTTCATCGTAAAATGAAGTATGTCTATAACAACAAAGTGTGTACAATTGAGGCTGACCCTGAACTAGAAAGTTATTTCAACATTGAGAAAGACAAGGAAAATCATTTGAAAACATTGACACCAACTACATAAGTGGAACCCGTGCAAGAGAAAGAAAAAAAAAATCATATTGAGGAAGTCACAAAGCTATTGGAAGATGATTGAGGTTCCTTAGATTTCACACCTACATTCATGGGTGAATACAAGATCACAAAAAGGGAAAAGAAAAAGCAGTAATGTCAACACAAAATTCAATAGAACCTTCAAAAGCATCCACTTCAACCACTTTAGAAGAAGAAGAAAATTACACCACAAACTTTGATGAAGTTGATTATGAACAACGACCGAATCTAAAAGAAATGGAAAAGATTTATAGAAGAGGTTGTGAGCTTTTGAAATAACTTGGTTATAGTGGAAAAGGATGCGGTGCTAGAGAACAAGGTATCCATGTCCTTATAGAGCCTAACATGCAAGAAACAACTGGTGGTATTGGTTATTTTCATTCAAAAGAAATGAAAGAATCAAATAAATCTTCACTTAGCATCAATGTCATCACACAAAATGCTCCTAGGACATGTCTTAGTAATGATTGGAGTTCGCTAGATTTTGCGCCCTCCCTTAAAGGAGAGTACAAAATCTCCCAATCTAAAGAGTCTTGTGTAAGTATGACACCTTGTACTAAGCAAGAGATATCTTTGTCACAAAATAAAGGAACATCTTCTACTATTGATCAAGAGACTATCTTGTTGGGACTCCTCCAAGATTGTTTGATATCTCTCCCTCCAAGAACATGAAAGAAATTTTACAAAAATAGTTTATTTTTTGCATATCATAGAGTTCATGGTCATTCTACTAATGAATGTAAGGCTTTGGGTAATAAAATTCAACATCTTAAGGATTGTGATGCTCTTCCTTGTGTTGAAGCACCTAGTTCCTTTGATTGATATTGATTTTCATTCTATCATGTTTCTCATCAATCATCTCAGCTCATCCTTGTCTTGCACTTAGTGGGGGCAAGGGGTTAGATAGCCTTGTCCTAGTTTTGGCACTTGATGTTGTCCCTTTGACTAGTTTTCCGCATTTTTTATATACTGAACAAGATTGGGATGCAAACAACCTGCTATAGGTTGACTCGCATGTGCCTTACTAGTGTTTTGTTATTTAGGTCTCTTCCATGTTGACCCAAAAGTTTTTCTTTTTTTCTCTCTCTATGTGTCATTCTTCCTGTTCTGCTAGTATTTGGTGAATGATGACGTTTCTAAGCTCTTTAACAACATTGTAGTGAATATATACAGACCCCAAATCTATGGATCCCTTTTGTGTTTTGGGATTTCATTTTGGGGGAAACCCCTTTTCATGATGTAGCTTCATTTGGAAACATATGACTTGGTATAGGGATTTTCGAGTAAGCTCTCATGTCCTCTTTATGGTTAGCATCAATCATCTACTAATTTAAAGTTATTTCTCATAGCAATGGTGTAACAATTTATTTAAAGTGGGGGCATACATTGGCATTATTATTGTAGAAATTTTTGATATACTCATGTTTCTTTGTGTGATTTTCTTACTTCTTGTGATGTGTCCTTTTCTTGGTGGTGTAATTCGGTTTGATGTCCTCCAAGAGCATGATATTTCTTAGCATACTACTTTACTCTTAGTGGCAATGCTATAGTTTCATTCCCTAAGTTACAAATATTTTATCTTGGACTTGTCCTCTCTTGGAGACATTAGGCACAATGATCCCTAAGAAGAAGACCCTACATGAACTAAGCAAGATCCCTTTGAAAAAACCCTATATATCTAGTTCATAAGTATTTAGCATAATACAACTTGTGAACCTTGTGAAGCTCAAACCAATCCCTATAAGGACACCAAGCATAATGCACCTTGCTTTCCAGTAGAGCCTTACCCATGTTCATGAGTGCTTAGCATAACGTAACTTGTTAGGACTTGTGAAGCTCGAAGTGTCATATTGTGGTGCCTTATTGTAGTTTTCAAGAGGATAGCTTTCATATGGTATGGGAGCCTAATAAGATTCTCTCATTTACCTCTTGTTCAAGGCTCACCTAGTGGACGACCTAAGGTTCCATTAGCTTGTGTGAACATATGTGTCATTTGCATAGTGGACATCAAGTTCTACTTGTGAATGTTTAGGACAAACAGCCTAGGCGTGTTCCACATCATGTGGGACAGTCAAAGCTCGATCCACCCTTCCCTAGAAAAACAACTTAGATGTGTTCCACATCATGTTGGACAGTTGAAGCTTGATCTGCCTCCCTTTTCTTCTAGGCTTTGATATTGTATGATTGAGTATCTTTGTCATTGTTGCATACATATGTGTCTTGAATGTCTACTTTAGTGTGAGTTTGGCATGGGGTCATCCTCTCACTAAAGTGGGGGCTAAATGTAGCATAGGAAAAATATCCTTTTTTCACACTTAATTTGAGAAATATTATTAATAAAATGAGCTAAATTATGCCTTAATTTAGTGTTGTAATATTTATTTCACATATTCACATTAACTTTAGGGCCCTATTAATTAAAATGGGCTTAATTGTACCTTATTTATGGTGTTGTAAGGTGTAACTTTACACTTTCACACTTATCTAGGACTTTATTAATTAATTGAGGTTTATTTGCCTTAATTAGACCCTTTAGTTTAAATCTAAGCCTAATTAGTTGTAATTTATGAAGAGGAAAACTCGACATTCATTAATGCCATAGCATAACATTTATCATTGGAGAATGTGTCATAGGTAAGTGACCTAGGACCCATTTTCCCTTGCTCACTTAGACCTAGGACCTAAATTTTCATTATGTTTTTAGTGGTATTTCAATGATTTCAAATGCATATTCACATGTCAGCGTGTGTTATTTAAATTTTGGGAATTAATGATAACATATGTATAAATAAGAGGTCATTTCACTAAGTTTCATCAAAGAGAAGATTTTCAAGCTAGCAAACCTAAGACTTTCAAGCATTCTAGCAAATTTATGAGCAAGTGTGATCAAGATAATTTTCAAGCTATTCAAGAGAAAATTTATTGAAGAATATTGCAACAATCAAGATCCCATTATTGATCTAGGAGGATCTAGAAGACCAAAAATTTCACAGTCTCATAATTAGATGAAACCAACTCTAGTGCATAGGGCTCACCTACATGGTCCTGACACAACTTGAATCGCGTCAAAAGGAGATCGTACGCCCGAGATATGCTTGGTTAAAGTTGGGGTCAAACCTAGTTAAAGGGGCCACATCATGTCGAAGAGCTCATCTACATGATTCCCATGCCGTTTGTTTCATAAAAAATGGAGCACGTATGCGAAAGTTACGAATGGTCAAAGTTTGCAAGAAAAATGGGTTGACTTGATAACGTCAACAAAAGTATAGTCAACATTGATGCTGATGTGGCAAGCACAGTGGTTGCGACATGTCAGATTTTGGCCAATGAGAAGATGCCATGTGTTAGTCTTGTGTTTGATGTGGCCCAATAAAAACATGTCACATGTCAATATGAAAGCAAATGGTAAAGTGCCACATGGCCCAATGATTGGGTGACATGTGGCACCTTGTGCAATGTTTGAATTTGGTAGTGTCTGATCAAAATAGAAGTTAGGGGTTTCAAACCCCAAACCTTGCTTCTCCCACTTTATCCGCTGACCAACTCGCCTAACAATCCACTCTACATATGATCTGGCTGTAGTTTGCTTTAATTATTGGTTTGCCACATAAAGGGCACATAAAAGAAGGTCGTGGGGGTTGAACCTGTAACCCTCGTTTACCCACCATTTACTCTCCACCAATGCATCAAATGGTTGGTGTGAGAGTATTTTGGGGTTTTTTTTATTATTATAAAACTAAAGTCGAAATCTCCTATATACCAAAAATTAACCCCCCTAAAATTAAAGGTTAATCATTTTTTTAAAGTCAAGAGCTCGAATCATGATATATCAAGGGCTTAAAAATATTTAAATAATTTTTATTAAGGGGTTAGGAATTATTAAAAAGGATTTCCATGTTATTAAAAGGGGATTTTCAAAGATATAGTGTAAAATTGGGAGATGTGGGTGAGATTTTCAAATCATATGGTTTTAGCCATATTGAGTAAATTTTTTTGTATAAAAAGGGGGTGAGAGTGTAAGAGTGGGGAACCAAGTAGTGAATGGAATTGAGAATTCTCTTGGAGAGAATAATTGTGTTATTGGGAAATTATTGTGAAAGGTGGTGAATTTGAATTCTTTGAGAGAGAGATTACAAGGTGTTGATTATTACACTAAAAATTGTAAAGGAGAGAGAGACTGTGAGAAATTCTTATGAAGGTGGAGCTTGGATATTGTAACAAGGCATTTTCATTGCTTGGCGATATTAATAAACTGGGCTACCTTGAGAAGCAGACCTGAAGAGGTAGTCCTAATTGGACGAACTTCGTTATCAAGCTCATGTGTTAACTTCTCTTATGTCTTATTCTTCTTCTCTCTCTTGTCTTTCATTCTTTCAACTTTAATTATTTTATTTTTTTCTAATTACAAATCTTTAGTAATTAGTTAATTTCATTAAGTTATATAAACGTGAACCTAGTTTATAATTTCAACGGTTAAACAACATAGTCACACAATTCTATTGGATTGGGATGAACTATAATTTGAGTTAATTGCAAGTTAATTGTAAACCTCTAATTATGAATCAATTATCATGTCAAAGTATTCTTGCATCATGCATTTTATTTGAGCTAATATGTTGATGTAGTGTTCAGATCCATTCAAACACTCAAAGGCATTGTTTCAAGTCAAAGTTCAAGATCAAGATCCACATCCATTGAAGCCATTTTCATGCAAGTTCCAGATCCACATTCCAAGGTTCATACAAGGGTTTGGTGATTTGTGACATTACTCTGTCAAAGTTGCATTTGTTGCCATCATTGTTGCAATTTCAAAAAAAATCACCTACAAGATTTGTTTCTGATTGTTGGATTGTGAAAATTAGGGATCTGGGAGTGCAGACACAGAAGAAGAGAACCCTAAAACCATTTTTATAGAGCCCTAGCTAGGATCCATTCGCCATAGGGTGAATAAGTCCTCATTTAGCTTTTGAAAACTCCTTTTTGTGAGAAGTACACAAGATTTATCTCTTCCAGATTCTCCAGAAAGTCTATAGGTTCCATCAATGTTATGCTAACTCTTCTTAATCCACTTTATAGATTTCATTTTGGAGTTTATTTTCTATTTTTAGTCTTTCTCCCCAAAGTGTTGTTTTACCTAGACCCCTATCCTTGCAAAGAAAGGGAAATTGCAAGACTCCTCAAATAATTCACTCACCTAAGGGTTGAAAGTGGACTTTGACTTGAGGGATCTCATTTCCTAAATGAAATAGAAGAATAGGTGGGTTCATTACACTCATTTTCCCTTTCCATTTATAGTAAGTTTGGTGAAACATTCTAAATTTAGTATAAAACCCTATGTGTAGTGAACCCTACCTCATTTTTCTATGTTTCAAGGCCATACAAATATTTATTCAATTTGCAAACCAATTTACTTTTACCTTTCACCGCGTAGTGCTCTAGATGTGTTATATAAATATATTCCTCCAAGTCACCATGAAGGAAAGCAATTTTCACATCCATTTTTTGAACTCTAAATCATAAGCAACAACAATAGAAAGCAAAAATATAATAGATGTCTAATGCAAAACAAAGCTCTGTGTCTTGCCAGATCGAGAGCAAATACAAAAAATCAATTAAATAAACCAAGAATTCCAATATGATTTTAATGGAAACAAACATAAAGTTGAATCTGTTGTCATTTATTTAATTATTTTATTCATAAAATTTTTCAAACAAAATTTTGCAACATTCTTGTTGCTTCCTCTGCTTTTGGCAGTCACTTTCACTCCTAGCATTCTAGCCTTCCTCCAATAACCATGCCTCAAACTTGTTTTCTTTTATTGGCATATTTTTAGCCTGAACATGGGTCGATTCACTAATTTTTTATTTTTTTGTCTTCAAGCTGCATTCACCTCTCACTTTGGAAGCCCCCGAAGTCACTTTCCTTATTGCAAAAATTCTTCCCTTGACCTTTCAAATCCCATGCTTCCTCCAGATTTTTCAATTTGTGACTTTACTTTTCCACATGTGGCATTTGAACTCTGCCTGGGATGTATATTATGGCTGATTTTTTTTTATTCGCCCAATTTGGGGCTGCACTCTTAATGAATTTTCTTCAATTTTATAATTGCATATTAAAATAATCAAAAACATTAATTTTTCTCTGCCTTGAGAACTCATACAACTTCAATGCTTCTAAGATAGAAATGCCAAGCAAACAAAAATAAGAGCATCAAATATTTTTAAACATCACCACAAAATTGATAAACACCAAAACAAAAACAAAACTAGAAATAAGTCGGATAACCAAAGTGTTTGATGCTCTGACATCAAACACACCGGGTACGAAAATGTTCCATGAGTGTAAAGCTCATGAACATTTGGGCAAGTCTAGAATCAGAATTCCAAACTTCTCCAATTCTGAAGCGCTAACCCATGAAGCTTCATCAGTTGCATGATTCTTCCAGCATACCAAATACTCCCAATACTCTTTATTTCTCGTGTGTTTAGAAATTCATGAATCAATGATTTGATCAATCTGTTCAGACTTCTTCTCCAGCAATTGATGCATATGGTCTTCCACATCCATAAAATCTGAAGATATACTTTGTTGTCCACTTGATTCACCTTCATGATATTTGTATAAATCAGCAACATTAAATATTGGAGAGATATCAACACCAATTGGAAGCTCAATCTCATATGCATTTGATGAAAACTTCCGCAAAACCTTGCACGGGCCAATTTTCTTCCATTTTAATTTAGTGTATGTTCCCTGTGGGAACCTCTCTTTCCTCAAATGTGCTATAACCAACTCACCAATTTGAAACTCTTGCACTCTTCTATGTATATCAACATGTTCTTAATATTTAATGGCACTCTTCTCCAAATTCTCCTTCACTTCCTTGTGCAACTCGTGAATATACTCAACAAAATATTCTGCTACAACACTCTTTCTATTCAAATTTGCACTATCTCTTAATGTTAACACTTGGATTTTGCACCCTGTTGAATGTAAGATTCAACAATCTAGTGTAACATGGGAATGATCTTAAAAGTATGAAACTTATACAAGACCAAACCTTCAGTGAAGGCTGACTTCCTATGATGGTTATATCACCTAAACTACTGTCTTTGAAGGAAAAGAGAGAAGGATGACTGACAAAAATGATAAAGCTAGAACTCCCCTATGGTGGTACACCTAACTGACATAAATCATGAAATAAAATAGATAAATATGCATTGGAAAAATGATGATAGCTATTACATCTACTCAATATAGATTTTTGTGAAACTTATGCATAATTTATGAAAAGGCTTCATCTGCATATATTTTTTTTCAAAGAAGGAAAGATAAATTTCACAACTTTTAAAATTTAAGTGCAAATTTAACAAGCACAATTTAGAACCTACATAATCCAAAAGAGGAATGAAAGTAGTATGAAAAATAACACTACTTCCAAGGTAATCTTTGTATTCCAAATTCCAAGTGAGTTACAAAGCATACATCAACTTGAGAAAGGATTGTTGGAAAAATCACTAACTCTCCAAAATGAATAATCAGAACTAACCAACAAAGTGAATAGTCCAAAGACTAAGTACATGAAATCCCCATCCAAAAGCCACCAAAATAGGAACTAGAAAACAAATTGGGTCAGATGAACTCCAAAAGCCTAAAATCTAGCACCTGATTTTTTTCAAAGAAGCTCCAAAAGGGTTGAAAAAGGTCAATTTGACCATATCCAACATAGTGATACTTCAAAATTCCCTCAAAAGCTCTATTTTGTCTCCAAAGTAAATAAATTTCCTATTACTTTGGCATATGTTGGCCAACTGTAGATCACATCACTACAAGCTCTCATAAGGCATCTAAAACTCATAATGAAGATATGGGTATATGGATAAGATATCTCCCCTTTTGCATTAAATAAAAACAATAAGACTTTATGATTTATAATATCATCATAAAACCATATGTTTTACATTTAAAAGGTAAATGCAAAAAATGTACATGCTCAGATATGAATAACCAATGAAAATGAGGACCAAGTCTTGATAGACTCTTATCAAGCTATGAAGAAATATCAAAAAGGTGTAAAAGCATTAAAAAGTCCTAAGGTGTAAGACCTAAGTCTTAGCCCATGGGAGGATAAAACACCTTATGATATACTTACATTTATCCTTAAAAGCATAAATGAAAATGCCCTGTCAGTATTCTAGGGTAAGAAACCTTAAAAATGAAACAACACCCTTCATTTCATTTTGAAGAAGCTTCACAAAGAAGCTACGCCACCAATGAGGAGGGTTTCTCTGAAGCTCAAGCTTTCTAGAGACCATAGAGGCATTTCTATCTCTTCTTCAAAAAACATTTGGCTCCCAGATACTTTAGTAAGCATTCGATGAAAATTTCCAGCTATTTCATTACATTTTCTGAAGAGAACATGTTTGAGTTTGAGACAATTTACAGAAATGTGAATACATTTAGCTTTTTTTTTTCCTTTGTCATTTCCATCCAAGTTCTGTACATACTATGCATTTTTCCTGAGGATTTTGTACAGATTGTGAATAATAAGGGAGATATTAGTCACCGCCATACATTGTTAGTGACTTTTCTATTAATTCCTTGCCAAAATAGGCCTTTCATGGCTGCGGGTTTTCACTACTTCTCATCTGATATCATTGTCTTTTATCTTGTGATCATTTTTGCCGACCATCATGAGAATTTCAAATGCTTGGTCCCCTCTTTTTCTTGTAGCTTTCCATGAGATTTTTTGGTTTCTTTTTTTTTTGTACTTCTAAGCATGTCTTTACTAGCCATGTTACATTTTCAGGAAAAGAATCACTACCATTTTGTATATTCTGAGCTATCATACATTTTTTGTACCTTGCTCCTGAAGCTTGCAAGATAAAACCCCTGTTACCATTTACATTCCACCATTTATCAATGCCAATGATCAACCTCTTTCTTTCACAGACATCCAGTTTGAAAACATATTATTCATGACAGGGATAGTGACATCCTGTAATGTCATCTAAATCTGCAATTTTTAATAGCTCCTCAAATGTTATTATCTTGTGATAAAAACTTGAATCAAGCCATTTTGAAAACTGTGGTGACTTCAACATATTATTCTGCTTGTTTAATTCAAGATTGCATATTTCCTCTTTATGATTGCAGTCACATATCTTATTGCAGATTCTAGGTTTTCAAAAATTTGTACGCCTCTATCCATTGTTTATTTCCAGCAACTTTCTTTAGCTGGATATGGTCATAGTTTGGCCACTTACCTTGAAACCCTCAGTTGTTGTACTTTTTTAAAAAATATATAGAATAGTCACCCTATAAATTTCTTGTCAACAGGGAAAAGATCGTGCAATATCAAAACCATCAAATGATATTCTTCATATTAAGCCTATAACATGATTTTAGAAGAATATAATGTATACAAAGAAAGTTTCCTTTGTTTTCATTCTACAGAAGTATATTTCTGAGCTTGCATTTTTCCTGTATTTGCTACAAATTTTCTTTGAAAGAAAAGAAACAACATTATTTTGCTTATCTCAAAACTCTGAGTTCTTGAATGTTTAACGACTTGCTTTGTTTCCAGTCCTTGCCACAACATTATCATGTGATTCTTGGCATTGTTTTAGAGGACAACATGCTTCCTCTTCTTGTGAGATAATCATTATTTTAAATTATACATTTTTCTCTCTTTATACATACAGAGTTCTGAAATATATAAATCTCTGGTTATTCATGCACGGGTTTTGATTGTAGTCAACATGATTCATATTTTTTCATTATGATCTTTAATTTTCCTTTGCATAATAATCACTATCCTATTGCCGATCTCTTTAACTGCACACTATCTTCCCAAATTTGAGATATGTCCTCAATCTTTGATAGTGTTTCAATGAGCAAATATTGTTATTGATCTGCATTAAATGCACTAAATTGAACTCTGAGAATTGTGCATATATAATGAGCTAGGCTTAACCCTTGTGGGAGCCACATTTATCACCACTCATTTAATCTAAAAATAAGTGCACCTGTATCTGCACATGGAACAAACAAGTTAGAAAAATTTTGACTATTTTTTGTATGTATGTTGACCAAATGGTTTACCTAGACACCTAAAGCATTCATTGATCTTCTGATGCACATGGAGACAAATTAATGCATGGATAGGTGGACAATATAAATGATCATGTACAGTTATGACTTTTCATTGCTTAGAGTATAACTCTAACACATTGCTTGACTGTTATAGGGACGAGAGCACATGGAAACTAGGAAGGACAAGCAATGAGGACAACATCAGAGCAAGAAAAACCTCAATTAGTCATTCAGGCAATGACTAGTCATCCCTTCTACATGTTTATTTATTTCCTTCATCTAATCATGTATTGATTTATCTTTATTTGCATCAAAGAAAAGTCAGTCTCATGGCTTGCTGTGTGAGACACATGTACCTTATCACATTCAATAAAGATTACATTTTTAGAAATATGTGAATGAATGTAATGATCTGTAGTTGTATTTTTTAGATTTTTTCATTCATACATTTGAATGTGATGGAGAAGGAAAATAAAATGCATTGTATTCTCCAGTTTAAAACAACTCTACCCTTTTTAACCAATAGGTGAAGAAATGGGTAACACTTAATTCATCAACTCCCCTTGGACTGTACCCTTACACACTTTGAAATGGCCTCTTTCCTACACTTCGATTAATTGAATTATTACAGGAAAATTCAGCTTGTGCTAATATCAAATCCCACTGACTTGGTTTATCCCCAACCAAACACCTCAACAAATTACCCAAACTTTGATTCACTTCTTCAGTTTGACCATCCGTTTGAGGATGGTAAGCTGAGCTAAAACCCAATTGTACTCCCATTCTCTTCCATAAAGTACACCAAAAATGACCAACAAACTTTGTGTCTCGGTATGAAACAATACTTTTTGGCAATCCATGTAACCGAACTATTTCTTTGAAAAATAAATTTGTTATGTGGGAAGCATCACTACACTCTTACACGGTATAGAATGAGCCATTTTTAAAAATCTATCCACTACAACAAAAATTGAATCATTACCTCTTTGTGTTTGTGGAAAACCTAAAATGAAATCCATGATAATGCATTCCCATGGTCTCTCTGGTACTAGCAATGGCTGGTACAATCCGGTGTTTTGTCTCACTCCTTTTGCATATTGACATATTTTGCAACTTTGCACCATTCTTTTTACATCTGCACTCATACCCGACCAATAATAACTTTCATTCAGTTGTGCTAATGTTTTGTCTACTCCAAAATTTCCACCCAAACCTCCACTATGTTTCTCTCTCAACAAGTTTTCCCTCATAGAACCTTGACGTATGCACAATCTTTTTCCTTTAAACAACAAATTTTCTTGAATAAAATACTCCAGCCATGGAGTTCTATCCACCCCCATTGGATTTTTACATGCTTCCCAAGCTTCTTTAAAATCAACATCTTCTTCATAAAAATCTCCCATTGAATCAAAACCAACAACACTTACTCTCATTTCATTCAACAACAAACATCTTCTACTTAATGCATCAACAACTCTATTTGATTTCCCAATTCTATGTTTTAAAACAAATGAATAACTTTGAAGAAATTCAACCCATTTAACATGCTTTTGACCAAACTTACCTTGGTTGTTAATGAATCGCAATACATGATGATCAGTGTACAATACAAACTCCTTTGGTAGCAAATAATGTCTCCACTTTTTGAGTGCCTGTACAATTGCATAAAATTCTTTATCATACGTGGAATATTTCTTTTTTGCCTCATTTAACTTCTCACTGAAATATGCTATTGGTCTTCCCTCTTGAGTCAAAACTCCTCTAATCACTATCCCACTTGCATCACAATCAACTTGGAGGACTTTTCCAAAATCTGGAAGTGCTAACACACACTGCTTCATCACTTTTTCCTTAAAAATATTAAAACTCCTCTCTATTGTAGCTATCCAAACAAATTCTTTTCTATTACCCTTCATTGTTTCTATAATTGGTGCACATATCCCACTAAAATTTCTAATAAACTTCCTATAAAAACTTTCCAATCCATGGAAGCTTCTTGCTTCAAACATACTCTTTGGTGAAGGCCACTCAACAATTGTTTTCACTTTTTCTGGATTCATTTTCAAACCACTGCTGAAAATTATAAAACCCAAATATACCAATTCCTCTTTCATGAAACTACACTTTTTCAAATTTACCATTAATTTTTCTTCTTTCATCCTTTGTAAAACAACGCTCACATGTTGCAAGTGCTCTTCTTTTGTTTTACTAAATATTAAAATATCATCTAAATACATAATTACAAAGTTACCAAGATATGACTTCAAAACTTCATTCATTAATCTCATGAAAGTGCTGGGATAATTTGTTAATCCAAACGACATTACCAACCATTCATACAGTCCATTTTTGGTTTTGAAAGGAGTCTTCCATTCATCTCCCTCATTCTTATTTGATGGTAACCACTTTTCAAATCAATCTTTGTAAAATAGTTGGCTCCACTCAAGTAATCCATCATATCATCCATTCTTGGTAATGGGAACCGATATTTGATGGTTATCTTGTTTATTGCTCTCAAATCTGTACACATTCGCCAATCCCCATATTTATTTGGTGCTAACACTATTGGAACTGTAAATAGACTCAAACTCTCTCTAATCAACCCTTTATTCAACAACTCTTGCACTTGCCTATTTATCTCTTCATTTTCCTGTGGTGACATTTGGTATGGTGCTTTGTTTGGTAAACTTGCACCACGAATCAAATCCATGTAATGACTAATGCTTCTCATGGGTGGCAATTCATCGGGTAACTCCATTAATATTTCAGCATACTCACCCAAATCTCTTGAATTTCTTTTGGTATTTCATCCTCATTCTTCGCTGCCCAACTACTACAAATTTGGAAATTAAAGCAAAACATGGTTTCTCCTTTTTGAATTCTTTCAAAAATTGCTTTTCGAAAACTAAGCATACCTTGGGTTTGTCTTCATTTTTTCCTTCTCTATTCTTTAATGGATTCAATATATATTCTTCTCCATCTTTCTTGATTGTGTTTGTATTCATTTTCCCATCATGAACAACTTGTCTATCAAATTTCCATGGTCTACCCAAAAGAATATGATAGGCATCCATTGGCATTATATCACACATGACTTCATCCTTGTAACTTCCAATCTGAAAATTAACCATACATTGCTCATTCACCAATAATTGATGCTCTTTTTGTAACCATGTAACTTTGTATGGGTTGGGATGTTTGATTCTCTTCAATTTCAGCTTGTTCACCATTTCTTCAGACACAATATTATTAGTGCTACCGCTATCCACAATAACTTTGCAACATTTTCCACTTGTACCTTACACATTGTTCTAAACAAATTTCTTCTTTGAACTGGCTCTAGTTTCTCTTTTTCTGGATTCAACAGAATTTCCACAACATCAATGACTCTCCATCTTTGAGGTCTACTACATGCTTTGTTGAAGTCTCCTCATTTTCAGCTTGTGCAACATGCACTCTAGACTCTTTTCCCTTTCCAACATCTTACTAGATTTGTGGACATTCAAATGCCCAATGGCCTACTTCTCCACATTGAAAACATGTGAAGTTGAAACCTCTTCCTCTACCTCTTCCAAATGACCCTCTTCCACGAGAGTAGTCTCCTCTTCCTCTAGAGAAATCTCTTCCCTTTCCTTCTTACATACTTACACTTAACGAACTTGCTTCCTCTTGCTTGTTTTGGAAGCCTCTTCCACTATTTGGTGGTCCTCTTCCACGTGAAAATTTTACTCTACCTCGAGAGTTATTTTGTTGCTTCCTATTGAGTTTTTCTTCCACTTTCAAGGCATATTGATATGCCTCCTCCATGCTATGAATATTAAGCATACTAATTTCATCTTGGATGGATATGCGCAAACCATTCAGATATCTTGAAACTTGCTCCATATCATCTTCTTCATGACCAGATCTTATGCTTAATCGATAAAACTCTTCGGTATACTCTTCAACACTGCTCTCCTTTTGTTTTAAATTTTGAAGTTTTCTAAACAAATTAATTTGGTAGTTTGTTGGTAGAAATTTGGATTTTATCTTCGTCGCCATACAATCCCATGATTTTATTTTTTCCTTTCCCTTTTGCTGCCCGTCTTCTTGCAGGTGATCCCACCATAGGTATGTGTGCCCCTTTAATTTGGTGCAAACATATTTCACCTTCTGCTCTTCTTCAGTATTGTCATATTCAAAATACTTATCCATTTCACCAATCCAATCCAACAAATCTTTTGCATTTAACCCGCCTTTGTAACTTGGAGGATCAAGTCGTGGCCTGGAACTTACTTTTGTAATGGCTTTAATGAATCACTCTTCTCTTGGGTCTAAACCCGTCTGGTTCACTTTCTCTCTGCCTTTAGCAGCCTACTCTTCTTCATCATCACTTATGTCCACTGTATGGAGTCCTCTTCTTTGTGCCATTTCCATGGATTCCATCTATGCTATGAAACCTCAAACTGCCTCTGCCAAATTGGGCTCTCCACCCCTAGGTCCTCTTCCTCTCTGACCTCTTCCTCTATAAGCCATATTGGCTTCTTCTTTAGACAATTTTAGATCTTTTCCTCAGCACTCAAACTTGCTCTGATACCAAATAATGCAGAACAAAGCTTTGTGTCTTGCCAGACCGAGATCAATTGCAGCAAATCAATTAAATAAACCAAGAATTCCAATCTGATTTTAATGGAAACAAACATAAAGTTGATTTTTTTGTCATTTATTTAATTATTTTATTCATAAAATTGTTCAAACAAAATTCTGCAACATTCTTGTTTCTTCCTTTGCTTTTGGTAGTCACTTTCACTCCTTCCAGCATTCTAGCCTTCCTCCAATAACCATGCCTCAAAATTGTTTTCTTTTATTGGCAGATTTTTAGCCTGAACATGGGTCAATCCACTAATTTTTTTTTGTCTTCAAGCTGCATTCACCTCTCACTTTGGAAGCCTCCAAAGTCACTTTCCTTGTTGCAAAAATTCTTCCCTTGACCTTTCAAATCCCATGCTTCCTCTAGATTTTTCAATTTGTGACTTTACTTTTCCACATGTGGCATTTCAACTCTGCCTGGGATGTATATTATGGCTGATTTTTTTTATTCGCCCAATTTGTGGCTGCACTCTTAATGAATTTTCTTCAATTTTAAAATTGCAAATTAAAATAATCAAAAACATTATTTTTTCTTTTCCTTGAGAACTCGTACAACTTCAATGCTTCTAAGATGGAAATGCCAGGCGGACAAAAATAAGAGCATCAAATGTTTTTAAACACCACCACAAAATTGATAAACACCAAAACAAAAATAAAACTAGAAATAGGTCAGATAACCAAAGTGCCCGATGCTCCGACATCAATGTCATTTTTTGCAACAAGATAAAATATCTCACCATAATCAACACCCTCAACTTGAGAGTAAACTTTCACAACCAACCTTGCTTTATACTTCTCAATACCTCCATTTGAACCAATATTTTTCTTGAACACCCATTTGCAACCAATAGGTTTTCCTCCTTCAAGTAACGGTACAAGATCCCATGTATTTTTTTTTTAAGATGTCATTTCTTCATCCATAGCATTCTTCTAAGATTTTGCATCTTTCATACCTAATGCTTCTTGTCCATCCATGTTATTATTCAAAGAAAAAATACATCTCCAATCATCAAGTGAATACCTCTCAGGTGGTTGTCTATGCCTTACAGACCTACAAAAAAGTTGAGTTGGAGGTTCTTCCTCCTCTTCTAAATATTTAGAGCTAAATGAGCTCTCCTCAAATTCTTGTCTATCCATGGGATTCGATTCAACTTTCTCAGGAATAGAAGGAATTTGAATCACATCTTCCTATTTACTTTGTTTTGGCTGCAATGTAATAGAAGAAGGCTTAGTTTCTCTAAAAATAATACTTCTACCATTTATTACCTTCTATGTAACATGATCCTGGAAAGCTTGTATCCTTTCACACCATAACTATATCCGATGAAGATATATTTCATAGCCTTGTTCTCTAACTTTTTTCACTTCTCCTTTGGCACATATGCATATGCCTCGCAACCAAAAACTCTAAGATGTCTCAATGAAGGACTGTGATCCAACCTTGCCTCTATGGGTGTCTTATCAACAAGAGCTGATGTAGGATACCTATTAATCAGGTAGCAAGCAGTGGCAATAGCTTCAACCCAAAACCTTTATTCTATACCAACACCACTCAACATACTCCTAACCTTATCCATCAGTGTCTTGATCATTCTTTCTACAACTCCATGTTGTTTTGGAGAATACAAAGTTGTATTTTGTCTTTGAATACCATAATCTTTATAAAATCTATCAAAATCATTAGAGTAAAATTCACTGCCATTATCAATCCTCAAACAATTTACTTTCTTTCCAGTCTGCAACTCAACCATTGCTTTAAATTCTTTAAATCAATTGAAAACTTCATATTTACTCTCTAGAAAATATACCATGTCCTATTTTAATCATCAATAAATGAAACATAATATGTGGAATTTCTAATTGAATGAACATGTATAGGACCAAACATGTTAGAATGAATAAGATCCAATACACCATAAGGTTTATGAGAATTTGAGTAAAACTAAACACAATTTGTTTTCCATAAATTCAATGTTCACAAAAATCAAACTCAAGATTACAATAAAAAACCCTTCAACAAGGTTTTTTATTTTTCAACGTCCTTAGACCCTTTTCTCTAATGTAGCCAAGTCTCTAGTGCCATAACATAGTTTTCTTTGCAGGTAACTATAATTTAGAAGAAAGAGCACACTTGGGTACCTAGAAGCCATGATCATCTACTGAAGAAGAAACCATCACCTCTTCCAAATACTTTCTTTTAATAGAAGTACTATTGCACTCAATAGTGCATGTATCAATCTTATATATTGTGTCATATCTAACACCTCTAGCAATCACCATAGCACCTCTAACCATCTTACATCTTGCATCATAAAATACTACCTACACACCTGCATTTATTAGTTTGCTCATAGATAATAAATTTTGTGTTAATCTAGGGATATACAACACACCATTAATCCTTTTTATTCTACCATCAAGAAACCTGATTATAAATTGACCACGACCAACAATATTTAAATTAGAATCATCGCCCAAGTACACCTTACCTCCATTAAATTCTTCATATTCAAAAAACCAATCTCTATTAAAGGTCATATGAAAAGATGCACCTAAGTCAATTAACCATGCATCATTACCTACACAAGTTGCTAAAGCTGCAATGAATGCATCACCATCTTCCTTCTCAGACTCAGAATCAAAATCAAATCTCTTCTTTTTCTTCTTCTTTAATTCTTTGCAATCCTTACGAATATGTCCATGCTTATTGTAGTTCTAAAAAATAACTTTGGACTTTCCAGGAGATTTAGATCTCCCCTTGAACTTGGATTTTTCAAACTTCTCATTCTTCTTTCCTTTTTCCTTAGGCATTCCATGAACATTTAGAGCTTCCTTGGTAGTGATGGATACCTTCCTCCTTATCTCTTTAGAATGCAAAGAACCCACCACATATTCAGTCTTCAATATAACATAAGTACTCTCAATAGCCGTAACAAGAGAATTCCATGAATTGGGAAAAGAACACAACAATATCTGACATTTCTCCTCCTCATCCATTTTGACACCAACTAATGCCAATTGAGCCACCAACATATTGAATGCTTCCAAGTGGTCTATGATTTTTCCACCCTCTTCCATTCTCAAAGAATATAATTTCTTCCTCAAGAAAATTGTGTTTACTAAAGATCTAGCTTGATACATCTCACTAAGCTTCTTCCATAGTTTTTGTGTAGAGGTCCCTTCATGGTCATTGATTAAAACATAGGATACCAAGTATAATCTAATTTGACCCTTGGATTTATGGTCCATAACATCATATTGAGCAACCAAAGTAGGATTTGTAGGCCTTGAAACTTTCTCATCAACAACATCCCATTGATTTTGATCTATCAATGGATCCTCCATCTTCAGCTTCCATGTCTCAAAATTATTTTGAGAAAATTTATCCACCTCTATTCTCCTTGATGAACTTGCCATCTGAAAGTTCTTGCAACAAGATCACAAAGTTTCTTCTGCACAAGCTCCCATTCAAATATGGATTTGTTCAAAAAACGCAACAACCCATAACTGAAACCAAAGGTGATCAGGCTTTGATACCACTTGTAAGGAAGTTAAGCTAGTGAAACAACTTCCTACACTAATCTTGAGAGGAGAATAATGTAAAACTTTACAAAAAAAATTAACAGTTATAGAAACTTAAACAAAAAAAAAACATAAATATCATGCATACCACAAGTGATTTGTGTGGGGAAAACCCTTTTGAGAGAAAAACCCCACACTCCAAAATTTTCCCAATATATTATTCAAAAATCACAAAGATTGCAATGTACTTGTAGAGCAAACTTCTCATAGGACTAACACCACCAAAGATCTAGAGATAACACGATCACTGTCAGACTCTCAAAATACATCACTGTCTATAGCCATAGTTCAATGACCTCATAATATAGGGTTACATTCTAGGGAAAGACGAGCCAAAAAATATCTATGATTAGATATGAGACCTAATATGAATGGTCCATATTTATAATATATCATTAATTTAATGTATGTCAACCATTTAAGCATTTTTGTTAACAAAAAAATGTTAACATTAACATGCATCCCACTGTACCCCTCCATCCCGTGCTCCCATTGTATATTACACCTATCGATGTAACTAGGATATATATATATTAAATACATCCTATCAAGAATAAACCTTATATAATTGTTAGGTTGAGACACATTTTTCCAACAAAACCCTCATTCAAATCCAACCTATCTTCTAATATTTTCATCCAAATCTATTTATCCAATTCCTCATCTCATCTTAATAATTTCATCCCTAATAATCCTAATCATCCCTAACCATCCTAATCGTCCCTATTCATCCTAATCATCCATAATCATTCTAATTATCCCCCTAATCATCTTAATCATCCATCTTGTCCTAATCATCCCTAATCATCTAATCCACATCATCTCAATTATCCTCATCATCCCAATCTATCTCTAGTCCATCCCTAAATCTATCATTTAAGACCCTAATCCTAATTAATTTTTCTAATCCAATCAAGGTCCTAATACTTATCCTAATCACCCTCCATTATTTTTCTCTTAATCCAATTTCATCATTCATCTTTGTCCTAATTATCCTTTATAAATTATCATCCTTAATCCACATCCTTAACTATCATCCTCAATCCCCATCCTTCATTATCATCTTAATTAAAATCCCTTATCAAAATAATCCCATTCTAACCAAATCCTAATCTAATCCATTTGCCACTCATCCAAAGTAAATCACCCATTATCCATCTATCTCAATTAAGCATAAAATCCCCAATTGTTTAAAAAATCATCCTTTGAACATACAAATTTGGTTGACTTAAACTCCTTTATACCCCATATCCTTTCCTCATCATCAAAATCCTTCACCCAAGATTCTTAGCCCTAATCCACTATCATCCATTTCAAATCAAACCTCCAAATAAAAAATTAAGAACTTAAGTTGATCCCATCCATAATCCAAACTTTATTAAGAACATTAGTCTATCTTAAGTATAGTTATCAAATTTCATCAATTCCTACTTAAGAAATTTGTCTATCTTAAGTAGAAATAAAATCCAATCAGCTATTACTTAAGAATGTTAGTCTATATTTAGTATAGAGAATCATACTCCATCAAGTTAAGTCTTGAAATTTGATCCCCAAATCTAATCTCATCCTCCACCTTCATCCTTAGGTATTATTCTTCTAATCCACAATCCATTTTTAATTCATCATCCTAATTTCCATCGTCATCCAAAATCAATCCCAAACTTCCCTCTTCCAATCAATCGTCTATCATGTAAAACCATCTAATCTATTTTCCTTATATAAATTTCAAGGATTGGTTTGAAAATATGGTTATAGAAGTTAAAACATCTACAAACACCCCTATTCCCCAACATACCACACATCAAAACATTAACCCATCATCCTTACATCAAAACATATTAAACACCATCAACATACCCACTTACCAAGTCAATCCCATGATCGTATACTTGTTTACCATATCTTCATCCATGCCACCTCAACAAAATATATCCAATCCTATTCCATATCCTATTGCTTATCCTTCTTCTTCCTTTGACAAAGGAAACCAATTTCCCATAAAAAGTTCCCATCCAACCCCATCCATATCTCTCTCTTATCCCTCACCTACATACACTCCCCATCCAACATCTATATCTCCATATTCTTCCCTATCCATATCCCAATCTACATCTGTATACAATACCCCCATCACCTCCAATCCTTCAAGCTATCATTCTAGTCTCCCAATCCATAGTTATAATCCTTCATTCAATCCCAATCATCCATCTAAGCCTAAAACATCTACATATATCACTCCTTATTATCCCTCCAAGGACTCCAAGAAAATAAAGCATTACAAATTCCCCATCACAATGTTGTGGACCCATGTCACTCCACACGCATCATTCCCTTCTAAAATAATAACACCATACATGCCATTAAACTATTCAAACCACATACCCTAAGCCCCATGAATCTCTTATCTCTCCATCCACCCAATTAGAAGTGTCTACATGTCATTCCTCCCCCATCAAACTATCCCTTAGTCCAAAGCATGCTAGCATGGATTCTCCTCCATGATAATATTTAAAGATCCCTTCCATCCCATCCAATGATTCCCTTCCATCTCATGATTCCCTCCCTTCCACTTTGTCTCATGATTTCCACCCATTTCATTATCATAACCCATGTCAAGATCTCCTCCCATATCAAGAGTCACATATGCCTCTCACACCATCTCATGATGCCTCTCCAAATCAATATCAAGATGCTTATTCTACTCCATGTCATGATCCTCTTTGATCTCATAATAAAGATAAAAGTATATCATCCACTCCATCACACAATCTCATTCCTAATCAAGATCAAACTATCCCTTCCACTCCCCCTAATGATCCCTACCCAATTCAATATCAAAGCGTCCCTTCTTCTCCATGTAATGATTCTGATCCTCCACAAGATCCCATTACTCCTATATGAACTATCCATGAACCCCACACCTATCAAATGGGTTCTTCCAACATCATATGATCTAGTTTCCTCCAAGAACCTATCATCCCTTCCATATTATATCCTCCCCAAAATGGACTCACATCTTTCTTCCAAAATAACACTTGTATCCCATTGGTAAAGGGTTTTTTGTCAAAATATGCACTATCAAGGCAAAGGGTTAGGCTTCCATGAGCAAGGAATATTGGAACCTATACAAATTAAATAGAATCAAAGTTATCATGGAATTGGCTACAAATATCATGCTCAAGACGTTGGTATCCCTCTAAAATCCCAAATCCCATCCATTTAAGTTCGAACATTCATATCCTCCATCTTCCAAGTCTATTTTGGGCCCTTATGTCCCAAAGCCTAATCCTTCATCCTTTCCATCTGTTTTGGGTCCCTATGTCCCAAAACCAAATCATTCGCCCCTTCCATCCATCTTAGGTCCTTACTCCCTCTATCCAATATCCCCATCATCCCTATATAAAAATCCTTTCATCTTATTATAAATCAAGATCAACAAAGGCACAAATCCTTGGAATCCTTCCAACATCCTACATACATCAATCTATTCATAAAATATTCATAACAATCACATGGATATTGGAATAAATTTAGATGTAAAACATAAAATGCATAAATCCAAAATCCACATACATCCAAGGATCAACATGTCCTCTCAAAAAGACATGCAAAAACAAAGAAAAATCTGATAAAAAATAAATAAGATAAATCCAAAAGACCACAAAGGCCCATGAAGCAAAAATTCAAGACAAAAACCATGTAGATCCCAAAGAAACTAATAGAATCAATGCATCTAAAAGAACAATCAAAATCAACATCCAAACTTTCTAATCCAATAGATTCATCTACTCCTAATTCCTCTAATCCTCCATCTAAAAATCCCCTATCTTTCATATCCATTTTGGGCCCCTATGTCCCTGTAGAGAAGGGGGATTCACTACTCATGAGTTCTCTTCATTCAAAGAGCTTCATAGGGCGAACTACCCTAAACTACCTCAAGGAAGAGCTTGAGAGTTCTGGAATTAGAAAGAGCAGGTCAAGAAGATTTTTTGGACAGATTGACAAGCTCTCGGCCAAAGGACGATAGTGTGGGATAAGGATGACAGTGCGGCATACTGGCATATCATACGAACCAAAAAGTGAGAATGTCATAGAAAATAGCTAAATGACTACTAACAATCCGATTGCTAAGAACTTATAGAGTGTAGGAAAATGACAGGATGTAATATAACTGTTATAAAGTGAAGTAAATGATAAAGTAAGATAATAAGAGATAGAAGAATACTCACAAAAGCCCAAGTAATGAATCCTCCAACTAGTAGATTTTTTCAGTACCTGTGTAGATGTAAGATTGAGAGAAAGTGTTGGGGTTGTATAGGGGTTTGTTTCAGTCAAACCCCCATTTTTGTGTTCCCACTTCCACAGATAGCCAGATAGATAGAGAGAAATGGACAAAGCATGTGGTGAAAGCAAGACCTGCTTCAGGAGTAGAACCTGTACCACCAAGTATGAGTGATAAAATTAATCCCTGCTCGAGGAGGAGAACCCGTATCACAAAAGAGAGATGAAATAGATAAGGGATATGTAATCCTAGGATGCTCGCAAGCACAAGGAAAGGGAGATAGAATTGCAAGGCTTAAAGAAGCCAAATGAAGAGGGAAATAGAGCTGCAAGAACCAAGAGTGTTGTTGTAATGAGCTTGTAAAAGCTTGAGAGTGCTTCTAAGGGTGGTGCCAAGAAGTGGAAGAGGAAGCTAGAAGTTGGAATGAAGCTAGAGTGAGGCTAGAAGCACTTGGAAGAATGGAGCTAGAGAGCCAAATGAATTGAAAAGATAGCATTTAAGGAGAGAAAGGAAGCAAAAAGAAGCTTCTCAGGCAGTTACAAGGCATCTCGAGCCGTTACCACTAACCAAAGGAGGTGACAAGTGGAAAAAATGCACGAAAATGATTGTTTGAATGTTGAAGCATTGCAAGATGTGCGGCATGCTAATGTACAAACACATCATGCTACAAAATCATGAGAACAGGAAAAGTGCAAGGTTCAATGCAAAGCTGGCGCACAAGGGTAGCTACTAAAAAGGGGTACTAAGTATCTTGAGAGGGAAAAAGGCTAATGCAGGGGATAAGATGATCCTACACAAGATGTTAAGGGAGTGGACACAAAAATGTATGTGAAATTGCAAGGGGTGCAATTTTATGACTATACATTTTTCCCCCACTTTAGCAAGCATATGAATCTACACTAATATGCATGCTAAAGGAAATATACTAAACATAAATAAAATCATTGTGTGAAAAGGATATTGTAGAGGAAGAAGATAACTCTTCAAACCAAAGAAGCATGCCCCCAAGCTAAATACTAAACCGTGAGGAATTTGAAGATGATGAAAACTAGAGTTTCATGAAATTTTTTCTATAGATTCTAAATATATTTTTTTCAAAATTTTTGGAATCAAATTGCACTTCTTTTTTCATCTCCCTCAAAAACTAGTTTTTTTCAAAACAACATTTTAAAAAAGTGACGCTCAGTATAACACATAACTTTTTTTCCATGAAGGATAAAATTCTAATTTTTTCAAATTTAGATTTGTAACTCTGATATCTAGTGCTTCCACTTGGTTAGATATTTTTATTGAATATTTTTTCTTTAATCAAGTTTTAAATTCAAACCAATTATAATTCAGACATAGCACGACCGTATAACGTGTAACTTTTTTTGTATGAATCGAAATTCAATTTTTTTTCTTTGTTGGATCAAGAACTTCAATATCTGGTGCACTATTATTATTATTTTTTTTAATAGTCTTCTATTTTTCCACATGTGTAGAACAAAGAGCTTGATTTTCAGTGAAAAACCTACATTCACGAGAAATAAAAAATAAATATAATAATAAAATTAAATTCATTTAAAATTATACTTTTTGGGAAGCTTATAATAAGGATTACATACTTACAAAAAATAAATTTTAAATGAATCCATTTGATCCCCCAAAAGGTAAATCAAAAGTGGTTTTTTATCAGCATTTTGATAGGTGTAAAGGAGACTTTGTTATAGATATGGTTTAAAACTAGCGGGGGTTCTATCCAAGGGGGTTTGATTTAAGGTAGTTTGATCAAACCCTCTTCAATTGGAATTCTTTAAATGGAACTTTTTAAGGCTTAAATCATTATATTTTCTAAAAAAATGTGATTTCAGCAAAAATCAGTTCCTCCCAGAAATTGTAAACCAGCTTTGTGGGATCACCATAGAACATAAAAAGCTAAAGGATTTGAGTCAGAAAAGTGAAAGAGACCTTGATGTAAAAGGTTGTCTCAGTACTATGTGTCATCCCCAAATTAAGAAATGACACACTTAAGAGAATTCTAAAATGAAGAGAGGAAGAGCATATACTTGGGATGAAGAAGATGCAGATCTTTGATCCAGTATATATAATTGAGAAGAGACGAGAGAAGAGAAAGAGATGGAGAAGCTAGAAAGGAATGAAAATTCCAAGAGAGACAACTCCATAGGTCCTCAGACCCAAAGAGAGTTTGAGAAAAGTGCACCGAAGGCCCGCAAACCAATGATGGAAATATCCCATTGGATGAAAGTGTCTTACAAGCCCACAGACCTACAAAGAGGTGACCCCCAAGATCTCTCACATGAAGGAAGCCTCGTGAAGTATGTACCTTATAGGCTCACAGACTTGCAAGAAGGTATCCTCCAAGATCTCTCACATGAAGGAAACATGTAGAAAAAATCACCTTACAAGCCCATAGACCTACAAGGAGGTATTCCCCAAGATCTCTCACATGGAGGAAGCTCAAAGGTGTATGTGCATTACAGGCCCGCAGACCTGCAAGAAGGTATCCCCAAAGATATCACATGAAGGAAACCTAGATGAAAGCGCCGTAGAGGCCCACAAACCTGCAAGGAGGTGTCCCCCAAGATCTCTCACATGAGGGAAACCCATATGAAGGAGACTCCACAGAGTTAGAAAGTGGCTTCATAGGCACACCTGCAAAGCGACATGTTTACCCGTAGATAGAACACGCTCGAAAGCAGCTACATACGCAAGTAAGCGGAAAGTCACACATACCATCATCAATTTGGAAGGCTTTCAAAGGGGTCCTTCAGGAACCCTTCAAAAGAAAAGGGGTCCACTCAAGGGATGCTCTATTTGAAAGTGTATAAAGAGGAAATAGGGGATCCTTAAGAAGGACACACACCTCCATAATGAGTTATCGATGCCCCCAACATACAGGGGAGGATAACCACAAAAGATACTTAGAACATAGAGGATAGAGGTAAACCTCGATATCACTTGTCATTTGAAGAAGAGGTAGGTGCATCAAAAAATAAATGAGTGATGGCACCTGAATCATGAATTTGTTGTATTTTATCCTTCAAGGCCTTACATTCACTAGTGGAATGGCCAGACACTCGATGGTATGCACAGAAAGATGTTTTGCTTTATCGTGTTTATGAAATTTCTTGAATTTAGGAGAAGGAAGAGTAATACAGTGGGATTTTAGAAGCCACAAAAAAATGCTCTTGCTTAGATAGAGGATGAGGAGCAGGATGCAACCCTTTCTCTTGTGGAGAAAGACTCAATTGCTCACAGGAAGAAGACACAAAGATAGAAGACAATGGAGGAAGAACTTTTCAATAGAAAGAGGTTGAGAAGAATTCATGTCACTCAACCATGGCTTCCATTTAGATCATTCATTCAAGAAACCAAGCCCCAAATTACGCTTATGGGGTGTGAATTCTATAGGGACCTGAATGCCTTGTTCGTTATGCCCACATCCTTTGCGCCCATAACCATATTTAGAGACAAGCTTAAAGTCGGGGCCATAACATGTTTGCAAATCTTGAGAAGGAGGATCTTCATAGAGAGCATCATTCAAGCAATGGGGATCACACTCCTCTATGGTATTTCCATCATCGGGACTATCAACATTATCCTTTTTAGCAGAAGCTTAATTATCTTCCTTAGAAGGAGGATCAACACTAAGAACATTACAATTATGGCTCACACTAGCCTGCGATACAAAAGAATAACCATCTCTGATAGCAAGTGCGGATGATGTTATTGGAAGGTCTGAGTGGATCGTGTTGACTTTATATTCCCCAATGAAGGAGTCTATAAAGTCTAATGAACCCCAATCATCACCAAGTCATGCATTCTTTTGAGAAGTAGAAAGAGTAGAATTAAGATTTCTTTCTTTAGAAGGATCTCCTTCAGGGACATCCATCTCAAGAGTATCCTTTGTACTAGGTACTGTTGGAGTAAACATTGACACATGAGAAGACACTAAAGGGATAAGAGTAGGCACAATTGATGCTTGACCGATAGTTGCTATCTCACACAAGTGCATAGCCTCAAGATCAACCTTGACTGTGACTACTTGATTATTGCAAATAAACTTAATAGATTTATGCAAGGTAGATGGTAATGCACCCATAGCATGAATCCATAGTCTACTGAGAAGGAGGTTATATGGTAACAAATTCTAACATAACATATACAAGAGTGGGTACAGTAATGGGTCCCAACCTCAAAGGCAAGACTATCTTGCCTAGGGCTTGTCGACTAACATTATCAAACCCACAAATGACAATAGAAGAAGCATTAAGAGAAGATGAATCAATATTAATCTTAGGAAATAGATCGATGCTACATACATTGAGCACTGAATCAACATCAACAAGAGTAAATATAATTTTGATATTACTAATGTTAACTATAATCATCAGAGGATTTGCTTGCTTCTGTACTTCTAGAGGTGGGAGTTCCTATGGATAGAATGTGATATTTGGCACATCCGCATGAATATGAGCTATCAAAACATTAGCATCTGTCAGCCTAGCGAAAGAAGGCAAGAGGATCTTTCGCAAGGCTTCCTGAATCATACCTTGATAAACTGAAGCAAACTGAAGCAAGTCCCATAGTGAGATCAAAGGCGAAGTAACTTGGAGTTTCTCAACAAGATCATAATCACTAGGTGCTTTAGTCATAAGTTTAGGAGCTCAAGGAAGGATTGGTTGTTTATTCATTCTATTTTCATAAGTATGGGCTACTGTTCTATAAGAGGAAGCCATTGAAATATTAGGAGAGTCATCATCAAATGAAACACCATTAATAGAACAAACCCTTTGAGGAGTAGGGCTAGTTGGAGTTAGGTAAATGATCGGTCTCTTAGGACTTTAAGGGGAAACAAAGACATATTACATTTATAGAATCATCACAACTAGTAGAATAATTTGAAGACATATTCTCAACATTGATCTCAATAGGATCAACTATGGAAGGAGATTCACCATTCGTTGATGCATCATCTCTAGAAGAGAGTGCATCAAAACAAATATGAGATTCACCATTCACCAATGCATAATCTCTAGAAGAGAGTGCATTGGAATGGAGAGAAGGTAGAGTAACATTAACAAAGGTATCAATTATTTTATCTTCTTGCGACAAAATATCCTCTAAATCCATAGGACTTTCGTTAATAGGATCAAAGATATCAAGTGACATAGGCAAGGCCAAGTCACCATCACATGCATGAAATGGAACATCATTAACACTTTGAATAAAAGTAGATACTAAACTAATAAAAAAAGATATTAAATTCATTTTGGTGACAAAACTAAGAAAAACCAAAAATATAGATTTTCTATTTTTTCGGTATTTTCTAGGTTCTAGTAATTTACATTTTCAAAGGTCTTCTGAGCAAAATTTGGGGTCAAAACTTGCGTCAGGCCCTAAAATTCAATAGTTGAAGGCATAATATTTTAGGGATTGAACTAGTTCTCTAGGAGACCTTTCCAACAGTGCAAATGGTTCTGAATTATGAGCACCAAGTCAAAAGTTATGACCCTATGAAGTAGGGGTAAATACATTCCTCATTTTTGATAAAAATCCCTTCTTCACATCAGGTTCAAAATGTAGAGAAGGGGGATTCGCTACTCATGAGTTCTCTTCATTCAGAGAGCCTCACGGGGCTAACTGTCCTAAACTACCTCAAGGAAGAGCGCGAGAGTTCTAGAATCAGAAAGAGAAGGTCACAAAGATTTTATGGATTTACTGACAAGCTCTCGGCCAAAGGACAACAACATGGGATAAGGATGATAGCATGACGCGCCGACGTCTCGTACGGACCAAAAAGTGAGAATGTCATAGAAAATAGCTAAATGACTACCAACAATTTGATTGCTAAGAACTTACAGAGTGTAGGAAAATGACAAGATGTAATAGAACTATAATAAAGTGAAGTAAATGATAAAGTAAGAGACTAAGAGATAGATGAACACTCACAAAATCCCAAGCAATGAAGCCTCCAACTAGTAGATATCTTCAGTACCTATGTATATAATATTAAGAGAAAGTGTTGGGGTTGTATAGGGGTTTTCCTCAGTCAAACTCCCATTTTGGTGTTCCCACCTCCATGGACAACTAGATAGATCGAGAGAAATGGACAAAGCATGTGGTCAAAGCAAGACCCGCTTCAAGAGTAGAACCCGCACTACCAAGTATGAGTGATAAAAGCAATCCCCACTTGAGGAGGAGAACCTGTATCACAAAAGGGATATGGAATCCTAGGATGCTCACAAGAACAAGGCAAGGGAGATAGAACTACAAGGATTAAGGAAGCCAAATGAAGAGGGAAATAGAGCTACAAGATCCAAGAGTGTTGTTGTAATGAGCTTGTGAAAGCTTGAGAGTGTTGCCAAGGGTGGTGCCAAGAAGTGGAAGAGGAAACTAAAGTGAGGCTAGAAGCACTTGGAAGAATGGAGCTAGAGAGCCAAATGAATTGAAAAGATAGAATTTAAGGAGAGAAAGGAAGCAAAAAGAAGCTTCTTGGGCGGTTACAAGGCATCTTGAGTCGTTACCACCAACCAAAGGAGGTGACAAGTGGCAAACATGCACAAAAATGATTGTTTGAATTTTGAAGCATCAAAGGATGCTAGCACGACGTGTGGATGTCTGTGTGGCACACTAATAACCAATCACATCATGCTACAAAATGATGAGAATGGGAAAAGTGCAAGGTTTAATGCAAAGATGACACACAAGAGTATTTGTTGAAAAGGGCTACTGAGCATCTTGAGAGGGAAAAAGGTTAATGCAGGGGCTAAAATGATCCTACACAAGATGCTAGGGAGTGGACACCAAATTGGACACAAAAATGTATGTGAAATTGCAAGGGGTGCAATTTTATGACTATACAGTCCCAAAATCTAAAATTGACTTCACTTCCACAACTTCACCACCACCCAAGGTGTGTGCCAATGTTGATATTTCCAACATTTCCATCCATTCATCCACAAGTCTTCCAACAACCCATATATATCCAACATTTATCCCCCATCAACTTCATTTAATTTAATCATTTGTGCAACTCATTTTTTTACATCATGCCATCATTCTACCAATGTCTATGAGCATAGCTCTAATTGCCATGATCCATTATAGCATATATTCAAGGGATACCATCCATGGAACTATATGCTTGATTCCCTCCTCCATCTCATTATTATGCACCCCCTATCTTCTAAATCCACCTATCCATATCTTTTTCCTCATCCTTTTCCATCCATACCATCCAAAAAATCCAAAAAAATAAAAAACAAAGAAAAATGAAAGAAAATGAAAAAATAAAAAAATAAAGAGAAATCATTCTTTCAATGGTGAAAACCACTTTTTGTGGCAACTTGGAGAAGTACCATGATGAAAAATTGGCAAATAGGTGTCATGTGTAATACCCCATCCTATTGCACTCTACACTTGAGACAAGCTCCATCCATGCTACCACACCCTATCCACACTCTATTATCCCTCATCCCCTATCCAACATCCTATCTAATTCCATCCTCCCTTTTCCACTTTTTATCTTGACAAGGCTAAGGATTTTCATAAACATCACATATCCTACCTATATTATGCTATCCATATCATTCATCCCATATCCCTCGTCCTATCCAGATCCATCCTCTCTTCCCATCTTTGATCTTGATAAGGAGACTCCATACTATCCTTCCATCCATACCTTATCCATATATTTTATTATCCTCCTTCCATCCTATCCAACTCCACCCTTCCCACCCTCCTTTGATCTTGATAAGGCTAGGGGAAAATATCTATGTATTTTTTGGACAATGTAAACCTTACTTCCTCCACCATCCATATCCCTTATGCATTATCCCTCTATCTCATGCATCCCTTATCATCTTCCATCTATGATTGCACTACCTTCAGTTTGGTGTATCTTGTTCCTTTGAAACTTTGTCCTTGTAAATTCATCCACATAACCATCCATTCAATCCATTTATATCCTATCTAAGCAATTTCTCCATACTTCCATCTTTTAGTAATGTTTGGTTTTCCCTTATCATTTGTTCCATCATCCAATCCAATCCTATCCAATCTATTTATTCTCTCTCATCCAATCCAATCCTATCCCATCCATTTATTATCTATCTATCCTACCAACCCAAAAATAGAAAATCCAATACATCCAAATGAAATCCATCCTAATCCATATGATCGAATCTCACAATCTAGTTCATCATCCAAAATCAATTCATGATTTTGATCCAAACCAACTAAAATCTATTGATCCATTAATCCAAATTTCATCATAGATATTTTTCCTTCCTAATCCTTGTGTTCTTATCGTTAAAAACATAATCCTTGGGGTACATAAATTGTTCTTATCATTAATTTTTCTATCCTCATCATCATTAATCAATCAATTAATCGATTGATTTTTAGCTTGACTTGGAGTATGGTCCTTTCTTGTTTCTTGTGTGTGCTATCATTGTTTCCATCTATCATGTTATTTGCACTCTATTGCCATAGGGGCATCATGGTCTTTGATATCATGGTATTATAAGGCATATGCTAGCATTTTGGCCTTTTTTTAATCATGTACTTGGCACACTATCACCCTGCTTCCTTATACCTAGTGCATAACATCAAGTACAATATAAAATATAGGTTGCTTATATTATTGTATCATGATGATAATTCATCCTCCTCTCTCATCCATATGTTCATCATTCTTATCTTATCTCATCCATACTTATTTAGTTCCTCCTTTCATCCTTTATCCTCTAAATCTCTCATCTATTTTGAGAACACACCCATGTTCTTTGAACCTTCCTATCCTCTCGAGGGGGCATACCAATACCGCCTCCTCATCCTTCCTCATCCTCACCAATGATTGGGGAATCATGCCACTAGTCCTTATCCCTTGCCTACCCACTATGTTTTATTCTTCTTTGAAATGGTTTTGCTTATCTTATTCACAACATCTTTCAAAGAGGGGAAAAATGTAGACACCTAAAAATTGACCATACCTTGACAACACTTGACTTTTACCTTATTCTAGCAATTAATTAAATAAATATTTATTATTTATTTGATTAATTTATCCATCACCTTTATCCCACCTTGTTCTAAGCCATTAATTGGGAAAAAGTGCAAAACTATATCACATTTTCAGCCAACTAAATAGTTTTTATCAAATAGATTTAATTTGGAATGTACTTGGTTGAAGGAGTTTCACCTGAAACCAGGTGGAAATTACATGGAGCCTACGTTGCATACGCTAATCAATTGAAAAGGTTTTGGCTGAAATACATGTGCTCGAATACCTTTCGACCAAAACTATTAAATATAAAATTAAAAAAAGGGCCTAGCCATTTTGCTTAGAACTCACTCCCAATCAAAGCATTTAAACAAAACCCTAGGTGTTTGCTACTTCAACAGTGTGCATTCTAGGTTTCTGAGGTAAGCAAATAAACTCTATTCCATTATTTATATTGCATAGTATCATTATATATACATTTAAAAGTCAATATTATTATCTTTAAAACAAAAATACATTTTATGCAAAGAAATTTACAAAACAAACTGAAATAATTTTAACTAAATATGGAAAAATTCAATCAAATACTAAAAGTCCTTGGAATTTTTTTAAGTTTAATACAATGCAAAATTGACCCAAGGATGTGGGTTTCATCTAGGAAAACTTGAAAACTAAAGTTCCAGAAATCCTTGGTGTTATATATCTTTACTAATTACATATTTTTTGAAAACGATATGAACTTATGCACACCCAAAGATAAAGAGATGTCAACAAGGCTACAACCTTATTGCACTAAATATCCTTCTCCATATTGTTGAATCATCTAGTTTTCAACAATGAGGATTTTTAATTGTAATCTCAAAATTCTCTTGCCATCCAACAATTCTAAAATACAAGTTACATTTGAAATCCATTTTTGGTAAATCACACAAGCATCATTATCAACCTTTTTTTTTTACCAAGATATTTTGATAGAGCAACCTATTCTCACAAAGGATAATCCTACCAATCCTTAGGTTCCAAGTTTCTTCTTCTAATGATCCTACAATTATCTTATTGTTATAGATGGTCATGACTAGTTGTTTTCCTATATCCTTAAGCTGAGAAGTTTATAAGAAAAATGGGTAAAACTTAATACTTTTGTAGATGTCTAATTTCATTTCTTGGGTGAATTTTTTATCAACACTACCTTTCCTTTGGTGTCCTAATTAATCCCATTAAATCAATTGGTTATTTGCGTACAAGTACATGATACCCTTTTTCAGTTTTTCCCAATCAAATTATAACTACTAGGCTCTAATGGTTAGGTGTTGTCCTAAATAATTCCATTGAGTGAATTTTTTTATTTGTAGACATCTACATGATTCTCTTTTTTTTCTTCCCAATAAAATAATAGCTACTAGGATTTGATGGATAATTAACTAGGAACATGCAGTTTAACTATCACTTTTACTTAAGGAGGCCAAGGATAAGCCAAGAAGGGCTTCTAAGCACATCGCTAAGATGAAGAACCAAGCCTCTAAAGATATGGTTAAGGATTCCATGAAGCTCTGCAAGGAGAAGGATTTGGAGCATAAGGCGGTGGAAATTAAGGATTCCCTGGTTCGAAACTCTCTGAATGTGGAACTTGTGGGTGAAAAAAAAATTCAAGAGGAAGAGGATGTTGAGCAGAAGTATGCAAAGTCTAAGCCTCTAAAGGTTAATCCCTTGTCGAAGGACTTCTCCTATCTTAATGATGACTCCACCTCTATGTTTGAGCTTCTTGACATGGCAAGAGCGGGGGCTACTGGTACTTTAAAATTGGCTAAATAGACTCTATAGGAATTCAATAGGGTCAACATCAAAATAAGGGGATTGAAAGAGAATCTGCATAACATTCTGAAAGGTTTAGCCTCAGATATTTTGGTAGACAAAATTGTTGATCTTGAGTGTTCATTCACTGAATTCAAGTCCCTTTGTGAGTAGTGATTGGATGGTTTAGAATCCAAGGTATTGGACACCAATGCAGATATCAAGAAACTTCTCCTTGACTGTCACATTTTAGTAAAAAATAGTGTGGACTCTTTGGAGGTCTTGTTTCACAAGATTAGCGAGCTTAGAGAGAACCAGTTGTATTTTTATGAGTTAATGGAGAAGGAAAAATTTCCCAAAGGTAAAGGGAAAAAAGGTGTGAAGGATGATGGTAAAGGCCTTGCTGCTAGAGGGTTGGCTGACTAGAAGAATTCCTTTGAAGCTGAGAAAAAAAAATCACTAGACATGATTGGGTTGCATAGGAACAAAGAGCTTGAGGTGGCCAACACGTTAAGTAGTATGAAGTAGTGTCCTCTTGTCTATTTTTCTATTGTTGGGTCTCAGTTTCTTTCCTGTTATTTTGCTACTTTTTTGTTGATGGTTGCTACTGATAGTTTAGTTTTATATCTTTGGAGCAACATTTTGTAGTTTCTAGTGTTTTGGGTTTTGGGTTCCTGTTGATGTTTTAGTTTAATATCTTTTGAGTAAATTTTTTTACCTAAAGTTGTAAAGGTTTTTGAGTCCGTTCAAAACCTGCTTCTCTCGTATATTCAAAATTGTTACTTTTACTTTTCAAGTGTTCTGACAACATCTCACACACCTTCAATTATTTTGTAACCCTTCTTGTTCTTCTTAAAATTGGGTATTGAGAGGTTCATGCTAGAGTGCATCATGAAATGTTGTATAGGAAAAAATATATCTCACAATGTTATTAAACATTATATATATGGGATATGTAAAAAATAGCAAATAATTCTGGTGAATGGGAGACTCTTCTGGCGGGTTGGATTTTTTCAAAATTTTGCAAGGGCGGGAAATGTTGGTTCTCCCCCTGGTGGTAATGGTGGTAGGTCGGAAGCTACTGTCTTTGATGGTGTAGAACTGTTAGCCTGTAGTGGGGTGGTGGGCTTTAACGGTGGGTCCTCTATTTTGTCTTTTTTTCTAGACTCTTTGGGTTTGGGTGACATACCTCTTTCTAAACTTTGTGTGGGGGCCATTCCTCCTCATAATGTGATCTTTTCCTCTTCCCCGCATCCGGAGATTCCTGGAAAAGGTGCTAATGGTGAAGGACATAAGCATGTGGAGGTCTTTTCAAATGGACCAAGTTGGTCTAGCCTTTTGGGTGCAAAGCCTAAAGGGAAGAGCTCCTCAATACTGGTTAGCTTTCAGGCGAATTTGGTTATAGGAGAATTCCCGGTGTCAATTCTTGATTGCATTATTGAGAATCGACTAGTGTCTATGGACCTTACTCTGGTTGGAAAGTTTATGGGGCCTCACCCTAATGTTGAGTTGGTTTGAAATCTTGCTTAGAACGATGGAGGACAAAAGGCCAGGTGGAAGTAGCCACAATGGCTAAAGGTTTTTTCTCATTCTCTTTCACCTGCAATGAGGACATGGTCATTCTTCTTACTGGAGGGTTGTGGCTGATCAGTAAGTCATCCTTGGTTCTTAAGAAATCCGAGGCTGGTTTTAAGCCCAATTCTTGTTCTTTTTCCCTGACCCTTGTGTGGGTGAGGCTTCTAGCTTTACCTCTAGAGTTTTGGGATGAGCAGGTGTTTTTTGGTATTGCTAATATGTTTGGTAAGCTTCTTTGTATTGATTAAATGACTGCTTCTAGGAAGAGATTAGTCTATGCTTTTTTTTGTGTGATTGTGGACCAATCTGCATATTTTCCTAAAATGGTAACAATTAACTTGAAGCTAGGGGGTTGGATCCAATTGATTGAATATGAATTGGTTCCCTTTGCTTGTTTCCACTGCAAAAAGGTTGGGCATTAGGCAAAGAAATTCTCATCAAAGGCTAAACCTATCTTGTCCCAGCTACGTATGGAATGGAAGGAGAAACAAAATGTTTCAGAAGTCAGTGCTATGGAAGGGAGTGATGTTGTTAAGCAAATGGAGACTTTAAAGGAAAGGGTCTTGGATACCTTTGGTAAGGAGGTGGGTTTACTAGGAGGGGTGAGGATACCTATGGTAAGGAGGTGGGTTTACTGGGAGGGGTGAATGCTGAAGTTGAATCCCCTCAGGATGCTTAGATCCTGTTAGGGGATAATCAGTTGGTGGAAGAAGGGGAAGTGGCTATTGGTGAGGATATTTTTCCTTCTAATGGGGTGGGGGATTCTAAAATAGATGAGGCAGTGATGGATGTTAAGGTTGCTGGGGTGGTAGAGGTTGTTAAGGAACTGTCTACGGTGTTGATTTCTCCACCAGATAGAGAGAAAGGTGGTATGGTGGCGGCATTGCAGGAGCCCCCTATGGCTATTTCAAATCTAGTGCTCACCTCTTCTATCAACGATTGTGAGTTGGTATGCTTGCAACAAGTCAAGGAACCTCCTTTTTCTCTGGTCAAGACTAGAAACAAGAAGAACTCTTCACTTCAAGGGGTGGCTACAAGGAATCGGTCAAAGGTTGATTATGGTTCAAAGCCAAGAGGTAGAGGGAGACCCACTCTGCTTCAGGGTAGGGAGAAGGAAAGTAAAGCTAATATTGTTGATGACTCCCAAAAAACTCTTTTTGAGATGTGTCCTAAGGGAGCATCTCAAACTCCTCTATGAAGATTCTTTCATGGAATATCTGAGGGTTGAATTACCCTCACAAAAAAGATCTCCTTGCTAACTTAGTGAGGGATCATAAACTGGATGTGATCTCAATTCAAGAAATGAAAATTCCTGTTGAAAGGTTGGAGTGTCTTAAGAAAAGACTCTTTAAGGAGTACAACCTTCATGGTTTTGATGCGGGTGGTGCTTCTGGGGGTGTGGCTACTTTCTGGAATATGAAAGTTGTGGTTGGTAAGGCTATCTATGGGGTTCCTAATCACATTGCTACTTCATTTTACCATAATAAAAGTGATTTTTCCTGGGTTACTTTGAACATTTATGCTCCTAATGTCAGAAGTGCTAGAAAGCATTTCTAGGGGAATTTATGCTCCTTTAAGGTTGGTTTCCCCTCTGAACACTAGCTAGTTATGGGAGATTTCAACACTTCGTTGAGCTTTGATGATAAGTTGGGAGGCTCTTAGATTGATGATGAGAGAAGATTTGATTTAATGTCTTTTATAAATGACAATGCTTTGTTCGATGTGGATTTGTGTGGATCTTCGTATACCTGGTTGAATCATAGGATTGGTGATGCTTTGATCCAAGTCAAGCTAGACTAAGCCCTTCTTTCTCATGAGTGGTTAGCTCATTTTTCCTACTCCCTCTTAGCCCTTACAATATTGGGGTCAGACAATTTTCCCATCTCCTTTCTGGCTGAGGTGGTTGGTTGTAGGCGTTCTTTTCCCTTAAAATTTGAGAAAATGTGGATGTCTCATCTGGACTTTAAAGCCAAGCTTGCGTCATGGTGGGATATCTAGGTGGATGGGTCGACAAGGTATAGGGTGGCAAAGAAGCTTGTTACGGTTAAGGTTAATTTGAGAAATTGGAATAAGGCCTCCTATGGTCACATTTTCCAAGAGAAAGCTCATATCAAGGTAGATCTTGATCTTGTTCAATAGAATATTCGATTTGGGGGATATAATGTTAATCTAGCTAATGATGAGAGTGTTCTTTTGTCTCGTCTCCATAATATAGTGGCAAGGGAGGAGGGATTTTGGAAACAAAGGTCATGGGTGGTGTGGCTTAACTGTGGTGATAGGAATAATAAATTCTTTCATCTCACCATGCTTAAGCATTATGCCTCCAATCGAATCAAGTGCATTCGTCAGGATGACAGGGTGATTGAGAATGAGAAGGAGATTAGGCGGGCGGCTATTGCTTTATTTTCAAATCTTACAATAGATGATTTTTCTCCTTCCTTGGTTGATCAAGATCTTTTGCTAGAAGTCATTCCTCGTCTGGTGACAGATGATCTTAACCGCATGCTTTGTGGTATTCCCTTTGTGGGAAATTAGGAATTCCATTTTTTCCTTTGTTGGGAATAAGGCCCCTGGCCTGGATGGGCTTCCCATGTTCTTCTTTCAAGAATTTTAGACGGTTGTTTCCAAGGATGTGGTGGATGTGACTAAAGAGTTTTTTGGTAGCTGTAATTTGCTTAAAGAATTGAATGTTACTTTCTAGTGCTGATCTTGAAGATCCTTGGGGCCTTGAACTTTAATGAGTTCAGACCTATTAGCTTGTGCAATTCAATTTATAATATTTTCTCCAAGGTTATGGTGGTCAGGTTGTAGAAGGTCTTTCCTCTGATTATCTCTCCCAACCAAAGTGGTTTTGCGGTGGGTAGGAAAATTCTTGATCCTATTATCACTGTGCATGAAAAAATTCATTCGTTGATGGTTAACAAAAGGGTCGGCTTCATGTTAAAATTGGATTTGGTTAAAGCTTATGATAGGGTCAATTGGTATTTCCTGTATAAAATCCTCTATGCTTTTGGTTTCTTTGATATTTTTGTTCAGTTGGTTAGAAGCCTCATTTCTACAGATTCCTTTCTATGCTTGTGAATGGCTCTCCCTCAGATTTCTTCAAAAGCTCCAAGGGGTGCAGCAGGTTGACCCTATTTCACCCTTCCTCTTCATTATTTTGGTTGAAACTCTAGGTAAGCCGTTGCAACTAAAGCTTTCTTAAGGAGCCCTGAAGGGTCTCAGACCTTTTTCTTCCTCACCCCCTTGTGGGAATCAACAATTTGTTGATGACATGTTGATCATGGGTGAGGCTTATATTTTGGAAGCTAGGACTATTAAGTTGACTCTATAGAAGTATGAGGTGGCGTCTAGGCAATTGGTGAGCCTTCCCAAGAGTACGATTTTCTTCCTCAATACCTCAAATAGAAGAATGTAGAGAATTGTTGGTATCCTTGAATGCTTTGTGGGTTCTCTCTTGTCGACCTATCTTGGTTTGCCTCTTGGAGCTAATTCATCTCATGATTCCTTTTGGAATGGCCTGATTGATAAATGTAATGCAAAGTTGGCAAGATGGAAAGGCGCTTTGCTTAGTCAGGCTAGAAAATTGGTGCTCATCAAGTCTACTTTACAAAATCTACCGGTGTATGCTCTTAGCCTCTTTTAGATGCCTCATAAGTTCTAGGAGAAGATTGAGTGCATCCAGAAAAGGTTTCTTTGGTCGGGGGTGGAGGACAAGAAGAGATTGAGTTGGTGTCATGGGAGGAGGTGTGTCGGTCAAAGCATTAAGGGGGTCTAGGTTTGTGTAGAATTAAACCCTTCAATTTGACCCTTGTGGTCAAACAACTTTGGAATTTCCTTCATGGTGAGAAGGACTGGGAGGAGATCTTGGCATCCAAATATCTTGCTCAGGTGGATAAATTTTGGGAGTTTTTGAATGAGGATTTCTCTCCTCCCTCGGGCTCCTAC
The DNA here is from genome assembly GCA_007258455.2 of Sequoia sempervirens. Taxonomy (NCBI): domain Eukaryota; kingdom Viridiplantae; phylum Streptophyta; class Pinopsida; order Cupressales; family Cupressaceae; genus Sequoia; species Sequoia sempervirens. The sequence continues at coordinate 315,889,754 of VDFB02086081.1, forward strand.
TTCTGGAATTCATTGATCAGATCTAGAGGTGTTATTTTTGTTGGCATGCAATGGTTGTGATATTCTCTTCTGAGATGACTGGTAGTATAGGCATCGACTGCTACAAGATTTTGTTTGGGTAACCCCTGGAGGGATTTGTGCATTCATGAGTTTGGGTGTCATGTGGCTAATTATATTGTGAATGGGGAATGGAGGAAGATCCATGAGGTGTTTCTTGCATTGGTGGAGCTATTTAATGAGATCTCTAGGATTCACATTCTTGTCTCCCCCCATAGGGATATGGTTATTTGGAGAAGGTTTTCGAGTGGGGTGTTTTCGGTGGCATCCACGTTTAAGTCTTGTAATGACTTTGTAGGACTGAGGCTGCCATGGGGTTTACTGTGGTCTTCGAAGTTGATCCCCAAGATTAATATTTTTTTGTGGTTAATGGTGTAGGATAAGATCTTAACTATTAACAATCTATGGAAAAGGGGGTTCTCCATGCCCAATAGATGCTATCTATGTAAGATGGATGCAGAGGACAACTCTCACTTGTTTATTGGTTGTAATTTTGCTCAGGAAGTCTAGTCTCTTTTTCTCAATCTTTGGCATGTGGAGTGGGTTTTTCCTACTTTAGTTTGGGAGCTATGGCACCAGTGGCATGCTCCTTCTTCTAATCCTTCCTTGAGTTTTCTTTGGTCGCTTATGCTTCCTCATATTTTTGGGGTTTATGGAAGGAGAGGAATAATTGAATTTTCACGGATGCCTCCTTGTCTCCTCTCTCCCTGTTTTTCAAAATTGTTTCTTCTATTAGGGAATTTATTTTTATGGTGGTTGATAAAATTGATATTCTTGGAATAATGATTGTTTTAGATTATGATACCTTGGTGGCAACCCATTTGAAACTTTCTTGTGATATTGCAAAACCTCTGAAGAGGCTAATCTTGATAAGGATGGGGTGGTTTGGCTTCCTCCTCCTCCTAGATGGTACAAGGTCAAATTTGATGGTTTAGCCAAAGGTAATCCAGGTCCTACTGGTTGTGGGGAGTGTTGCAAGATCACAATGGTAGGTTTGTTTCAGTGGTGGTGCTCCCTTTGGGAATCTAGACAAATCACTTTGTTGAAGTTGTTGCAGCCTATCATAGCATCAAGTTGACTAGAGACATGGGGATATCTAAGCTCTAGATCAAAGGGGACTCCCTAAACATTTTTAATTGCCTAAGGAAAGGGTCCCCCCTCTTGGACTATTAAAAATATCATTATGGATGCCATTTCCTTAAGTCGTGAATTTGAAGAAATTTATATATCTCATGCCTATAGAGGCAAATTTTGTGGCTAATTGGTTGGAAAATTTTGGGGTGACATCAACAAGATCGTGGAATGTGAATGACATCCTACCTATTGAATTAAGCACCCTTATTCATAATGACTTACATTAGCTCGTTGGTTTTGGCCACCTCTTTGGCTTTTGGAGTGTGTGGGAATTATGGGGTCTCCTGGCTAATGAGATGTTCTACACAATTGATGCTCATTGGAATTTATGGTCATTTAGGTATAAGTTGTATAAGCCTCTTCTATATTATTACTAATGGTACCATCCTTGGTAGTTGCACATGCTTTCTGGGTGTTAATCTTCTCTCTGCCTCTTTGTTTTGCTATCGTTGTCTATGGTTTCTTTCTGCAAGTGCTTCGATGATGGGTGGGGATAGGTGTAGAATGGAGCCTCTTTCTTGCAATGACATCAAAGAAAATGCTGATGTCTGGGAAATTCTGTAGAGAGGTGGTGCGACTCCTTTCATGGAGAGGTTGCATGGCTTTAAGGCCAGTGTGTCTAAGGATTTTGTTGATGCTTGGCATGGACGTGTTCTTAGTATGTTTTGTAGGGTTACTACCATAAATGAAGATTTGATAGTAGAAGTGACAAGAATGTCATTGGAGGGTAGGAAATTTTATTGGGATAAGAATATCTCAGTCGTCTGGGAAAAAATTTCTCTGGGATAGAGAATGGGCTAAAATGGTGAGATTGGATTGTGGAGCATATGACAGGACCAAGATTAAACCCATTTAGCAGGATGTGACGGTGGTGTTGATGCAATACTTTACCCTTAATGGAAGATATATGACACTATACGGTCACCATTTTGTGTTGCTAAATCACTTTCGGCATGAGGAAAGGGAGTGGGAAATGCTGGATTGAAGAAATTCTAGAGAGTGAGGGGACAAAAATTGAAGTGGAGTCATAGGATTGGTCCAATGGGTGTGAAACTGACCTGGATTACACCCCCTCATCTAGAGTGATTAAACCCTCTACTTCCAAGGCAACATCTCTCCTCTCATGTTTCAAATGCAGACTTAAGGAGGCCTTTGTGGAGGGTGAGAAGGAGGGAGTTTCTAGTGATAAGAATGCCAAGGGTTGTTCTAAGGAAGTGGGTGATACATTTTAGGAGGTGGAAAAGAATATCTAGGGTGATGGTGTGGGGAATTCTGGTGATGGTGGGTCCCTTGCTGCTAGCAAGAGGAATTTTGTGGTCAATGTGGTTGATTCGGCCCAAGTGTCGGAGTCTAAGGATAGGGGTAAGGCTAATATTTTCTATGAGGTGTCTCATGAGGAGGATCCTTCGGTTGGTTCACATCAGGGTAGTGGTGTGTTTTGGGGGCTATAGATTTCTCACAGGTGTCTGGTTTGGTGAAAGAAGGGGTTGATATTTATTTCAATTTGTTGATGTGGCTCGTGCAACTCTGCACAGTCTCAAGGAGAAGGATTCTATTTTTGGTTTGACCAGGTCTTTAAACTCTAGTGTTGGTTGTGTGGTGGATGAGCTTGCTAATTTGAAGAAGTATTATGGACCGAGGATGGATTTGCTGGAGAAGCATAATAGGAAGCTTCGAAAGGATTTGGATATGACAATCAACATTAGCAAGGAGAAACTGGAGGCCTCGACTGAAGGTATGGTCTTCCTCAACCAGAAAGTGAAGGAATGGACTGGCAGAGGATTGTTTGAAGAACATGTGACCAAGGATAGAGGAGAGGTGATGCCATGGAAATGCATACCATGAATTTGGATGCTGGGCTGAGTGTACGTACTCAGAGTAAAACAAAGAAAAGAATAACAATCCCTGGTTGTCATGTTGAGGAAATTGTGGAGATGCATGATAGGTTGGAATCTAAGGATTTGGATGTGGCAAAGATGCTCAAAGAACTTCTCTAACTGGTTGTTATTTTGCTCTATTGTTTTATGCTTTAAGCTTTGGATTTTTGTTGATGGTCTGCTAATGTTCTGGTAATCAGCTTATTTTTTGGTGTATTGGGTGGGCAGTCTATTGTTTCATCTTTTTTGCCACTGTCTCTTTTTGTTCAGGGTTTTAGGCACCCTTCAAAACATGTTTATCATTAATCAAAAACATTATGTATATGTTATAATCTTAGTATTCTTGAGATTCTATGTTAAATTGTAACCTACCTTGTCTATGCCTTCACATTATGTATACATTTCTACCAGGGACATTTTAATTGTAAAAAAAATTGTGGCCATGAAAGCTCAACATCATGCCTCCCAAATTTGTATAGGTACTACACACTACTTATCACCCAAAAATTGATTGTAGTGGATAAATCCTTTAGCATTTCCAATGTCACTCTATTTTAAATACTTTATTTCTTCATAGTAGTTAGTTATACAACAAATCTATTACTCTTAATGCTTTTATCTATTGATCAACATCTTCTTCCTTAGCCCAAGGACTAGTTTCTTCAAACAATCAACTAGCAACTCAAATATTATATATAACCATTATAATTTGTATTGTTATTAATTTAATATTAACTAGGAATGTCTAATTGATTATTATTATGTTTAATCAATAATAAGAGCTCTTTACTTTAAATCTACTAATTCCTTGTCTTCTACAAATTGCAGTTATTAATGATGGTGCATGCTCATGCACCTTATCAACCATTATAAAAATTAAATAAAATAGTTATTGAGCTTCCTAACCATTGCAACTTAAGCCCAAACTTATATTGTGAGTAGATTTTACCTTATTGATAAAATAATTATACAAGTATGACTTAGTTGTGTCTAAAAACATTATTTATTAATGTAAATGTTAATTTCAACATCATTACAATTGTTATTGCAACTATTATAGGTCTATATGTTGTTAATGAAATTGAGATTTTTGAATATTATTACTCAAGTCTGACCTTTATTAATGATTACTAGAATTACGATTCCTATTATTACCTATTAATTATTAATAAAAATATTAATTCTAAAGTAATCAGAAAGCTTCATGTCATAATAGGCCAAGAAAAGATTAATCTTCCATAACCCTTCCCAATTTGAGAAAGAATACATCTACAATTAACTATATAAAATTCCTGATATTTCTTTCAAAAGCCCCAATTCTAACCTTACTAATTCAATAGCTAGTGCCAACATTCTTGAATAAATATGCACCAAAATAGAATGTTCAATTTTTTTTTAGTTTTTTGACACATCAAACATCTAGATGGGCCCACAACACCAATTTAATTCAACCTATCCTCAATACAAATTTTTGAAAAATTTGACATGAGTAACTACCATACTTCCATCCTCAATTTACTTTGTGAGTGGATTTCCATATTAGATCTCTCATCCTAATTTACTAAAAGGTTAAGGTAAATATTTCAATTTCATGTATGAATCTTGAGTTGTTACATATGATGATTGAATGTATGAATAAATTACAAAATTATTTTAAAGGTTTTAAAGTTGAACTTGTATATTAATAATGTTTTATTTTCAAAATTAAATGTAATTTTTGGTTTTAATTATGTAGATCTATTTCTATATGTGGCTAATTAGACTTCTCATCAGTCTAATCAGCATGACGAGAAAACTCATTCTATATCTACTTTATATACTGACATCATTAGGATATTAGATGTTGTCTTGAGATGTTTAGAACAAAAAATGCATAACACCCCAAACCTTTCAAATAGAGATACATGTTAGTTAATATTAGGGATGAGATTACACGTATGAATAAAGTCATTCAATCATACAATCCCTATGATGATATTAGCATTGAAATTAGTTTTATCTTTCTCTTTCTATGAGTATTAGTGGCCATGAGAAATGATCATCCATTTCTAGGTGAGTTTCATTAGATATTGTTCATAACATGTTCCAATTTTATCAAGGATGAGATAAAGTGAGAGGGTATGCCATCACTAGGAGTGTAAACCAACTTGTGGCTTCTTTTATTTATCCTAGATGGTTGGCAACACATCATAAATTACCTCATAATGATGAGTTGTCACTCTATTTTTGTAAATAGTTATATGTTGAGTTTCATTTATAGCTAGATGTCAATTATACATCTTTTCTTGAGCATGGTGGACATGGGAGAGGAGGTTTGTTGATAAACCTTAATTTAGACAACCAAACTTACTGTCGACAATCAACAAGAGGGCATTAGTTGGTTAAAAAATTTTGGTTCTTCCAAAACATTTGGAACTAACAACAATAACAAATCCAATAGTCACCTGTGCTAGATGTGACATTTTTATAACATTGTCACTATTGCTACTCAATTTGATCAAATATCATCTGATTGTGTTGGTAGATATTTATTATATATGTGGATTAGTCTTCTTTCCATCAAGTTTACATCTAGTAGTTATGATCCATACATTTTTGTAGATTTACCATAACGACATGATGAGGAATGAATGAGTGAGGTGGATGCTTTGCGTAATTTGTGTGCATACTTTATGAACGATTTATTAGGAGCATACCAATTAATTATTGATGAGTATGTGATCCCTCTAGATGGTATATCGATACATATTAGATGAAATTTTATGAGACAAAGGATCCAGGGTGAGACAGATTCATAGGGTACAAGGGGACATCAAGATATTCCAGTTCATCCTACAACCCCCTTAACATGTTCAACTTGATCCTACAGCCTGCCACCTCAACATGTTCCATATTAGGTTGAGGTTACTACACTTGATTTTAGAGGACACACATATAATGCATTTCATTTTGGCACTAAAACTATACCATGTACAAGTGTCCCCATTCCCATACATTCTTTTGAGATCAACGGGATTGGAAAATTCCTCCAGCCTATAGTGCAATTATAAATAATTTATATATATTGCATTCGAAATATTTGCATGTATATTTTAAAATTTATTTTAAACTAGATCACATGTTCAAGTTCTAACTCTTGATTGAAATCACATATGATTTTTTCAGGAGTATGATAATTTTTTGCCTGACTTTCAAGATTTGTAGTATGTTGGTGATCCTATTCATCATAATGAGGTATTTAAAAATTAGGTCCAAAGCTCATTTAAGTACATGCATATTCATAGTAAATTACATTCACACATTAAAAGTACAAGTTTTCTAACTTTCCATACATACACATATATAGGTTCTAAGATTAGGGCATGCTTCTATTTAGAGTCCTATGCAACATTCTTCACATGTTCCAGACTCTGGATGTTAGGTAATTTTAAATTTACCTCATGTATATAAATTTAAAATAAAATTTAAGAAAGTTGTAATTTGTATTATTTATATATGCATACATACACATATGTACAAATATTTAATTTTATGTGCTTGGATACATGTACTTTCTTGTGTAGGGCTTGGGACGTGGCTTAGAACAAGGCTCAACACATAGCAAGGTTGATTCATCTATTCATAGATATATTACATGTCCTCATTTCTAAGTCGTTTTACATGTGCAAACACATTATATACATTTATATTTATGTTTTATGAGTTCATTATATCTTTAGACACATTCTTATTGTGATTTCATGTTTTATGCACACATATTATATACACTTATGTTTTACACAAGTGAACATTATTGATTTATGAGGTTTTATGTTTTATTCACATACTAGAACATCATAGATCTCATATATATATATATGATCCATGTTTTATATGTTTCATAATTTCTAGTGGTCTAGATATAATATAGATGTTATTTTAGAAATATATGTTGAATTCATGTTAAAATATCTCTAGGTCTATATATGTCATTCATAATTTAATGATAAATAGAAATACATGTCATTATTATCAATCATATATTATATTATGCTTCAAATCCATGCAACATTGAGTATCATAGTTGTTAACTCAATGATAATTAAAAAAATATTTTTTTATCATTGTAAGGCCACAAACATATGCAACTTTGTTCATGCTAATTAATTTTACCATTAGTTGTCATTTACAATGTTTAGTTAACATGTATATAGATATTATTATTCTTATATGTTTAAACTGATATAAGTGTTGAATTATCTTCACTATTTTTACAATTTATTATGTTGATAATCATTATTTTATCTAGTTTTTAACATTAATAATTTAATGTGATTAAATATGAATTAATTTTAATTATGTAGTTAATTATCATCTAGATTATGTTAGTAGTTGATATGGGATTATATGATATTATTTTATGGATATTTCATGTTGATCATATATATGTTGTACTTCGTCTATCTTTGTGTTGTGTGGATATGGCTAGTATTTTAAATAAGAGTATACATGTGCAACTTCTACTAATGTTGATTAAATTTAAAGATAATTGATATGGATAAATAACTCAACTTGCAAGTTGATGTATTTTTTATGAAATATTTTCAACTTAGAAATTTATTGACTATTTTAATGTTATCTCTTAGAAATGCACCCTATGCAAAGTTATGAAAACTGAGCTTTCTAGAGAAACATGGGATCATTTCAAGGCTATGGGTCACCTAAATTTGAAATGAACCTCCGGATAAGGTCGGCTTCCTAGTTGGGTTATCACCTAAAACTACTAATTTGTTAGGAAAAGGGAGAAGGAATACTAAAAATGAGTAAAACTAAATTGATAAATACTATCCCCTATGGTGATACACCTAACTGATAATGACTTGAAAACTTCAGGAGATAAACACTTGTTTTTCAATGAATGAAAACAAAGCACTTACACAACTTATTTCAATAAGTTTTATGCATAAATATTTCAAAAAAAGGCTTAAATTGACCTATCTGTCAGAAGGGAAAGGTTACTTTCACAATCTAAAAATTATGTGCAATCTCTAAACACAGTTTCCAACCTGCATAAAAATTAACTTTGCAGAAAATGCATAAAATGTGAGACAAAATTACAAGGAGGTTAAAATACCTCATATGTGATTTGATCAATCACTTTAATAACACACAACTCTGCAAGAATAAGAGGGTAAAAAGCTTCAAGCACTGATCTTCAAGGTCTTTCCTGAAATTCATGTCCAAAATGAGTTACAAAATCTATAAAATCTGGCAAAGGACTGTAAAAGTCACAAGGCAGAAAAGTTCAACTCCAGAACTACTCAATAATGAGTTACAAATGATAATATTTCCACCATCTCCAAGTAAGATCCACCAAAAAAGGATCTAGAATCTCTTGAACTCGTATGCTTTCAATAGCCTAAAAAGTAGCAACTGATTCTTCTTCAAAGAGGCTCCAAATGGGTGAAAAAGTCACATTTGACCAAGTCTATCAAGATGACACATAAAACCACCCTCAAAAAGCTCACAAAGGAAATAAAACCTCCCTAAATACCCTCCTAATGTTTGCAAACTAATTCTTAACTCCCTATATGCTAGCAAAGGCATAAAGTTCAATTACAACTCCCCCTTTCCACCATTACTTAGTCATATGAGCACATGCTCCAATTTGTCCTCTCTCAGCCAACAAATTGACTTAATTATCCTATTTGCTCTCATTAAGCATAAAGACACTAAGTTCCTCAACGTACATACTAACTTTGCATAAAATTTACATTTGACCAAGTAATTTGCATTTGAATGATCGATGCAAAAATGTACAAGGTAAAAGACTCAACAAAAGGGGCCCTAGGCCGACAACATAGATGAAGAGGTATTAGTTAATACTTGCAAAATAAAGAAAAAGGAAAAAAGCCTTTAGTTGTCGGCATATTAGGGTTGGGAAACCCTAAAGTAAAATGGAATAAACCATTCATTCTTTACCTTACACTTTAGTAAACTTGTAGCGTCACCATAATTTTTTGGAGATCTCTGTTATAAACTTCATTCATGGAGGTTCTGGTGAATTTTTTGGTAGATTCTTCAACAAAAAACAACTTCAACAGTTGGGTAAGCATTCCCATAGGAATTTTTAATTTTCTGTCATATCTTATAGATAAAAATGCTCGAAATCGATCCATTCTTCGTCTAAAGATGAATAAAATATTTTTCTAAAATTTCTTTCTATTTTCCTTAGTCATTTTCATGCAAAACTCTGCATTTTTCTTATGGTCACGGGCTATATACTGTTATTTAGCAAAAGAAATACATTTTTTTATGTTCTTTATTTGTGCCTTATATGTCAATTCGGGCTTCATCATACAAAAAATATGAAAAATGTTATCTTTCATTACTTTTTCTGTAAGCTCCATGCATTCCTACTTCATTCAATACAGAAAATACAAACTTCTTTGTGTATTTCCATGTTCCCTGTAAAAAAAAAAAACTCAAAAACGTTGCGGCATCATCAAAACTCACTTGGGGTATTGCATTTTCCTTTTAACCCTTTATTCATGGCTGAGGGTTTTCTATTCATTCATAGCCATAGTCTCACCATATTTCATTTAGGTTTCTGCATTTTCTTAATAATATTCCTTTGAAGAAGAAAATGTTGTCTTGTGAACTAAAAAATGGTCTGCAAAATATTCAATGCCATTGCATAACACGGGCAAGAAGTTCAACCATGCACACATTATAGTCAACTGTAGGTGCACGATGTAATAAGGGTTATTTATGTGATTGAAAAATGTGTAGCCCTCATTCAATAAATCTCTATGACTGGAAATCACGAAATTCCATGAGATTACATCTCTTTTAAGCATTTTGTCAAACAGTTCACATGCCTTGTCTATGCTTTTCGCATTTTTGGATACATGTCCACCAGAGCATTACCAACTATAATATCTTATGAAACACTCCCTTTTATGATGAATCGTCAGGGCTCCTTTGCTGAGATCTGTTAAAATGCCATGATAGTTTTCTTTGAAACTCTGGATGTGTCTTTGTTTCTCTTATATCCTATCCTTTAATGGCTATATAAAACTGTAACTAATGACACTATTTACAGTTGATATGTGATTATGATCACAATGCAAATACTCTACCTTTTATGTTCTCAGAGGCTTCTATTTCATTACTGTTCTTCATCCTTTCTTGTGTGTTTATACTTCCATAAATCACCATATGATGTGATTGTGTCTATTCATTTTGATGGAATTGTTCAGTTTGGCATGATTTCCTTATTTTTCCTTGAAAACTTTTTTTGAACATATAAGAGCTTATTGTTCATTTGTGTTCCTCTCTTTATTGCAATTGTATTTGATTGCCATTAGCAATAGTGAGTCATTGTATTAGTATTGACCATGTTGCGAATACAATGAACTCTTCTTATGCAACACTCAGTATGGTCACCTTTAAATAATAACAAAAATTTAGGCTCAAATAAAAGCTTGACAATACCCAGATCTTTGAGCTTCAGTGAATATTCATAGACAGTAAAAAGCTTATAGAGATACCTCGATCTCAACCTATCCATGCTTACTGTTGTCATTGGTAAAAGACAATATCAAAATACTGAAGCTTTGGTGACAAGATTTATAATGATTGTTCATAAATAGGTGACTATTTCATCCTTCTGTATTGACTATTCTTGATCTCACTTTGAATTTACATACTAATATGAAATTATCATCTTTTGAATGTTCTAGAACTCTAAAACCCATTCATGATTGTAATAATATCATATAAAATGCCTTTGCCTTGCATCATGATATTATGTACAATATACTCTACTTTCATTCAAGGATCCTCATTGCTCCTATAAATCACAAAAGGCCTTTAGCTTTAGCTCCATATTGCTCTTGGGGTCTTAGCTAGGTTTGGAAATGTTTGCCAGTAAAATACACCTTCAACTTCGACTGTATTGATCAGTCCAATCCTATTGATGATTGCTTTCTTTGATATCAAATTTCTTTTCAATAGATCTATCTTATATAGTATACCACAATAATCCTTTTGTTGGTGAATGTCATAATTATATATTGCTATTTGCATCTCTGTTCATATCAGCATGGTATTGTTAATGCAAAATTGCAAATGATGGTTCTCTATTGCATATGATCATTATGAACAAAATAAGCTATCTATGAGATGAACCTTTATAATATGATCTTAATCATGACACTGTTCAACAAGAAAAGATGTCTCCATGCTCTTTAGCATCTCCTATTATTCTTTCAACAATATCCTGTAGCACTATGAGCTTGTAATAGTTGTGCTCATGATTTAAAACACATTGTACTCTTATTGTAGCTGTTAATGAGAAATGATAAATCACATCTACATTTACTTATGATATTTTTGTATGCATACCCTATTATGAGCTGAGCTCAACCCTTGTGGGAACCACATTTATCCCCACTCATATTTGATTAGATAAATAATTGCACCTGTTCTGCACATGAAACAAACGAGTTAGAAAAATATGCATACTTTGATGTGATATCTTGATGGTTTTAGTGTTTTCTCTGATATAATCAACATATGGATGTTCTTATTTAATGCATTTCCTATTTAATGAACATCGAGATTAACTGGTGGATGGATAGGTAAATGTTCATGTATGAATTATGACCTTTCATTGCTTAGAACATAGTTCTAACTCATTGCTTATCATCTTATGCAGAAAACCATAACACTAAGGACTATAAGGAGCTATGAGGAGCAAGGCAACATAATAGAAATTGGACCAGCCAACAAGAACCAGTCATTCAGGCAATGGCCGGTTATTCTCCCTATATGTTTTCCTTTAAACATTTACTTATTCATGTATAACTTAGGCTTGATGTATATTGAATAGGAAAAGTCAATTTTCACGGCTTGTGTGAAACACATGTATATTATCACATTCAATAAAGATTACATTTTTTAGAAAAGATTTGTACAATCTTTCTACGTTTCATACATTTATATAAATGCAATGATTTTAAATTCTTGTAATCTTTTAAGGTTATTTCATTTGTATAATTGAATGTAACATAGGGAGGCATACAAATGTACCATTTGTATGAAATTTTAGAAGGTTCTACCTGATTGAACCTGTAGGTGAAAATTTGGTAACATTTTAAATTATCTATCCTCTTTATATACACAAATTAATGATATAAGGTTACACCATCAATTAATAGAAATTTAATTCTTTAAAGGAAAGATAAAAGTCCAAATAATCCCAATATGAAGTGGGGTAATGTAATAATGTACCAATATTGGGTTCCTAGATATCAAATTTGATTATATATATTATTGCTGGAAATAATTTCTTATCATATGAATTTCAACACCTTTGATGTTTTTCCTAACTTGCTAATTTGTCTATTCTTTAAAGCATAAAAATATGACATGTAAGAAATATATAAGGTTTCAACTTATACTATTAAAGTTCTATTGGAATGACACAATCCATAAGTAGAGAGGTCTCAATTAAATTAATATTTTCTTAGCCAAACATAATCACAATGCTAAAAAACAACTTGTGATCTTCAAAGGAATTAAAATCATAAAATATTATTAAAAACTAAATCTTCACATATTTTGAATTCACTGGTTCTCTAAGCGGCTGTTGCGATGCCCTACATTGTTTCCTCCTCTTCTATCACCGAAAATGCTTTCCTAGGAACATCCAAACCTGCTAGGAACACCATGCCTGGCGAGGGTGCAACAGAAGGTTTTTTAAGAAAATCTCCAAACCCTATCACAGATAGGCTTCCAATGCCTCTCACAGAATTGTTTGACCGTTATGCTGGCAAGCACAGTGACATCAAAGCATCGCTCTCTGGTGTCACGACCCAAGGAAAGGACTTTGCATAGGTAGTTAGGGCTTCAAAGTTGCAGTGTAGGCGTGCGAGTAAGTTCAGTAACGCGTTTGGTGGTGGGGGTCCTTATTTGGATTCACAGTATGCCACCACCGCTGCAAATGAAACCTCTGCCAAACATTGTTTGCATTTCCCTGTCCATCCCTCCATGAAAATACCAGAAGTTTGTTTGGATAGTTTGGCATTGGACAGGGAAGCCTTTTTTTCCAATCATGCATTAATTTGTCAGTTTTCAAAGACTTGGCCAAAATTGTGTGATCTGCACGCCTGTGTTTTAGACAAATGGAAGGATTTCATTGAAGGAGAAATCAACATTTACCCCTGTGCAAAGTGGTTCTTCATATTAGAGTTTGACTCACAGGATGACAAGGAGGTGGTGATGGAAAATGGCACATGGATCTATAAAGGAGATTTTTTAAGCATAAAACCATGGTTTTCTGATTTCGACCCACGTACAAAAATTTTCAACTCTGCCTTTTTGTGGGTAAGACTTTTGTATCTTCCAATTCAATTCTGTGAATTAGATTATTGGAAATACCCTAGGAAGGTACCACTACGCTTCTGAAGAAACTATCAACTATCAAAATTCTACTTGTGCTCGTATTTGTGTTGAAATGGGTTTTACAAATGGTCTCCCTGCTGATATTCTGTTGAAGGTGGGTAACATATGTAGGAGGCAACCAATTGATTATGAAAAAATTGCTTTCAGATGTAGGAAATGTTTCTCTACGGGACACTCCTCCCCTCATTGTCATCTTCATTGTGATTTGGGCAAACCGTCATGGTGGATTGGAGCTGAATCACAACACTATATCATTCCTCCTAATCCACCCAATGTTTCTCCGAAAGAAAGCATGCTCCATCACCTCCCCCTCTCAAGGATCAAAATTCGATTTTCCTAGCAAAGGCGACAACCTCTTTAGTTCTTTCTAAAGGTAGTGAAATAGTTTCAACAAAAAATAACAATGCTTTGCTCGTACACCCCGAATCAGAGCAAGTTTTAGCAAAAAATAACATTGCTTTGCCCCTACACCTCGAATCAGAGCAAGGTTGGACAGAGGTGAAGAGGAAGAAATCACCATGAACAAAACAGAAGCATCCGATGATACTAAGATCTTCCAAGTAAATAATAAGAATATGCTATATAATTTGGTTTCGATTTAAAATTTATGCTTGAAATATGTAATCTAAAGCTTAAAATTAATAGTAAGAGTGCTATCCTCTCTAATAGCAATTTTCCAAAAAAAAAAAAAACTAAATTCTAGTGTAGTTTATTAAGATTAAGTTTTATAATATAAAATATAAATGTGCTCAAACTAACTGCACATAAAATTTACAATCAATTATAAACAACTAGTTGTGTGGACAAAAGATTAATCAAATACACATGATATTCACATCTACATAGACAATTCAAATACTACCTGAGAAACCATTTAAAGTAATTAGATATTTATAAACATAATTTATACATGTAAAAATACAAACTACATTTTTAATTAATGGAATGAAATTATTTGAATTCTTATATAATAAAATATTTTTAAGTACCTATCCAAATGTTACAACATATATATATATATATATATATATATATATATATATATATATATATATATATATATATATATATATATATATATATATATATATATATATGGTCCTAGAAAATATACATAAATAAATGAAAGCTATTGATACATATAATTTAGATCCTCTATGTCTTTTATTATCTCTAAAATCTTTTCGTGATCTTTAATAGACAACCTCCAATTTTTTTTGGCCACACCCTCTTTTTTGTAAAGTTTCCAAATTTAATCTTTTTGCTATAACTAAGTGAATATAATGTAGAACCTTTTGTCCTAGCATATAATCAATAAATATAATACCATTTTTATCTATCTTTATTTGTTGATAATATGTATCTTCTGTTAGAATTTAGTACTTGACATATAGTTAAATAAATAAATTAACATGCTATTGTTAATTTAATAAATAAATTTGGTTTTAGAAGTTATATTCCCATAACTAGTTTCATACGTGAATAATGGCCTTATAAATCCAATACTATGTAATAGATTTATGAGTAATGTGAATGACTTGAATTTTAATTTGAGAGCAATCTCATTTTTTCTCTCATTTCAATATGGTATCAGAGCAGGTTTCTTCTTGGAGCTCTCTCTAATCTCTCTCCATTCATTTGTTTTTTTAGAGCGGTGTTTACAATCCAGTACTACAGTGAAGACCACGTGCAACTGCTATTGTTTTCTACCATTCTTACATTCGCCAATAGGTGAGCAATGTCTAGACCATTTGCAAAACCCTTTTTGACTCCATCATTCATATGTATTTCTTCTCTTTCTCTCCGTCATGTTTATTCTTGCCATTGTTTAACACTTCACTCTGTTCATTATTGTCATTCCAAAAATTTAAATTTAAAAAAAATTATAGGGGAAACTGAATGGGTTGTACCCACTTGATTTGGCATTCAAATTTGCACACAACAGGTTGCATGAGGTTGAGAGGAGGAGATAGTGCGTAGGGAAAGGAAATGATAACATGTGCAAAGGATGCAACTAATAATTGCCTTGTTGCCTAAGCTAATGCCTGTGCATGAAACAATTTTCAAAGGAATGAAAATTGTAAAGCCTTTCAAAAACCCAAGCATCGTGATGGACAAGGAAGACCAAGGGACACACGATCTTGCAACATATATATATATATATATATATATATATATATATATATATATATATATACTACTACTACTACTACTAGTAATAAATAACCAATAAACCATCATAACTGAACATCTTGATCAATACATACTTACATAATTAGTAAAAGGAATTCATCTAATTATCACAAAGAAATCACAAAAACCATTAGATAGATAGAATTATTCAGTTAACCTTATCTAATAATAGGAAACTATATTAACATCATTGATATATAGGAACAACCATCACTTATAAAATTAGGTATAATATCCAAACATAGAAGAACATAAAATATCGAACAAGATCCATCAAGGACACACAAACCCAAAAGGATCACGGAGAGAAGGGTCTCTCTCACATTCTCCCCCCTAGGATTGGACTTCCTCTTGGAAGTCATTAAGGATTTAGGATAATTTCCACTCACACCATACACAGTTGCTAAGCTCACATAATAACAGGCAAATATATGAACATCATTGATATATAGGAACACACACACACACACTTCTAGTTTGGTCAAGTCAAGATAATAGTTGGGAAATAGTAAGTTATCTTTAGTCTTGCTTGTGTTTTAATTTGTGAATGTTCTTGCCTAGTAGTCTAAGTTTTGAATCTCTTTAAGATGTGTGAGTTCTTCTTTATGTGTTTATATTTAATTGATAGAATATATACATAAAATGTTTATATATGTATATATTTATGTTTCAATGGTAAACTCATACACATGAGTAAATACGTGCATAACTATATGTAGATAGACATATCTATGCATGCTCATGTACTGATTACCCATATGCATGGGATCATCGTTCAAACAAGGAGACATATATATACATATATAATTATACATACCATGTATATATTCGATCGATATGACTATGAATATATGTGTTTAAATATTAGGGTATGATATATAGGTATATATATACACACACATACATCAATATGTGAATGTGTAATCGTATGTCAAATAATGTATTATATAAACTTGTGAATTGAGATATATATATATATACATATATATATATATTATATATATATACATATATATATACTATATATATTATATATATATTATATATATATACATATATATATTATATATATATACATATATTATATATACACATATATTCTATATATTTGTTTGAATTTTTTGTCAAGGCATTATGAAAAAGAGGCGTGTTGTTTAGGGTTTCTTTATGAGTTTTTCTTTTTATTTCTGAAAAATAAAGGTGCAGGGAATATTGGAGATATAAATATTATTTTTTAAGGACACATTTTATTCAACACAAAATGGATAAATTAAGCCTTTATGAAAAGTTTGATGGAAATGATTTTCACAACTTTGGAAAATACAAATACAAATACAATTATTGTTAATTGAAAGAGATCTCTGGGAAATTGTTGACGGTACAATGACAAAGCCAACATATGTAGATGAACTTCAAAAATGGAAGGTAAAAGATAAGAAAGCATTGGCTATAATTGGTCTCGGTTTATCTAAACCTTATTTACATCATGTAGATTTAAAAAAATCTTCTAAGGACATCTGGGAAACATTGAATACTTTGTTTGGATCAAAAGCTGAGAGTACAAAACTATAAAACAAAAGTTGTATGGATTGAAAATGGAAGAAGGTGAAGATATAGTGTCTCACATTAGTAAATTTTGTTCCTTGATATTTTAGATGGTTGGTATAAATGAAGAAATAAAGGAAAATGATGCAAAAGCCATAATTTTTAATAGTATGCCAAATAATATGTCTCACAAGGTATTCACCTTAAGCAAAATCAATCTAGGTCTATAAAGTATTATATCCTCATTGCTTGATGAAAGAAACAAACATGTTTTAGAAGAAGAAGTTGCATTAGGCACACAAAACAAGGATAGTACTTCTTACAAAAAATAAAAACATATGTCGAAGTTCAAACATGCAAGTGGCACATGTTTCTATTGTAAAAAGAAAGGACATGTAGTATTGAATTGCAAACAAAGAGCATGGTATCTTCTTGATGGAAAATTGCAAGATAACACAATGATAATTGAAGGAAAGGACAATGCTTCAAGTGATGAAGAAATTCCTCATCAAAGTGACGAAGAATATTTGTACTAATTTCAAGTTTTTATCTATGTCAGTACTAAGGGGGGATGTTAGAATTTAGTACTTAACATATATAGTTAAATAAATAAATTAACATGCTACTGTTAATTTAATAAATAAATTTGGTTTTGGAAGTTATATTCTCATAACTAGTTTCACACGGGAATAATGGCCTTATAAAGCTAATACTATGTAATAGATTTGTGAGTAATGTGAATGACTAAATTTTAATTCGAGAGAAATCTCATTTTTTATCTCTCATTTCAATATCTTCAAGAATGATTGATCTAGTGAGATACTCTTGTCCATGACCATCTATTATTGATCGTGACAATTTGCATTTTGGTTGTGTGCATCTTAGTAGATAGTAACCTACACCTTATGTATTTTTAGGATTTGCATTCACAATGAAAATATCTCCTATACACCACAAGTAAACATACATGATCATTAGATTTTCAAAAAATTATTCAAATATTTATAATCACTCATCTTAGGTAGAATATAAATCAATTATAAGTTAAAATTTAATTTAAATTTACATTTAAAATATACTTGTAACAGCTAAATCAGATATTAATTCATAATCAACTGAATATAGAGGATTGAATAAACATCTATAATGTCATTATCTTCAAAAGGAGGAATTGATACTACTTGTTTCTTTTCCCATTGTGTAACATATCCATCTCTAATATTCTCACATTATAGAGTGTTTGCATTGTTCTCAATACTATCAACACAAAACATGATTTTTCCTCTCACTTGCATAGCAAGAAGCTTGCTATTTCATGTAGTCATGACTTGATACAAAATTCTAATACCATTGATTGTTTGAAAATTATAAGTATGTGATTGATCAATATCTGTAAATATAAAAAGTTTTATTTAAATTTCAAACATCCAATTAAGAAGTGTATTCAAATTCAATTCATGTCCACATGAATTTAAATAAACTTTCCAAAATAACAAATTCAATGTACCTTTAACTTCCCAAAAATAGAATTTGTTGTATATTGAGTTGATGACAGTCAACTCCACATTCTCAGACCCACAATGCTCTGATATTGAATGATAACTCATTCACACGCACACACACACATGCATTAACTAGACAACTCTATCTTGCTAGTGATAGGAACTACAGTAACACAATAGAGAAATTAAAATATGTTCATATGAAAGCTAGAAAAAACATCATTAACAATTATTAACTCAAACATTGAACACACAACTCTTTACTTTATTGTTGCAACACAAATTATCACTTACCATCAATTGATAGGCATCTATACTCCTTAAAGCAGGCCAATCTGCTTGGCCAATCCTCCTCCTGTCACTCTTGTTGCTTCTATGACTTATCTCATTTTATTCCTGCTTAGTCCATCATCATTTCCTTCCATACTGATCATCTATGCAAACTTAATCGACCATCATCCTTAATTTCCTCTCAGGTACTCACTCTTCTTTTATACTCTTTTGTTCTTCCTCCAAGTACTCCTCCTTGCCGATCTTCCTCCTTGGTTTCCTTCTTTACTATATGCAAAATATTCTTCCCATGCTAAATAGTTATCTCCTTATTTCTTGTTACTTCCTTCTTCTTTTAGTGCAAGACCCTTTCTTCTGAACCCTGCTATCTTCTTCTATTTGTGTAGAGGGGTCTTTTTCTTGATCAATGGTTTTCTTTTTCCCCATGGAGATCATCCTCTATTCAACCTTACCTATTCCGCCTTCACCTTCTCCCAATTCTTCCAAGAATCGGTTCCCCTTTCCAAAACTGTTCGAGCTCCTTTTGCAACCGTCGACCTCTTGTCTGGAAACCAATAAACCTATCCATGTGGTGATAGGGATGAAACCTATGCTCAACTTCCATAATGGCCACTAAACCTAAGACTCTCAAGCCAAAAATCAAACAACACCAAATTGAAACAAGGGAAAATAATAAAATAAGAAACATGACCAATGTCCTTGCATCAAATTCCCCAAGAGACACAAGAAAACATGTGCTCCTGCACATGAGGTCATCAACCAGAAATCATTTCCCTGTTCTTTTCTTTCACTTCCTCCAACATCGCTCTAGAACATATGCCATGTTTCTCTAACATTGTTGTGCATTATTCTTCTCTTCACTTTTCATATTTCATTGCCAAAGTTTCCTTTCCCACACATTCACATGCAAATTGATATGAGAAATTATACAAATATTAATGATCTCCACACTTGCTTCTTCAAACTCTTTCACCTTTGGCATATTTTTTTCTACTTTATCAAAATCAGCCCCTTTCTTATATAAATTTTCACTTACTATCATATACTCTTCTACATATTTTGTAACTTTTATCATCTCAAATGGAAATAAAACATCTTCACAATTTGCAAATAAATTTACCTTTTGATCCTGTGCTATAATGTTCAACTTCTCACCTTCATCAGTCATCTTTTCTAGCCATTCTTCTTCGATAGCCAACATCTTCAACATCAAATCATCCTTGGTTTTACCTTTCACATTACAACACACAACATCTACACTAAAATATACATATACTCCTCCATACTTGTTCCTAGGATTCTCAACATTCAACATAGAAAATGAAAATAAAACAATGTCCTTATTTAAGACCAATAAATTTACCTCTTCCTTTTTTGCTGCAATAGCTTCTTTATCATCAGTTCCCAACTTCATCTTTGTATCCTTCATTGTCCCATTTGTCTTCATACCTTCACTAACAAGCTTCTCCATCCACTCTTGTTCTATCTTTGAAAATTATGCCCACAAATCTTTTGCACTTGCTACACCTTTAAATTCCATCTTTGTAACTTCTCCTCCATGCATTAAATTTCCTTCCACTACTGCTCTAACATTTTATTCTTCATTTTTAGTCGCACCTTATTTTTTCTCTTCATTCTTCAATCCTTCATCATACCTTTCTTTTTCTTTGCACTCTTGCTTTCCATTACTCTTGTCCAACTCCCTCTTTGGATCCACTCCATACTTATATTTTTCCATTCTAAGTTTTTCAATCTACTTTTATTTGTTTTCCTTTTTTCTTTTTGTATCTTCTCCTTCTTGTGTATTTTTCATCTGCAAGCCTCCAAAACTCCATCTCACATTCATATATATCATTTTCACTATTTGGTTCCACATACTTTTCATCTTCTTCTTTAAAACTTTTCCCTTCAACAATTTCATCCAAAGATTCAAAAACATCATTATTTAAATCATCTAAATCAACTTGCTAACCTTTCACCTTGTAGGTGTTCTCCTCAAGTTTCTTCCAAGCTACTCCTGAAAGTATTTCAATCTTCCTTTTCTTTGGTATTTCATCAGTCAATACTTTTGTTTCTTCATCTTCATTTACATCATCTTTTTTTTCTTCTTGAATTCTCTTGCATACTCCTAACGAACATTTTCCTTTCCATCTTCCATTTTCTTCTTTTTCTTCTTTTCTTCAGGCTCTACTTCCATTTCATCTTCATGGTGTGGAAATGCTTCTTCTCTTTTCTTGGATTTATCTGCATAATTTACACCTTGTTGTCTTAGACTACCTTACTGCAATGTTATCTTTTCTTCCTCTGTTGACTTAATCATGATCTTTTGTTCACTGGACTTGACATTTTCTTCACATCTTATATTCTTTTGAAGTGTTTCCTCATCACCATATCCTGCAACACCACCTTCATTCTCTACTATTACATGCTTAACCACCCACACTTTATTTCTTATAAATTTGGGTGGATGTTTATTTACTTCTACACTTAGTCTCCCTAATCCATGGACTGATTTATGCCTTAAAACACCTCCTTTTTGCTTCCTTTCTTGACCACTTATCTTATGATCTTGGTTCCCCTTGAACTTTTTCATGTCTTTCATGCTTTGTACCTATTTTCTACCAGAAACTCCATTGTAAGCAACCTCTTGTTTACACTTTGTATGATGTCCCTCAATAGCTGGTTTATTAAGCCAACTTGGCAACTTGTATCCATGATTCTTGTCAAGATTTGATAACTCCAATTTTCTCTTCTCCATATTAACTTGCATATCTACATTCTTATTTTCACATACATGAACAAAACCAAGATTTCTACTCCCATTTATCTATTCAATGGCCTACTATATAGATTTACTTCCATCCTTGACTTCATTTCTTGCCAACTCTTCCTTTTTGTAGGCTTTCTTTCCTTCTTTTGCAACACTTTCTCAGGAATCACAAAATTCTAGGGCTTCTTCAACATCTACATTGTTATGTTGGAAAACTTCAACACTATTCTCATCTTCATGTTTAAAGGTAATTTGTAATGTACCTCTCCTTGGTGGACTGCAACAATTTTTTTTTGTATATCCTCTTGGTAAATAGCTACAACTTGTTTCCTCTTTTCCTCACCTTCATCTCTGTGTATGGGTACTCTACTTTCCCCTTCTCTTTTCAACTTCGAGGTCTTGTTCTTGACCTTCCTTATAAAGTTACTCATACCTACTTGTACATACTCTAACACAACATTAGATAGTAAAACAAGAGACCAAAATGTCTCTATGAGTGCCTCTTTCATGGACACTCTCCTCACTTCTTGACGTTCTTCTTCAAGTGCTTCTTTTTTCACTTCTTCCTCTCTCCATTCTTCCTTATTTTTCCACATGTTCTCTAAAATGAAAACTTCCTTCACCTCTACCAAGTAATGTTGCTCACTCAGCAAAGAAACCTATATGGGTTTCTCTCATACTCTCATCTGCTCTTTTCAAGGTAGCCATTCTTTGCCTTCTTTTCTTAACAAGTAGCTTTACAAGCCACTTCAACTTATTTTTCAATTTCCAACCATATTCTTGGCTTCTTTCCTCTAACCATTTCTTCATCGTGAGCTTACACCTCTCTAGACCCCTCCTCAGCTCTGCCATTTCTCTGTCCCGCTTTGAATCTCGCTTCTTCATATTTATTTTTATTTTGTCTTTCTTCAAGAGGCTTTCTTTCTTAGCATGTTGCTGCATCTTTCTATCTTTTTCTCTTCTTGTCTTCTCGATATATCACTAAAGGCTTCTCTCCTTTTCCTCTTGCCTAGTCTTTCAATACCTAGGTTCTTCTTGATAACCTATCAAAACTTTAACACACATACTTTTCCAAAATACTATGAGCATAACCAACTTCCCCTTCCCAGACCTTTTAGGCTCTAATACCAAAATGATGGTAGTCAATTCCCCATTCTTAGACTCATAATGCTCTAATACTGAATGATAACTCATTCACACACACACATGCATTAACTAGAAAAAATTGTCTTGTTGGTGACAGGAATTATAGTAACACAATAGAGCAATTAAAATATGTTCATATGAAAGCCAAAAAAACATCATTGAAAATTATTAACTCAGACAATGAACACCCAACTCTTTAATTTATTACTGCAACACATAAATTATCAATTACAATCAATTGACAAGAATTTATAATCCTTAAAGCATATCGATCTGCTTGGCCAATCCTCTTCTTGTCACTCCCATTGCTTCTATGACTCATCTCATTCTCTTCTTGCCCGGTCCATCATCATTTCCTTCCATATTGATCATCTCTACAAACTTAATCGACCATCATCCTTGCTTTCCTCTCAATTACTTGCTCTTCTTTTATACTCTTTAATTCTTCCTCCAAGTACCCCTCCTTGATGATCTCCCTCCTCTGTTTTATTCTCTTCTATGCATGGAATCTTCTTCCCATGCTACACCATTCTCTCCCTATTTCATGTCGCTTCCTTCTTCTTTCATTGCGAGATCCTTTCTCCTGATCCCTACTAGCTTCTTCTATTTACGTGGAGGGGTCTTTTTCTTGATCAATGGTTTTCTTTTTCCCCACATAGATCATCCTTTGTTCAGCCTTACCTGTTTCATCTTCACCTTCTCCCAATCCTTCCAGGAATTGATTTCTCTTTCCAAAACTATTCAGGCTCCTTTTGTAACTGTCAACTTCCTTCCTGATAGCCAATGAACCTATCCATGTGGTGCAAGGATGAAACCTGCGCTCAAATTCTATATCAACCACTAAACTCAAGATTCTCAAGCCAAAAATTAAAAAAACACCAAATTGAAACAAGGGAAAACAATAAAATAATAGATGGAACTGATGCCCTTGCATCATGAGTTGCGGGCACCAAAATGACATTTAAACCATTCAACAATTTCATTTGCATTCTATATGGTGTTACCTATAAGTTCACATTCGTGAAGTGCCCCTAAGAGGTAAGAATTTAAAAAAGAAGGAAACTATTGAGAAAGATTATATGAATAAATCATCACAAGGTAAAAAGTACATATTAATAAGAAGTTTTCAATGAATTCAAACTTGTATTCCATATGATATTATTTGCAAGTTCATGTTGGAAAAGTGCATGCTTCAGAATTGCTCCTACTCCATTGTGCTTTCCTTTTCCATCTCCACTCATAAAAATTCCACAAAAACTTTATGTTACATCTAACATGTTGTTGGCTTAACCAATTAAAATATTTTGTAGATTTAAATTGTCCTATGCATAAGTAACTAAAGAATTCCTATGTATATTTTGTAGATTTAAATTGTCCTATAAACAATTCCATTCAATCCAAATTAGTTAAAAAAACTATATGTATATAAGTAACTAAAGAATTCAATTCTTAAAGTTTTAAATTTAATGATATTTAAAAAAAAAATTAAATATACATACCAACATGTATCCATCAGATCAAATCCAGTGTTGTAAAGAATTTATGTCACGTTGTCTCAAATATTCAAAAGAATTCTGAAACAATAGGTTGCATAGCTTCTATCATGACCTGTATCATCATTGATATAAAAGTGAACCTCCTTGATGATAATTTGTTCATCTTTGCTACTTTCTACACCATCCACATGTAACTTGGCATTGCCTATAACAAAATTGTACAAAGAAATTGCAACTTGCTTTGAATGATAATATTGACTTTTAATCTTAGTTTGAGTACTAAATGTATAGCTCTGAGAGAAACCTAAAATAAAGAGAATACAACATTGTGGAAAGAAATTCTTTGAGTCACAAAATTGCTTAGCTTTCCATCTTACACCATGACAATGTTGGATATGTGGATATATTATATTAAAAAATTTATTCATAAACTCATTGTAAGACAATTCACTCTCTTTCAAAACAATTTATTTAAACTCAACTTTTGACTTCATTGAGTATTTCTCATATTCAAATGTCTTCCATAAAACTTGCATTGAATGATCAATATTCTCAAATTGTAAGAGATTCTTCAAATTTCCACAATCATTAAATATATTTTTATACACTATACATTGAATTCATTTGAATCTTCCAATTTTTCACATACAATAGACTTCAAGAATTGTGTTCTTCTAGGGATGGCTACATTTGGATTAATTACTGCAATAATTTTTTTACATGACTTTAGGTGTAGATGAAAATCAACATGATTTATACACCAACAAGTTTCACACACTTTATTTATATGTACAAAATAGGATCGTAATATCTCAAACATCCTTTGACAAATCTTCACTTGTGAAAATTGTTGCTTGAATGCTTTAAAATTTTCAATTTGTTTTGTATCTATAAAATGTTTTGGATGAGAAATATTTACACTGTCTTCATCTATTATTTGTATAGTGTCCCTTCTATTGGAAGAAACACAAGAGTGGCTAGTCCAATATTCAAATACCTATTTCTTTACACCTTTTGAAATTCTCTTTCCAGGGAACCCTAAAATTATTTACCCAATTATTTTCAATATTTTCATCTAATCTATTTCTCTTCATAATATATCTTTGAACAATTCTCCTAGATACATTAAGTAATTGGGAAATTACTTGAAATTATCTTATATGTGATAATTTCTTACTAGAAACTATAGTCATCAATGCTCTATGTGTAACACTTAAATCAGTAGCTCAACTCTTTCTTCCAATACATTTCAAAGCTTCTTGTAGGTTTTCAACAATTATTTGTTTTAATAAATCTGACGGATTTTTCTTATTATCAACCCATAACAACTCCAAAATAGGGGTCATTTATTTTTACCTAAATAACTTTGCACATAATTGTGCTCTTCCAATTAGATATTTTCTTCAAAAATTCATCCCAAATTATTTTAGAGTGTAATTTTATTGTTCTTTCAAATAACATATCTTCAGGAGAAATCTCCTTGAAAAGATAATCCTCATCCGTCTCCATTAGATTTTCCATACCATACAAAAAATTCTATTACTATTATCAATTTATTCTTGTACCTCTACATTAACTTGGTCATCAAAAATTTAATGGGTTGTTCTTGACTAGATGTTCTTTGATCCAATTTTTTATCTCTTTTTTAGTTATACAACCTTGATCTAGTCCTTTTATTCCCCATCACAAAATTTTCAAGCTTTAATTCACATACATACACATGTACACATACATATACTTCCCAATTTAACAAAAAGAGAAATATGTGGTTTTTTAAGATCATTTGGGAAATATATATGAGAACTACTCAAAAAATTTAACCTTTTTCTATTTTGATCTAGAGATATCTATGAAAAAATGTGATTTAGAAAATAAATAAGGAGATAAATGGAGAGGAAGAGAGAGATAGAGAGAGAGAGAGCTCATAACTAATTTCTTAATGTAAGATAAGACTAATAAATAAATAAAAAATCTTTCTATTTTATGACACAAAATTTAATAGCTTTCACATCAACCTTATCAAATGTTTAATTTACATAATTAAAACATCTTTTATTAAGAAAACTATTTTGTTGAGACTGAGAAATATTAAAATAACTATTTATATATAGAGACAAAATTAGGAAAAAATGTGAATGTATAAAAGTGATTGATCAAATGACATCAAATGAACTAAAATAGCTAAGAAAATAATCAATTAACTACACACTCCAATGAAATTGTTTACAAGACTCAATTAGAATTCAAAATCATTAAAGAACAAAGTAATTCAAATGAAATTCTAACTAAGAGATGCAAACTTCAATCCCACTATGGGATTATGCCCAAATTGGATGTGGAGTTCTTCAACTCAAAAAAACCCATTGTTATGCAAATAAATTGATAAAGAAATGAACTCAAATGGCTAACAAGTGGTCTCAAATTAATAAAATTGGGAAATTAATTCAACTCTGAGAGTAAGTTTGGTCAAAGCTTGTGGATGATTTAGTATGGAAAAATACTTACTATTTATAAAATTTTGAAATTAGGATCAATGGAGAGGATAAAAAAGAATAATCAATGGATGAAATTGAATGAGAGGAATGAACATGGATCAAGGATGAATCATACAGTTGATAATCCATGAAGCATGGATCGAATATTAGATCAATGGTCTCAAATCCATGAGAGATTCAACCAATTCCTTAATTTTTAGGAATTATGTTGGAGATATTTCCATTTGGGGGGAATATTTGAATTTGAAAAGGGAATATTCCAAGAGAATATTCATTGTGCAAGTGGGAAAAGTTGGAGGATTTGGAAAGAAATTAGCCAATTAAACAATTAATTAAAATCATTTAATTGTGCAACTGAATCAGAAAAAGGCTTTAATTAAATAATCATGAATTATTTAACCAAAGTATGATTATGACAATTAATTGAATAATTTGCATTATTTAATCAAATGAGAATGGAATTAGTATGGAGAAAAGTGAATTAACTAAATAAATTGATTTATTTAATTAATAGGAGAAAATATGAATTTAATTAAATAATTGACATTATTTAATTAAATATATGAATTAGGTGAAATAGACTAGGAATAGTGTTAGTATGAGAAATCAAGTATGTGATACCATTAGGATAGTTTTAAGTGTCTACATTTTCCCCCTCTTTGAAGCAATGCACTGGTTGCATTGTTTCAAAGAATTGATGTTGCTTGAATCAAAAATAAAAAAAATGCTTGATTTTTCCTAATGCCCCACTAAGCCCCAGCGAAAGAAATGACTATTGGTAGCCCCCTCAAGAGTTTGAGCAAAAAATACTAATTTTCATTTGGGCTCAGAACATTGCTACGAGATTAGTTTAGTTGCAAAGAGGATGAAAAGTAAGCCTCGAGACATTGACAAAATAACCATGATAGGATGGGAAACTCAAAAGTAGAGATGCGGGGTCAAAGCCCTAGGTTTAACAATGCAATTAAGAAGAAGGACCTAATTTTTCATGCATATATAGGAGGTTGGGGTCACTTTCAAGCTCATTTGCGCACTTGGAGCTTGAAAATTTGAGAGATCTTAGAGTGATTTTGTGAGAGACCCTACAAAGCAGCTGACAAAATGGTGAATTGTGTGCTTCCCCTACATTGTATAGATTGAGTTAGTGAGTTCTAGTGGCTGGAAAATGTCTGACCACCGATATGTACCCTAAAAAACTCTCCTTGTATGCTTTTCAATGTAGCTAAATGTATGTTTGAATTTGATAGACAAATGCATTGTTATTTCAATGACGCACTTGTTACGGTCAGTGACACACTTGCCGGTCTTAGTGACACATTTACACTAAAGTATCACTCTAGAGAAACTATACACTAGGATCTAGTATACATCGATGCACTTGTAGACACACACCCACACTTGCTTTTAATGTGATGACACACTTACATAGTTTCAGACCAACACATTTGCATAAAATAGAAATGCACTTGCAATATCGCCACACAGTTTCCTTTTGGTGACACACTTGCCAAATATCAACGTAGTTGGTATCATGATAGAGCAACACACTTGCAAAAAAGACTCGCACTTACATTTAGGGTTCTCAATTAAACATTTTTTCTTGACTTTTTATGTGAATGCATAAAATTGATTGATCAAACAAACTAAAATAGCTAAGAAAATGATTAATTAATTACACAATCCAATGAAATTGTTCACAAGACTCAATTAGAATTCAAAAGCATGAAAGAATAAAGTAATTCAAATTAAACTCTAACTAAGAGATGCAAACCTCAATCCCATTGTGGGATTATGTCCAAATTGGATGTGGAGTGCTTTAATTCAAACAAAATCTATTGTTATGCAAAGCAATTGATGAAGAAATGAACTCAAATGACTCACAAGTGCTCTCAAATTAATCAAATTGGGCAACCAATTCAAGAGAGAACATTTAATCAAAGCTTGTGGATGAATTATTATGGGAAAATGCTTACTATTTATAGAATTTTGAAATCAAGATCAATGGTGAAGATCAAAAAGGATAATCAATGGATGAAATCAAATGAGAGGAACGAACATGGGTCAAGGATGAATCCAATAGTTGATAATCCATGAGGCATGGATCAAGATCATATCAATGGTCTTAAATCCATGAGAGACTTAACCAATTCCCTAATTTTTAGGAATTATGTTGGAGAGATGTTGGAGATATTTCCATTTGGAGGGAAATATTTGAATTTGAAAATTGGAATATTCCAAGGAAATATTCATTGTACAAGTGGGAAAAGTTAGAAGATTTGAAAAGAAATTAGCTAATTAAACAATTACATAAAATCATTTAATTATGCAAGTGGATGAGAAAAAAGCTTTAATTAAATAATTATGATTATTAAATCAAAGTATGATTATGACACTTAATTAAATAATTTGCATTATTTAATCAAATGAGAATGAAATTAGTATGGAGAAAAGTGAGTTAACTAAATAAAATTTATTTATTTAATTAATAGTATAAAATATGAATTTAACTAAACATTATTTAGTTAAATGGATGATTTAGGTGAAATAGACTAGGAATAGTAATAATACAAGAAATCAAGTATGGATATCATCAGGCCAGTTTTAGATGTCTACAATATGTCAATAACTATGCTCTCACAAAACTATGTTTCTTATACTTTCCATCCAATAACTCCACACAATTCACTGATTCTTTACAAAAAAACTTGTAGTAAAAATATAATACCTCAAAATACAAATTTCAACCACCAATTCACCACCAAGATTCACATGCAATGCATCCCTTGTTATTTTTGTCTCTCTTGTTTTTTATTAGAGGTAAAAAAAATGGGTTTTGAAGGTGCCCGAAACCCTTTACAAAAGAAAGTAGTTGAAACTAAAGAAAACTACAATGAGTATATATCAGCCCATACACAACGAACCAACACCAAAAAGTCTTCCAAAAAGAGGACCCCAACTAGTAGCACTACATGTTTTTCAAAATATCAACTGCCTCCACGTTGCTCACCGTAGCCTTCTGAGCATCATCCAAGACATCAGACAATTCTTTTCCAGGAGCCCCAGCCTGAGCCTTAGTCTTGTTTCTAGTTCTAGCACCAGGTCCATTTGCGTTCACCTCATTAAAACATTATTCTTATCCCCACCCTTATCAACAAATACCTCCTCCTCCATCAACTTTCCACTAGCACCAATCTCTTCAGCATGAACAATTTCCTTGCGATTCTTGGCACTAACATAAGGAGAGGTAATGCCAACATACTCAAAGTTAACAACAGACTTAGTCACCTCCCCACCCTTGACCACACTAGCACAATTTTTCTCCAGTTGATCCTCAAGGGTGAGAACTCTACCTTCTAGATTTTGTTTCATTTTAAGAGTTTCCTCCACCACAATATTCAATGAATTAAACAATTCATCAATTTGGTTTTGAATAGAGGACTCTTTAGCCTTAGTCATTGCATCCCTTACTTTGACATTTTTCATATTGAGTTCATGAAAAAAAAACCATTTGAACAATTTGAACAAAATAATGGAACCCTCTCTAGCAGTTCCTTGAACATCAGAGATATCTTCCCTGTCAAAATTAAAAACCCCCTTCCTAGCAGCATCTTCCTCCTCAGAGGAACTTACCTTATCCTAATTGGCAGAAACTTCCTTACCTTTCCTAGTAGCAACCACATCTTGATTTTGTGGATGGAATTTGCAATCTTCTTAGCCACAAACTTTCTTTTCTTTAGCCACTCCAGGTCTACAGCTGGGGTATCCATAGCATCCCATCCGCCAACAACCACAACCTTACCTTTCTGCCGTAAATCCGGGTTCACAATTGGGGAATCATCAACATCATGTCCACCCATGATCGAGAGAAGAGATACCCTCTCCAACATTTGACTCGTAGACCTTAGAACCTATTTCTTCTTACTTCCCTCCTCCAACTCCTTCTGCTTAGTCACAGGGGGTGATGACAATGCCTCACCATAAAAATCATTCTTCTCCTTCACACCAATACTCAGAAAATTAACAACCACTTGATCACTGCAAGTCTCATAACCCTTATTAGGGAACAAATCCCCTTTCTTAGAATTTCCCACAATATGGGGTTGTGGAACCACCTCCATAGATGGAAGAGAGTCTAAGACAAAGTCCACATCTACCTCAAAATCCAACTCCTTTTCCAAAATAAGTTTTCTTTTCTTCCCTTTTTTACTTGTTGGCTCCTCTTTTGAGACAGTCTTGTACTCCTCCGTCAGCTCAGCCTGCTTACCCTTCGGGGTAGTATTCAACTTAGCCACCTCAAAATATTTAGCATATTATGAAATTAAAAGGATTAACCCTAGATGCAGAACATAATTTTTGGTGTTTTTCTTATGGTCCTTAAGACCAGAATCTAGCGACGCTAGAAGATAATAGGGAAAGGAAATCCTTTTCTTATGGCAGAAATGATTAAACATAAGGAAGTGGTAAGCATTTACCGTGGAGAAGCATCCTTCTAGGGTGATATAATGTATGAGTTCCTTGGCCAGATCTCCCCACAATGCCTTGAGAGAGCTCCTTTGGTAACCCCCACTCTTCGCAGCCTTCAAGTTTTTAGCTTCATCCCCCTTGAAGAAGATTTGCATAGTAGTTTACGACTCCTTGTCTCTAAACACTTTCATACCATCTATGGGAAAACCAATGATATTTTCTATAAAGTCTTCATTCACATCAAACTCCATTTTTCCCAACTTCAACACCCTATTGTTCCATGATTTTGCAAACAATGTCCTAGTTTGTGGATTGTTACCATGCAATTGCTCTAGGTAAGGAGTTAACCCTCCTTTCTCTAACACCTGCCAAACCTTTGGCTTCTTCTTGATAGCTTCGCAAGAGAAGGGTTCTACACGGTTCCTATCACCACCCATGTCTATAGAATTTGAAAAGTCTAAAATCTTGAGAGCTTTGAATGTAGTGAGAAGAAACTTCAATAAGACGATGCAAGGAATCCCCAGAATTTGTGTTAAAACATAATTAAGGCAAGATAGAATTATGATCCTAGAGTTTTTTCCCCTATGGATATCATCCACCGTACCATTAGCTCTATTCAAATCTAGCTTATCATCCCTCCACATAATCATTGGCCACGTGAAGATAGTCATGCATGCCGCAAGCCATAATAAATCCTCAAGCAATTTAAATTTGGCAATCATGATTAATACTTGATATTGCCCCTATAGGGAGGGGGTCATTCTAACCCCATTCCCTAACACCTCTTACTCCAATATTAGCAAAGACATCGGCTAATCCGTTGCCCTCTCTCAAAATATGAGAGATGTAATATTCATCAAAATAATTAAGAATATCAATAGAGTCCCTAATCATAGCATCAATAGTCCATGAAGGGGTAGCATAATTTTTCAAATTATTGATGATATTAAGAGAATCACCCTCCAACCAAACTTTCTTATAACCTTTTACTTGTGCCAGCTTAAGACCATGATATTTTTTGTCTCTCTTATTATTTTTGTCTTCCTTTTCCTTTCTTGAAAAAATATTAAACTTTCATATTAATATAAAATTTATTTAAGCTTAAAAAATGGTATGGGCAAATATTATTTTAATATTCTTATCTACTTCTTTGAATTGATCCAAGGAGCAAGGGTATTAGATATTCTCACACGCCTTGCATTTAATAGAGAAAGGATATTAGATATTCTCACATGTCTTGTATTTAATAGAGCTACTCAATTCAAGAAGAGAAAAGTAAAATCTAGTGTCTTGTGTTTATTTGTTTTTGTTTTGTTATTCTTCTTCTTGTGCAGTCTCCTTTTGGGCTGCTTATTCCTTTCATTGTAATTCAATTTTATTCAATAAAAAAAAGTGACTTGTGGCTTGTAAATGAAGCTATAAATAAACAACAATTACTCCTTCACTACTTGGTGAAACCTTAGAAGCAAATCCATACCATGTGTACACAATTGAGAGTAGGCACATTATTTTTGATGTTGTGACATTAAAACTCGCTTCTTGTATACACATTAGTAGTATGTGTGTAATTCAAGAATATTTAGATATGTGCATCCACACATCATCATTGTTTACATGAAATTTTGTTGCTTTCATCATTTGATTTTATTTGAATTATCTATAATTTATTTTTTCTTAAACTTGTGTATGCTTAATGAAGTATTTAAGCTCCCTTTTGGTCTTGATATTTGTCAAATGCCTTAAATTTGTATGAATAACTCACTTTATTTATTTGAGAAAATCTTGTACCATTCAAATCATTTTTCATTTTACAAAAATACATTGACAATACAAAGTATATTCCATGTAGTAGGACAAACACAATGATCTATGCCAACAACTTATTCCAATTGTTATAATGATTCATGGTGGTTGATGATAAGTTCCCCAAAGGATGGTTTAGGTATTGCTAGTACATAAAGTATAAGGTCTCATAATGTATAAAGCAACAATTGACATTGTGTTTGATCTACAATTTTCCCTTGCATTTTCATTTCACCATATAGATGAATACAAAACAATATGTATGCAATTATATTAAAGCAAGTGGAGGAGTGTCTCTAAACAATTTGAACACAAAAATCCTAAATATCTATTTGGTTCCCTCTTTATATAATGTAAAAAACATTTCAAGTATTTTTTTTTCCAATGTTACCATAAGCTTATGAATCTTATATAACTCTCACCAAAAACTCAAATAAAAAATAATAAAACTAACAAATATTCATAAATTTTTGTTTTAAAATTAGAAAGTGTGGCTTTTGGAACACC
Organism: Sequoia sempervirens; assembly: GCA_007258455.2. Taxonomy (NCBI): domain Eukaryota; kingdom Viridiplantae; phylum Streptophyta; class Pinopsida; order Cupressales; family Cupressaceae; genus Sequoia; species Sequoia sempervirens. The sequence continues at coordinate 315,923,483 of VDFB02086081.1, forward strand.
AGTTTAAGAAGTGCATATACAAAAATAAATAAATTAATAAGATTTTGTTTTAAAATTAGAAAGTGTGGCTTTTGGAATCAAGATTTTTTTTTGAAAAAATATATTAAAAAGTAAAATAAATAATTAAACCTTTTTTTAAGGATTTATAATAGATACATTTCTCATTTAACTAATAAATACTAAAAATATTAAGAGAATGTTTTTTTTTATGTAATTTTATTATTTTGATTATTTTGATTTTATGATTTATGATTTATAATTATCTTTATTTTTATTAATTTATTATCATATTTATAAAAAATTAACTAGTATAAATAAATATTCTCTATATAAAAACTAAAACAAGTGTCGCGTAGTGGCTAGTACTTGCCTTTATAGTATTGTAATTATTGTTTTCTAGATTTGAAAAAAATTAAATGTAAATTTTATTAATGTGAAGAAAAATAAATGCAAGTTTTGTTAATTATAATATTTTAGTATTGTTAGTCCCTACCGTAAGGCAGAGACTATTGTTTTCATCTCACTTTCCCTTGCATTAGTGCTTCTCGAAAGTCATGCAAAATGCAAATATGCTGCCTTTCCTAATGTTGGCAAAATTTTGATTTTGATTTTTAATTTTTTCCTCATTTTCCTTTTTTTCTGATTGGCCCCTCATATTTGCCAGGGGTATTAGGATTTTTTTATTAAAAATAAGATAAAAATTATTTCCGTCAATGATCAACGAGCAGGGGAGAAATATAAATCTAATATTTTTAATAATGACTTAGGTATCAATGGTTTAATTCCATTGAATTGTCAGGCACATGGGTTGAAGCGACCATTCCTAACTCCAGATAGCCTCAACCTCTTTAGCCTGGGGCAACACAATGCCACAACCTTGATCGCATCACTTGTAATCCTATCACAGTAATTTGAACCCAGTTAAAGGCTTTCAAAACCCCCATGTCGGGCAACCACCATAGAGAGTGTGGCATTGGTAAGTTCTTTGCACACATCCCTACTCAAATCCCTGAGCTTCTTAGCCTCGAGGTTCACAATCACACTAGCCGTATTGACGCCTCTAAGCCTTAGTCGCTGCAATTCTCCACAGTGGCCAACCAAGGAAGCAGTGGCTTGCTAATCTAATTTGTGAGCCCTCACGTCTAGTGAATTATACATGTATGGATAATGCCCTACAACTCTAAATGTCTTACATCCCTATCCCTGTAATTCAACATATTAAAAATTGCAACTACAATGTCATTCGGGTTTCATCTTCATGTCTATACTTGCAAATGGGCTCAAAAAAACACAGGTCCTTTTCTATTTATGAGTAGATGATGGCAGACAAAAGTATGAGTGACGGTTGAATCACCCCACCTGCCCCATAAACAAGTCAAAGTTTAGTGCATGCAGGATAAAACGAGCCAACGAAGAGTGTTCTTGATGCACATTGAATGGTGTACAGAGTGCCTACTTTGTTTTGAGAGATCTTATGCCCCTGGATATGCATCCAATGTAGGCCTACAATATTTTTTTAACTCATTTCATTAACCCAAATATGAAATTAAGGGAATTCCTTGTCTTTTTTTAAGGAATTGGGCACCACTAAAATCCATGTTTTACCCCCAACTAGGCAAATTTTTTAGGAACAGGGCACCACTAAAATTATTTTTTTGTGTTGAACATTGAAGTATAAGTAGTATGGTCCAATTATTTATCATCTCTTTATGGATTACTATGCTTTATAAGTAGATTAATAGAGACAACATCACAGGAAAACCCATGAATCGAGACAAACACAAGAACACCCAAGAATCAAGTGTATGCTTGGTAGTTTGAAATCACTTATGCACACTAGAATCATGGCAATTTCTTAAAATCATATATTCAAACTAAAAGAATGCTTAAATTTTCTAACAAAAGTAAAACTAGAGATAGAATTTAAACTAAAATGTTGCCTGCAAAAAAATTCATACAAATTCATTGAAGCAACACCCATTTATACAGAGTGCTAAAGAAAAAGTAGAAACTACAAAGGCTAAGAAAGCAATAAATGCCAGAGGAAGTTGACAAGAAATAATTTGTATGACACAAACCCCCAATTCTTTTATCAGTAGCATAAACTCTCACATTTTATTGAATATAACACGATACAAAAATGTTGCCAGCTAGGTTCATGCAACCACGCGTAGGAGGAGGAGCTATTTTAGAAGACTAACTGTTATATTGATTGCAAAAAAACTGTAAAAAAAACCTTAATGAACAACAAAATAGTGGAGGATGCTACGTGTCAAGAATGATGCAACCATGTCAAAAATGATGTGGTGGTTGATTAAGCCTTAACAATTTCATTTCTACATTTAACAGTCTCTACCTTGATCTTGATGAATAACTTCTTAGAATCAGACGAGAAAAGTATTGCAACATTTCTTGAATTATTAGCATAATATCTTGTGTTATTTAAGGTCCTATATATTTTTGCATTGAAAAGATTTGTTTTAAGGGTTTTTAAAGCATTAGTGTAATGGGTTGTTTAACTTAAGCTGAAACGTATTTCTTCAAAAACTTTCTTGGAATTTTTTGTTATATTATGAAGGGTTTGTAAATCATTAGAATTAAGCTGAGTGTAGTTGGAATACCATTTGTTACATTGTTCTCTTGCCCGCATGTGCTGCGCTTGGCCTAATTTAAGCATCTGTAAGCATTCTTTAGTTCAATCTTGACCTAATTATTGCATTTGTTGGCATTTGTTTACATCAATCTTTGGTTAAGCAAAGCATTTGTGGGAGTTGTTTTACTTTTATGTCAGCTTAATGAAAACATTTTTAGGCTTGTTTTTCTTGTATGCTGGTCTTATGAAAGCCTTCACAAGCATTCCTTTTCCATTATCTAGGCCCGGCGAAAGCATTTGTAGGCCATTTTCCACTTAAGGCTTGCTTAGATTATAGTCTCTATAGGGATAATTATACTAGAACTTTGTCTAATTAGAGTCTTTATAGGAATTCTTTTTCTCTTATCTTGTACCACTAGAAGCATTTATATGTATGTTTTCTTCAACCTTGGCCATCCTAAGTCATTTGTAGTTATTGTTTTAGGTTCAATTAAAGCATATGTTGGTGTCCTTTATTTCTCAATCTAGCCCAACTAAAGTGTATATAGATATTCTTATATTTAAATTTTGGTCTGAAACATTTGTACTCATTCTTCTTCAATAGCTGCTAAGTTTCTTCGACACAGACTCTAGTTGCACATAGCTCTTGTTAAATATTTCTTTGCATGACCTAACCCCAACCCTAACATCCTAACTCTAATTCTATCCCTAACCCTAACCCTAACCCTAACCCTAACTCTAACAATAAATTCTAAACCATTATCCTAATCCTAGACCTATCTCTAACCCTAACTAGGGTCGTAACACTATCCATAACTATGGTCATAATCGTAACCCTAACAATAAAGAATTGTAGAGTGACATTACAAAACAAGGCTGCGATGTTACGAAGTTCTTGCCAATTGTTGCTAGGATAGTTTTGTTCCTTGAGCTGTAGACAAATTGAGAAAAAAACACTAGTTCAATCAAACTAGAGTCAGGCATGGAACCATTGACCATTTCTAATTTTCTATCTATGTTGTTGCTATCTTTACCACCAGTGCCTCGACTAATGGCTATAAACTTTGAGGGGCACTACAATAGGGTATCAAATAAGAAGGTATGCCAGATGAGGTTCTAACCTTGCCCCCTCGACTTGTGTTCCCCTCTGCTACTATGTTTGTTTACTCTATTGTTGGTGGCTAGAAAGGGTCAAAGGGAGATCAAGCAATATAAGTCTAAACCTTAATAAAGATACTTGGAAATTATACACAAATAAGGGTAGGTCCAAATCCTAATTAGATTTAATATAGAATAAAATATGCAATCAAAAAATTAGATCTAAAAATCCCAAATAAGAGAAGGACAAACACTAAGGTTAAACCCCAGGTCATGTAGGAACGCTGGCTTCACTAATTTTTTTATAAAAAATATATGGACTTTCTACAAAAAATTACCTAGACAAATAATTAAATAATCATAATAGACTAATATTTAGAGCTTGAAATGGAAATATTGAATGTTAAAATGAAATGTGATTCTTAGCTCAAGATTGAATGACAATCTAATGTGCTATGGTAGGTGTTAAAAATTTATTGCTCATTTAGATGAAGATCTCAAATATAATAAATTGTTTGTTTTTTGCTCAAGTTCACCTACATGAGTGTAGACCTAATCTTCGTGAGTGTGAACCTAAACTTATGTGCAAAATTAAATTGTAACTCATAAATTTGATATGGTAGACTATGGATTGAATTTCATTCTCTTTGATTTCTAATGTATAAACATGTGTAAGGATAAGTGGTGTTTAGGAACACATTTAGAGAATTTAATGAATTATGAGGGTCAAGTTCTCCTTAGATAAGCCCCTAATGAAACAAAGTACAAATTTGTTATACGAAGATGGTGTAAATGTGAATGCAAAGTAAAATAAAATAAAATAAATAAAATTATAATATATATTTATATATATATATTGTGTAGACTGCCAAAATCAAGTAGCCCCCTATAAACTATAGTGCGATTGGTAAACATTTTTCATGTGATTGGTGATGTTGGTGCGACATGCCCTTCAGTACAATGGGGATGGGGGGAGACTAGACCTTGTGACCTCTTACCTGCAAACATGATGCTTTAGCTAATCAAGGTAGGACCCCCAACCCAATTATAAAATCATTTTTAATAAATAAAATAATTCTTAAATAGTTCTAAGCTATATATAAATAGTTAGTTAATAAATTACTAGATATATTTTAATTGTCTATGTATTTGTTCCAATTGAAATAAAAAATAATATATTACATTATTAAAAATTAAAATATAATATCATAATATTATTATCTAATATATTAAATTATATATTAGATGATATATATGTTAAAGTTAATATATCATATGTTAATTTAATATATAATCTAATATAATATATTAAAAATAATATAATAATATAATATACTAGATATATATTTGTAGTGTAGAAAAATGTAACCCTTTACATTTTCTCACTTGTTTGGGCCCTCCTAGTTTAAAATTGGACTTAATAATGGCTTAATTTAGTGTTGTTAAATGTAACCCTTTACATTTACACACTTATTTGGGCCCTCTTAATTAAATTGAGCTTAATTATGCCTTAATTAGCCCTTTAATTCATTTACAAGCTTAATTAATTATATTTTCTGAAGGGGAAACCCAACAATAATTAATGCCTAAACATAACACTTTACATTGAGCAATGTGTAGACTTGATCTTCGTGAGTGTGAACCTAAACGTATGTGCAAAATTAAATTGTAACTCATAAATTTGATATGGTAGAATATGGATTGAATTTCATTCTCTTTGATTTCTAATGTATAAATGTGTGTAAGGATAAGTGGTGTTTAGGAACATGTTTAGAGAATTTAATGAATTATGAGGGTCAATTTCTCCTTAGATAGGCCCCTAATGAAACAAAGTAGAGAGATAAAAGAACAAACAAATTTCTTATATGATGATGGTGTAAATGTGAATGCAAAGTAAAATAAAATAAATAAAATTATAATATATATTGTAGACTGTGAGAATCAAGTAGCCCCCTATAAACTATAGTGTGATTGGTAAACATTTTTCATGTGACTGGTGGCGTTGGTGCGACGTGCCCTTCGGTACAATGGGGATGGGGGGAGACTAGATCTCATGACCTCTTACCTACAACAAGATGCTTTAGCTAATCAAGCTAGGCCCCCCGACCCAATTATAAAATCATTTTTAATAAATAAAATAATTCTTAAATAGTTCTAAGCTATATAGAAATAGTTAGTCAATAAATTACTAGATATATTTTAATTGTCTATGTAATTGTTCCAATTGAAATAAAAAATAACATATTACATTATTTAAAATTAAAATATAATATCATACTATTATTATCTAATATATTAAATTATATATTAGATATTATATATGTTACATATTATGATGTTAAAATTAATATATCATATGTTAATTTAATATATTAATATAATATATAATATAATATAATATATTAAAAATAATTTAGTAATTTTTTCACTTGTTTGGGCCCTCCTAGTTTGAAATTGGACTTAATAATGTCTTAATTTAGTGTTATTACATGTAACCCTTTACATTTACACACTTATTTGGGCCCTCTTAATTAAATTGAGCTTAATTATGCCTTAATTGACCCTTTAATTTATTTACAAGCCTAATTAATTATATTTTCTGAAGGGGAAACCCAACAATAATTAATGCCTAAACATAACACTCTACACTAAACAATGTGTGTTCCAGGTATAGGGACCTAAGACCCATTCACCCATGGGCGAATGGGTCCTCCCTAGACTTTTGGACCTAAATTTAAATTATGTTTTTGATGGTATTTTAATGTTTTCAAATCCATAATTCAATGTTGGCTTGTGATATTTGAATTTTAGGAAATTAAGGATACATACATATAAAAACAAGGTCATTTCATCATTTCAACATCTAAGAATCTATAATTTTCAAGTGAGAAAAAGTATAGCAAAGTTGATGATCAAGAGCACTTAAGAGCAGATATATTAGAGATTTATTGCAACAATCAAGATCTATTCATCATGTCAAAGTCTTCTTGTATCATGCATGTTTTTGGAGCTAACATTGTGATGGAGGTTTCATGATCAAGTCAAGCATTCAAAGTATCATTTCAAACAAGATTCAAGTGTCAAGATCCACATTCAATTCAGCCATTTCATGCAAGTTGCAGACATCCTAAGATCTCCATTATCAAGGTTTCATACAAGGGTTTGTTGAGTGGTAACATAGCTTTGTTCATTCTTCCTTCCCTCTTTCGTGCTTCATTTCAATTCAAAGTTTGATTACCAAAATGGGGTTTGACCAAGGCAAACCCCCATTCACCCAAAAGAAAACATTTCTCTCTCTTGTATGTGTGATTGTAGATTTAGGTTGAAGAAGACTTGAAAACCTTTTGAAGTGCGAGATTTGCAAAGTTGTCAAAGTTGTTGTCAAATCACAAAATCTCACCGATAGATTGGATTTCTGACTTTTTAACATTGAAACTTGGAAAAATCATATGCTTTAGATTTGCACCAGAGGCTCCCAAAAGATTGTTGAAACCCTTGTAGTTGGATGCATTTTCCCATGGGCGAATGAGTCTCAGATCAGCTTATAGAAAGCACTTTTGGTGATTGGTACACATGTTTTTTCCCTTCTTAGATTTGCATTCTATTTTCTGGTTCTACAAATATTAAGCTTAATCTTCAAGTTTCAAGTTTTAGATTGCATTTTGGATTTGATTTGTTATTTTTAGTTTTTCTCCCCAAAGTGTTGTTTGACCTTGACCCCCGACCTTTAGTCATAAGGAAATTTTAAGATTCTCACTTAGGGTTGATTCACCTAAGGGTTGTTAATCAATTCTTTGTGGGGATCTCATTTCCTAATGAAATAAAGGAAAATAGGTCCCTCACATACTTTGAAACAATCAACAAAAACACCCAACCTAATTTTCTTTTGTTTCAATATTAAATTATATATTAGATGTTTTTTTTTTAATAAAAGAGGGTAAAAATTTTATTGATTCAAGAACTCAGTACAAAGAAAAGTTACAACCAACCCACCAAGGGGGAAAAATCAACAATAGAGTCATCAAGCCACTCCCAAGCAACATCTCATATCCTTCATAACTAGATCCTACAACTCTTGAGAAAGGTCCTCAGGAAGACCACCTAGGTCTTCCACATTCCAAGTTCCCATCCGCTCAGATGTTCATTTAGCCAATCCATCAACCACCGTATTCCACTCCCAAGGATATGGCAAAAGGTGATAGAATCCAAGAATCCACCTAGAGAGATGATTTGTTTAACCACCACAACCAGCTGCCAATTCACATCATCTAATTGACACTTGTTCAAGATCAATCACAATCTGAGAATCAAACTCACAAATTATCCTTCTCCATCCAAGGGCACAATCCCTTTTCAAAGCCAAGAGTATAGCCAAAGCCTCCATGAAATTGTTAGAGTGCTAACCTTAATACTTTGAGAAGAAGAACTAAACCACTCTAGAACTATCCCTGCCTATACCATCGACCCCAACAAGATTCAAGTGTCAAGATCCACATTCAATTGACCCATACTAGACCTAGGCCCACCCCTATCACAAATTAAAAGCCCCAAGATCTGAACCATTCCCATATCACCAAGATCCACCGGGACTGAAAGATCACACATAGCCACCAAAGTCTCTTGAAGGACCACCAAAATTCATAGCCAAACATGTTGCACTTGAAGATTCTTATCTAAAAAGATGCTATGATTATGCTTCAACTAGATATGCTAGATAATCAAGTTGGGACCAATTATATAAGATATGTGGAGGAAATAAGTTTTAGCTGGGGAGTTCCCCAACTTGATCTAGAAATCTTCCAAAGAAGAGGTGTGCTTGCACGACTGATTCCAGACTGTCCACCAGAAATGCCAAATCACCCTAAAAAAGAGCACTGGAAAAAGAGATGAGAAGTGTTCTCATCACTATTGGAGAACAAGATGCACATAGAAGGGCCCTAAAAACCATGCTTCCAAAGATTCTCCTAGGTTAGACATCTATTATAAATTATTAGCCAAGAGAAGAAATTGCTTTTGGGCCAAGAGGATTTATTCCAAATCTACTTCCACCAAGGAACCACCATACATGCTCAAAAGTCTGTTTATCCAGCACCTGATAACCTAAGGAAATCAAGAATTTTCCTTTCTCGTCAAGACCCTAGGTGAGAACATCCTTCTCTAGAAGGGAATTACAAACCCTACCAACCAATATGTAAGCCATTTTTTGATGAACCTCCATCGATCCCTTAAGAGGCCACTCATGTGGGGCCTTCCACCTATACATTGTAGTCTAATACAAAACATGATGGGTTTTGAAATCCACCACACAACTCCATCCAAACTCTAGAAAATTTTTACATAAATCCTACAAGTGAGGGTGTGATGACATAATAGGAGGGTGCTCGTCCCAAGAATCAAACCAAAAGAGAGAATTTGAGCCTCTGTTGCAAATCCAAAACAACCCTTCATTAATCAGCTTAGCTCCCCTTTTGAGGGTACCCCAAATCATAGAACCTTTACCCGTAAGGCTGTATCTAGACACATCCTCACTTGCCACACCCCCAAGATATTTTGAAGTGAGGATCTTAGCCAAGTTTGCTACTATTGAGAGCACCAATGCCAATAAATTTTAGCCACCAAAGCTTGTCCATTCAAATCAGCCCGACGTAGCCCAAGTCCACCTTCTTGCTTTGATAGACACACATCTTCCCACTTAACCAGGCTCCACTTTCTAAAGAGGAGACTACTAGACTGGAGAAATTGATAGAAAATAATCTCAAAGACTTTGATAAAACTAGCAGGAGCAAATAACACAAAGCACTTGTACATCAGGAGAGCCTGAACCATAGACTTCAAAAGAGTCACTCTACTAGTAGTAGAAAGCCATCTGCAAGTGTAGTGACTGACCTTTTTATGAAACTTTTCAATAAAATCCTACCAAACAACCTTGGAAGAGTGTGAAAAATAAGGGGAATGCCGAGATAGACAAAGGGAAGCAAACCAATCTGAAACCTGAGAATCTTAGAAATTCTTTATTGAATAAGCTTAGGAGTGTTAAAAAAATAAATAAATGACTTTCCTTCATTGATGCTCTGACCCAAAGCAGATAAATAATAGTCCAGGACCTTCCTTAAATTGATCGCTTCATCCACCCTGGCCAAACCCATCAAGTTGTATCATCCACAAATTGAAGATGGGATTGGGGGGGGTAAATTATTGCCTCAACACCAACTTTGAATAAGACCAATCTCCACATGAGATTTAATAAATATACCAAGCCCCTCAACCTTAAAATAAATAAATATGGGGATAAAGGATCCCCTTGCTGAAGACCCTTGGATGCCCCAAACAACTCAAAAGGCTCACCATTAACAAGCATAGAGAAGGAGGAAGTGACACAACTCATAACCCACTCAATCCAAGCACTACCAAATCCAAAAGTCCTTAGAATCTTGGATAAAAAAATCCCATTTAACGTGATCATAGGATTTCACCATGTCCAACTTAATAAACATAGCCTTCTCTCTAGAGGAGGCCATGGAATGCACAGTCTCAACCATAATAACAACACCATCAAGAATCTGCTAGCCAACCACAAACCCCCTGCTCCTTAGAAATCAACCTGTCTAACCATGGCTTTAGGCATTCCACAATCAACTTAGTAATTACTTTATACACCACATTACAAAGGGCAATAGGTCTAAAGAGATCCAAAGAATTGGCACCCTCTCACTTAGGGATAAGATCCAAACAAGTGGCATTCATGGATGTTAGCATTTGTTTATTCTTTTGTGATTCTTGTACAACCTCGAGTAGGTCAAGCTTAATAACCTCCCAAAAATCCTAGAGGAACTCAATCAAAAACCCATCAAGACTAGGAGCTTTTCCTTTCTTCATCTGAAACATAATATCTTCTAGCCCCGTCAAGGAGATCAATTTGAGAAGAGAATCATTCATTTCATAGTCACCAAAGGAGGGATGCAGGAAAGGATTGAACCCTTATCCACACTGGCAGTGGGTGAATCTTCAGTAAACAAGTACAAAAAAATTAGGCAAACTCCTTCAAGGTCTTAGTAGAGGAATAAAGTTGATCCCCCTCCAAGGACCTAAGAGAAGAGATGATATTACCTTGCCTTTTATCCTTATTCGAATTATGAAAAAATGAAGTATTCTTGTCTCCTTCCTAAAGCCAATCAATGCAGGACTTTTGCTTCCAAAAATTTTTCTCACAAAGGTCCCATTCTTCCACATCCTTCACCACCACAACTTATAATATACTTAATTCCTCAGAAAGCCCCTGAGCCTGGATTTGTTGAGTAATGGAATCCAAGTGCTCCTAAGCTACCCTTTTAGCTTGGAAAACATTGTCAAAATGGTGTCTATTCTAATGTTTCAACATATACTTAATATAGTGTAACCTCTTGGTGAAGGAGTACATAATGGTGCCAAAAGCCGACTTCCTAGAACTCAACCAACCAGGAACAAGATCACGAAGAGATGCATCCCGAAGCCACATGAGTTGAAATCTAAATGACTGCTTTTTAGAGTGTCTAGAAAAATAAGTAGAGAGTTTGATCAGCCAATGATCAAAGCCCCACTAATCCAAAATCTTAGAGTTAGTCATCCATCTGTCACCAACCCAAAAGTTGGACACCGGGAACCTATCCAACCTTTCCGAAATGGTAACATCACTAATCCTCCTATTATTCCAGGAGAACATCCCATTCAGGGGTTTGATATCCACCAATTTCAACAAGGCCACATTGTCCCTAAGAAGATCTGAGGATGGGTCCAGATGGGTCGTACCACCCCTTTTCTCCTCCAACGAGGATATAACATTAAAATCACCTGCCAAAATCTAAGAAATGGATCCAAAGAATTTAAGTATCTAGCATGAGACCACAAATACATCTTGCTAATGAAATCAGTAGGAGCATATATGTTAGAGAGAATGATTCTCTCACCTAACTCCAGACTTGAAGCAATAAGAGAAATGGAGTACCTGCGGAGAGCCACCAAATAGGCAAAAATCTACGCGGATCCCATAAACAAGCAAGACCCCTAGAGCTTCCTTACACCCCCACACACTAACATTGACCTCTACCCCATATCTTAGAAGCCAAATTCAACATACTTTAATTTCAACAAACAACTTAGTCTTCTAGAGAAAAACCATATCATGAGACTAAACACGAATCAACTCATGAATAACCTTTTATCTAGGGATACTATTCATACCCCTAACATTCCAATAAATCATAGTCATCATTGAGGTTGGGAGAAGTGAGAATCAATAGTCCTCACAAAACTAGACTCCACCAATGTCTCACCAATTAACTTTACCTTTTCTTGATGCTTCTTTCTACCTGCTTTAAGAGGCTTCTTAGGGGGTTTTTGCTGCAAGCCCAAAAAAGGAGAAGATGACTTGTTTTTACCTGAATCCTTGACACATTTCTCAATTAAGAGTCCAAAACTAGGGATAACATATTCCATAATAACCTATGGCATTGTACTGATTTCCCCAGGCACATGAGCTAGGGGAGGGAGATCCATGTCTATCTAAGTCGATTGACCCCCCTGTTGGAGTCAAGATGGAGATATCAATTGGTTGATTCCCAATGTGCTTTTCAGCTGTAGAGCCATCAACCACCTGCATGTCAATTGGGACAACTTCCTCCTGAACCAAGTCCTCCAAGGCATCAAACCTATTAAAAATTTCCTCTTCCTGTCTATCTTCAAGGGTCCTCTTTTGACCTCTACTTCTGTTGTGAGGCTTAACTGGCTCAAAATATTCCTTATCCACCACAACCCCTTGCATGGGAGCCTTACCTTTTTCCACCTTCAAAGAAGATTGAGCATGAGCCCTACCCAAACTCTTTACATTAGCAGCTTTGGGACACTTCCGCTAAAGGTGCCCATATTCACGACATAAGTGACAAAAAAGGCAATGCTTCATAATCCAACTATTGGGTCCAAGAAGCAACACCAATTCTCATTTCAACTGAATCTAGTAGTGGGCTATTCAAATCAATTTCAACACAAACTCAAGCAAAGGAAAACACTCTTTTAGTCAATCTGTTGAGAAGGACCAATAGGCTTACTAAGAAAAAGAGCAATCATTTGTAATATATTGCTTTGCCAATGTTCTAGAGGCAATTGAGGAAGACACACCCAAATGAAACCCTAGAAAGG
>VDFB02086081.1:315936444-315967983 GCA_007258455.2 Sequoia sempervirens
CAAATGGTTAGAGGTGTTTGTCTGTAAGTAGGTTCCCTTACCTTTTAATTATTACCAAAATACGTAAGGAAAAATGGTGTTATTGTGAATGTCTATTCACAGAGGTCATAGTGCGATGACAGAAAAACACACAGCGCAAATCCCATAAAAATTTAAATTCTGACATAATAAAGCTAATACCTTCTTGTTTTGGTTTTTCATTATGACCCACCATTCATATTGTAATAGTCTTTGCTCAATTTTTTAAATCTTCAATTTTGTCATGTCCATCTAATAAAATGTACATCAAATTTCCTGTTGCTAAAATGAGCCACCAGATAAATTTAATTTTTATGCAAGTTTAACTCAATAAAACGGATAGCATGCTGTTTACAAATATATGTAAATGAGAGATTTTTATGGTATGCTTTTAATTTGATCTACTAGAAATAATAAACATTTTCAGCTTTCTCTCATATCATTTTTTATATTTACAAATCAACATGTGTTTTTCTTCACCATGTCTCAAATTGTAAATGAAAATGTCCTTGTTGCAGATATTGGAAAGTCTTCTAAGGCTGCCAGACAATAGGGAGTGTGCTGATTGCAAAAGCAAGTATGTATTCAGCAAACTGCATACATTTTTCTTTTACTTCACATGAGCTGCATACAAGTAATCTATGTTTCATTTATCATTTGAGAACCTATAGACTTGAGAATAAATAAAATCCAGAGGATGATGAGCTATGATTGCTACACAAATTTCGTTGAAACCCAGCTTTTTAAGATTAATGGAGCCATGGGAAAAGGAGTAGAAAAGTGCATTGTATTTATTGTTTAGATTAACTGATGGATTTTGTGGTTTGCTGCACATTTATCTTTTGTACTCTCATTCTTGTGTGAGATACTATTTTTTATCATGTGAAGCAGGCTGTTAGAGTCATCTTTAACCCTCTGTACACATTTGCACAAGGTACTTAGAAAAACATTTTTCTAATCAATTCTATCAATACATCTGTGGATGTTAGTTCTTATATGTGAATATAATACCTTGTTGCATGTTTATAATTTCAACTCCTCTGTGCTCTAAAAGCTTATCTTATCTATAACAATGTTCAATTTCGTTTTCATTAGATTTTAAGTTTTCATCATGTGTTTGTAAATGAAAGATTTGCATTGTTTATTTACAAGGATCCAGTTATAGATACTTGTGATTTGTAATTAAAAATTGTGCAAATAATCAGTTTCGAGACTCGACTTTAAGGTATATCCAGTATTTATGGAAGATCTAAGGGATGAAAAAGATAAGAACAATATAATGTTTTCTTTGCCATGAAAAATTACATGGTAATGCATTGGCATATTAAAAATTATGAAAAAATTGACAACAAACCTTATTCCAATTACAGATACAGATTTCACTGGAAACCCTGGTACCATCCATGCCAGCTTTTAAAAGAATTTTTTTCTAGAAAAATAGAGCACATTGAATTAGAATTTGCACGTCTCTGAACTCAAAGAATTTCAATATGTAATTCAATTCTGTTCTTCTATAAAATATTTATGACCAAAAAATGGGATAAATATTAGTGTATTGAGAGAAAAGTCCTTGCCTAGCACTGGCAAGGACAATAAACTCAAGAATCATATAATTTACAGAACTATAAATACTACAAGTTTTAGGTTCCAGTACATTTAGATGTGATCGGTGTGGCAGGGAGATGCACCTCCCACCCTTAGGGATGCGTCTTCCCTACAGGAGATGTCCCAGTGGCGTCTCCAGGCATCTCATTTTCTGAACGACTCTAAATTTAGAGTGTTTCTGTTAGCATAGATTTGTTTTATTACATTGCTTAAGGTGGTTGCAGGTATGCATTTAGCAGTTTCATTAACTATGATAACTGTATCTCCATGTTTCTCCACTGTATAAATATGCCTTTGTATGTCATGTCCCCGAATTGGAGGTATGGTGATTTAATTAAATTAATTGATTAAGTTGTCCGAAATCAATAATATATATCAAAATGATAGCTTAATTGATTATTTTAATTAAATAAAGTGGAGATATTAGATTAATTATTTATAAAGCTATTCCAATAAATTAATATTAAAAGGATGACTTTATATTTAGTTGATTTAATAAAGTGACTAAATAAAATAATAAATCATAAAGTCACTTAAGTAATAAAATAATATTTTATTCTAGAAGCTTCTGGGAGGTGAATGAGAATTCTTTATAAGGAGCTGATTGCAAGCCATTTGGATCATGTCTTGGATTATTTCTATTTCTCATACCTGCGTGGTATAAGTTGAGACTTGCATTGCCTGAGGGTTTGAAGACTCTAAGGTACCGGCTTTGGTTGTGAAAGATCAACCCTAGCTGGAGATTGTGGAGGAATCCATCCAGGGTTTCTACAGGTGCTTCATTGGAGAATTTCACAAGTGCAATAGCTGATGTATTATTGCCCTTCTGACAATTAGTGTGATAGCTGGTTTATTATCACACCTTCAACATTGCAGCAACTGAGGTATTGTTGCATTTGATATTTCATTTGAGGAAGGTTTTGCAGTAGTTGTTGTATTGCTGCAAATATATTTGGAGGAGGAATTCATTGTTGTTAGTTTGATCATTGCCAAAATATAATGGCCTTGGCCAAATTTTGGAGGATTCGATTTGAACAGATTACTTGCAAGATTTTGAGGAGATAAATTTTAGTTGTGGAAATCAATTCTATGTGAAAGTTTCATCTATTGAAGGAAGTCAATTTTCTCATTTTAGTTGATCACTCTTGCTGGTTAAAATCGTGCCTTTGAAGGAGCATTTTCAGTGGAAGTTCAGTTTTGAAAACAATTGCATCATTGTCATTGGCATATCAATCTCTTCTGGAGAATATATTATTTAAAAGGATTCAATCTTAGACAAATATTGGGTTTTACTGTGGGATAAAGCCAAAGTGATGGAAAAGTCAAAGATAGTCGGCATTGTCTTACGTGATTTG
The DNA here is from genome assembly GCA_007258455.2 of Sequoia sempervirens. NCBI lineage: Eukaryota > Viridiplantae > Streptophyta > Pinopsida > Cupressales > Cupressaceae > Sequoia > Sequoia sempervirens. The sequence continues at coordinate 315,939,423 of VDFB02086081.1, forward strand.
TTTGTTTCTAAAGGAGGCAATTCGAATAATTAAAATAATTGCAGCATAAGACAAAACTGTAAGTGTCAAGATTTTTGTCCTTCCTTCACTATCGGGAATTTCTAAAGGGGAGATATTCTACTTAATTGGGAAACACTCAGAAGACGCCATTTGCATGCTGGAAGTAAAGACAAAACATCATATTTACTAGCTGCTTCTAATACGTCCAAGCTTCTTAGGCGCAGCTATCAGCATCAGTGAGAGAGTTCAATATTGATCTTTGCTGGACTATTTATGAGCTGGAGAAGTCGGGGCTTTTAGAGCAACCAGGCGTGGCTTCCTTGGTGTCAAGATATTGGTGGTAGCATCGTTCAGCATATCCAGGTTCTAATTTTAGTAAAGGATTGCTTTGTAATTTGCACTATTTGTGTCAATTAGTTGCTAGTTGCATTATCATTCCTTTCTCAAGAGAGGGTGATCATCACTGTTAATTAGAAACAACATTGTAAAATAGTGGAAGTCAATAAGCAATATTAAAGAGTTTGGGAAAGTGCATATCAAGTGTTTATCTTAATACCATATCATTGCAACTTCATATTTGTATCAATTTTAGTCATAATAGAGTTTGGAGTTCTCATGCATGCTAGTTGTTTGTCATAATGTTTGATAGCTGTAGTTGATCATTACTTGCATGCACAATTGTCTCCTGCAATTAGAAAATCAATATAGACCATGCACTTCACATTCTTATGCATTTTCAGACATTGACAAGTTTAGTTAAGAAAAATATGCATATGAAACATCAATCAAAACCAAAGAGTAGACAATTATCAGTTGGAAGAAGATTGTTGGCATACTGTTCGACAAAATTCCTAGTGTGCAAAACTGAAATTTACATCAGAAATTGTAAGGGACATTACATTGTACTTCGAATAAACACAATCAATTAAGCATATTTCTCTCATATTGGTATTAGAGAAATAAGATCTCTATACTGTTGATGTGTTTTTCGTGACCGCACCAACGCAGAATAAAGTCGCCAACGGCTACCCTATCCTCTCTTGATCAAAGTATCCAGCACGCTAAGATTGCGAGAGAGTTCGTGCGTTCAACTCCAAGGTTCCTTCAATGCGAATAGTCTCGGTTGGCTCGATGTGATTTGTTGGTATTTCAAGAGGACTTACGGAATTGTTCGGCAGCGGAGAAAGGAATTCAAATGCTCGAAAGATTTGTCTATGAAGTTCTTGTTTCCTAAACTAACTAGAAAGTACTGAATTGAAATGGTGCAGGGTTTAGAGATTCTAAATCTACTCTAAGGCGTGGGACATGGCGATCAATCTTCACAAGCTTCAACCAAGCTTTGCTTTGCCTCGCTTCGGACAGCTTCCACGGAGTCGGTGCAATCTTCAAGGGAGATAACTAAAGATGTTCAAACCACCACTTGACATGAAGATACCATCACAACGACGCATACCATCATTCAAATTGTGATTGAAGTTAGGCCCACAATGTTTCCAGTTGACTACACAAGGCACATTCACCATTAGCAAACGCACTAGTGGTATGGATAGACGAAGTTTTGCTCAAATTGAAGACCACATTCCACAATTCTTATCTATTGCTTGCATGAAATGAAACTTATTCTACTTTAAGTCACTACTCGAATCAGAAGGACGAAGAAACCTTGCTAGCTACTCACAACAAAAGACGAAATTCATCATCAATGAAAATTCTTTTTATTGGGAGAGTGTTCACAACAATTTCTTATAAAGTTTTAAGGAAAAACTTTCCTTCTTCTTCAACTACTCTATCAATCTATACTAAGCTACTTCTAATTTGTCTCTCTATTCTAACTTCTATTCTAATTCTACTGTCTCATGAATGTACAAATGAGGGGGACTCCCCCTTTATATAGCTGGCCAAGTCCAACGGACGGCTCAGATTACAATCGGCTGGATGGCCCAAATTGTGCCACCTCAGCCCTAAACAAGATTCGCCCTAAAAACCGCCACCAAGAGGAGTGGGGTAATAAATGAGCCATTAATGTCCATCTTCCAAAAGATTCTCGTCTGTGAAACGCGTTCACACTGTTCTTGTTCCGATTGCAAACTGGATCAAATAGCTTCAACCTCCGGCATGGTAGGCACGTTCTCATTTTGAAATTCCAAGACTGCAATCTCATTCTTCTACTCGTCGCTGATTTTCCTCCTTGATGCTGTTCTTCAACACTTAGCCACTTTTTGGAAACTTTTCTTCCTTCGTGATTCATTATCTTGGACTATTTGCTTCATTATTCCAAGTCATCATTGCTTGGTCTTCGACGTTCCTCCTGCAAAACAAGTAAGGAGAAGAGTATCAGAACACTTCATAATATAAATTCAACTTACTTACCAAGATTTTCGCACTTTAACGTCCAAGGGTTCATCGTCTTCAATAGCTAACTTTTGCCTTAAATTCTTCATACCTTAGCCAAATTTCATCATCCATCTTGCATTCTGCCTGACGCACTTCACTCTGATATTTCATCCAACTCAGACTCGAGAAAAATGTTTTCATTCGGAATTCGATCAAAAATCACCTAGGTGATCATTTTCAAATTCATCTGCCAAGGCATTTTATCTTCAACAACATCATTTATTCCTTGCCTTAGAAAAATTTTCAAATTTCCCTTAGGAAATTCATCAACCCGGTGCCCATCAAAAATACTCACCCTGAAGGCCTCGACAAAGTGTAGAAGACTTTAAAATCCATTCCTCATCGACAATCTTCAATACCCAGAAGAAAATTTCTCCCATAACGCATCAAATTCAGGGGTATGCAACGAACGGGTTCATTTAATTCTTGAATTTTGAACCTTAGAAAATATTCTCTCCGCCAAGTTTTCCATGCTCCAACAAAATTTTATCAAACTCAGACAATTTCACCCACCCCTGGCAATTTTATCACTTCTGGCAATTTCATCACTTAGAAGAATTTAATTACCTCACTCTTCAGGGCTAGCGTACTTGACTTAGAATAACATACTTCTCCACGCCTTGATTATTTATTTATTTTTATTTTTTATTTATTCATTTATTATTTATACCCACTCTTCATAGCCAAATTCCCACTTAAATTTCCTTAGGCGTACATGTCAAGTCAAATATTCATGACTTAGTGTATTCCTCATTTTTAGGCGTACATATCATTTGGCATGAGTTTGCTAGACTTAGCGAAATTTCCAAATCTCTTCATCCCTTTAAGGCGCAAATCACCCCCCCCTCCTTTAAGGCGCAAATAGCATGGTGAGGTTTGAGTTTACAAGACTTAGTTGATTTTCATATTTTCCATTCCCAGCTAAGGCGCAAATGACATGATCTTCTCCAGGTTTCATACTCAGAAAATTCTTCGAAGTTTATTTCCTTGTGCTTAAGGTGCATTTTAGACTCTTCACTTCAAGTTGCCACACTTTAGAAATTTTAGCCTCCTTCCAAAGTTAAGGCGCAAAAGGTGGTCTGAGCTTTGAATTTTATGCACTTAGAAGAATTTTTTAATTATCCATCTTTCCTTAAGGCGCATTTGACCTGCCTTACTTTGAATTTCACGCCTTAGAAGATTTCAACCTCCTCTCACATGAGTTAAGGCGCTTTTGAGGGGGTGTACTTTGAATTTCAATAACTTAGAAACTTTTTTAACCTCCTCTAGAACTTAGGCGCAAAAAGCATGGTGTGCTTTCAATTTCCAATACTTAGAAAAATTTTACCTTCACTTTCTCTTCAAGGGCGCATTTCATGTGGGCTGCTTCCAATTTCCATTACTTAGCACGATTCTCCATTAATCTCAAGTTGCTAGGGCGCATCCAAGGGGGGTTGCTTTGAGTCTCCAGACTTAGAATTTTTCTAAACTTCATCTCACTTCAAGGGCGCTTATGGGACCTCTTGCTTCAAATTTTTGATACTTAGAAAAACTTCACATGCCTCTCTTTCAAAGCTGGGCGCATTTCAGCCTTCTCATTTCAATTTGAACGCCCCTTTAATATTCTCAATACCCTCCCTCTGAGCTGGGCGCAAATAAAGTCTTCGTCTTGCAATTTTCGTGCCTTAAATCTGGGCGCATAGGCCATGAGTAACTCTGAGTTTGTACGCCTTAGAATATTTTTCAAAACCTCCTCTCTTAGCTGGGCGTATTTCATGTGCTAAGCTTTCAATTCTTGTAAGATGGGCGCATTTGACCCATGAAGCTTCCAAATTTCGACACTTAGAAAAGAATTAAAGCTCTTTCAAAGTGGGGCACATTTTAGCCATAGAGCTTCCAGTTTGGAGACTTAGACAAATTTTCAACTCTTCAATGCTCAGGGGCGCAAATCACAGGGGGAGCTTTCACTTTAAATGCCTTAACCAAATTTTTCATTCATCCTCAAGGTTGGGCGCATCCAGTAGGCTGAGCTTTCAATTTCTAAGCCTTGGAAATTTTCAAGGCCTCCCCTTATTTCCTTGGGCGCAAATGGAGGGTCAAGCTTTCATTTTTTTATGCCTTAGTAAAATTTCAAGTCTCTAAGCTCAGGGGCGCATATGCAAGGGGGAGCTTTCAATTTTAAGTGCCTTAGAGAACTTTCTAACTCCTTCAAGTCAGGCGCATTTTGGAGGGTGTGCTTTCACTTATACTTTGGGCGCATACAAGAGGTGGTCTTTCACTTGAGGGCGCATTTGGATGTGTGAACTTTCAATTCCCATGCCTTAGAATATTTCTCAAGTTCCCTCCTTGATCCTGGGCGCATATGACCCATTGAGCTTTCAATCTTATTTGCCTTAGTGGAATCAACCTTCAGCTTCTTATAGCAAGTTTTGGTGCCGGATTTGAAAAATTATCAAATTTGACGTGTTTCGTGCCCTTTGCCAAATTTAGGGTGATTTTCTCCTGCTAACCCTAATTCGCCCTGACTTTCTATTTTTAGAAAGTTCCTTGAATTTCGTGCCTTCAACTGAATTTTGACTCCAGAAAGCTTGATTTTTGCTCTGTTCTGAATTTCAACTGATTCGTGCTGTCGGGGCCTGATGCCTGTTTGCACCTGCTATTTTTAGCAACCTGCTAAAAATAGTAAGTGTCCGATTTTCCATCCTCTGCAACTCCGTTTGATCTGAAATTCGCGCCATAGGGTCTTCATCACTTGCTTGACCTGTACCTGCTGATGCCTTGCGCTGCCTGCTATTTATAGCATGTTTCTGGAGGTGGCTTACTATTTATAGTAGTTGCTTGTTTCTGAGACTTCCACAACTTCGTTTGACTTGAGGGTCCAGATGGCGTGCTCCTCACCATTGACACGCATTGGCCATTAAATTTCGCTGGCGACTTTCTATTTTTAACTGTTTCACAAAATGACTTACTATAAATGAAGTAAGAGATTACTCAGTTTACTGCCTACAAATTTTATCATTGAGATAGCTTAGAGGCTGGCGATTCGCGATTGGTTTAGGTTTTAAGAGAATTCTAACTTTTACCCCTCTTTTTTGGGATTCCCAAAGCTGGAAACCCTAATTCATCTTGCATGCATATCAAAGCGATCTCCATTTGTTCTCGTTTCTGTTGCATTGCGATCAACTCGTGATTCTGAAGCGCTGGAAGCGCTGGGAGGCGGCTGCCGGGATGCATCTGCTAAAAATAGCAAGTTCCTTAATAAGTGACTATCTGGGTTTGCATGTCATATCATTGCAAAGCTCTCGAAAAACGCACAAGGAATATGCAGACATGCAAAGAAAACGCTGACATGCAAACCCTCAAAATGGCCCCGGAAGACTGAATTTTGAAATTCGTTATCTTGCTTTGCATGTCACACCATCGCGAAGGTCTCAGAAAACCCAGAAGGAATCTCCAGACATGCGTTGAAAAACTCTGCATATAGGCCCTAAAATAGGCTCCGGAAGCCGAATTGCTAAAAATAGTAAGTCCTCTGTTTTAGCTCAAATTTTGGACACGAGCAGCTTGATATGTCCTGAATGCAGTGTGACTGTCGGAATTTCAAGAGCGCTGATGGAATACCTGGAATTACGCACTTACTAAAAATAGTAAGTAATCAGAATTTGACGAAACTTCAGTGGAAACTTGCTGAAAACACACTGACATCAATGTTAGTCTCAAATCTCAATTTACTCACTTTATTCGACCTCAAATTGGCTGGAAAGATGGAAACCCTAATTTTACTGACTTGGCCAAAATCTCATGTCAGACGGGCACACCCCGAAAAGACAGACAGTAGAAAAGAGAGACAACAACAAAACGACCGAAAAGCAAAGCCAAAATTAGGGGGTCCCCATTTACAATGGGGCGATGTGTGAAAAAGGTCACAACATATACCTGTGCGCAATTGAGGCGAAGGAGAATGTAGAGGATGCGGATGGTGAAGGGTCTGCACTACGCGAGGCGACTCGTGATAGAAGATCCGACTATTAGATCCAAAGTTAAGCCCTCACATTCGTGTCTATGAAAAGGTGGAGTATGAAGGAGACACAATATCTGGTAGTATTGTAGTGGTTGATCATAATGTCTTTTGGAGATCCAAAGCCTCGACATACAGTTCAAGATCCATTGATCAAGGCCAACAATATCATCAAAATTGATTTGGAAACGAGCAAGATCAAGAATTTTATCAAGTTTGATGTTGGTAGTGTCATCGTGGTCATTGGAAGTTGTAATGGAGGATGTGTTGGAGTGGTTAAGGATAGGGAGAAGCGTAAGGGAAAATTTGAAATTATTCAAGATTCTTCTTGGCAAGAATTTGCAACGCAATAGAGTAATGTGTTTACCATTGGAAAGGGAATAGAGTCTTCAGTATCTTTACCAAAAGGCAAAGGTGTCAAGCTATCAATCATTGCGTTATGCGTAAAATGGTAAGCGCAATATATATTGTTAACGCCATTTGATTTTTGTGAGGCATCCAAATTGGAAAGAGGCGGCTTTGTCTATCCTGGTGTTGAAGATCTATGCCATTGAGCATAAACTATTTATGTGCCTGTGAATCACCATTGATATAAGGGAATGGAAAGCACTCTTATTTCAAATCATTGCCTTCATCTATTTTGAGGAGACAAGCAAGGCATGAGGGTACCTAGTAAGACAAGTATACTTCAAATAGTGCATCATTCATCGGAATCAATTTTGATAGGCATGTGTGTAAGATAGAGACCCATCTGAAGAGGGCATAGGTGAAAAAGGAGAAGAAAGGCATGGGGATTAGGCAGAGGAGAATTGGCCATGATAGGTGCAATTGGTTATGATAACAAAATCACCATAGTTTTTTTGTTGTTGTGAGGACATTAACAAATCATGGACAAGTCTGCCATCTCGATTTGAAAATGTTGTTCAAAATAATGCATTAAATAGGTGTTGAATTGTTTGATAAAATGCCTCTAAGAAATCTAGGGAAAGCACAATATGTTGAGTGGAGGAATAAATCCGGAGGCCAAGAGGATGAGGACCCCCTAGATGATCTAATCAAGACCGGGACAATCATTCACTTGCAACATTTGAGGACTCATAAATGACTATATAGTCATGTGCATGCATCTCCTATTAGTGGTGACTTGGAGGTAAGTTGCTTTGTAAGAGAAGATGCAATTCAAATTAGTTTTATGAATATTGTAAGATGTCAAGCAGTTGATATATCTTCCTTGAGATGTGCCAATCAAGTAATCTATCTTCTTATTATCGATGCTAGGGAAAGTGCATTCCAAACATTAAAACAATTGTTGAGTATCTTGTAGACAAGTTTATCAATAGTTATGCAATAAAGAAGAAAGATGAGATTGAGCATGTTGTGAAGGAAAATCGTTGATTAGTTCCTTGCATGTTATTGGAGGTTGGTGGCGTTAGAGGATGGAGGAATTTCCATCATCTCAAGTCAGCTTCTCACTTTGAGATGGTGCTTTGCATAGTTGAAAAACTTGGACTTGGTAGGCTCAAAAATTTTTAAAACTCAAGACTTGGCAAAAACTTGGGGAAAAACTCGGCAATAACTCGAAAAATTTATCAAACATTTGAAAATACATAATTTTTTGAAATATTCTTCAAAAACACACATATATATTGAATTTGTAGAACATATTACTGATTTCCATCATATATAAAACAAAATTTGAGTTTAATACATATCTTAGACCAAAAAACAAGTTTAACTTCTGAATACATATCAACTTCAAGTTTTGGTATCAATGAAAATTGTATATCATAAATTTCTTCTATGACTAAAACCCAAAAGCTTTTGTTGCCGCTGTGTGGGTGTTGTTGAAGAAGATTGTGTAGGTGCAATATCCTCAATAGGAGCCTCAACAAGTGCCTCAAAAGGTGCCTCATCCATAGTGATAGGATCAAGCCGTGTATGTGAGGAAATTGCCTCTTCTGGCTGACCAACCTCGCCTTCTACCTCATATGCTACCACTTCCGCTTCCCATTCAGCTGCCTCCCGCTCCAAATCAGCTTACTCATCATAACCATGCTTCCACATCAACCTCATTAGGCTTAGCAATCCAATCTGAGTATGGATCAATGTCATCAAGGTCAAGTGCTTCATGTGAACCTTGCCCTTGTACCTTCTTCTCATGCAACCGAAGGTTGTACTGCGCATAGACAAGGTCATTCAAGCGCTTTTGAGTCAACCTAGTGTGCTTCTTTGTGTGGATGGCCTCAAAGACACTCTAGTTGTGCTCACAACCATAAGCACTACAAGGCTGAGATAAAATGCTAATGGCAAGCTTTTGAAGATTAGGCATTGTGGCACCATAATCTTCCCACCACAAATTTGCAAGGATAACAATTGCCATTTATAACTTAGTAAGGATTTGAATAAACATAAAAATTAAAATAAATGGTAATTGTAAAATAATATTAAACACATGAATTTGTTACTTTGCTGTAGAGTGTCTCTCTTGGGAATGCAAAAATTGGAAGAGAATAATGCCCCTTTGGCCTTCTTATAACGCTATAGCTCATCAAGTATGAGATCTCGAAGGTTATCATCAACAACCAATCTTTCAATACATGTGTTGAGGCCAACAAGAACCTTTGCATCTGCTTTGAAAGTAGGAGAGGAATAAAACTTGGGGTTCAAATAGTAGGTAGCAGCATGAATATGTTGGTGGAGTTGTCGGTTCTACCTCCGATCAATTATGCACCATATGGGTTCATATTTGGTCTTGTTTGACCCATACAAATGCTGAATTGCCTCTTTGGCCTTATCCATGGCCTCATATAGACACCCCATGGGGTTTTGATCCCCATCTACCAATTATAGAACTCTAACCAACGGTTCAAACACCTAAAATATAAAAAAATTAACAAAATCAGCAAGTTGTAATATTAGAAAAAAAATAAAAAAATCATCAATCGAAGTTTGAAAACTTATATTGATGGTCTCCTCAATTACTTTGGCAAATCTATCATAAAAAATGGTCTTCACGACCTTCTCTGCTTCAACCTTCCTACAATAAGGACTCTCCAACCATCTTTCACTCACAAACATGCACTTAAGGCTGGGCAATGTAGCTAATATACTCTGCAAGGTGAGGAAATTAGTAGCAAAGTGTGAGACTCTTGATCACATGAGATCCTTACCATCAATACCCATGTGTGGTTGTAGATGTACTTCGTGATATTCCTTCCATCTTCAACCACATTCTTCACCCAACTTAGTTTCCCTATGTCCTCAAGGAGCAAGTCAAGATAGTGGGCAACACAAGGGCTCCAAAATAATGTCGAATGCCTCGCCTCTAGAAGTTTACCAGCTGCCACATATGCAGCTGCATTGTTGGTCACAATTTGAATGACATTTGAACTCCCATTTCCATCACCACCTCATCCAACATGTTGCACAAGGTCTCTGCATTTTTTATTTCATTTGAGGCATTAACTGATTTTAGAAATACCAATTGTACCTTTGAAGCCACTAAAAAGTTGGCGAGTCTCTTATTTTTGCCATCCGTCCACCCATCAAATAAAATGGTGCAAACTTTCTTTTCCCAAATTCTCCTTTGTTCCTCTACTAGTTAGCATGTGTTTTGGACCTCATTTTGCAATAATGACCCACTCAATTCATGATGACTTGGGGCCTTGAACTCGTTACCTGCCACGGTCAATGCATTGACCAACAGTTCCCAATAAGGATTAAAAGCAACATTGAACAGAATATTATTGTAGTACCAAAATCTCACACATGCCAAATTCGCCTCATGTTGCAGCTCTCTATTCCATGCAGTACCTTCCAATGAAGGTTGTGCACCAAGAGTATTACGAAGAACAAAAAAGTTAGAACTGTGGCTGTCCACACTTCTTGATCCTCGTATCCATGGCCCAATAGAAGAAGAGCCCTCCATATCTCCCTATGACCCTGTATAATTGAAATCTGGGATTGGGGCTGCCATTGCCTTTGCTGTTCTCTTTTTATCTACCTTCCTTTGCTCAAATGCTACAAGGAGTGCTTTCGCCTCCCTCTCAACCTCTTAAGTAGCTTTTTCACATGGCCTAACATCTTAGCAAGGGATTCATGCAAGGTGGTATTTGAGTCGATTTATGCCTCCATTCATTGACTTAGTGCAATGAATGCAAATAACCTCTCCTTGCATTGCACCTGGTGTCCCATGTTTCTAGCAAGGATCCCTTGGTTTGCCGCTAGTTCTTTTACTTACAAAAGCCATATTCTGTTAGCAAAATACGAATGAAACCGAGCAAAATGGAGACAACATCAAAAATTAATAACAAGGTCATCCATTTAAATTCCTTTAACTAAGATGGCCCAAAGCCCCAACTAGCTAACAACTAGTGCCATATAAACCTTTTAGCATGTGATTTTCATGGAAAGACAATAAGAAGGCTGTAACGTTCAGTATCTCTGTAACTTTTGCATCTACCTTTATTTTTTTCAAAGCATTCAGGCTCATAGCTTGCCAATCCATACTAATCAGCCACTGTGGATGATAATAGTGGCCCTATGTAAGAAGTCAGCAATTATAACCCATGGGGTTTGCTGTCAGTACTTTCTTTACGTGATTCTGAGATTGAGGTATTTGAATTTTTATTTTCATGGTAGTGAAGTAGAATTTGTTAATTGCTTTTGTGCTATGTACAGGGGACAAGGTCATTTTCTGTGCCCTTCTCTACATGCTGTAAATTATTTTGTCCATTCAGTATTATTATCACTACTCTTTTCTCAACCAATCCCTTTAACTATAAAACTCTTTTCTCAATCATTGTCTTTTAGCTATGTTTATATTATTTTATTTTGTTCTTTTTATATTGTCACTCAAGCATGTTGAAATATAGTTAAAAAGCACAGCTCTGGAAATGGTTATATGCAAATGGGGGAGATTCTACAGTTAATGCGCTTGAGTCAAAGTTGCATTGGCAGTGCCGCAATAGTATTCAGATAGATAACCTTACTGAAGTTTAGTGGTTCACTAATGTGAGCTTTACCTCTATGTAATGTGTATAATTGGAATTTAGAACATTAATGATGATGACTGATAAGATATTCTGAAATATAGGATGATGAAAACTGATTTGAAACTACACAGTTGAATCTCAAAAAATCATCACATGATTTATAATAAATTAATAATTTACAATTTTTTTTTGAAAACTGTAGTTTGTGGTTGTACACGTTACCCTCCTTTGCATTCTTGTTGGGCTTAATTATGTTCTTCCATTTTTTTTAAGTAGAGATTTATGATCTCTGCTAAAGTCATATGCTCGAAGGTCCTTTATAGTTTAAACTTTACAGTGTACACTATAATTTCCCTACATAATATACTCGAAGGTTTTCTTAGGTTGGATATTCCATGTATATTAGAGAGATGCTTCTTATCTAGGAAGCACTTTGAATTCTTATTTACAAAGTCAAAGGTTATGAAAAGTACCAGTTCGTGTTCCAACTGTCAAAGCTGTGAGAGATTTGCAGAAAACTGAAAACCTATTCGCGTCACACAAAAAACCTGTTGCATCGTGATAGAGGAGGAAGTGGCATTAAGAAAAACAAATCCAACCTTTTTTGCATGTTATATAGTTGGACACCAAGTTTTAGAACATTTTAATGGAAAACCCGCGATTTTTTGGTGAGTTTTGGGTAAAAAATCGCTGCGATTTTTAGTTTTGCATGGTGCCGAGTTTTTATGCAAGTGACTTGCCTGCTCTGTAGATGTGCGAGTACTCACCGCGTTTTTCTACTATGGTGCTTTGCATGAGAAGTGTTTTTGCTTTCTTTTTAGCTCTCCTTGTTGATGTTGATGGATATGAAGAATATATATATTGTGAAGTTTGATTTTTGGAGACAAGTAAGGGATTTGGTGTTGAAACTCAATATGATTGGTTGTCCAGCGAGTTCACAAGACTGTGATCGAGAATTATACCCTTACGAGGGTCAAGAGACAACTTGATGGAGCTCTATGAGTGCAGAGCTCAGTATGGATTGTTGGCCAATAATTCGGGAATCTGTGATTTAGGAGTTTGAAGGAAAGAGAACTTGGAAGTCAGCTCAAAGCTACACCCTTCCGAGGGGGTCACAAGGCAGCTTGACGGAGTTCCACCTGATTCAGGATTTGTTTCTTCAAAGAAAGATTTTCTCAAGAATGTGTATTTGTTTTATGTATTCAACAAGTTTTGTTATGTAAGCCTCAGCGGGGGGGGGGGAGGAGGCGGGGAGGTGTAGGGGGTAGGGTCCTTTGGCAAGGTGAAATTTGGTTTTCAGGGGTACATTTGCAAGAACAATGTAATAAAGGGGGAATGCTGGCGTAGATTTGTTTTATTATATTGTTTAAGGTGGTGCAGGTATGCAGTCAGCAGTTTCATTAACTGTGATAACTGTATCTCCATGTTTCTCCACTGTATAAATATGCCTCTGTACTTCAAATAACAAATAAACACAATCAATTGAGCATATTACTCTCAGTTTCCCTCAACAAAACCCAAAGTTAGAAAATGGAAAAAGAAATCCCTAAAAAATCTTGTAAATTTGTCTACTGCCATTGTTTCAGTCCAAAAAACACCCGAATTGCGACCACCAATTGTGTATTTTTTTGAGCCTACTGTGAATAGTCTGTATCTTCCCATGAATAGGTTTGATGTGCAGGAATAAGCTGCCTCCTGTGTGATCCTGCATTTAAGTTTAAAATTTTAAATATTAAAAAGTTGAAAACATTGTGGATGACTTGCTTTCTGCATATGTTGAGGGGCTTAACTTTTTCTTCAAATATTAAAAATTTGAAGTTATAAAATTCAAATATTAAAAACTATGTTTAGGTTTTACTTTTTGCATGAAACAAAAAGAAAAATAAAATTATAAAACATTATACTTGGCTAAAATTTCTTGTTAATGCCTTACATATCTGGAGAGTGGAGATTTAAGCAATGCCTTGTTTTATGTGCCCCCTTCTAGTATGCCATTCTTTGTATAACTTTTGTACTTGTTTTTTTAAAATTTTAAATGTTAAAGGTTCCAATTCAATAAATTAGTTATAGGTTTAAGTTCTCCTTGAACTTCGAAATCTATTTAAAATTTAATATTTATTATCTATAAATTTTAATTATATTTTACTTTTTATAATTTTTAGTTTTAGGAAGGAGGGTCCTTGATCTGACGTATAGTTTGTTGGCAAATGGTCAGCGCTCCCCTTGGGATTCGTGACATGGACTAATTGTCTCCCGTAGATTCGTTAACTCTGGTGGTTGTATCGGGCATTAATAGGTTGATCTTTTGGTGCAACAACAACCATGGGGCCAACAATTGGTATCAGAGCCAAAGGTGCCGGGTTCGAATCCCCTCGGCTTGTGCTGAAGGGGAGATTGCTGGCAAATGGTCAGTGCTCCCCTCGGGATTTGCGACATGGACTAACCACCTCTTGTAGATCTGTTAACTCTAGTGGTTGTATCAGGCATTAATAGGTCGACTTTTTGGTGCAACGGCAACTGTGGGGCCAACATAGTTTCCCAATTTTAAATGTGAAAATGAATTGTAAGGCTCGTAGATAAAGGTTTCAAGGATTTAATCAGCGTAGAATAAGATTTATGTTAAGTACCAAGTAGCATGTACATTCTTTTTGGTTTAACCCATTTTATCCATTTCCTATCACCAAAAATGCCTGTAAATGATTTGATTTCTTTATCATATTAGTACCTAATCAAGCAACATCTCATATTGGCAAGAGGCTTATTGAGTTATTATTAAACTGCAAATTCCTCCACATTGACCTTAATCCTTGACATTTAGGGTCAAACCAAGTGAACTGATTGCATAAAAACTAAATTGTTTTACAGATTCCAAGACCCTATTAATAGCATGACGATGCTTGACCTAGCATGTCCAACACTGAATGATCCAACCATAAGATCAGTAGGGATTAATCCTTCCCAATCAGGTTTACACTTAGGATATTCGTTCACAATATTGTATCATGCTAGAAAATTCTAGCATTCATTCAAAGCTAAGGCTTTCAAAATCTATTTTAAAGTAAGTGTGATCCCCTGAAGTTCAGATCAATAAATATTTAAGTTTTTAACAAATATTAGTTATATATAGAAAAATTGTCTCTTTATAAATTATGATAAATAATGGATTTTTATGAAAATATAAATAATTTAGACAAATTAAGTAATTATAATACCAAAACTCACTAATCATTTATGAATAACGATGAGTACTTCTGTTGATTGGTGAATGAAGCTATTATCGCAGTCTTCCAACTGCTAAAAAGTAAAAACCCAATCTCAAAGTCTAAAAGATGTGGCCCAAATTTACATTAGGCTAATGTATCATTTTTTTTTGAAAATCCATATACTTTAGCTACCTTCATTAAAATGCTGCACCTTCCATTTACTCAAAAACTTAAAACTGAACAAAACCAAAGTTTCTTGCTTAGACCGTTCTATGAGCAACTGAAGTAAAAAACTAGGAAATTCAGCTAGCGTTGCTTCCCAAAACATGAAAGCCTAAGACAGCTATTATCAAGTTCTTCCTTTTTTGATGAAGTCTGTGCTTTTCCTTCAGCTTGCTATGCACTGAGCCCACCTCATGTGGAATTAGGTTAGACTGGTTTTGAATTTGTCTTCCTCTCCAGATGGTTTCAGTTAGTTTTAGTTGTTATTTTTTATCTTGAAAAAATTCTCCATTTCGTTTTGTGAAAATTGCGATTGAAATTTTCTCTTCAAGAGGGAATTTTCAAATTCAATTAAGGGTGGAAAGGTGTGAAAGCACCACTTGGCAGCTCCCAAATTGGAGCAGGTCTGTAGTGGAGTGTGAGTCAGAAGACAGCTGGTAGAGCAGTGGTTTGATCAGTGTCACCTAAGGAGTGACTTGTGGTAACCCTGACAATAGCAGTCTACAAAAGCTCTATGAACCTCCAAAGGTTAAAGCCCCATGGATAACTTAGTTGGCACTACTGCCTGCTGTGGAGGTCGGGGGGGCGTGGGGGGAGTCATTCGTCTGACCATTGCTGACTCCATGAGCACTCATGGAAACATCAATTATTGGTCACAAAAATGACATGGAAAATTATTAATGGTCCATGTGGTGTATTATGAGTTGGCATTCATTTATCTAGTTGTCTGTATGAGCTACATGTGATAGTGTCTGATAGGCCAGAATAATGAAATCAAGTAGTAATTAATAAATGCTAAGTCATCTTCCTAGTCAGTCGGGTAGAGCAACAGATTGTGGAAAGATTAAATGGTACATTCTTATTGAGCAGATTTAAGCAAACCAGGGAATGCCATTTGGCACATATAGGTGCATTCTATTTCCTAAACTTATTTTCTGAATATTCATATTGTTTTTGGAGGGAAAAATAGCTTTGGGCATTTGTTCTTTCAGAGACCATAAATTGGGTATGTTGACTTCTTTTTTGCTTTTACTCAAAGCTTTAGAAGGCTGTCTCATCAAGTTATATGTATTGGTGGTGGAGTTTTTAAACTACTGAAATCTTTGATGTATAGCATCTCTAGCATTACCAAGTTCAATGGGGATAAATTATAGCCTTTGGGAACAGGATATGGAGGGTTTGCTGAACCAAAAGGGTTTATTGCTAATCATTATTTGATCCAAGAATTAACCAAGCAATGAGGGTGGTTTGCCCAAGTTTTACAATCGCTTGGACGAGGCATGCAAATTATTAGTTCAAGATTTTCCAATGAGCTGAGATTCCATATTCCTGTGCAAATGCCTCTAAACAAGGCTTGCAAAAAGCTTAAAGAGCTCTGAACAAACCAAACGAAGCAAGGGTTGTTCAACTTCAACGAGAACTTATGACTCTGATCCTCAATGGTTTGGTGATTTGATCTAATACAGGACTGTCTGTCTCAAATCGAAGAGCTTCAATTGCAATTAAAAATGTTTTGTAGAGCCCAAGAAGGTTCCATGGCTAATTAAGATTATCCTTATCAATCTAAAGGCTTCTTATGGTGCATTCTGTTTCAGATTTTTCAATATGTAGGTTTTGATGAAGAAACTTTAGATTTCCAAAATGCTTTGAAATTTAGGCTGTATTTGTGTGTGCTGTTAAGGTGTTGACATGTCACTTGAGCTGAAGATGACTTCCAAAAATGAAGACAACTGTGGTCAGCTGGCTTTGGATGATGGCTTATTTGGTGGAGAGGAGTAATCATATTTTGAGCCATATTAATGAGGCTCTCTTGACATGTGGATGCTTCCTTGCTCTTTGCATAGGAATGTTCATTTGGGCTCACATTTTTTACTGTTATTTCACTTTATTTCTGCCTTGTATGATCTTGCTTAGAGGAATGCTTGTGTTAACCTATCTCTCATCAAGTGCTTCTTGGTTTACAGTGACTGAAGTAAATGCCCAAGATGAAAGTCAGGTTTATTTTTCAATAACAAATTGCTACTATTCTTGTTATCTGATAGCCATCTATAATTATTATGATTGTGTAAGCCTTTGTATGTGATATGGGAGCTTTGTGATGTTGCAAGTATGCTTAAGTCGTTTGATTTCCTTTTTACATAAGATTCTGTTATTAAATTTGTTGTTTTGTGAAGGATCCAATGTATGTTGCAAGGTCCGTCCAAATAGGCAGTGTTGCCTCTGAACCTGTTAAATGTAATATTAATTAAAAATAAATATCTTATTTAGACAATTATTATTATTTTGCCTGAAGAATATGTGGCCTCATTCATTTTAGTCAATACAATATGAAGATGTTGATCCATTAGAGATTATAGTTTTATTTTTTTGAGTCAGCTAAGGATATTTGAACTGTAAGTGTTTCCTCTTGGAGCTTCATAAAGCTTCATTACAACTCACTAGCAAGCTTCCAAATGCCCTTTTAATATTTTATTATATTATCTTAGGTTGTATTTTAATGAAAATGTATTTATCTGAATGCAGAGGCCCAAGGTGGGCAAGCGTGAACCTGGGTATCTTCGTGTGCATTCAATGTTCAGGAATACACAGAAGCCTCGGTGTGCACATTTCAAAGGTCTATTTCTTCTACCTTCTTTAGCACTACGTTACCCTTATTTCCTTATGCATTTTACGTAATTTACTTTCCATATTTTTGTTGGAAAGTGATTCATTAAATAGAAGATATCAGTATATCTTATACAAATCTAAAATCAGGATGGTATAAAACTAAAAGCCATTGACATGTTCAATGAATCAATTGTATAAAAAGCTGATATATTTGTTCCAGATGACAAATATTGAATACTTAAGTGCAGTGATCATGACCCTGTTCCTAGGTTTTAGAACCTATAATGTATATATATCTCAGGCTTGCATGTGACCATAGTTAGGTTTGGATCTAATTGATGTTGCTTTGTCTAATCGAATCTTACCTCCCTGTATAGTTGCCAGTTCAAAAAATTGATTTGTTTGGGAGGTCAAAACATTTCAGTAAAATTATATTGAAATTGAAAAGTCTTGATCAAATTGGACAAACCTATCTGCTCCAAAGAATTCAGGTCTGGCTGGATTTGAACGAAATTGATCTAGTAACTATGCTGTTTGCCCAAGGTACCATTATATCTACAGAAGAGACTCTTTAAAGTATCTATCCATCAGGTGGCTTGGTAGATGGAGATACTAATCCAAAATCCAAGCACTTGATCAGTCTGTCTAAGAATTCCTACACTACTTTCTATGTCTAAGAGGCTGAGCTTGACATCGCTGTCATATTGTCTTACCTGCAGGGCATGAGTTTGAGAACATTGTTAACATCTAAAAAATTATATTTCAATATAGGAAGTAAGGATCTGAAAATTTCACAAGATAATGTTCTAGATGTATTTGTAAGGAAAAGGAGCAGCTGCAAAGATTAATGAGATTGCAAATTGTTAAGTCCCACATTTCTTCTTTTCTTTTGCAGTATTAGACTTTGAAGGTTTTGTAGTTCTATGCTTTTCTTCGATATACTTTTTTCCATCTTTCTAGGGAGGGAAAACTGTGGCTTACTATATCTTTTTTGATTCACTTTTCTTTTCATTTTAAATTTTCTTATTTGCCATTGTTTCAAGTTGTATCTATAATCAGATTTGTAACTCTTCAGCTAAAAGTACAGATGTTGCATTTGTGTTTTATTAAAGCTATAGAATGGATGCAGATTAAATTATAGAATCATATGTAGATCTCAAGTATGACAATTAACACTTGTGGCAGCATTGTCAAACATGAGTTCTGATTTTTACATTATGCATGAGACCAATTGACAGATGATGGACACCGTCAAGGTTCAGTTTGAAGATGTTTACTAGTGTTTATGTTCCCGCATGTAATCTGATCAATTGATTTTCTTTGTTTGCTTGATCTGGAAGAGTTGCGTAAGGTATTGCTTTCTATTTTTGCTGCCAGGAATCTGGAGACTTATCCCTAACTCTGGTCATTGGTGCAATTGTTACATGATGCTGAGATCTGTTTGTGTCATGGTTGCAGCAAGAGGTAGACCTCTAGCTTGCCACTCCTGATAGGCCTTGTTGAGCAAAAGCTCTCTGATTATGCCAACAATGATTTCCTTGAAAGCCTTTTAGATGATCGATTGCAATCTTTTCTTGCTTACAAGTTTCTTGCAAAGGATGCAAATTGGAATCTTGTTAAACCAGAGGAGTTCAACTTTTATTGACAATTGACAAAAACAAATAGTATTTTTGGAACTATTTCATTTGAATGGAGATTTTCCACTGTCACTACAAATTTGTATTCTGCTGAAACAGTCCTTTACGATCTTTCACCAAACAACAGTGTGTTTCTCTGAATAATTTACTCATCAGAGTTAAGAGCGATTATCACTGCTCAAGAGGCATGTAATGTGAAGTAAATTTGATCATAATTCTTTTAAGATGAGTTAATTAGATTCTTTAGTTGTAAAATAGTATTGATCAGGATGCATCCTAGTTCTAATTTTGTAAACTGCTTGGACTATTGTTTAATTTATTTTTGTCTTGTTTGCTCTGACCTTGTATTTTTGATTTGTAGGTCCGTTCTGCCACCTTAGACACATGGCTTCCAGAGCAAGTTAGCTTCATCCAGAGTAAGACCTATAGAAAAGCATTCATCCATGGTCCTCTCATTAAGTGATTCTTTGAAAATTATGCCTTACTGTCCTTGCTATAAAACTAGTAGCTTAAAGGTATTTGATGTATTGTATCACATGATTTTGTTGCAGGCATGGGCAATGCCAAGGCAAATGCTTACTGGGAAGCCGAGCTTCCGCCAAGTTTCAAGAGACCTTCAGAAAATGATCGAGCCGGTCTTGAACATTTTATTCGTGCAAAGTGAGATTCCGTGATTTGCATTCTATTTCTTGCTAGAATTCAAGTGTTAAACTATTTGATTCAATTGTTCAATCACCGAGATTCACAATAATTGGTTATGGTCTCTCATAATGATTGCCATCATAATGTGATGCAATAATATAAATGTCGGTAGTATGCAATCTGTCTAATAGCTATCCATGCTTCTTGCAAATATCTTACTGATTGATTCTAAACTTCGTTTCATGTTGTGGTCAAAACCTTTTTCAGGTATGAGGCAAGAAGATGGATAGCACGAAATGTGAGGTCACCTTCAAAAACACAGGAGGAAAAGTGTTTGCCTGCAGATAAACATCAGATTTTAACTAATGAAAAAGAACACAGAGAGCATGTTGCTTCAGAGACGCTTCGTAGTTATAATGGAGATACAAATAAAGGAGGGAAAGAGAATGATCATTTTCATGCAAGGAATTTTAGAGATTGGGAGCATGCACGAAGAAGTCAGGGTCAAACTCGTCAGACTGGGTCATCAAAATCTTGTTCAAATCCAAGTTCTCATGAGTCTTCCTCTTCCTCTTCCATAACCATGCCATCGAAATCTCCTGAGCAATCACATCATGTAAGTTCTTTAATAACCATTAAGAAAGAAAAAAAAACATCTACCAGGCAAATTTACTTATGCCAGTTCTATATTGCCATGAAAAATCTCTTATCTTTTCATGTTCTGATTTTTGATTCTCAAATCTTTCGACTGTTTGCTGCAAAAGCAGGCATATTAAGTCACAGGAAATATTGATGCAAAATTTTAAGGTTCAAACACTTTTTAATTGGCCTACTGAAAAATTGTCAAGTATACCATACCTATGGAATACAAGCTCTTGATTGTCATTGTTGACATCCAAGGCGAGAGAAAAGTATGGCATTTTCTGCCATGATGAATTTCGGGAATGCCTCAAATTCTTGGATTCCACGCTATCATGAATGAGCAGTCTTGAGATGGAGAAAAAAACATTCACTTTTCATTTAGTTCCCTTCATCTTCTCATGAAGATCATAACATTGTAATGGCATAATATGAAAATGACGTCATAAACCTATGCTTCTATTGCCCTTTGTACTTCTTGAGCTGTACTCAAAGAAGCAATCAAAAGTTTTACCTTTTTCTTCCATGCTTGAGGTTAAGTAAGCTAACTATTGTTGGTATGAGGGTGATAAAAAGTATCAATGCTTCCAACATGCAATTTTGGGACTATGTGCTTTGTGTTGGTAACTTGATGATTTGTACTATCAGAAATCAAGAAGATATTTCGTGTTAGATTCCATATCTTTCATTTACATGGGAAATTCTTCTAACATTTGCTCTGTTTCACATCCTTGCAACTTCGAATTATCTTCTAACTCATGCTTAGCTGTTACAATTTTTGAATCATATAGTGGATTTATATACTCCCTTCTGAGAGTGGTGTCATTTATGATTTATCATTTCCACTGCTTGGAGAGGAGTTGTATCCTCATACAAGGGATTTGTGTATTCTTTCCTGAAAATGATAACTTCAATTTCTTACAATGTTGATCTTTCATTAACTTCATTACAATAAATACTTCTTAGAGGCGAGAGAGCTCATTAGAGAGCATCAAAATATTTATTAAGGAGTACTTACCTGTAACATCCAATGTGGATTCCTTTTACTCCTTTGTGACTTATTGAACCTCTCTTTCCATTATCTCTTCCTTTTCTTCTCCAAGCAGACTGTGCCTGAGAACACTCATCATAGATTCAAGTTCTTTCACCTATTCTTCCAGCTTTTTAGTAGGTTTCTTTGATTCTCCATCTGACATCATTTCATTTTTGCCTTGACATTTGTGGCTTAACTCCCATGGTTCATTGCAAGAGAAGCAAAGTCTCTTTCTTCTTAGCTCATTTTTGGTATCTTCATTTAACTTCTTTGGACGTAGTGGAGGTGTGGTCTTCCAAGGGGGTACATGATATCCCTTCTTGTGTGAACCTTCGTTTGAGCTGCTCCCAAATGATTTCTTTGAAGATGATTTATAGTTTGATGCTGCTTGTGCTTCTAGTTCTATATGCTCATCACTCTACAAAGACTACTAGAATTGGACTTTGCTTCTTCTCTGATTCTTTTTTCTGCACTTGTCCTCCCTTTTTTCTAATCCACTTTGGGTAGTTTGGGAAGGAAAATCTACATTCTTTATGAATGACAAAGCTGCCTTCAAATCTTCTAGTAAATTTTGGTATCTTGTAAACCACCTGTTGCATCTTCTATTGATGACTTCCATAGCAGCAAAAATCTTTTGGGGATCGGGAAAAAATTGGATTTAAAAAAAACATAAAAAGTTGGAGAACAAGAGACAAAAATCATTTTTTTCAAATTCAAAGGTATTTTCATAGTATAGAGATATAGAGAGCAAATAAAATAAAGAGTTTAACCCATGAATTATAGAAAATAGATTTTTGTTTTTTATATTCATATCATTGATTACATTGCATTGCACAAAGCATGCTTCACAATGCATAAATAATAACTAGACGCTGATAGTTGACAAAATTTCAATTACAATATAGTTTGTACTAAGTCAACCTATAAACTAGCTACAAAATTCCAAAAAATCAAACGTAGCTAATGACTCTTGCTACTACAAATAGAGCTATGCTAGAGGGCTGCAGGTTCTGATGATGGATCTCCTGGATTAGAGCCTCTCCTAAGTTGTTCAATATCATGAGTATCTAAATTGGCATTTGTTAGAATCTCAAAATCCTCAAGCTTAAGAAAGTCATCATCACCAACAATCCACTCATACTCTGGATCAATCTCATCAAGGTCAATTTGCTCGTCATCCTCAATAGTACCTAGTTTTGCCCATGTACAAATTAGTCTTGGCCTTACAAGTGAAAAACATAATGAATAAAATTACAAATTTACTACTATGATTGCAAATATATTAAAAGTCTAACCTTGAGCTTTCTTTAGCTTCAAGCAGTGGTTGTAGTGAACAAACACCAAGTCATTTATTCGTTGTTGTGTTAGATGGTTGTGTTTCATGGAATGTATGTGTTAAAAAACACTCCAAGTACGCTCACAAGCGGATGAACTGCATGGTTGGCTCAACCACATTTGAATTTGGATGTGTCATTTAAGGACCTCATGTTTTAATAGATGAGTAAGTGAAGTAAAGAACCGAGTACTACATACCACATTCATTTGATCCCAAAGAACAATATCTTAAAATCTTGCACTTTAATTGCTTAAAAATGTGGATTTCCTGAAACAGTATGTCATACCACTATGTATGTCATAGCTTCTTCTACTTCCAATATAAAATGTCCAATTACTCACACATCATGTGCAGCAATATAATGTCTGAATGTGGGGAGTAATATTTGATTGTTGGAAGTTACATTTTGACAACCAACAGTATTATATGGGCAAATCAAGTATCATAAGTGAGGAAACATATGATGAAGATGAAACTTTTGGGGATGAAAAGAAGTTACAATATCATCTCAGACACATTAAATGTAAACTCTCCTAAGAGATGCATCTAACCATTCCAACCAATAACCCATTTGAGACTGTCTGGGTCTTCTAAGCAGCGAGCAGGATGAGCAGAGCAGTGACAGGATGCAGTACCTTGCAGAGTTGGGGGATTTGTAAAATTCCATGATTCAAGAAGCTTCCACTCCTCACAAATTTCTCAAGCCATGAAGATGAATGAAGTTTGTCGTTGCCGGATTTTTCCTCACATTGAGTTTATCCACAGGAAAGTTTTTAACTTTCTCCACTATAGTTTTGAAATTTCTCCATGGGACATTTGTTTGTGTTGTTCTTTACTTCAATTTTTTTTCCATTATTGTACATTAAGATGTATGAACGATTGGACATTTTATGTTACAAGTGAAAGAGTCTATTGTCAATACAGAACTCTAACAAAATCAGACATTACTTCCCATATTCAGACAATCTTTTTGAAATTAGCTGATTTTGTTTCATGTTACCATTGTATAGCCGAAATACAATATATTGTTCTCTAAACTTTGGAGGATTAAAGGGACACGGATTTTGCTTTGTGGGTAGGTCAGGCCATCAGGCAGTTCCATATCAAATTTCGGATCTATCTGATATCATTTGAGTTAGTTATTGCTTCTACATTGAAACTGCCTGCGTATCAGGTTGACATAGACATAGTTCCTTGCTGCTACTCACCATCAATGATTTGGCAACTCATCAGACCTTAGTTTTCCCCAAACTGCATGGAGTGATTCTTTAACAAGTACAGATTCTTTGTACCAAGCCACAAGGCTTTATGCTGCTGTTTGGGTGTAGAATAACCAATAAATGGTCTTTGGCTAGTAACAATAAACTATTTGATGACCAGCCATTTATCACCAATGCTTCACTGTTTCTTGCAAAATCCCTTGCTGAAACATGAGTGGAATGATATCTCGAGCTTACACGTTGAACTATCATCCTGGTCATCAGTTATTCCTTAAGATTCAACCCTCAGAAAACATATTGTCATCATCATCTGGTCACATTATTATAATTTTTTTAATTTTTTTAATTTTTTTATTGCCGAAAGTTACAAATATTCTGCTCATACGAACAGCAACTTGAGACCCATACAAGCTTTTGTGAGCACTTATTAGAGACTAATAATAGCTCCTTATGAGCAAACACACTAGAAATCACCTGTGGAAGACCAATAGTCAGTACTTATAAATCCATTTATTTAGAAATCACATCTACATTAGAAGCCAACTATGGACCAAAAGTCTTAACTTATAATTCCACTTAAGATGATCCTATGGAGATTTAAACTTGGGTCTCCACAATGAGAACCCAATGCTTTAATCAATTAAGCTTGACCCCTTGGACTCTTACTATAGTTTAAAAAATTAAATGCTATTTTATTATTCAACTCAGTGTTCTTATGTATCATTTACATGCTATTTTTATTTAAATATATTTTTACTTAGGTTATTTATATTTTATTGCAATATCATTTTGCTAATAATTTGATAACCTTAATGTTTCCTATTTGCTATCAACAATATCCCATGGGAGAAGGAAACCCATGGGCAATAAATTCCCCTAATTGTTTCCCTTTTTAATCGTTTTGTGCTACTCTAATTCATGGATATTATTTTGTTAGTTGTTCAACATTATGTTCTTGTACATGTGCGAGGGGCAAATACAACATAACCTTTTTCTAAACATTGCTTTTAACTTCAACACACCATGTAGTGGTTTTCAGACTCTGTGTAATGTTAGAATAAGTTAAAAGATGAATAGAATTCATATTTAAGAGGCTTTTCAGCTATTATTTGAATTTCCAATATATTCAAGATTTCTATCCAAAACTAACAGTTATTGATCTCACTCATATTTTCTTAGTTGTGATCTAAACATATTCCATCTGACATCAGGTTCCATCAACAACTGGCGCTGCACCTGTCATTGGAGATGCAAAGAATTCTGTTGCTAGCAGCCCTAAGATTGATCCAGCAACCGAGCTTTTCAACCTCCTGAGAATTGAAGATCCCACGCCTCTCACCAATGGGGCATCTCCTTCCCAAGCAGATGATAAATCATGGGCAGCATTTCAATGTAAGTGATTGTCAATTTTTGTTAAGAGTGGATTTGTGTTTACCTTGACATTAGAGATGCTATTTATGCAGAAGCAGAGCTTTAAAGCTACTTTTACCATTAAATTTCAAAGGATAGAAATTAAAACAATCTCTTGATCTTTTAGCTGCAGAAGCAACAGAACCAGGTGGAAAAAAGCTTGAAAGAGTGAATGTGACAACTAAGAATGATGTAGTTGCAGGACTAGAGGACTTATTCAAAGCATCGCCTCCAGTTATGGATAAGCAAGGGCAGCCACATTTTCCAACTGATATGAAAAAAGATATCATGATGGATAAACCAGCACAGCCCCAGATGCCAACTAATGCAAAAGACAATATAATGAGCCAGTTTGAAAAGGTAAGTGGTGCCTTGCAGTTCATTAAAGCAATATAATTTAAACTTTCAACATTTTTGGCTGTTCAATTAATTGACTATTATGCATTCAGTCTGCCATGTCTTCTCCATATGTTCTACATCAACAACAGATTGCAGCACTTTTGGCTCAGCAGCAGTCATGGATGATAGCTGCTGGAACAGCTCCTGGGGGTAAGCAAACAGCTTTGTACCAGGGACAGCAACAACGGCATTCTTTTCAAAATAATGCAAGTATACCAGCATCGGATAATCTTGGACGAATACCAGGCCAGGGTTGGTCAGGTATCAATTCCCAGTTTCCCGGGTTTATACAGAGTATGGGAGCACAAAATGGTTTGCTATCAGCACCCCAGGTAGCAACAGACGTTAATTAATTCCACCTTAGATTCAAATCACCAGTGTTGATTAGCTCTAGCTCAATCTAAAATATGCTTTTCTTGTTATACTTATACAGGCTAACGGCTTTGCACATACTACTACATTACGCCCTCAAGCATTTGGAGGAGTTCCCAGGTTTCTTTCCTTGTTAAATATTTATGTTTGAATAGTAAAATATTTTGTGACAGTAAAGAAATAAGTACATTGCGTATAATTAGATGTAATCAACCCAAAACAATGTGAAATTAGCAGTTTTGTCTTAGGTCCAGTTTTTGTGCTGCAAGTTTGAAGATTCCCTTGGTAACATGAAGGTTTGTCTTTGTCTTGTCTAGATTTACACAATTAGACAATTATACTTTTCTCACTTGCAGCTCTTTGTACGGTCTCTGCGTATGATGCCATAGCATTTGGATATTTTAGTAGCCAATATGATATTTCTAAGAATTAAATGAGATTCAAGGACTTACTAAAGAAAACCAGGGTGAGCCAATCCCCAGAATATAGGATCAGCCATTGCTCAGAATATAGGGTCATCCACTGCCCAAAATTTATATATCATGACAAAGCATGATTTATTGGAGGCAGACTATGGATGCCACATGCTAATTATATGAGTCTGCTTGTATATTTGCTTTTACATTTCTCTGTTGCATAGGTATTTTCAAATGGTATTATTGTTTTAAGCCAATATTTTCAATTTAAAATTTTCAACATAGGATTACTCACAAATTTCTATTCTGGCAGTATGTACAACATGGCAATTCCTAGCAGTACAGTGGCATACACATTCCCAGAATCTTCCACCAGGGGACCACCCTCAGCTGTCCGATCTACCGCAGCTCCTTCTGCAACTCCAAGCACCACCCCTACAAATGATTATGATCTGTCTTCACTTATGGCTGGGACCTTTTCAAAACAGTAATGTTTTATGGGCCAATGTGAATGGGCACCATTTGAGAAAGAGATTATTGGGTGTCCAAAGGCAATAATATAATCGAATTCCTTATGATCTGTAATTTAACATTATTGTGTCTTTATTAGATGGCTTCATTAAGCTAGATTAGAGTAGGTTCATTTTGTGCCAGGATGATTCCCGATTCATTGTGGAAGTGAATTGCTGATGAAAAATTATTCCTCTTCGCTTTTTGAAATAATGAAATATGCATATTGCTTAGATATTCAGAATATGGATCACCGGTGCTGTAAAAGTGAGGACATGTTTGGTTTCTTCATTTGTTTCTTGCCGGTTTCATTCCGAGATTTCGTCCCGCCGACTATGTCGGCCTGATCTTTTCAATTTTTTCTCATTTCAATCCGCTGAACTGGAATGCAAGGTCCTGGAGAATATCTAATATTCTTTAAATATATAAGATTGCTGAATATAAGGTTTACTGCCTTATAATTGAGTGAATGGCTGCGGCCAGTGAAACTTTATAGAGACAGGAGAACATTTGGGCTGCTTTTGGTAGCGTCACGCTTTATTCGTTGTTGTAATTTGAAAGGTCCATGCCATTTTCCATTTAGTTTTATGCCTATTTTGAGAGAATGGCTTAATACATGCACATATCTACAAATGGTGCAATTTTGTGCGTAGTTGGGCTCATTCCCCTAGCCTCCACCTATTTTCATACATATGCCTTTCCATACACTTACTCACATTTGCACACATATTGATAGATCCCCATTTATTATGAAATTTATGATTGCACACATACTTAGATATTCATCCTTGAACACATACTTAGATATTCATCCTTGATATAGTCATGACTATTTGCCTATCTAGGATCATTTTTCATAGTTGCAGAGTGGACCTTGTGGATGCAGACTTGACCTCAAATATTTCAAACTTCAAATTCTTTTGGTTGACACCCACTCATTCCAGTAGTCATTGTGAGTTGACTAAACACACATTTGCATGATTTGGTGCTGTGTTTGTAGAGGACTTGATACCTAAAAAAATTCAAAATTTAAATTCTTATTTGGTCAACTCTCGCTCATTCTTCTCTCATCTTAGAAACATTCAAGAAACAAATAATAACGGAACATTTCAGCTTAGAGCAGTAAAACAAGTAATGAATGTGCACAAATCATTTTAGAGTACACACATTTCTAGGGGTTGGCCTAGGTGAACATGTCACTTTGTGACACAATTACAATCCTCCAAAAGTTGTCTTTAATTACAACCACTCAAATATTAGAAAAGAGCAAAGTACAAAAACCAACCAGGGGAGCTATAGGCTAGGGTTACATATTAAGTAGGATCAAATCTGTGCATGGAACAAATTTGTGGATGCAAAACAGACCTTAATTTGTGAACTTCATCACATACAGTGTTTAGGTCTAGTGCAAAGTTCAAAGCATTGCATTGCCAAAGAGGTAGCAAGTCTAGGGTAGAGACACTTAAGAGTTCAACACCACATCCATCATACTTTGGTCATATAGGCACCTACCCCTATGCGATGCATTTA
>VDFB02086081.1:315968083-316028804 GCA_007258455.2 Sequoia sempervirens
CGCGTTTTTCTACTATGGTGCTTTGCATGAGAAGTGTTTTTGCTTTCTTTTTAGCTCTCCTTGTTGATGTTGATGGATATGAAGAATATATATATTGTGAAGTTTGATTTTTGGAGACAAGTAAGGGATTTGGTGTTGAAACTCAATATGATTGGTTGTCCAGCGAGTTCACAAGACTGTGATCGAGAATTATACCCTTACGAGGGTCAAGAGACAACTTGATGGAGCTCTATGAGTGCAGAGCTCAGTATGGATTGTTGGCCAATAATTCGGGAATCTGTGATTTAGGAGTTTGAAGGAAAGAGAACTTGGAAGTCAGCTCAAAGCTACACCCTTCCGAGGGGGTCACAAGGCAGCTTGACGGAGTTCCACCTGATTCAGGATTTGTTTCTTCAAAGAAAGATTTTCTCAAGAATGTGTATTTGTTTTATGTATTCAACAAGTTTTGTTATGTAAGCCTCAGCGGGGGGGGGGGAGGAGGCGGGGAGGTGTAGGGGGTAGGGTCCTTTGGCAAGGTGAAATTTGGTTTTCAGGGGTACATTTGCAAGAACAATGTAATAAAGGGGGAATGCTGGCGTAGATTTGTTTTATTATATTGTTTAAGGTGGTGCAGGTATGCAGTCAGCAGTTTCATTAACTGTGATAACTGTATCTCCATGTTTCTCCACTGTATAAATATGCCTCTGTACTTCAAATAACAAATAAACACAATCAATTGAGCATATTACTCTCAGTTTCCCTCAACAAAACCCAAAGTTAGAAAATGGAAAAAGAAATCCCTAAAAAATCTTGTAAATTTGTCTACTGCCATTGTTTCAGTCCAAAAAACACCCGAATTGCGACCACCAATTGTGTATTTTTTTGAGCCTACTGTGAATAGTCTGTATCTTCCCATGAATAGGTTTGATGTGCAGGAATAAGCTGCCTCCTGTGTGATCCTGCATTTAAGTTTAAAATTTTAAATATTAAAAAGTTGAAAACATTGTGGATGACTTGCTTTCTGCATATGTTGAGGGGCTTAACTTTTTCTTCAAATATTAAAAATTTGAAGTTATAAAATTCAAATATTAAAAACTATGTTTAGGTTTTACTTTTTGCATGAAACAAAAAGAAAAATAAAATTATAAAACATTATACTTGGCTAAAATTTCTTGTTAATGCCTTACATATCTGGAGAGTGGAGATTTAAGCAATGCCTTGTTTTATGTGCCCCCTTCTAGTATGCCATTCTTTGTATAACTTTTGTACTTGTTTTTTTAAAATTTTAAATGTTAAAGGTTCCAATTCAATAAATTAGTTATAGGTTTAAGTTCTCCTTGAACTTCGAAATCTATTTAAAATTTAATATTTATTATCTATAAATTTTAATTATATTTTACTTTTTATAATTTTTAGTTTTAGGAAGGAGGGTCCTTGATCTGACGTATAGTTTGTTGGCAAATGGTCAGCGCTCCCCTTGGGATTCGTGACATGGACTAATTGTCTCCCGTAGATTCGTTAACTCTGGTGGTTGTATCGGGCATTAATAGGTTGATCTTTTGGTGCAACAACAACCATGGGGCCAACAATTGGTATCAGAGCCAAAGGTGCCGGGTTCGAATCCCCTCGGCTTGTGCTGAAGGGGAGATTGCTGGCAAATGGTCAGTGCTCCCCTCGGGATTTGCGACATGGACTAACCACCTCTTGTAGATCTGTTAACTCTAGTGGTTGTATCAGGCATTAATAGGTCGACTTTTTGGTGCAACGGCAACTGTGGGGCCAACATAGTTTCCCAATTTTAAATGTGAAAATGAATTGTAAGGCTCGTAGATAAAGGTTTCAAGGATTTAATCAGCGTAGAATAAGATTTATGTTAAGTACCAAGTAGCATGTACATTCTTTTTGGTTTAACCCATTTTATCCATTTCCTATCACCAAAAATGCCTGTAAATGATTTGATTTCTTTATCATATTAGTACCTAATCAAGCAACATCTCATATTGGCAAGAGGCTTATTGAGTTATTATTAAACTGCAAATTCCTCCACATTGACCTTAATCCTTGACATTTAGGGTCAAACCAAGTGAACTGATTGCATAAAAACTAAATTGTTTTACAGATTCCAAGACCCTATTAATAGCATGACGATGCTTGACCTAGCATGTCCAACACTGAATGATCCAACCATAAGATCAGTAGGGATTAATCCTTCCCAATCAGGTTTACACTTAGGATATTCGTTCACAATATTGTATCATGCTAGAAAATTCTAGCATTCATTCAAAGCTAAGGCTTTCAAAATCTATTTTAAAGTAAGTGTGATCCCCTGAAGTTCAGATCAATAAATATTTAAGTTTTTAACAAATATTAGTTATATATAGAAAAATTGTCTCTTTATAAATTATGATAAATAATGGATTTTTATGAAAATATAAATAATTTAGACAAATTAAGTAATTATAATACCAAAACTCACTAATCATTTATGAATAACGATGAGTACTTCTGTTGATTGGTGAATGAAGCTATTATCGCAGTCTTCCAACTGCTAAAAAGTAAAAACCCAATCTCAAAGTCTAAAAGATGTGGCCCAAATTTACATTAGGCTAATGTATCATTTTTTTTTGAAAATCCATATACTTTAGCTACCTTCATTAAAATGCTGCACCTTCCATTTACTCAAAAACTTAAAACTGAACAAAACCAAAGTTTCTTGCTTAGACCGTTCTATGAGCAACTGAAGTAAAAAACTAGGAAATTCAGCTAGCGTTGCTTCCCAAAACATGAAAGCCTAAGACAGCTATTATCAAGTTCTTCCTTTTTTGATGAAGTCTGTGCTTTTCCTTCAGCTTGCTATGCACTGAGCCCACCTCATGTGGAATTAGGTTAGACTGGTTTTGAATTTGTCTTCCTCTCCAGATGGTTTCAGTTAGTTTTAGTTGTTATTTTTTATCTTGAAAAAATTCTCCATTTCGTTTTGTGAAAATTGCGATTGAAATTTTCTCTTCAAGAGGGAATTTTCAAATTCAATTAAGGGTGGAAAGGTGTGAAAGCACCACTTGGCAGCTCCCAAATTGGAGCAGGTCTGTAGTGGAGTGTGAGTCAGAAGACAGCTGGTAGAGCAGTGGTTTGATCAGTGTCACCTAAGGAGTGACTTGTGGTAACCCTGACAATAGCAGTCTACAAAAGCTCTATGAACCTCCAAAGGTTAAAGCCCCATGGATAACTTAGTTGGCACTACTGCCTGCTGTGGAGGTCGGGGGGGCGTGGGGGGAGTCATTCGTCTGACCATTGCTGACTCCATGAGCACTCATGGAAACATCAATTATTGGTCACAAAAATGACATGGAAAATTATTAATGGTCCATGTGGTGTATTATGAGTTGGCATTCATTTATCTAGTTGTCTGTATGAGCTACATGTGATAGTGTCTGATAGGCCAGAATAATGAAATCAAGTAGTAATTAATAAATGCTAAGTCATCTTCCTAGTCAGTCGGGTAGAGCAACAGATTGTGGAAAGATTAAATGGTACATTCTTATTGAGCAGATTTAAGCAAACCAGGGAATGCCATTTGGCACATATAGGTGCATTCTATTTCCTAAACTTATTTTCTGAATATTCATATTGTTTTTGGAGGGAAAAATAGCTTTGGGCATTTGTTCTTTCAGAGACCATAAATTGGGTATGTTGACTTCTTTTTTGCTTTTACTCAAAGCTTTAGAAGGCTGTCTCATCAAGTTATATGTATTGGTGGTGGAGTTTTTAAACTACTGAAATCTTTGATGTATAGCATCTCTAGCATTACCAAGTTCAATGGGGATAAATTATAGCCTTTGGGAACAGGATATGGAGGGTTTGCTGAACCAAAAGGGTTTATTGCTAATCATTATTTGATCCAAGAATTAACCAAGCAATGAGGGTGGTTTGCCCAAGTTTTACAATCGCTTGGACGAGGCATGCAAATTATTAGTTCAAGATTTTCCAATGAGCTGAGATTCCATATTCCTGTGCAAATGCCTCTAAACAAGGCTTGCAAAAAGCTTAAAGAGCTCTGAACAAACCAAACGAAGCAAGGGTTGTTCAACTTCAACGAGAACTTATGACTCTGATCCTCAATGGTTTGGTGATTTGATCTAATACAGGACTGTCTGTCTCAAATCGAAGAGCTTCAATTGCAATTAAAAATGTTTTGTAGAGCCCAAGAAGGTTCCATGGCTAATTAAGATTATCCTTATCAATCTAAAGGCTTCTTATGGTGCATTCTGTTTCAGATTTTTCAATATGTAGGTTTTGATGAAGAAACTTTAGATTTCCAAAATGCTTTGAAATTTAGGCTGTATTTGTGTGTGCTGTTAAGGTGTTGACATGTCACTTGAGCTGAAGATGACTTCCAAAAATGAAGACAACTGTGGTCAGCTGGCTTTGGATGATGGCTTATTTGGTGGAGAGGAGTAATCATATTTTGAGCCATATTAATGAGGCTCTCTTGACATGTGGATGCTTCCTTGCTCTTTGCATAGGAATGTTCATTTGGGCTCACATTTTTTACTGTTATTTCACTTTATTTCTGCCTTGTATGATCTTGCTTAGAGGAATGCTTGTGTTAACCTATCTCTCATCAAGTGCTTCTTGGTTTACAGTGACTGAAGTAAATGCCCAAGATGAAAGTCAGGTTTATTTTTCAATAACAAATTGCTACTATTCTTGTTATCTGATAGCCATCTATAATTATTATGATTGTGTAAGCCTTTGTATGTGATATGGGAGCTTTGTGATGTTGCAAGTATGCTTAAGTCGTTTGATTTCCTTTTTACATAAGATTCTGTTATTAAATTTGTTGTTTTGTGAAGGATCCAATGTATGTTGCAAGGTCCGTCCAAATAGGCAGTGTTGCCTCTGAACCTGTTAAATGTAATATTAATTAAAAATAAATATCTTATTTAGACAATTATTATTATTTTGCCTGAAGAATATGTGGCCTCATTCATTTTAGTCAATACAATATGAAGATGTTGATCCATTAGAGATTATAGTTTTATTTTTTTGAGTCAGCTAAGGATATTTGAACTGTAAGTGTTTCCTCTTGGAGCTTCATAAAGCTTCATTACAACTCACTAGCAAGCTTCCAAATGCCCTTTTAATATTTTATTATATTATCTTAGGTTGTATTTTAATGAAAATGTATTTATCTGAATGCAGAGGCCCAAGGTGGGCAAGCGTGAACCTGGGTATCTTCGTGTGCATTCAATGTTCAGGAATACACAGAAGCCTCGGTGTGCACATTTCAAAGGTCTATTTCTTCTACCTTCTTTAGCACTACGTTACCCTTATTTCCTTATGCATTTTACGTAATTTACTTTCCATATTTTTGTTGGAAAGTGATTCATTAAATAGAAGATATCAGTATATCTTATACAAATCTAAAATCAGGATGGTATAAAACTAAAAGCCATTGACATGTTCAATGAATCAATTGTATAAAAAGCTGATATATTTGTTCCAGATGACAAATATTGAATACTTAAGTGCAGTGATCATGACCCTGTTCCTAGGTTTTAGAACCTATAATGTATATATATCTCAGGCTTGCATGTGACCATAGTTAGGTTTGGATCTAATTGATGTTGCTTTGTCTAATCGAATCTTACCTCCCTGTATAGTTGCCAGTTCAAAAAATTGATTTGTTTGGGAGGTCAAAACATTTCAGTAAAATTATATTGAAATTGAAAAGTCTTGATCAAATTGGACAAACCTATCTGCTCCAAAGAATTCAGGTCTGGCTGGATTTGAACGAAATTGATCTAGTAACTATGCTGTTTGCCCAAGGTACCATTATATCTACAGAAGAGACTCTTTAAAGTATCTATCCATCAGGTGGCTTGGTAGATGGAGATACTAATCCAAAATCCAAGCACTTGATCAGTCTGTCTAAGAATTCCTACACTACTTTCTATGTCTAAGAGGCTGAGCTTGACATCGCTGTCATATTGTCTTACCTGCAGGGCATGAGTTTGAGAACATTGTTAACATCTAAAAAATTATATTTCAATATAGGAAGTAAGGATCTGAAAATTTCACAAGATAATGTTCTAGATGTATTTGTAAGGAAAAGGAGCAGCTGCAAAGATTAATGAGATTGCAAATTGTTAAGTCCCACATTTCTTCTTTTCTTTTGCAGTATTAGACTTTGAAGGTTTTGTAGTTCTATGCTTTTCTTCGATATACTTTTTTCCATCTTTCTAGGGAGGGAAAACTGTGGCTTACTATATCTTTTTTGATTCACTTTTCTTTTCATTTTAAATTTTCTTATTTGCCATTGTTTCAAGTTGTATCTATAATCAGATTTGTAACTCTTCAGCTAAAAGTACAGATGTTGCATTTGTGTTTTATTAAAGCTATAGAATGGATGCAGATTAAATTATAGAATCATATGTAGATCTCAAGTATGACAATTAACACTTGTGGCAGCATTGTCAAACATGAGTTCTGATTTTTACATTATGCATGAGACCAATTGACAGATGATGGACACCGTCAAGGTTCAGTTTGAAGATGTTTACTAGTGTTTATGTTCCCGCATGTAATCTGATCAATTGATTTTCTTTGTTTGCTTGATCTGGAAGAGTTGCGTAAGGTATTGCTTTCTATTTTTGCTGCCAGGAATCTGGAGACTTATCCCTAACTCTGGTCATTGGTGCAATTGTTACATGATGCTGAGATCTGTTTGTGTCATGGTTGCAGCAAGAGGTAGACCTCTAGCTTGCCACTCCTGATAGGCCTTGTTGAGCAAAAGCTCTCTGATTATGCCAACAATGATTTCCTTGAAAGCCTTTTAGATGATCGATTGCAATCTTTTCTTGCTTACAAGTTTCTTGCAAAGGATGCAAATTGGAATCTTGTTAAACCAGAGGAGTTCAACTTTTATTGACAATTGACAAAAACAAATAGTATTTTTGGAACTATTTCATTTGAATGGAGATTTTCCACTGTCACTACAAATTTGTATTCTGCTGAAACAGTCCTTTACGATCTTTCACCAAACAACAGTGTGTTTCTCTGAATAATTTACTCATCAGAGTTAAGAGCGATTATCACTGCTCAAGAGGCATGTAATGTGAAGTAAATTTGATCATAATTCTTTTAAGATGAGTTAATTAGATTCTTTAGTTGTAAAATAGTATTGATCAGGATGCATCCTAGTTCTAATTTTGTAAACTGCTTGGACTATTGTTTAATTTATTTTTGTCTTGTTTGCTCTGACCTTGTATTTTTGATTTGTAGGTCCGTTCTGCCACCTTAGACACATGGCTTCCAGAGCAAGTTAGCTTCATCCAGAGTAAGACCTATAGAAAAGCATTCATCCATGGTCCTCTCATTAAGTGATTCTTTGAAAATTATGCCTTACTGTCCTTGCTATAAAACTAGTAGCTTAAAGGTATTTGATGTATTGTATCACATGATTTTGTTGCAGGCATGGGCAATGCCAAGGCAAATGCTTACTGGGAAGCCGAGCTTCCGCCAAGTTTCAAGAGACCTTCAGAAAATGATCGAGCCGGTCTTGAACATTTTATTCGTGCAAAGTGAGATTCCGTGATTTGCATTCTATTTCTTGCTAGAATTCAAGTGTTAAACTATTTGATTCAATTGTTCAATCACCGAGATTCACAATAATTGGTTATGGTCTCTCATAATGATTGCCATCATAATGTGATGCAATAATATAAATGTCGGTAGTATGCAATCTGTCTAATAGCTATCCATGCTTCTTGCAAATATCTTACTGATTGATTCTAAACTTCGTTTCATGTTGTGGTCAAAACCTTTTTCAGGTATGAGGCAAGAAGATGGATAGCACGAAATGTGAGGTCACCTTCAAAAACACAGGAGGAAAAGTGTTTGC
The DNA here is from genome assembly GCA_007258455.2 of Sequoia sempervirens. Taxonomy (NCBI): domain Eukaryota; kingdom Viridiplantae; phylum Streptophyta; class Pinopsida; order Cupressales; family Cupressaceae; genus Sequoia; species Sequoia sempervirens. Next base: position 315,975,966 of record VDFB02086081.1, read on the forward strand.
CTGCAGATAAACATCAGATTTTAACTAATGAAAAAGAACACAGAGAGCATGTTGCTTCAGAGACGCTTCGTAGTTATAATGGAGATACAAATAAAGGAGGGAAAGAGAATGATCATTTTCATGCAAGGAATTTTAGAGATTGGGAGCATGCACGAAGAAGTCAGGGTCAAACTCGTCAGACTGGGTCATCAAAATCTTGTTCAAATCCAAGTTCTCATGAGTCTTCCTCTTCCTCTTCCATAACCATGCCATCGAAATCTCCTGAGCAATCACATCATGTAAGTTCTTTAATAACCATTAAGAAAGAAAAAAAAACATCTACCAGGCAAATTTACTTATGCCAGTTCTATATTGCCATGAAAAATCTCTTATCTTTTCATGTTCTGATTTTTGATTCTCAAATCTTTCGACTGTTTGCTGCAAAAGCAGGCATATTAAGTCACAGGAAATATTGATGCAAAATTTTAAGGTTCAAACACTTTTTAATTGGCCTACTGAAAAATTGTCAAGTATACCATACCTATGGAATACAAGCTCTTGATTGTCATTGTTGACATCCAAGGCGAGAGAAAAGTATGGCATTTTCTGCCATGATGAATTTCGGGAATGCCTCAAATTCTTGGATTCCACGCTATCATGAATGAGCAGTCTTGAGATGGAGAAAAAAACATTCACTTTTCATTTAGTTCCCTTCATCTTCTCATGAAGATCATAACATTGTAATGGCATAATATGAAAATGACGTCATAAACCTATGCTTCTATTGCCCTTTGTACTTCTTGAGCTGTACTCAAAGAAGCAATCAAAAGTTTTACCTTTTTCTTCCATGCTTGAGGTTAAGTAAGCTAACTATTGTTGGTATGAGGGTGATAAAAAGTATCAATGCTTCCAACATGCAATTTTGGGACTATGTGCTTTGTGTTGGTAACTTGATGATTTGTACTATCAGAAATCAAGAAGATATTTCGTGTTAGATTCCATATCTTTCATTTACATGGGAAATTCTTCTAACATTTGCTCTGTTTCACATCCTTGCAACTTCGAATTATCTTCTAACTCATGCTTAGCTGTTACAATTTTTGAATCATATAGTGGATTTATATACTCCCTTCTGAGAGTGGTGTCATTTATGATTTATCATTTCCACTGCTTGGAGAGGAGTTGTATCCTCATACAAGGGATTTGTGTATTCTTTCCTGAAAATGATAACTTCAATTTCTTACAATGTTGATCTTTCATTAACTTCATTACAATAAATACTTCTTAGAGGCGAGAGAGCTCATTAGAGAGCATCAAAATATTTATTAAGGAGTACTTACCTGTAACATCCAATGTGGATTCCTTTTACTCCTTTGTGACTTATTGAACCTCTCTTTCCATTATCTCTTCCTTTTCTTCTCCAAGCAGACTGTGCCTGAGAACACTCATCATAGATTCAAGTTCTTTCACCTATTCTTCCAGCTTTTTAGTAGGTTTCTTTGATTCTCCATCTGACATCATTTCATTTTTGCCTTGACATTTGTGGCTTAACTCCCATGGTTCATTGCAAGAGAAGCAAAGTCTCTTTCTTCTTAGCTCATTTTTGGTATCTTCATTTAACTTCTTTGGACGTAGTGGAGGTGTGGTCTTCCAAGGGGGTACATGATATCCCTTCTTGTGTGAACCTTCGTTTGAGCTGCTCCCAAATGATTTCTTTGAAGATGATTTATAGTTTGATGCTGCTTGTGCTTCTAGTTCTATATGCTCATCACTCTACAAAGACTACTAGAATTGGACTTTGCTTCTTCTCTGATTCTTTTTTCTGCACTTGTCCTCCCTTTTTTCTAATCCACTTTGGGTAGTTTGGGAAGGAAAATCTACATTCTTTATGAATGACAAAGCTGCCTTCAAATCTTCTAGTAAATTTTGGTATCTTGTAAACCACCTGTTGCATCTTCTATTGATGACTTCCATAGCAGCAAAAATCTTTTGGGGATCGGGAAAAAATTGGATTTAAAAAAAACATAAAAAGTTGGAGAACAAGAGACAAAAATCATTTTTTTCAAATTCAAAGGTATTTTCATAGTATAGAGATATAGAGAGCAAATAAAATAAAGAGTTTAACCCATGAATTATAGAAAATAGATTTTTGTTTTTTATATTCATATCATTGATTACATTGCATTGCACAAAGCATGCTTCACAATGCATAAATAATAACTAGACGCTGATAGTTGACAAAATTTCAATTACAATATAGTTTGTACTAAGTCAACCTATAAACTAGCTACAAAATTCCAAAAAATCAAACGTAGCTAATGACTCTTGCTACTACAAATAGAGCTATGCTAGAGGGCTGCAGGTTCTGATGATGGATCTCCTGGATTAGAGCCTCTCCTAAGTTGTTCAATATCATGAGTATCTAAATTGGCATTTGTTAGAATCTCAAAATCCTCAAGCTTAAGAAAGTCATCATCACCAACAATCCACTCATACTCTGGATCAATCTCATCAAGGTCAATTTGCTCGTCATCCTCAATAGTACCTAGTTTTGCCCATGTACAAATTAGTCTTGGCCTTACAAGTGAAAAACATAATGAATAAAATTACAAATTTACTACTATGATTGCAAATATATTAAAAGTCTAACCTTGAGCTTTCTTTAGCTTCAAGCAGTGGTTGTAGTGAACAAACACCAAGTCATTTATTCGTTGTTGTGTTAGATGGTTGTGTTTCATGGAATGTATGTGTTAAAAAACACTCCAAGTACGCTCACAAGCGGATGAACTGCATGGTTGGCTCAACCACATTTGAATTTGGATGTGTCATTTAAGGACCTCATGTTTTAATAGATGAGTAAGTGAAGTAAAGAACCGAGTACTACATACCACATTCATTTGATCCCAAAGAACAATATCTTAAAATCTTGCACTTTAATTGCTTAAAAATGTGGATTTCCTGAAACAGTATGTCATACCACTATGTATGTCATAGCTTCTTCTACTTCCAATATAAAATGTCCAATTACTCACACATCATGTGCAGCAATATAATGTCTGAATGTGGGGAGTAATATTTGATTGTTGGAAGTTACATTTTGACAACCAACAGTATTATATGGGCAAATCAAGTATCATAAGTGAGGAAACATATGATGAAGATGAAACTTTTGGGGATGAAAAGAAGTTACAATATCATCTCAGACACATTAAATGTAAACTCTCCTAAGAGATGCATCTAACCATTCCAACCAATAACCCATTTGAGACTGTCTGGGTCTTCTAAGCAGCGAGCAGGATGAGCAGAGCAGTGACAGGATGCAGTACCTTGCAGAGTTGGGGGATTTGTAAAATTCCATGATTCAAGAAGCTTCCACTCCTCACAAATTTCTCAAGCCATGAAGATGAATGAAGTTTGTCGTTGCCGGATTTTTCCTCACATTGAGTTTATCCACAGGAAAGTTTTTAACTTTCTCCACTATAGTTTTGAAATTTCTCCATGGGACATTTGTTTGTGTTGTTCTTTACTTCAATTTTTTTTCCATTATTGTACATTAAGATGTATGAACGATTGGACATTTTATGTTACAAGTGAAAGAGTCTATTGTCAATACAGAACTCTAACAAAATCAGACATTACTTCCCATATTCAGACAATCTTTTTGAAATTAGCTGATTTTGTTTCATGTTACCATTGTATAGCCGAAATACAATATATTGTTCTCTAAACTTTGGAGGATTAAAGGGACACGGATTTTGCTTTGTGGGTAGGTCAGGCCATCAGGCAGTTCCATATCAAATTTCGGATCTATCTGATATCATTTGAGTTAGTTATTGCTTCTACATTGAAACTGCCTGCGTATCAGGTTGACATAGACATAGTTCCTTGCTGCTACTCACCATCAATGATTTGGCAACTCATCAGACCTTAGTTTTCCCCAAACTGCATGGAGTGATTCTTTAACAAGTACAGATTCTTTGTACCAAGCCACAAGGCTTTATGCTGCTGTTTGGGTGTAGAATAACCAATAAATGGTCTTTGGCTAGTAACAATAAACTATTTGATGACCAGCCATTTATCACCAATGCTTCACTGTTTCTTGCAAAATCCCTTGCTGAAACATGAGTGGAATGATATCTCGAGCTTACACGTTGAACTATCATCCTGGTCATCAGTTATTCCTTAAGATTCAACCCTCAGAAAACATATTGTCATCATCATCTGGTCACATTATTATAATTTTTTTAATTTTTTTAATTTTTTTATTGCCGAAAGTTACAAATATTCTGCTCATACGAACAGCAACTTGAGACCCATACAAGCTTTTGTGAGCACTTATTAGAGACTAATAATAGCTCCTTATGAGCAAACACACTAGAAATCACCTGTGGAAGACCAATAGTCAGTACTTATAAATCCATTTATTTAGAAATCACATCTACATTAGAAGCCAACTATGGACCAAAAGTCTTAACTTATAATTCCACTTAAGATGATCCTATGGAGATTTAAACTTGGGTCTCCACAATGAGAACCCAATGCTTTAATCAATTAAGCTTGACCCCTTGGACTCTTACTATAGTTTAAAAAATTAAATGCTATTTTATTATTCAACTCAGTGTTCTTATGTATCATTTACATGCTATTTTTATTTAAATATATTTTTACTTAGGTTATTTATATTTTATTGCAATATCATTTTGCTAATAATTTGATAACCTTAATGTTTCCTATTTGCTATCAACAATATCCCATGGGAGAAGGAAACCCATGGGCAATAAATTCCCCTAATTGTTTCCCTTTTTAATCGTTTTGTGCTACTCTAATTCATGGATATTATTTTGTTAGTTGTTCAACATTATGTTCTTGTACATGTGCGAGGGGCAAATACAACATAACCTTTTTCTAAACATTGCTTTTAACTTCAACACACCATGTAGTGGTTTTCAGACTCTGTGTAATGTTAGAATAAGTTAAAAGATGAATAGAATTCATATTTAAGAGGCTTTTCAGCTATTATTTGAATTTCCAATATATTCAAGATTTCTATCCAAAACTAACAGTTATTGATCTCACTCATATTTTCTTAGTTGTGATCTAAACATATTCCATCTGACATCAGGTTCCATCAACAACTGGCGCTGCACCTGTCATTGGAGATGCAAAGAATTCTGTTGCTAGCAGCCCTAAGATTGATCCAGCAACCGAGCTTTTCAACCTCCTGAGAATTGAAGATCCCACGCCTCTCACCAATGGGGCATCTCCTTCCCAAGCAGATGATAAATCATGGGCAGCATTTCAATGTAAGTGATTGTCAATTTTTGTTAAGAGTGGATTTGTGTTTACCTTGACATTAGAGATGCTATTTATGCAGAAGCAGAGCTTTAAAGCTACTTTTACCATTAAATTTCAAAGGATAGAAATTAAAACAATCTCTTGATCTTTTAGCTGCAGAAGCAACAGAACCAGGTGGAAAAAAGCTTGAAAGAGTGAATGTGACAACTAAGAATGATGTAGTTGCAGGACTAGAGGACTTATTCAAAGCATCGCCTCCAGTTATGGATAAGCAAGGGCAGCCACATTTTCCAACTGATATGAAAAAAGATATCATGATGGATAAACCAGCACAGCCCCAGATGCCAACTAATGCAAAAGACAATATAATGAGCCAGTTTGAAAAGGTAAGTGGTGCCTTGCAGTTCATTAAAGCAATATAATTTAAACTTTCAACATTTTTGGCTGTTCAATTAATTGACTATTATGCATTCAGTCTGCCATGTCTTCTCCATATGTTCTACATCAACAACAGATTGCAGCACTTTTGGCTCAGCAGCAGTCATGGATGATAGCTGCTGGAACAGCTCCTGGGGGTAAGCAAACAGCTTTGTACCAGGGACAGCAACAACGGCATTCTTTTCAAAATAATGCAAGTATACCAGCATCGGATAATCTTGGACGAATACCAGGCCAGGGTTGGTCAGGTATCAATTCCCAGTTTCCCGGGTTTATACAGAGTATGGGAGCACAAAATGGTTTGCTATCAGCACCCCAGGTAGCAACAGACGTTAATTAATTCTTTCCCACCTTAGATTCAAATCACCAGTGTTGATTAGCTCTAGCTCAATCTAAAATATGCTTTTCTTGTTATACTTATACAGGCTAACGGCTTTGCACAAACTACTACATTATGCCCTCAAGCATTTGGAGGAGTTCCCAGGTATCTTGTTAAATATATATGTTTGAATAGTAAAATATTTTGTGACAGTAAAGAAAAAAGTACATTGCGTATAATTAGATGTAATCAATCCAAAACAATGTGAAATTAGCAGTTTTGTCTTAGGTCCAGTTTTTGTGCTGCAAGTTTGAAGATTCCCTTGGTAACATGAAGGTTTGTCTTTGTCCTGTCTAGACTTACACAATTAGACGATTATACTTTTCTCACTTGCAGCTCTTTGTACGGTCTCTGCATATGATGCCATAGCATTTGGATATTTTAGTAGCCAATATGATATTTCTAAGAATTAAATGAGATTCAAGGAATTACTAAAGAAAACCAGGGTGAGCCAATCCCCAGAATATAGGATCAGCCATTGCTCAGAATATAGGGTCATCCACTGCCCAAAATTTATATATCATGACAAAGTATGATTTATTGGAGGCAGACTATGGATGCCACATGCTAATTATATGAATCTGCTTGTATATTTGCTTTTACATTTCTCTGTTACATAGGTATTTTCAAATGGTATTATTGTTTTAAGCCAATATTTTCAATTTAAAATTTTCAACATAGGATTACTCACAAATTTCTATTCTGGCAGTATGTACAACATGGCAATTCCTAGCAGTACAGGGCCATACACATTCTCAGAATCTTCCACCAGGGGACCACCCTCAGCTGTCCGATCTAACACAGCTCCTTCTGCAACTCCAAGCACCACCCCTGCAAACGATTATGATCTGTCTTCACTTATGGCTGGGACCTTTTCAAAACAGTAATGTTTTATGGGCCAATGTGAATGGGCACCATTTGAGAAAGAGATTATTGGGTGTCCAAAGGCAATAATATAATCGAATTCCTTATGATCTGTAATTTAACATTATTGTGTCTTAGATGGCTTAATTAAGCTAGATTAGAGTAGGTTCATTTTGTGCCAGGATGATTCCCGATTCATCGTGGAAGTGAATTGCTGATGAAAAATTATTCTTGGCTTTTTGAAATAATCAAATATGCCTATTGCTTAGATATTCAGAATATGGATCACCGGTGCTGTAAAAGTGAGGACATGTTTTGTTTCTTCATTTGTTCTTTTCCATGTCATTTACAAGATTTCATTCATAACAGCTATCAACATCCTATGATCTTTTTTATTTTTGCTCTATTTTCAATCTTTTAACTAATTAGAATACAGAATATCCTAATATTCTTTAATATAGATTTTTGCGGGCATAGAGTCTACCATATAGTGGTGAATGCATGCCAACGGTAAACTTTGTAAAGACTGGAGAACACTTAATAAAAGCAAATAAAACACAATATTAGTGTAATTGTGAAATTTGCATGCCCATGCCATTTTCCATTTAGTTTTATGCCTATTTTGAGAGAATGGCTTAATACATGCACATATCTACAAATGGTACAATTTTGTGCGAAGTTGGGCTCATTCCCCTAGCCTCCACCTATTTTCATACATATGCCTTTCCATACACTTACTCACATTTGCACACATATTGATAGATCCTCATTTATCATGAAATTTATGATTCCACACATACCTAGATATTCATCTTCGATATAGTCATGACTGTTTGCCTATCTAGGATCATTTTTCGTAGTTGCAGGGTGGACCTTGTGGATGCAGACTTGACCTCAAATATTTCAAAATTCAAATTCTTTTGGTTGACACCCACTCATTCCAGTAGTCATTGTGAGTTGACTAAACATATATACATTTGCATGATTTGGTGCTGTGTTTGTAGAGGACTTGACCCCTAAAAAAATTCAAAATTCAAATTCTTATTTGGTCAACTCTCGCTCATTCCTCTCATCTTAGAAACATTCAAGGAACAAATAATAATGAAACATTTCAGCTTAGAAAAACAAGTAATGAATGTGCACAAATCATTTTAGACTGTTTACTTATTTGCCAATCTTTACACACATTTCTTGAGGTTGGCCTAGGTGAACATGTCCCTTTGTGACATAATTACAATTTTAATTACAACCACTCAAATATTAGAAAAGAGCAAAGTACACAAACCAACCAGGGGAACTATAGGGTAGGGTTATATATTAAGTAGGATCAATTCTGTGCATGGAACAAATTTGTGGATGCAAAAAGACCTTAATTTGTGAACTTTATCCCATATAGTGTTTAGGTCTAGTGCAAAGTTCAAAGCATTGCATTGCCAAAGAGGTAGCAAGTCTAGGGTACAGACACTTAAGAGTTCAACACCACATCCATCATACTTTGGTCATAGAGGCACCTACCCCTATTCGATGCATTCACTTTCCTAAATTAGCATTTATTATAGAATTACATTATCCACATCTACAAATTATGCTTATTAGATAATTGTAAAGATTTTTCAATATTTTTCTTGTTTTATATCATAGATTTGAGTTTCCTATTCATGGTTGTGCTCAATTGCATTTAGATTGTTATATCCATATCTATTAAGGTTTTTGAGCCTTGTGATATCTCTTACACACCCTACCCACTCTTGGTATACTATTAGTGTTCCACTTTTGGATTTGATATATCACTGATATTTCTTATAGTAAGTTTGTACTTTTGTGCTTTATATCTCTATTTTTTGTTTATGACAAGCTACTTGACCCTACTCTTCCATTGAGGAGTGCTCATTTAATCCCTACAATGGCTGCTCAATTTAATGAAACTAAAATCTATTTCGATGCTTGTATTAAGAACCATGAGGATTATGACCATGTTGCTAATGTGAATGCTCGAGATTTTGTAAATGAAATTTATAGAATGGATATGATTCATCATGTATTAAGTATTAAGTCATTGAGATTAGAGATCTTACAAGAGTTTACTGTTAAATTTACTTAATCTAATATGTTTGATGCATCTATAATCTTGCCCATTTCTACCATTAACCCATCCATCACTACTCATCCCTATAGTACCACTGTTACTTGTGTCCCACCACATTGTATCTTTCAATTTTCCATACACCTCTTGGCTATACATCTCTTGCTATACTCATTAAACAAATGATCTATAACACCTCTATGTCCCTTATCTACCACTAATAGGCATAACACTACCCCACTTAGACTTGCCACTTCCATATTTACTACTATATCCCATTATTAAAGTGCCCTCAATTATCTATCCTTTTTTATGCCATTGAACCAAGTTCATCCACCTCTCTTACCTCCCACACTATTTTTTTATAGATACCATAGTGGTTCTCAACCATCACTTGTTATTGCAACATGGTGGTAGATGGTTTGGCTAATGAAGGCTTAAGGTAGGAGAGTTGGTGGTGTCAACAATTGATGGGATGCATTCCAAATAGTGTGCATGTGTTGTTACTCAATGATTTGGCAAACTTACTCGGACATAATGCCTAATCAAGGTGTAATCATGCTAAAGGACCCATGGGAGGCTAATGGTCCTTTCAAGATCATCACACATTGAGATGGTCATGATCTTTTGAAGTTTAATACGTTGTGGTATTGGGCTTATTGGTTGATCATTACCCCTCATTTCTAAACTATCATAACTTCGTAACATTTTGTTTGGATGCAAAATAAAAAAGACCTCAGTGGTGATTTCACATGGCCATAAGATTGTCCTTCCAAGAGAGAACTGACAATTAGTTTCATAATTATCTTGTTCCTCATTTTCCTTATTGTTACTTGGCCAAAATTGCATTTTGGTTATTGTTGTGATTGCTGCTACCATGGGTGGTGCTTGTGTGAGAGTAGAGCTATCTTCATGTGAAGATATTAAATTGAATTAGTAGATTTGGGACATCTTATTAAGGGGAATGTGGCTTCTTATTTTGAGTCTATGCATGATTTCATTCAATTTGCCCAGACTTGGATCTCTAGAAAGGCTAAAATTGGAAGCATTGAGTTTGTTGTCATTGAAAAGCTAATAGGTAATGCCATGAGGTTGAGTACTAATGGTTTGAAAGTGAAGAGAATGGGAAAGATCAAGGTGAAAGATTAAATCAATTCCTTCCTCGTGGGCGAGGAATAACTCAATAAAGACAAACAAATTTAAAAGGGAGAACCTCCCACCCTAGAATGATGTAAACTTGTTTTTAATCAAGTACTTCACCTTGAAGGGTGGTTCCAGTGTGTTTACACTTACAATTTTCTTTTGTTGTGTCACCTTTGTCACAATTTGTAGGTAAACTTTTCATTTTATCTCATGTTCTCTACTGAGAATTATTTTAATGATCAATGCAATAAGGTGAGCTTGTTGTTGCACGAAGGTCTCATCTTCTAGTTTTATCACTATTATTTTAATTTCTCCTCCCATTTGTGTTGGTCATTGTAGAGGAGGGAATTTGCTACCCTCAAGATGACAAGATCTCAAGGAGCAAACGGTCTCTCCACTAACTTAGTTGACACGACTCAAGCGAATTGGAAATAGAAGAATGTGAAATTTAACAGAGTGCTTAAATTATCCATGCCTTTTAGTCATCAAAAACTGAAAGTGTAGGGTACAAAGGTCTTCTAGATAGCTCAACAAGCTCTTTGTCTAGGACGACAATGCATCACGTTGATGTCTCGTATGGATAGAAAAAAACAAGAGTTGTCACCAAAAAACAAAAAATACTTTGCACATATTTTTAGATGTGAAAGGGGTGCAAAATATGAATGTACAAAATTAAAGGTGCTACGTGAAAGTTAAGTGAAAATGACAAGGAGAGGTTTTAGACATCACCAAAAACATTTGATGGTATTCAAGCTTTCTTTAAGTAGTTCTTCCACCTACACCTACACACAAGACTAAAGAGAAATGTTTGGGTGGCTGTGTAGGAGTTTGTCTCAGTCAAACCCTCGTATTGGTGTTTCCAGCTCCATGGACAACCTTAGACAAGATAATGAAAAAAGATAAAATGATAAAGATGAACAATATGCTAATCAAAGACATAGATAATATGCTAACTAAGCAAATGTGTTCAAGAGAAAATGTGAACTAAGGTAAAAGGGAGAGTATTTTACCTAGGATGTGAAGGGGAAGTATAGTCTTCTATCCACGCGAAGTTGCCCCTAGGGAAGAGACTTGAGTTGATCCTACATAAAATGGCTAAGTTGTATCACCACAAACATGTTAAGCGAAAAATGGAAATTTAGACATCAAGAATTGTGTAGGCATGAGATGGTACCAATATGTATGGGTAGCAAGCTATGTTATGCTAGGGACCACACGACAACCCATTTGGCTTGTGACTACTGCAAATTGCGTTATATGATAAGCGTAGAAAAGAGACAGACATCCATAAAAACAAATTCTAGTGGGTTGTCCCCATGCTAGACGACAAATAAAACAACTGAATGCAAACATATTTCAAAAATAATCATAAGATAAGAGACCTATAATAAAAATGTGATAGTCCTTGTGTTATGCAAAGGAACACAAGTTATTTGGGGTCCTATCATAAGAGAGACGTGAGAGAGAGACAATGGGATCTGAATAGTCAGGGTTAGTATGATTCATATCAACATCTGTATACAACTACGTATGAATTGCCATAATGTCCACAAATATTTCAGATTGTGAGGAACACACGAAGATAGTGAAAATACAAATTTGGGTTAACAAGGAAGAAGGCCTAAATGCCTCCAACACTTTGCATTGTCCCCAAATGTTGAAAATCAAAGTACAAAAAAGAGAAGAATAATGATACAAATAGAAGAAGTGCACAACAGATTGTCTCCCCTCTATCCAAGTACCTATGAGGGTATCTTGGGTCCTCCAAGAGAGACCACAAACATATACAAGCAAGTATAGAGGAACACATACAAGCAAACAAACTCTAATCTAAAGGTATGAAGGGTACTGCTCGATTATATCTAGCAAGTCATCCTCCTCCCAATTTAGATCGTAGGGGGAAGGAGAGAGAACTCACAATAAAACAATGACTAGGGCGTACCAAGCGTCTCACTTGCAAAAAGGGCTAGAGATGTGGTTGCTTCAATATCCCCATCTACTAGTTCTTATGAGTCGAGTGTCAATGACTTTGTAAAAGTAGTTGACAATGTTGAAATGTCCTCCAGAGAATCAAACATGCACTTCTTTGGGGAGGAGTGTGGTGACTCAATTGTAGGCTTTGGAAGAGTAGGAGCCTCAGTGCAAACCTCTAGAAGAGTAGTGACACACTTTGATGAAGAAGGGATATCTTCAATGATAAGGGCAGAAGAAGAAAGAGAAGTAGGAGCAGAATTCTTATGGCAGGATTTAGTGATAGGGTCCTGCTCAAGCTTATGCTTGGAAAAAAGGCTAGAGTGTTGAGATGCAGGAGTAGACATGGCCACACTAGACATGACCTTTGTATGGGGCATGTCTATGGGCTGCACAAGTTGAGGAATATTAGGCAAAGAAGTGATGTGAGGTGGTTCTAGAGAAGGCACAATGAATACCTGCACCCTCTTGGTTTGAGGTTCATCCATGTCTCTTGAAGGGACTGAAAGTAATATATAAATAAGAGCAGAAAGGGAAGAAGACTGAGGAATTGAAACAAAAGGCTTATCCCCAAAATTTTGAGCGACATCATGTTCCCTCACCATCACACGTCTATGACACTTATGCTCACTTGCAAGTTGGTTTTGACGGAGACAGGGACTAGGAATAGGGACCTGAGAAGATGTCGGAGCAAACGACGAAGTTGTCTTCGCAACCATTAACAGTGGAAGGATAGGCTCCACAAGAGGGGCTAGAGAGGTTAGGGGGGTAGGATCCTTAACCTTTACCACAAACACCTTTCCCCCTCATGCTTTTTTGGCAGGGGAAGAATAGGAGGAACCCTTAGGGGATGAGATGTTAGAGCCACAAGTGGACCAGACAAAGAGGATTGCTCATCCCTACTATATATAGTAGGGCGAGGGATGTTAAGAAGAATTGGAAGTTGAAAGACATGGGGTTTCAACTTCGTCAACGTGAGGGCCTTTCCTTTTTCTGTGCTAGGTACAATCGAGGGAACATAAGGAACTGTTGGAGGTTACGAGGTCTTGGAAGAATGGGGAGGTCTACTGAAGGGAGTGTGGTTGTCTTTAGCCCTTGAAGAAGAAGGCCTAGAAGATGAAGCTCACTGCTACACAAGAGTAGGTTGAAAGGGAATTGAAGGAGGTAGGATCGAATTAGATGCTAAGCTCCCAGTCTTGTATTTATAATATGATTTATATAGCAAGTCACTACGGGGTAGCATGGGTCCCATCGAAGCAGGCCAAAAATGGTCAAGAGAGAAATCCCACGTGACACCAGTAGTTTGTACCCAATGTCTTGAATAGTTTGTGCCGTGCCCTCATGAGGAAATTTTAGACACTTATGGACAACAAAAATGACTGCATTCATAGAAATTAGCCGAGGAATGCTTAGTTTCACTCTGAACAAGTCGGACTCCGGTATCACACAAAATATCATAGGGATGGATTTAGGTCCCATGAGGACCGATACAAAAATCGATCCCAAAGGGGAGAGAGAGAGACCATCATGAGTACAGATGGTAGCCTTACACTCATCATATTTCACCCTATGTAGAACATTGACGAAGAGTGTCTCCTCAATTATAACATTGGCTTTGTTGGTAGGGTCAACCATAATGCTAGTGACAATGTTATCGTTGACTTCAGTGGGAATGTAGAGGGGAGAGTACTCTCCATGGTAGGGAAAGTCATTAGGCGTTAAAGATATGTTGGGTATCTTAGCCTTCTAACTTAGAGGGGAAATTAGAGTGATAGACAACCATATTCACATACATGACATCATCAAATGGTGTAGAAGTAGTAATAAAGTTGGAAGAATGAGGAGGGATTAGATCTGTGTAGATTTGCAACTGGCTATTGGCTTTGGCAATAGAATTTTTAGAGTTCTTCTTTTTACTATCGAGGTAGAAGTTACCATTGTCTATGTGGTCCTAAATTATGTGTCTCAGGTCGCACAACGCTCGGTGTCATGTTCGAGTACTCAATGGTATTGGCATAACTTAGGCATGTCATACCAACTAGGATATGAATTACTGTCAGGAAGTGGTCTAATTTCCAAAAGGGTGATTAAGTTATCTTTTTATAGTCTTTGGAGTACACTTAAGAATCAAGTAGTTTTGTAAAGGCCCTATTACATTGTGAACCAAGTGTTAGAATTTAGTACTTGAAATATATAGTTAAATAAATAAATTAACATGCTATTGTTAATTTAATAAATAAAATTGGATTTGGAATTTATATTCCTGTAACTAGTTTTATACAGGAATAATGGCCTTATAAAGCCAATACTATGTAATAGATTCTTGTGTAATGTGAATGACTGAATTTTGATTCGAGAGCAATCTTGTTTTTTCCCGATTAACACATCAAGGTTTTTCCACTAACACGTCAAGTGAAAAAAAAAAGACTTTGTCAAACCCTAATTCTAGAAGCTTCCAAAAAGCTTGTTATAAGTGGTTGGGATGTATGTTGCGGTATGGCATTCGTGAGATTGTAATCTGTTTTGCACTGGATAATAAAATCATTGGGTGGCTGAGTTTCTGTGGATGTAGCCCATATTGGGTGAACCATGTTAAATTTTTGTGTTGATCTCTTTTGTGTCATTCTTCATTATTATTTCTGGGTTATTTAATTTGCATATAATTGTTAATGTTTATTGCTCCAATATACCTGAACCCTAACATTGGGCATATGAGTCCTAGATCCCTAAATTTGGAACACATAGCTAAAATGTTAAATCATGAAGTGTCATTTATTAAATGTTGGGATTCTCCTTAGAAAAATGCAATTTACTAGGCTTGTGGATGCAAAATAGGACCAATTAAGGCATGAATAAGCCAAATTTCAAGAGGGGGGACTTAAACAAGTGTGAAAATGTAAAGGGATACATTTTTCTACACTTACACCATTAGATGAGAAAATGGATTATAGTTTCTCTTTAGGAATCCCAAATCCTTCTTTGCACGATCTGTACAATATATTGGCTTATGACCAAATTTATTGCAAAAGAAACAATAACCATAAAAAGAATGTTGGAACCTATTCATTTTTTCTTGCCTTTGAGGGAATGGTTTCTTGAACCCTTCATTAATGTTGCCTTTGTGAGAAATGTTTCTCTCTTCTTTGAACTATCACCATTGATGGAGCCTTTGAGCACATTTGCATAGATTTTGGAATTTTCCTCATTTGTCTTCTTCGGTAACTCTGTAGCCTTAGAGCTTAAACCTTGCTTGATTGTCTTCTATTTTTCTTCAAAACCAAGACCAATCTTAATAAAAGGAAATCTTTGGGAGTTTATAATATCTTCCAAATTTTTTTTTATCTCTTTTCAAACTTCATGCTTCGATTCAATTTTTCCAACTCCTTCCTTAGGGAAACAACTTCAAGCTCCAACTTCTCACACTCCATTTCCTTTGTCTTCAATCGATCTCTTACCACTTCTTCAATTTGTTTTGCTTCTTCAGTTTAAACCTTTAGATCCATGATCATTTCTTTTGATTCAAAACTTTGGGGGTGATTTCACTTTAGTTCTGCTATCTTCTTGAAGCTGTGACCTTAGTCTTGAATTCCTTTTCTTGAGCTTCTTAATCTTATTCTAGGAAAATTCAAGTTATTTTTCAAGATCATCTTCTTCATTATCTTTGATATGTTCTTTTGAATCTTTCATTTTTTCTTATCTTCATCCTCCTTTACCTCCATCACCATAAAGAGTATCTCCTCTTGATCACTATTGGAGAAGCTTCTATACACACTGCTTTCTTCGGATGAGCTACTTGTTTCTTGAATTTATACTTTTTTTATGCTGTTAGAATTTCTTCCTTTCTTTCTTCCCTTGTGCATCCTTTTTCTTGTTCCCTTTCCTTTTGTAGTATTATTCTTCCTCTTCATTACTTTCACTTTTAGCCTATGGACATTTAGAAGAAAAATGACCTATTCTACCACAATTGAAACATTTAAGAGTAGACTTATCTTTATGTTTTCCGAATCCTTTCTTGTGATTTCTTACAAAGTGTGCTTCTTCACCACTTAAAATTTCATTCAATATATGCTCTTTATTCTTCATCTTCTTGGATACTTTGAAGGAAAATTCTCATTTTGACGACTTCTCCTTCTTTGTCCTCATTTCGTACACCATGAGGATCCCATGCAACTTATCTATTTTGAAGGTGTCTAGATCCTTCATTTCCTTGATAGAATGAACTTTCACATCAAATATCATGGGGAGAGATCTTAAAACCTTTTGCATAATTGTTGCATCCTCAATATTTTCTCCTAGACTACAAATGGTGCTGACAATTTCATCCACACAAAGTAGGTAAGCAATAATATCTTCTCCACCCTTCATTTTTTAAACTTTCAAATTGTCTTCTATGGGTTTGAAGCTTGAAATTCTTCACTTTTTCGTCTCCATATATATTTTCAACTTGTCCCACATATTCTTAGTTGATTTGCAATGCATAACCTTCGCAAACTCCATTTCAGATAATCCACACATGATTACATTTTTGGCTTTTTCATTGTTCTTGCTTGCCTTCTTTTCTTCTTGATACATTAATGGGGTGGTAGGAGGTGTATAACCAACTTCAATGGATCTCCAAATATCATACCCAAGTGTATTCAAGTAAGTCTCCATCCTTATGCTCCAAAAAACATAATTTGATCCATCAAATAATGGTGCCCTACTTGAGGAGAATCCATATCCTTCAGCCATGTGTGCTACCAAAATATACCTTCAAGCAGTTAGGATAACTATGAAGGAACCCACTCTGATACCAATTGATGAAGCATGCACTCATATTGAGAGGGGGGGGGTGAATCAGTATAGATAAAAAGTTTACTTCTTATCAACTTAATCAAGCATATCAATATTACTTCAAGCTCTAATTATTCATAGAAATATCATTCATGCAAGATGTAGCAATCAAGATCATGCACAAGAGACACACAATTTTATGTGGAAACCCTTACATGAAAGAAACCACAACAAAATATTTCTTGTATAAATCTTCTTACACCATTCGTAGGAACCAACCCATTGGAGACTCCAATCCCCACTACTAAGCACCAAATCAGAAAGAGACTCCAATCTCTTCAATGAGGCTCCAACCTCATGATATTCTCAAGTAGGAGGCTCTAACCTCCACAAGAACAATATGATAATTTAATTTTCAACTACCCTAACACCTTCTCACATATCTACCAAATTTCCTCTCATAAATTTGCAATGTAGTCTTCACAGATTTGCAATAATGTCTTCACAAAATCTACAATAATGTCTTCACTAATTTTTTAGTAATGTCTTCATAAATCTGCTATAATGTCTTCAAAAATATTCCAGAAAAATATTCTTCAAATATACTAATGTATAGAAAGATATTTGTTAAAAGCTTTCCTTCAAATGACCTTCACAATCCCTTATTATATCTCTTCTAGAAAAGACATGTTTTCCAAGAGAGACAACCTTTCTTTTATAGACACCCCTTCACCTAGGTGGCCAACATTAATAATTTCATTTTATTTTTATTTTCATTGCCCAAGGTGGGTGCACCTATCTAGGGAGTCGTTCCACTTTGGGAGGCCCACAAAAATATTTAATATTTTTTAAAAAAAATTAAACACCCCTAAATGGGGTGAATCCAACAAGGGGTCGTCCAAATTATTTTAATTTTATTTTGCAATTTTGAAACCTCCAATGGATGCATAACATGGGTCGACCCATGCACACAAAGTCTTCCAATCCTTTGACATCATTGCCAACATTTTTCAAACATATAGGGTTGGTAGTTTTCGTTGTGCTATGGTATGCTCCTAGTTTAGTGTTGTTAATTGTTTATCTTTTTTGATATTTGTGTGTGTAATGGACTCTTTTGATGGTCTCCATTTTGGGACCTATTTTGATTTTTTCATTTGGTTTTTGTAAGGGTGGGGACCCTTGTTTCCCCTTTATTTAGAAAAAAACTAGCACTTGTTACCCTTCCATCTTGCACCCTCTTTGCACTAATTCACAAGATTGATCAATTAGAAAAGAGAGTGGACGCTAAACCAAATGGACATGATAGTGAGGAATTCAAGGATGCTAGACATACACAACTATCATATGAGATTGTTATGCATTCTTTTCCCATGGGTTTTATGGCACCTTGATTTCTAGTGTGTGATAGCAAAAATGACCTAAACATACATTTGAGATATTTTTTAATTGCATGTGGAATTTTTATGAAGACAAGCTATTAACCACGTTCTTTCTATAGACATTGAAAGATTATTCTATTGAGTGATTCTTTTCACTTCCTCAACAATCTATCCACACATTTGGTGACTTGAATAAGGTGTACCTAAATAATTAAAAGTTGACAATAAAAACTTAAAATATATTTTTAAAGTCAACTTCTTTGAATGTTGCTACATAAATATTCTTAGGTCATCACAATCTTGCAACACCCATTGTTTATCTTCCTATGCATGAGCTCATCATGTGCATAGCTTGTGCTAAGGTAGTTTTCCATGTGCCAACTTCATTGTGTGCTTCGTGTTGTGTTGGGTGAATTTTTGTGTCTCATGTATTCTATTAACTATTGGCACATCCTTGCACATCTCCGATGACTGCAAGTTATTGTGTGTTGAATACCTATGATTGGTCTTTCATATTACTTGTTTCTACACATGTACTTCAAAGCAATCAAGTGATGCCATATGTCAAGGAGTTGGTCATTTTATCAAAATAATTCTCTCAAAATACATGATTAAATATTCTAACATGTTAGTTCTAGAAGGTCAAGAGAATGCTATTTCAACTATTGGTTGATATACCTTTTGATCTCACTTGTCTTTTAGCAATCAAATTTTTTCCTACATGGTAGCACATGTAGCATGTGCTATATATAGTAGATATTTGGCGCTTTGAATATGTTAGCCATTTAAGATAAACAAATTAGTTTTTTTTTTTTGTAGAGCTTAAAGCAAGATAGTAGTTGCAGAGAGTATTTTCACATATATCTTTAGGTTTGCATAGCATAAGCATGATACATGTTTAATTTACTAGTGGCCTTTTGTAATCTTTCATTTACGTCTATAATTTCATTTTTTTCTTCTTTGCTTTGATTCATTTGTGTGATCTATGTCCCTATTCAATTTTTGTTCATTTGAAACTTGACCAGTAGAGGCACTGATTTGGTATTATAGCTTAGTTTTTTGAGTCCTAGAGGCGAGTTTGTGAGAGTTCCATTAACGAAATTTGGTTTGAAGTTTTTTTTCATATTACATGTGAACTAGGAAGATGAGGTGTGAGAAACTAGGTGGTCTGTGTCATTGCAAATATAATCAACGTGTTGGAAACCATTCATGCTTGGCTTGAGGCCATTGAAACCACATAGTAAAGAGGCTTTGTGGTGATGATGATGTGTTATGAAAAGGGTGTAGTACATATTGCACAAGAAAAATATATTTAATTATGTAAAATAAATATTTATTTGTGGTGCATCCTTAGGAGATGTGTTTATCCACATTAAATATTCATTTGGGTCCCACTTGTAAAGTTGTACATGTAACATCAATTAGATATTTTATGTGTTGGTCACACATGGAAAACATATTTAATATTTGGGAAACTTGGTACGTAAAAGTAAATGTTGGGGTCAATTATTTTTGTACTCATGGTTTTACCTTACCACTTGGTTGTTTTGTGTGAGCTTAATTGTATAAAAGCAAGCACATGTTTAGTGGTTGATGTTGGTTGGTTGGTTGCTTGGATTGACTATAATTGTATTTAGTTCTCTTCTTAAGAGTACATATGTGAAGCATGGCATGGGATGTGTGGATACATGCTTGGATACATGGAGAATACATTGGAGGAGCTTGATGTTTCATAAGTATTCATGGAGACTTTGTAAGAGTATTGTAATGTTTTCATTGTTGAATAATACAATCAATGTGGTAGCTTTTGGAGGTTGGGTTTTTCCTATGGTATATCTTGTGTTATGTATTTGATGTTTAATATGGTTATTTTATAATCTTGCATGCATACTTTTTCTCATGGGGTTATGTAGAGGAAATAGTTTGATCAACCTACATTATTTTCCTAACATGAAGCTAGTGAAGATGAGAGAGTAGATTGTGACATGCAAGGAGGTGCTATAAATGTATAGGGTGGTGAGGAACACAACAATAGAATAAATATTCACTATTGTCTTGTTGAAGGAAAGGAAGAGGTTGAAGTTTGATATTTCTAGCTACTTAAGATGCTTAAATATAGAAGAGCTAATTAACTAGATTAATAAGTTGAAGATATACTTCAAGTTTAAAGATATCAAGGACTTAAGAAGAGTAAATCACACTACTATAATGTTGAAAGGGTATACTACATTGTGGTGGTATTGGTCTAGAAAAGCCATGTGTATGAGGAAATTCAAAGATCTCATAGTGGGATTGCGTGGTGAAGAATATGCTTCTTTTTACCAATTATGTACTAGATTTACATAAGAAACTCAAAAATCTATGCTAATGAGAGAAATCCATGAAGAAGTACAAATATTTCTATACATTATTCATTTGCACTTGTCATGTAGAAGATGACATTGATGAAATGCCAAGGTAATGCATTTTTTCATCTCAATTTAGGATGATATGTTGTTAACCATGCAATTCATCAAGGAGGTCTACCAACTCATGCTCAAGGTGGAAGAGAAGTTGCCTTTCATATGTAAAGTCGACAATTGTATACCGTTATGATTTTATGCTATGTTTTGTTTATGCTTTAGTGTCCATTCCATTAGTGTTTGTGTAGGCTCATTTCAACCCTTGCATTAGCCTTTCTCCTTCTTAAGGTGCTCAGGCCTCCATTACCATAACCACTTTTTCAAGTCACATTTGTGTTACCCTTATTTTTTATGGTATCTTGTTGTTTTTGAGCACAATTTATTTGTACACTAACTGTGCATCATGTGGACGTGCAACGTTGCACTAGAATCTTGCTATAGTGTTTCATTTAGTGCTTGTTTTTGAACATTTTTCTTCACCTTAGGTCAATGGAAATGACTCAAGAAAAACCTAAGCAGCTTGCCAAGCTCTTCCTCTTCCCCATCTTCTCATTTTTGAATCAATATTTTTCATTCTAGCTCTCTCTTGGCTCTCTCTCTTGTATGATTTAGCATTCTACAATCTACTACAACTCTCTTAGACTCTACAACCTTATATAATGCTCTTAAAATATTATTTTATCTCAATTTCTCTCTTTGGCTTCCTCAAGCCTCTATAGGTAAATATTATTTCTATTTCATATTGCAATCACATTTCATTTTATTGTGTCCCTAAGAACCTTGGGATTATTACATCCCTTCTCTTTAATTTTAGTCACTATTCTCAATTCTAGATGTACTTATATTAAAAAAAGTCACACTATTTTATTTATATCTATCTATTTTGGTTATTGTGGAGGTAGAAATATCAAACCAGGGATTTAACGACAAATCCCCAAATGGCCCCAAACAATTTTATTTTTCCTTGTTCTTGTAGGTATTTTGAGTGCACTCAACTATAGGAAGGCTAAGTGAATCATAAGGTTAAATTTTCACATATTCTATATGCTTTTCCATTCTCTATTCATACAAATGACAATACAACATGCAAACATCTATGTAATGCACTTACCTCCTTAGCAACAAATTCCAGATTTCAACCCTAGGTTCTTTGTCCTCTACATTTTCCATTTATGTACTTAGCGATTTTTATTTCTCTGTTACTAGTTATTTTCACCATTTTATTTTCTTTAAACATTTTAGTTAGTTATTTTTAATTTTATGTTTAAAAATTAACTACCTTAGAAAAGGATAACTAGTGAAATTTAATATAAGTTTAGAACCGTTGGTTTATCCTAGTGTAATAAGTTAAAGTTACTCTCAATGGAAGTTTATTCTCCTTTTCTAAGAGTCAAATTTCCTTCATTATGTTGGTTTTAAAACATATTCGTCACTTTCAATGATTATACTGATTACACTATTTGTAGATTGATTATACTGAACCCTTCCTAACAACAACATATAAAAGATTTACAAAACAACCATCTTCTGATCATATACTGATCAACTAACTAAACCCTTGACATGCAACATAAGACCATATATGAAAACCCCAAAATCCTTGAATTAGCAAAGTAACTGTCTATGAAAACCCTAGATAAGTACAAAAAAGAACACTGAAAATTAAAACTATCAGAACTGGAACAAATAGCCTCATTTGAAACAATCATTCTTCCATGTCCATCGGATCATTTTCGCCTTGGCTTTCCTCTGAATTAGAAACTTGAATCACCCTAGCTCTCTTTTTTCCTGAATAAATCTTCACTAGTGCATCTCTTTTTGAATTACCGTAAGAAATAAGCCTAACTCCCTCAGTAGCAGTACCATGAAACGAAGCATGGACTTTCCCCACGTTAGGACTTTTATGGAAAAGCAAACAAGCATGAGACTTTAAAAATGCTAGGGAAAAAAATAGTTCTTTATATCCATTACCATCCGAGCAGAAAAACTATGAGAATTTTCCCTTAATGCTCTCAAAAAAATTTGATCATTGTTAGATTGAAGGCTCAATTTCATAGCTACATAAATCCCCTGAACAACTTGGCACTTTTTAAGCAGCTTATGTGGAAATAGTCTGCCTACTAACCCTTTTCCTTTAAACAAACAATGACCCTGAACTACTGTTAAAAACATATTGCCTTACAGAAATTGAGATTTGACATACCTTCGAGCCACAATCTCCAACTCTTTAAAGGATTGAATTATATCTAGAAAGTTTGAACAAAAAATTGATATCACCTGGGAAAGAAGAATCACTCGATGCGAGCTAGGATTGATGATCTCCATGCCAATAACTGCACGAATGCTTTCCGCAACCCTGGGGCAATCCATACAAAATATTAAAGCATACAAAATATTGAAGCAAGATCTTCATCAGATAAATCTTCTTCAAAAGGTTTCTCCAACCTTTGCACTTGCAGAGTAAAACAAAGATTCTAGGGGTAAAGCACCGTCTGTCCCAAAGAAACAAACCGACCACCTCCCAAAAAGGCCACACGTCTTTGTGTCTGATTTCCACCGTCTCCTCTATTGCACAAACTATTACAAAGTTTTTCTCCTTCCAATTGTTTCCAACTTTTTCCAATTTCTTTTTTGGTTTTTATTTTTTATTTTTCTAATTGATTTTTATTTTTTATTTTTCAAATTTCTTTTTTGGTTCATGTGATTTTTTTTCTTTTGCTCCTTCAATGGTTTTAATTTCTTTTTGGTTTTATTTTGTTTTTCAAATTTCTTTTTTGGTTTTATTTTTTTATTTCTTAAGTTTTATTTTTTATTTCCTTTTTGGTATTTTTTCTTTTTCTTATAAATTTACGTAGAAAAAATGAGTGCTCTCATCCCCACCCCGATGTGATTGTATAACATTTATCGGAAAAATTAAATCAATTTTCATATTATAGATTTATGATTTAATATATTTATAATTTTATGTATATTTAAATTTATGATTTTATAGATTTAGATTTATTATGTTATGTAGTTTATTTAAATAAGCGTGTTTATAAGTTTTATAAACAGTGGCAAAGTACAAGTAACTTTAGATATTTTATTTTATACTTAATATTTTATTTTATATAAATTTTATATATTAAATCAAGTTCCATATTATAGATTTAGATTTATTATGTTAAATATGTTTATAACAAGTTTTATGATTTTAAATATCAGATAAAGTTTTTGAACTATATAAAATTTAAATAAGTTTACTAAAAAAATTGTAGAGAAAAATTTGAGGGAAAATTTTGATGTCAAATTGTGGAGGGAAAAATTTGAGGTTGAATTATGGAGGGAAATTTTAAGGAAAATTGTAAAGAGAAAATTTTGAAGTTGAATTATGGAGGAAAAAAATGAGATTGAATTTAAAATATCCATTTATTTAGACTTTCGAAACAATCTCGCTCCAATTAATTGGATAAAGGACAAACAAATTAGAGGACAAAAAAGTGACCAAGATTTTTTTTTTCTTTTTAATAATTATTTCATTTGAATTTTTAAGAGTATTTTGAATAATTTCATTACAACTTCAATCTTTTTAAAAATAATTTCAATACAACTTCTTTAGAATAATCTCCATCATATATGATATGTTATAGAATGATTGAATTTTTTTATTGTATAATAGGCAGATTCAATTTTAAAGAAGTAAAAAATGAAGAAGAATTCATATAATTTACGTGTGGAGTTGGATGAAGAAATGCAACCATATTAGAAAGGAAATACAATGAAGAATTATGATATAGATGAAAACAATTTGAGAATATTGGGCTGAAAGCATATAGATATATGGGCGAAGGGAAATTTGTATCCTCTTGATCCTAAAAATAATGATTATCCTAAGTTTGATACTATTACTGGGCTTATAAAATTTGTATGCAATGGGGAAAGTGGATTGCTAGGGTATTGCAAGAGGCTTGAAGGAAAAAGAGAAAATTTTGAGAAAAAAATAAATTATGTCAAAAATAAGATGCTTGAAATGGACAATAAAGTCTTTAATTTAGTTGAAGTGAACAAGAGGTTAGAACATGAGTATATTGAACATTGGAAAGTTTGAAATACAATGGTTCAATAAATCTCATTATTGAAGAAGGAAATTAAGGATTTGAAGTTCAAAGTTGAAGCTCTCAATAAAGCTATTAAAAAATGAAGAAAAATCCTCTAGGAGGAAGGATGAGGATCAAAAAGTTAAATAATATTGTGTCTCTAGTACCTTCAGGGGGTGCTTTCAAAAATATAGTTCAAGCTATGAAAAGTATAATTGATCCCACAATAATTGAGTGAATTGTAGATAGAAGCCAGAACTTAGCCTCACTTATGAAGAGTCTATTTAAAAAAGATGAGATATTGGCAATGCTTCATCAACCTCAATGTGCTACATTAAGAAAAGTTTTGGTTGATGAGATAATAAAAGATTTACCATGTTCAATTAATGCTAATGATGTACAAGGAGAATGTGACAATGCAAGAATTAGTAGGAGGGGATATGAAGAAATTTTTAAGGCATTACAAACTGGAATATTAAATGCTGGGATCACTAAGATTTTTTTGCCTCACCCATCTCATGTTAGAGTGGAACGGTCTAACAGGAAAAAAGAAGTTCAAGATTTTGTTGGAAATATCTTTCACATCCAAGCATCAAAGGAGAATTCTCAAAGGAAACAACAAACACATATTGGAAGGGAAGTCTCAATTACTTTAAATCCAACAAACAATGTTTGGTTTGAAGCTAATTTGTTTTTACAAGCTATAGTAAGGTATTATGATATTTTAGTGGAGGAGGCAAATGGAAAATTTGTATTTGTCCTAAAATTAGATGATATGGAATTGATAAACAGTGTCAAGTATGAAAGAGTGCCAATTACCTTAATGAATAGAGCATTAAATCCAAATATTCATGTTACTGATAAAACATACTTTCCTATACAATCAGAGAATCACATTTGGTGGCTTGGTTGTTTAGAGTAAACAAGGAATGCTATGAAGATCTAAAATGGGTTTTTGAGCAAACTAAGATACCATCCATGATTTCCTCTCATATGATGGGGGGGGGGAATTTATGTTGATGGGTACAAATCATATAATATTGAATGGCATATGGCTGCTGATTTGAAAACATTGAAATGCATGTATAATATCAGTCATGGAGCAAATGCAAAGCATAGTTGCATTTATTGTATGCATTCTTGAGACAAGTCAAAAGAATTAAATGGAAGATTTTGTAAAGGTATATTAAGTTGTGACCAAGGATTGCATCCTAATAGAGATGGAGTTGATCCAAATTGTAAGCCAATTCTCCAAATTCCACTCAAAAGAGTACACATATGCACTCTTCATGCTTTTGTAAGAATAATTGATAAACTTGTTTATTTATCAATTTTATTTGCATGGGATTAAAAACCAAAAGAGGAGGCAAAAAACTCCATAAAATCAATTGAAAGGGTATTGTCAGATGTAGGGCTACATGGAGGTAATGTTCATATTGAAAAAGATATGAAATGTTCAGGGGCTCGTGGTAATGTTCCATCAAAGCCATCAATAGGAGGTGATAAGGCTCAATATTTTATTAAAAAGTTAGACTACCAATGAAGTAGAAGGGGTCAATGGGAAATATATAAGGATCTGATCAATGTAGAGGATGATTGAAATGAAAAAGGTTCCTCTCAGTTGAGGAAAATAAAGGCATGGATCTCATTATCATCTTTATTCCCTTTGATGAACAAGGAAAGATTCACTGAAGGTGATGATACACGATTTATTGAAGCTATAACAAAGTTTACAAAGGATTTTCTTCCAGCATGGGGAGAAAATGAAATCACTCATTACATGGTAAGAATTCATATGATTTTTTAATTTATTATATGTTTTATATAAATAATCTAGTGTAATTTGTATTAGGTTCTAATTATTTTCTTTTCCCTTGGTGTTTTTCAACACATTCTCTATGCACATGGTCCTTGGTTTGCTAAAGAGTATGGAAGCTTGAGCATTTTAAATACACAAGGAATGGAGAAGTTTCATAAGCTAGCAAGGACTGCTTATCATAGGTCTACTCAGCATGGTGGAGGATTAGTACCATCTAACCCATTGATCCAAATGAGTCATTGGTTCTATAGATGCATGCTTTATAGACTTAACCAAAAGAAAAAGCTTACAAATATGAATAGCATTGATGTTGTTGAAAGAGAAGTCAATGCAAGATGAAAGAGAAGAGCAAGAGAATAATATAATCTTTAATGGATGTCCATACCCTTTAATGGATTACTGTTATAATCTATCCAAAATGTAAAAGCATAGACAATGCATATGAACTGTTTTGTAAAATGTCTGAAAGAAATGTATTCTCATGGAGTGCAGTGAATTCCAAACATGCACAAAATGGTTGAGAATCAAAAGAATATGCATTAAATAGTGTTTTTGATTGTTATTGAAACTATACATATACTAGGTAATACTGATAATAATATATTTGTTCTCCATCACAATGACATTTAGTTCAATCGTCAATTTACTTCATGAATTCATTTTTGCATATTTCCACACTGAACAAGGCGTGGGAATGAAACTTTGTCCATTTATATATGTATTAAAAAACCATTTACATAAATTATGGTTGTACATGCTAGAAATCGGGACTTGACTGAAATAATGGCTAATTAATATTATATATAAAGCACACCCATTTATTGAATCTGTAGTTGCACTTGTTAGGAACCAATCATTGTAGATCCAATCATTTTGGCAACATGGGAATTAGAGGTTTGACAAGGTCAAACAACCATGGTTGAATCTTTGAATGAAGATATCATCAAACTCTATCACAAGAACTCTTTGACATTGGCAATAGATCCATGAAAACTATCCTCAAGATCTGCCATGCATAACATTGACAAACAATTGGTAGCTGCCATGAAATCATTGGATTTCATGCTTGGATATGCCTTACACAAAACCTCAAGCAATTGCATTAGTTTTTAAAATACATATTTTTGTGTCAACCAAACTCTAGCTGAAACACTCCATAAAAAATATGAGATTTGTGCTGAAAACACTCTCTGTTCCTCACTATTCTGATTGTGAGTCTATGACCACTACTAATTTACACTTGAAAATTGGAGCATGCTAAAGTGCATAAATTTCCCTCATTTCACTAGGGAAGCTGCTGATATAGATGACTGTAATATTGTCATTATGCAGAATTGAAATGTTGTTGCTGAAACATGTCAAAATCTGTCCTAGGCACACAGATTGGTTGCTGCTGTTGACTGCTACTTGTCAAGTGCCAATTTTAGTTGTGTTTATCACTACAAAATCAGTCATTTGAACCTAGGAACCTCCTCCTTGCACATTTGTCACTTAAACAACTCATAACCCTATCTAGGCACCTATCCTAGTCACACATGTTACTATAAAGATCCACCCACATGCTTAGGTGATTCTAATTAGTGTGATTACCACTCAAAAAATCGATTTAAACTTATGCATGATGCTATGAAAAATGTGCTTAAGAAGGAGGAATTTGTAAATTCCAAATTCATAAAGGATTTTAAAGTTCAATATAACCATAGTAAATATAATGACAACAAAATTCAATCTTGCTCATTGAGAAATGATGAAGAAAAATCATGATATTATATTATAAGGAAATAAATGTATGATTACATAGCGTTCTATAAATATTGGATGCTTTACATCACATGTATAGATCAATTCATTTACATTGGAATGATGATTAGTGAACGCTTTGACTTGATAAGGCTAAAACCATGAAATACTCAAATCCTAGAAATAAATTTAAAAAGTCTAATAGTGAATCTTTCATGAAATTATTCTTAATTTTCTTTGATTTCTAATGTTGCAAGAGGAAGACAATCCTTGCAAAGAATAATATTTTCTCGACGCTTTCCAACCTGAAAATTTAGAAGAAAATAATAATTTTAGTTCCTTGTGCTTCAACTTAAAAATTTATATTCATATACATCACAATGAAGACATAAAATAATGAGAAAACTAGATATATAATGATAAAAAAACTAATCTACCTTATTTCCATTATGCAAAAATATGAAATCACTAAGCTCTTCATCGATTTCCAAATATTTTCTTATTTCAAACAATGTCCAAATTTCTTCCATTGATAAAGATCTAAAAGGAATTTTATTCATCAAAATATCAAATGATACTTTTGGAGAATGGGTTCCATCATTTTCATCTTGGTTATTTGGAATCCATGTCCATTGTCCCAATTGGTGAACATGTCTCCACCTTCGAAATTGGAATCTCATGTATAAAATTTTTCTTGAAATCCAATACCTGAGTAATATATTAAACTATGTAAATATTTTTATATGGAAACTATAAAACATCATAAGTAATAGAATTACTAAAAAATAAACACAAAAAATTACCTGAAGGAAATTGTGTCATGAGACAATCTACATTCTATTTCCTCTCCATTTTCATAGTGTACTCTTTTGTCCCACTCAAAACAAATTAAAGACTTGAGCAATCTATCCGAAGGTGATTGAATACTATATGTTTTTTAGTTCTCTGAATGGATGATTCAGTTTTGAACATATGATAGAAAATGTAGATTGGCATGAATACACTAATGTGGACATGATTTCCTCCTTTTAACTTCATACCTGCTTGCACCTCTTCAAAATTCTTGTACCAATAAGAAGCTATGGTTGAAGGATCTATATTTGGCCATCCAAGTGAATTAAGCATTGGTAATGGAATCTCTTGAAGTTTTTCATATGTTGCACCAACTCTTGGAAGGATATATGTATATTTATAAAACCATATCCCTTGTTTGATCAACCATGTGGAGTCCTTTCCAGCATAAATAATTTCTCCAACTTCAAAATGAATAGCTTGGAAGGTACTTGTAATTGATTCAATAGGTTCCCACTCCTCCCAATTCGAAATATGCAAGCCTATAAGAATGAAATGTTCATTAGTAGTTAAAAAAATGTTTAATATAAAAAATGAAATTGCACTAAAATAAACAATTTATAAAGCATTCTCACTTCAATACAAAAATATTTCTTACTCACAATTAGATCCAAATCGAAAGGAGTCTATTTTTTCAGCAATTGATTCTTTCAACATCTCTTTCTTGTCATAAACATGTGCAATTTTAATCTTTGATACCCTTTTACCACCTGGACTTGTTTTGAACTCTTTGATCATTCCTTTCCAATGGTATTTGACATCAAAAGAATGCTTTTTTTTAATCTTATGTTTTCCAATCTATAAAGGCCTCATCGTAACCATGGAGTTGATATATAAGGTCATTAGAATCCAATTGCCATCATCATCTTTTCTGTTGTAAACCACAACGGATTTCAACTCACTTGAAGGTCTTCTAAGCGCCATTTATTCCTAAACATTTGAATTAAGAGAACACAATTAAATAAATAAAATAAAAAATCTTAAAGTAAGAGAAGAGAAGTTGAAGTCTAAAATATATATAAAGCTTACACTAGTTACAAATTCTTAAATTTCAATATTTTATCAATCTCATCAATACTACACAATTTCATGTTCTTGTAAAAAGCTTCCACAACAACAGTAATACATTTCCATTGAACACCAATTGTCTAGTAAGTAAAGAGCTTGGGAATATTGTCTCCATACAACTTTGGGCTTGCCTTTGATGATCAATCTTCGACTACAGTGATTGCATGATATGCACAAAATGGATTTGTTGGAAAGGTTATTCCATAATATTTGTCAGCATCATAGACAAGGCAAGGAAAAAAACCCATTAGGGTTTCAAACCATTCACTCTAAAGAAAAAAACCCATTTATCTAAAGACTGTGTAAAAAAAATCGAAGGAAAGAGACAATGTAAATATGTTGCATTGAAATAGATTTTAACATATTTTATAAAAGACAATAATGGGGTTTGGTTTTTTTGCTTAATTAAATTGCAACAAACATATTTCAATTTTTTTTAATGAAATTGCAGCAAACATATGTTTTAGTTTTTGTGCTGGAATGATCACCTCACTTTGATATGCTCCCTTTAAGCCAATTTTTATGATGCTTGAACCTACAATAAGAAATGAAAAATGGACTAAATTTGTTTCATAAAAATAATTTTATAAAATAAGAAGCATAGATGAATTTTATTACAAATTAATTTCATTCCAAATTTTTAAAATATTTTTAAGAAAAGTTTTGTTAAAATATTTTTGAAATGCTTTTTATATATTTTTTTGTTTTAAGAATGAAAATATTTTTTAAAAAACATAATAATTTCTATAATAA
The DNA here is from genome assembly GCA_007258455.2 of Sequoia sempervirens. Taxonomy (NCBI): domain Eukaryota; kingdom Viridiplantae; phylum Streptophyta; class Pinopsida; order Cupressales; family Cupressaceae; genus Sequoia; species Sequoia sempervirens. Next base: position 316,006,980 of record VDFB02086081.1, read on the forward strand.
AACTTAAGAATATAAATCTAAAAAACAAAAAGAATATTTTATATTTAGAAAGATGAATGAGATAGAATAGGATATGTAGAGTTAAATTAACCATCATCAGTTAATTCATAGGATTTTAGAAAGTTTTATTTTTATTTTGGATGATGTCATCGTAACAATTGATGTCATCTTTTAATTGATTTTTGATAACTCAAAAAGCTAATGATGTCATTCTTAGGAGGCCCATTTTTTAATTTAAATTTCCCTTAATGCCTCCTATGAGGGGTCTTGAGGGATCATCCCTGGCGAGGGCTCGAGAGCAGCGCCCCCAAAAGCTAAATTTTATGTATATTTTATTATTGTAAATCTAGGTTGTTCATCATTATGTCTCAGATTTGATGATTGATATTTTGTTGGATTGACTTGCCTTAGAAGGCAACCTATTTTATGAGGGCGTTGTATTACAACTGTGTATTATGATGTATTTTGAGAGTCTGATCGTGATCGTGTTGCCTCTGGATCTCTGGTTGGTGATACTCCTATGAGAAGTTTGCTCTGTAAGTACATTGTAATCTTTGTGATTTATGAATAACACATTGGGTGGCTTTTGGAGTGTGGGGTTTTTCTCTCGAAAGGGTTTTCCCCACATAAATCACTATGTTGTGGTATGCATGATATTTATGTTCATTTTTTTAAGTTTTTGTAAATGTTGTAAAAAATTGTTAAGTTTTGCATTATCCTCCTCTCAGGATTAGTGTAGAAATTTGTTCTACTACTTAGTTTCCTTACAAGTGGTATTAGAGCCTGATCACCTTTGGTTTCAATTGTGGGTTGTTGGGTTTTTTGAACTAATCCAGATTTGAGGGGAGCTTGTGAATAAGATACTTTATGATCTTGTTGCAAGAATTTTCAGATGGCAAGTTCATTAGGGAGAATAAAGGTGGATAATTTTTTTGGAAATAATTTTGAAATGTGGAAGCTAAAGATGGAGGATATGTTGATAGATGAAGATTCGTGGGATGCTATTGTTGAGAATGTTTCAAGGCCTATAGATGCTACTTTGGTTGCTCAGTATGATGTTATGGATTGTAAATCCAAGGGTCTAACTAGATTGTTCTTGGCAGATAGTTTTAATCAATGTCCATGAAGAGACCTCTACATAGAAACTATGGAAGAAACTTGGTGAGATGTATCAAGCCAAATCTTTTAGTGAACAAGATTTTCTTGAGGAAGAAAACGTATTCTTGCAGAATGGAAGAGGGTGGATGTATTACAGACCACCTAGAAGCATTCAATATGTTGGTGGATCAATTGGTGTCAAAATGGATCAGGAGAAATGATAAATCTTGCTTTGTTCTTTTCCTAATTCGTGGGATTCTCCTGTTATGGCTATTGGGAGTACTTCTGTTATATTGAAGATTAAAGATGTGGTGGGTTCTTTGCTTTTTGAAGAGGTGAGGAGGAAGGTACCCATTAGTGCCAAGGAGGCTCTAAATGTTCATGGAAGACCTAAGGAAAAATGCAAGAAGAATGAGAAGTGTGATAAATCTAAGTCCAAGGGGAGATCTAAATCTCTTGGAACATCCAAAGTTATTTGCTGGAACTACGGTAAGTTTGGAAATATTCATAAGGGCTGCAAAGAAGAAAAGAAGAAGAAAAAGAAGAAATTTGATTCTGATTCTAAGTATGAGAAGGAAGACAGTGATGCATTCATTGCAACTTTGGCAACTTGTGCAAGTAATGATGCATGGTTAATTGACTTAGGCACATCTTTCCATATGACCTTTAAAAGAGATTGGTTTTTTGAATATGAAGAATTTGATGGAGGTAAGGTATACTTGGGTGATGATTCTTATTTAAATATTGTTGGTTGTAGTAAAGTTATAATCAAGCTTCTTGATGGTAGAATAAAAAAGATTAATGGTGTGTTGCATATTACCAGATTAGCACAAAATTTGTTATCTATGAACAAACTAATAGACACAGGTGTGTAGGTAGTATTTTCTAATGTAAGATGCAAGATGGTTAGAGGTACTATGGTGATTGCTAGAGGTGTTAGATATGACACATTGTATAAGATTGATGCATGTACTATTGAGTGCAATAGTACTTATGTGAAAAGAAATTCTGTGGAAGAGGTGAGGGTTTCATCTTCAATAGATGGTCATGAATTTTGGGTACCCAAGGGCGCTCTTTCTTTTGAGTTAAAGTTACCTGTAGAGAAAACTATGTTTTAATATGACACTAGAGACTTGGACACATTAGAGAAAATATCTAAGGACCTTGAAAAATAAAAACCTTGTTGAAGGGTTGTCTGATTGTAATCTTGAATTTGATTTCTATGAGCATTGCATTTATGGAAAACAAAAACACGTTCAGTTTTACTTGAGTTCTCATAAATCTTGTGGTGTGTTGGATCTAATTGATTATGATGTGTTTGGTCATGTAGATGTTCCTTCAATTCAAAAAATCCACTTATTATGTTTCATTTATTGATGATTATAGTAGGACATGGGTATATCTTCTAAAGAGTAAATATGAAGTTTTCAATCGATTTAAAGAATTTAAAGAAATGGTTGAGTTGTACTTTGGAAAGAAAATAAAATGTTTGAGGAATGATAATGGCAATGAATTTTCTATAATTATTTTGTAAATATTATGGTATTCATAGACAAAAGATAACTCCGTATTCTCCACATAAAAATGGAGTTGTAGAAAAAATGAACATGAAACTGATGGAAAAGGCTAGGAGTATGTTGAGTGGTGTTGGTCTAGAACAAAGGTATTGGGTTGAAGCTATTTCCACTACTTGTTACCTGATCAACAAGTCTCCTGCATCAACTCTTGTTGATAAGACAATTATAGAGGCATGGTTGGGTCATAGGCCTTCATTAATAAATCTTAGAGTTTTTGGTTATGAGGCATATGCACATGTGTCAAAGGAGAAGCGAACAAATTTGGAGAACAAGGTTGTGAAATGCATCTTCATTGGATAGAGTTATGGTGTGAAAGGATACAAGCTTTGGAAACCTGTTGCACAAAATGTAATATATAGTAGTGTGAATGGTGATGTTAGACCTGCACAAACACAACAAACAAACACACAATTAGTCTATTATGCAATTTAAATCAACATTTCCCATGGAATTCATTTGAAATGTAAATAAACAAGAAATAAGTGAAGAACACAATAAAGAAAGCTATTAAATCCTATTTAAATGATCAAACTCCTAATCCCATGGGGGAATTGGTGCCATTTTGATGTGGAAAATAGCCCTTTCCCAATTCCTTGCAAGCTTGATGATGATTTGATGCTCCTTGGTGGAATTCCTGCATAACCTAGCTATGAAAATGTGAAAATGGATGAACAATGGATGAGCAAATTCAAAATCTCAAGATAATGTCTTTGCATGAAGTTGTGGATCCAAAATCCAAATGAGAGCCTCTTATTTATAGATGAGAGAGGGAGAATGAGGAAAAATGGATGAATGTGGGACAAAAGACCAACCAATAGCATGAAGCCACTTGTCAACATGTGAGTAGACAAAGGTGGAGGACATTTGGATGAATGTGCACATTAATGCTATTAGGTGGAAATTCAAAATGGATGAAATGACAAGTTGGAGGGAGGAGAAAATGAAGTTAATGCCACTTGGCTCAAGGAAAAAGGACATATAAGAGGTTTAAATGCCTTGTTGGATGTACAAACCTTTTTGGAGGGATTTTTCAAACTTGGAGAATATTCCAACATTGATGCCTTTTTGAAAGTAATTGAAGATTTAATAAATCAATTAAAATGATTTTCATGAGCAAGTTGCAAAATCTAGAGGATTTGATGGATTAAGATTAGGATTAATCAGGATTTGATTAATTAAGAGGGAGATTAGCTGATTTGACAATTTGATTTATATTTAAGGATTTAAATAAATTAAAATGAGAAGAAAATGAATTAGAATTAATTAAATAAAGATTTGATTTATTTAATTAAAGAGGACGATGTTAGATTAAATCAAATAAAAATTGATTTATTTAATTTAATAGAATGACTTTAGAGATTAATTAAATAAAATGAATTATTTAATTAAAAGGGAAAAGATGACTTAATCAAATAAAATTGATTTATTTAATTAAGGGATGAAATGTGATGAATTTAATTAAATAAAGATTATTTAATTAAATTGACTAGCAAAGGAGATGATTCAAGATGAAATAGTGTTAGTAAAATCAGGATCAGGTGTACAGGATCAGTTGGTACATTTTCCGTGTCTACAAGTAGAAGTGTTATTTTTAGAGAAACTAAACCTTCTTCTATTACATTGCAACTAAAACAAAGTAAACAAGAAGATGTGATTTGATTTCCTTCTACACCTAAGAAGGTTGAATCAAGGCCTATGGATAGACAAGAAGTTGAGGAGAGCTCATCTACCTCTAAATCTTCAGAAGAGGAGGAAGAGCCTCCAACTCAACTTGTTTGTAGGTCTACAAGGCATAGACAACCACCTGAAAGGTATTCACCTGATGATTGTAGATGTATTTTTGCTTTGAATACTAACATGGATGAACCTAGATTTGAAGAAGAGGCATTAGGTATGAATGATGCTGAATCCTGGAAGATTACTATGGATGAAGAAATGGAAGCTTTGAAAAAGAATGATACATGGGATCTTGTACCATTGCCTGAAGGAAGAAAACTCATTGGTTGTAAATGGGTGTTCAAGAAAAAGATTGGCTTAGATGGAGGTATTGAAAATTACAAAACAAGGTTGGTTGCAAAATGTTACTCTCAAGTTGAGGGTGTTGATTATGGTGAGATATTTTCTCCTATTGCAAAAAATGACATCCATTAGATTTTTGCTTTCTATTGTTGTTGCTTATGAAATTTAGAGGTTGAGAAAATGGATGTGAAAACTGCTTTCCTTCACATTGACTTGGAGGAGGATATTTATATGACATAGCTAGAGCACTACGTGGTGAAAGGTAAAAATAAATTGGTTTGCAAATTGAAGAAATATTTGTATGGCGTAAAATAAAGTCCTAGGATGTGGTGCCAAAAAAGTTTGATACATATGTGTTTGTAGAAGAGGGGGACCAACCGCACCAAGGCTCTAGGTCATAGAGAGTTGAGAATGGAGGGCTGCCCTAATCTACCTCAAGCTAGGCAAGTGTTTTAGGTCAAGGATAGAGAATGAAGAGAACTCTCAAGTGCTTCTATTACTCTACTAACTCGACAGATTTGATGAGGCTAAATGAGTAGGTTTTTGGAACCTGAATTGTACCTTAGACAACTCTTTTCTCGAGGACAACAACATAGGTCAGGGATGATAGTGTAGCGTGCTAGTGTCTCTCTAGGGCGTTGGCATCCGTACGGTCATAAAGTATGAAAGTACAATGAAAGGATCAAAAACCTCATAGCTACTTAGCAATCAAGGTCTAAAATACTCACTAGGATGATAATGAACAGAATAAACGAGATGACTAGAAAAGTGATACAGGAGATGATGGAAGTGAAGGTGGTAAAGAACAACTCATGAGAAGTCTAGTTTTCCAGCAAACTCTGCACAAACACTTACCTACACACAACCGAGAGAGGAAAAATGTTGGGGCTGTATAGGGGTTTACCTCAGTCAAACCCCCGTTTTGGTGTTTCCACCTCCATTGACAACTAGATAGATTGATAGAAAATGCAATAAATAAACTAATGGAAATAAACCGAACAATAACAATAACACTATGATATGTAAATCAAGAAGCAATATCACCTTCTCAATCAAGGTTCCCTCAGGCACAGAGAGGAGGATGTGAGCTTGGTAAGGTCTATGCTGTTGCAACAACGAAGAAGTAATCCCTCAAGACCCCAAGTCACAACTCCAATTGTGGAAAAAGTGCACCAAGATGTGCAAAAGATGGATTGCTCAAGAGATGCCAAAGAGATCAAGCTAGTGTGTAGAATTGTGAAGAAGATGGAGTGAATTTCCAAAGAGATGAAGTGATAGTGAAAACAAGCCATTTGAAGATCAAAAGGGAGGGAAAGATCCATTCTCTGGTCGACAGGAAGGCACATAGGTGTTATGCTTCATTGCCAACAGAGAACATAATGTCTCTACGGATTCTAGAGGTAGGAATCTATCAAGGATGGTAGCACGCTGCACAAATGTTTGCGTGCCATGCACGCATCCTCGACAGAAATTCCCCCATTCACACAAAGGACAAGCGCCAAGTGGATTCATTGCAGATCTAGGTGATGCGGAATTTCATGGTTGGGCTTGATTTTTCTAAAGTAGAGGGTGTAAAAGGGGAAGTTGTGAGAGGGGTGCAAATTCGCTTCTATACAGTGTTGAGTTTAGGATTTGAGCATTCTAAATGAGATCATTGTGTTTATTATAAAACTGATGGTGATCGTTTCCTGTTTATTGCATTATATGTTGATGATATGTTATTTATTGGTAAAGGGAAAGATATGATTTCCAAATTGAAATCTCAACTTGCTACTAAATTTGAAATGAAAGACCTTGGTGTAGTTAGACACATTCTTGGGATGAAAATTAAAAGAGACAAAGTGAATGGAAATCTATGTATTGGATAAAGTAAGCTTGCCAATTTAATTTTGTAGAGGTTTGATATGTAGGATTGTAGACCATTGTGTGTTCTTGTTTTAGCTAGAAAAAAGTTATCTATTTTATATTGTCAAACATACCCATCAGAGATGGAAGACATGAATAGAGTGCCTTACTAGAGTGTAGTTGGAAGTTTGATGTATGCTATGGTCTATACTAGACTAGACATTTCCCAAGCAATGGGAGTTCTTTCCAGATATATGTCTAATCTTGGTAGAGTTCATTGGGATGCAATTAAAAGAGTTTTTAGATATTTGTGTGGTAGCTTAGAGTATTCTTTGTGTTATCATAGTAATTTGACTGAAGATGAGATTTCCCTTGATATTCATGGTTATGTGGATTCAGATTGGGCATGTGATGTTGATAGCATACGATCCACCAGTGCTTATGTATTTACTCTATTTGGTGGTGCAATTACTTGGATTAGTAAGCAATAGATTGTGGTTGCTTTAAGTTGAGTATATGGAAGCTACTCATGCTTGTAAAGAATCCGTTTGGCTTAAGATATCGAGTTCAGATATTGGAATAAAATAAGGTGTGGTGAGAATTTATTGCGACAGTCAGAATACAATATGTCTAGCTAAGAACTTGACATTTTATGCCAAGACCAAGTAAATTGATGTACAATATCTTTTTGTTAGAGATATGGTCGAAGATGGTAGGGTGAAGCTAGTTAAGGTAGAGAATTTGATGAATGTTGTTGATTATTTAACTAAGCCTATGAGCATAAAGAAGTTCAGATGGTGTTCAGAGACTATGGGTCTTTTGGCCCCTAGAAATTAAGAGATGATGTTTATACAACCTCCTGTTTCTCTTGCAAGGTGTTAGACAAATGGGATATTTGTTGGGAAAATGTGTCTGAACCTTGTAATTCCATAAGGTATTGTTGATACGTAAGCGATGAGGGGGTGGGGGTATGCCCCCATGAGGGGTCTAGGGGCATCATCCCCCCTGACGAGGAGTTGGGGGCCGTGCACCTCGGTGGGGGCTCGGGGAAGTACCCTTGAAAGCTAAATTTTATGTATATTTTATTATTGTAAATCTAATCGTTCATCATTAGGTTTCATATCTAATGGTCGATATTTTTTTGGCTTGACTTGCTCTAGAAGGCAACACTTTTTTATGAGGGAGTTGTATTACGACTACGTATTGTAATGTACAATGAGAGTCTAATAGCAGTTGTGTTGCCTCTAGATATCTAGTTAGTGATACTCCAGTGAGAAGCTTTCTTTGAAAGTATATTGTAATCTTTATGATTTCTAAATAATATTGGGTGAATTTTGGAGTGTGGAGTTTTTCTCCCGAAAGGGTTTTCCCCACATAAATCACTATGTTGTAGTATGAATAATATTTATGTTTAAGTTTTTCTAACTATTGTAAAGATTTGTAAAGTTTTGCACTATCCTCCTCTCAAGATTAGTGTAGGAAGTTGTTCCATTACCTTAGCTTCCTTACATGAATATCTAATTTAATTTGATTACATTATTTTAGTAGTTTCATTTGCTCTTGGATATTTTATTTGAGACCTTTCACCTTCCATTCCACACTATTTTTCCACATATAACATCTGATGTCGCTAGTACTAGAAATAATTTATTTGGCGACCATTTTATCAACTCCCATATCTATCATCTCCTTAAATTTTTTGTCTACCCTCAACTAATCTTTGTATAATCAAGACCTTTCTTCTTTACTTACCCTTTCCAAGAACTCATTTAAATCTATGCCACCTAGTTTAGTATCACTGTCTCAATAAATGAACTCTCTATGCCAAAAAGATGTTCGTACGCCAAATATTTATATTTTATTTTGACAAGCAACAAATTATATTAAATATAAACTATTTCTTCCCACAAGAAACAAATTAAATCCAAAGGGAGCTAGAATTTAATGATATAGGTTCATATTTCATAATTACTCAAAATTTTTTCTACAATCATAAAATTCTCCTTTAAAGCTTCCTAGGTGAATGGAATTATGTACCTTTTACTACTAGTTAGCTGCTCTATGCTAACAAGAAACTGTAATTTCTGAAAATTGCTCCACATATAGAGTGTGGCTTTGCTTCTCTATTATTGGGTGATCCCACAATACTGGTTTATAATTTTTGGCCAAACTGGACGTTGAACTAATTTTTTCTAACTAGATCTTCACTTTTGGGCACCTATAGCAACTAAACCGTGAGGAATTTGAAGATGATGCAAACTAGTGATTTGTGACATTTTGTTTGTAGATTCTAAATATATTTTTTTCAACATTTTGGAATTAGATTGCACTTCTTTTTCCATCTTCAAAAACTAGGTTTTTTTAGTAAGCATCATTTTTAAGGAGTGATGCTCACCGTATCACATAATTTTTTTTCCATGAAGGATAAAATTCTAATTTTTTCGAATTTAGATTTGTAACTAAGATATTTAGTGCTTCCAATTGGTTTCATAGTGTTTTATTGAATATTTTTTCCTTAATCAAGTTTCAAGTCAAACCAATTACAATTCAAAAATAGGTGGACTGATAACACAACTTTTTTGTATGCATCGAAATTCAATTTTTTTTGTTGGATCAAGACTTCAATATTTGGTGCACTCATATTTTTCAAATTTTTTTTTGACAATCTTCTATTTTTCCACATGTGCAGAACAAAGAGCTTAATTTTCGGTGAAAAACCTACATTCACAAGAAAAAAAATAAAAAAATAAAATTTATTTAAAATTATAATTTTTGGGAAGCTTATTATAAGGACTACATACTTACAAAAAAAAGTTAAATGAATTCATTTGATCCCCAAAAGGTAAATAAAAAGTGGGTTTTTATCAGCATTTTGATAGGTATAAAGGAGACTCCGTTATAGGTATAGTTTAAAACTAGCGGGGTTCTATCCAAGGGGGTTTGATCTAAGGTAGTATGATCAAACACTCTTCAATTGGAATGCTTTACATGGAACTTTTTAAGGCTTAAATCATTATATTTTCTAAAAATATGCAATTTCAACAAAAAATAAAATCTCCCAAAAATTGTAAACCAGCTTTGTGGGATCACCCTATTGCCAAATCTCTTATTATTTCTCATAAAAATGCTTCTTTTTGTAATTAAATCCTACTTAATAGGGAAACTTCTAATGTTCTTGGGCTTTGTGAAGGTAATTAGTGACATTTTAAATGCTGGCATGTGTGAGCTTTCCTCTTTTATTGACAATCCTTTCAATTTGAATTTTCTCATCAAAAATTTGAATGGTTTAGAGAACCTCATGGGGCTCTAAATTTTTTTTTGAAACCTCTTAAAAAAACAACACTAACTTCATCATAGATATTTTCTAAAAACCAATGAAAGCTAAGTTTTCTAGAAGTTGTTGTTGGCCTAAAGATTATAAATCATTTATCGACTGCCACCCTAATTATGATAACCCAATCACTTTTTGCCAAAGGTTTTAAAACCATCCATTTCCTTTGAAAATATCCTTATGAGCACCTCAATTTCCAACATACTTTGAGCTTAAGAAACTTTTGAAAATTCTATCAACATCTAAAAGGTTGTGAAAATCTCTTCAGAGGCCAAAATAGGTTTTAAAGCCTTCAATATTTTTTGAAAACCACATCAAACTTGCTTCCATATCCTTCGATATTTAAAACTTTTCTAACCACTTTATCATCTAGTCCATATGAAGATTTCATGATGCTTCAAACTCAAAATTGGTTTTGAAAACCATGTTGGCTTCCAACAAGGTTATAATAACCTCTTTGGATGTCGAAATGAACTTGATGAATTGAACATAACCAACTCAAACTTTGACAAAACCAAGAGAACATAACATGAACGTGAATCATCATTAAGTTAAGGTTATGATGATAACAAAAAAATTCAACATGGTTAGGATAACCTTGTCAGAAGTTGATGAGGTTGTGACAACCTCCTTGGAATCGACACAGGTTTTGAAACCTAGGGTTTTGTTGACAACATAATTCTTTGATTATCAAAAGAAAAATAAGACCCAAGTTTTGGTTTAGGAGACTCAGACATGAAAATATTAGGCTAGCAACTAGCTCTGAATAGGGAAAAGGATTGTGATGGATTTTGAATGAATCTAGAACAAAAAATAGAGACCAAGCCTTTCCATGGAAAAATAGTCGACACTAGAGGAAGAAAGTCATGTAACTCTACGAACAAAGGACTAAAAAAGATGCAACACATTGAAACCCAAAATGAGGAAAGGAAATCAACCCGAAAAACCTAACTTACTTATGTATGTAGGACAAGGGACAACTTGTTTTCAAATTTTATACAATTTTAGGTCTTGTCCATTATAGGGAATTGACAAGATTGTGCTATCCAAGCAAGCAAAAAAAAAGTATTTTTACCTTATACTTGAGTGATTTGAAAATGTCCCTTCCATAAAGAGCCAAATTTTCCATGGGATCCTTTTGGATCTTTTATCTTATTCCATGACAAAAATAGGTCTCCCACCATGAAATTTCATGATCTAGCTCTTCTGTAAAAAATCTATTTCACTTTGGCTTGATGCAATGTAATTATATCAACCATCTGAAAATATTATTGATATTCATGATTGTGTTTACAAAATGGAGAGAAGATCTCCATATAAAGAAAAAATACAAGACAATGTTTCTAAAAGAAACAATCATTAACTGACGAAAACTAAAGCTAAAAAACAGGAACGTGCATAAGTTACTAAAAACAAACTAAGATAACTAAAGACTAAGAAAAGCTGAATAAAAGCAAAAATGACCATTAATATTACATTAAATATTTTAATACCATCTCCCCTCTTTATTCTTCTATTTTATTCAAATACATTATCCTTTTCTCCAAAAGAGTCTTGAAACTGATGATCTTCAATAGTTTTATGTAATTTAAGGGACAAAATTCTAAAGGTAAGGGAAAGGCACTTCCAATACCATATACCAATTTGAAAGGGGACATACCAATTGCTCATTTGGGGTAATCCTATCTTCCTAAAATGCATCATACAATTTCTTGTGCTAGTTTTGCTGATTCTGTCAACCAATTTTTTAATGATAGTAACCAAGTTCTTGTTGCTAGATTTAGCTTATCTGTTACCTTGAGGGTAATACTTTGATAAATAGGACAAGGTCACTCCATGATCATAGCAGAAAAGAGATATTTCAATGGATGAAAATTTTGTTGCATTTTCTAGACCATTAATTTATGGGGAACTCCAAAATAAAATAGGATGTTTTCCTTTATGAAATTACAAATTACCCTAGAAGTGGTCTATTTTAGTAGAATTTCCTCTACCCACTTAATGAATTAATTTGTTGTTGTGAGAATATGACCATGTCTTGCACTTGAGTGTGGGTTTATGGGTCTAATAAAATATAATCCCCACTGCTAAAATGATTATTTTATCACTACTGACCTTAGGAGAAGAGATGCAAATTGTGGTCTTCTTGCAAATTGTTTGCACTTATCACACTTTGATACCCAAGCATATGAATCCTTGAACATATTAGGCCAATAATAATATTTCCTTAATGTTTTGAAGGTTGTGATTGAGGATGAATAATTCCCACCATAGGCTTCATTGTGAAATAATTCCAACAACTTCTTTTGTTGGTCCTTGTCAATGCACCTCAAGAACATTCCATCCAAACCTATTTTATATAAGGTGTCTTCCCAAATCATATATTTAGATGCTTTTAATTGTAGGATTGGGTACAAATACAATAGAATGAGAATGTAAAATGTAATACTTGAATTGCTTAATCACTTTAACCACAACAAAAACATTATTTTCCACTTGTAAATAATTTATCTCATGTTTCTTAAATGGGACACCCATAAAGGAAATGTGAGCTTCAACTCCTTATTCATCAAATTGTAGCAGAATAACAAACATATGAAGCTTAGAGTAGCAATAGATAACAATTTTTATTTTGAAATCAGGGTGAACTAGTACCAAAGCATGAGCAATAGCTTTCGTGCTTTCATAATATCTTCAAAAACTTGTTTCTTGACACCAGTCCACTTAAAACCTTTATTTTCCCTTGTCATTTTTGTAATATGTCTAGTGATTTTTGAAAATTATGACACAAATTTTATCAAAAATTTGACTTGTCCAAAGAAATATTTCACACTTGTTTTGTTAGAGGGTAGGATTAATTGTTGAATTGCCTTCACTCTTTCAGGATCAATTCTGATGCCTTATTTAGAAACAATATGTCCTAAATTTTTTCCTTTAGTCACCCAAAAAGAAAAATTCTTCGAATTCAAGGATATTTCATATTCTTTGCACCTTTGCAAAACTCTTTGAATATTTGAAATGATTTTCTATTTTCTTTGAAAATATTGCAAGGTCATTTGGGTAGATCATGAGGATTTTTTCTTTAAATCTCCTAAAGAAAGATCCATAACCCTCTGAAAGGTGGAACTTGCATTAGTAAGGTCAAAAGGAACTTTGTTGCAAGTAAAAGTGCCGCAAGGAGTAACACAATCTTCCTCTTCTATGCTTATTTTATTATATCCTAAAAAACCTTCTAACATGGACATCATTTGAAAACCAAAAGTTATTTGTAACACATGATTAATTATTGATAGTGGGTAGTTGTCCTTCAAAGAAGCTTGATTCATATTTCTAAAGTCAACACATATTCTTATCTTACCATTCTTTTTACACAAAGAGATAATATTAACAACCCAAGTAGAATGGTGAATGGGATAAATGATCCTTTTCTTAAGCATTTCGTCTATTTCATGGAATATGGTGTTAGATACCTTAGGGTTATAAGTGTGCTACTTCTCTCTAAAAGGTGAAGTTCCTTGCTTCAAAGGAATTTGGTGTCGCATCCTCCCCTCCATAAAATTGTTCAGGTCGTCATGACACCATGTAAACACATCTTTGTACTTGATCAGTAAGGTGATCATATTTTTTAAATTTTTTTGTAAGAGAACAATACTCCCTATGCAAACATTTTTGGATCATCCATAGTCCCAATATTTACCTTTTCTAATTCAATTGAACTATCAACTCCTTTGATTTTGTTTTTAATTTCTCTATCATGCCTATCAAATAGGTATTCCAAGGCGACTAGGCCTTTGGGATCTTATTGCCCTTAAATTGAATGAATCTTCCTTCTATTCAGGAGAATCAAGACAAAAATATTTACATTCATCAACACCTCCTTCAAAATATGTGGAAACAAACATCTCTGCATTTTCTAAGGAGGCTAAAATATGGCTGCCATCTTTAAAAACTTGCCAATTAGGGGAGAGGACCCAGTAGTCAAGCATGTTTCAATAGTTGAGATAGTAGTTGTTTATATAATGCCCAATAGTTGTGATAGTAGTTGTTTATATAATGCTCAATAGTTGTGACTTGACTACCCATAATTAAACAAAATGTATTCCTTTGATCTAAAAAGCAACCAATCATGTGATGCCACATCAACGCTTAACTACCCATGTTGTGAATGCACAAGTATTGGTCTCACTTTTTTTTTGGACCTTTTTGGACACCTTGACAAAAAACATGCTGATGTGGCGTCATATTTGATGATGTGACCTTGAAACGAAAGTTATAAGTAGGGGACTTGCCAAGTAAGCTGCTGTAAAAAATTGGTAGTTATTTGAAATTTCCATGTAAAATAATTAAAAGCGCAAAGTCAAGATGCACAAAATTAGGGTGCACAACTACTGGATCCTCTCCTCTATTGACATTGTCTGGGCCACTTGGTTGATAAATGACTTGTACCTTATATACATCTTCTTTGAAGTTAGGATGAGGTAACAATAGAGATGCCGAAACTGATAATGAATTTTCTCTGGAATTTTGATCCCTAAGAACAACTTCGATAGTAAATGCATCGAAAAGTTCAATGTTGTCCCAAACTCGATTTTTAAGTGTCTTAATTTATCATTTTTGACTGTTAACACTTTACAGACTTGTTTGTCTATTAACTCCTACAACTCTTTAACATTTTGATTCCTTTTTCTTTGGCCACTGCCAGCTCGGGTAATAAAGCCTCATATTCCGCTATGTTGTTTGTATTCTTAAATTCTAGCTTGAATGAAAAAGGAAACTTTTCTCCACTAGGAGAATCAGTAATACACCAACTCCATAACCTAAAGTTGAGGACTCCATATAAATCCATAGTCCATAATTCAAAATAAATGTCTGGCCCAAGGAAATTTGAAGAATTTTCTTTTGGTTTAGGAAACTAGATGTAGTTTCCAAATTCTGATTCATCATATAAAATATGTGACCTGGGATCATCAAATTTCAGCACTGTGAATTTGGCCTTTAGTTCTGGATCAAGCCGAACTTTCTTGTTTCTTAAAGGACTTAACAAATGGTACCAATCCATCTGAATTTCACTGTCTAAATATTTACAGAAACTACTGCTAAGAAGCATGCCATAGCTTGCTGGTATATCTACCACTAGAATACTCATTTTTACTCTTTGTTTGGATAAGCGACTGAAGAGACTTGGGAATCCTTGATTTGACCAATTAAAGGGACCTGTTTGGACTCCATTGAGTAAATTTTTTTGAAAGTTTTAGTTAAGGATAAACCTAGGGATTTAGCAACTTGTGTGGGCATGACATTATCTCAAGCTAATGAATCTATAATGCAGAGTTACTCAACTTGTGCCTAACTATGTACAAAGAAACATTAAAAAGATAGGGTTTCTCATATGGGCCTAAAGGACCATGATCTTTTGTTTTGGAAGACAAGCTAGGGGAAGGGGTTTCAACATTTACTAATTGATCATTTGATACCAAATTAGCACTAGGGTTTTCAGACTTCACATATTGCACTAGTCGGTCAAGCTCACTATGGAGAAATATAAATTTTGATTTTTCTAAAAACCGACAATATCAAAAGAATGGCTGGAAGTTTCAACATGAATTGAACTTGCAACATTTTAGGGTATTTGAGTACCTGGTGTCTTTTATGGATTTGCTGCTTCCATTCCTCCTTTAGATGAAGAGGCACTCTTAGTAAGTAAGAATTTTGGAGTTTTTTGTGCGTTCTTCTGATTAGCATCGTGCTGGCTTCTTGTAAGAGTTGCACATGACTGATCATCCATAGTAGTATATATATCTTCTCCTTAGTTTGAATCAGATTCATACTCAAATTAATTGACAACAGAGTCACCATACTGATTCGAATTATCCTCTTTGTCTGGCACTTCTTGAATGATTTCTTTACTGGCAGTCATTTGTATGAAGCTGTTCATTTCTGGATATTTAACTCCATCATGGTCCGTGGTAAGGTAAAAATTGCACATGCTATTTTTCCCTCCATTCAATAGTCCATCTATGGAAAGTATCTGAGTGGAAGGAGGACACACAACCACTTTGCTATTATTATTGGGTGGTACATAACCTTTCCTTGATTTGTCTTGATATGTTTGCTTCGGTTGGGGCATTTTTGGCATTTTCCTTTGAGAGCGATGATATCATTTTCCAACCTTTGTACCATCAGGCCATAAGATGTTGAATTATGAGATTTTCTAGTTTGTAATTCCTTCTTCCACTTTCCGATAGTTATGAAATCATCTTTCAATTCTAGTCATAGCTTGTGCAGTAGCTAGGTTAGCAAACCACCTTCTCCTCAAGTGAAAGCTAATATCAGGTGATTGAGCTATTGATGAAGAAACACTTCTGATTTTTTGGAGTTGTTATCTTTGCAACATCAGTTTTATTCACTATTCTATTAAATTTTGCAACAAACTCTCTTATAGGCTCATGAATTTCTTTCTTGACCTAAGTTAGTTATGCTAATAAAGTGTGCTCATCTTTTGCACTTTTCAACCTATTTTCAAATTTTCTTTTCATATGGAGTATTAAATTTTCTTCTAAAACAAAAGATGGGATGTTCAAAAATTTGTTCTAGAATAAAAGATGAGATGTTCACAAAGACTAACACACATCAATGTTATGTACACCGAGTGCAAAAATATTCCAATACAAAAATATAATAAACAAAAAATAATTAAGAAAAATATGCTTATAAAAAATAAATGAAGAATTAATTGCGGTGTCTATTTCTTTGGGAGAATTTATGTGGAACCTTGCATGAGTGTAACATGAACCCCTATCACCAATGCCTTGCTAAAGATGAGGTGTTTTTTTTGATCAACTTGAACACATTTGTGTGACATGAAAATTCAACATCCATTGGGGTGCACACGGATTTTATTCCTTTGAGGATTGCACCTTCCTACATTTTGATAACGAGGAATGGTCGTTCATTGAATTTATCCATTCGTTGAATGGTGTATAGAGGGTTTGAAGACAGGTAACTTAGATTCTTTAACCTTTTTGTGTTTGTTTTTATATCGATGATGGATTAGGATTAGTTTAAGATTTTGATGGTGAATTTTCAAATTTTACATGGTAAAACTTGTATTTTCACATATCCTTTGTTGTCATAAATATCATTAGGAGTTTTGTTTTGTTAAAAATCTGTTCATACATCTTCCATGCTACTCTTAAATCTTCTGTCCGTATTTAATTTCGGCCAATGATAATGTTCCTACCATGAAGCTGAGTAGTTACAAGTTCCTCCAGGGTTGTCAATAATCGTCTTTCTGTATTTAATTTCTGGCAATGACAACCTGAAACTTTCATCTGTAATTACTCGTGAGGCATGTTTTCAAACTATTTGTGCGCCTTTTGAATTCAGGCAATATAAGATTCGGTTTCAATGTAAAATTCAATATTGATAGGCTAATCCTGTCTTCAATGCTTTAGAGGTAATGTTTTCAAACTACTCGCGTGTACAAATGCATTAGGGGTATGTCCAAAGCGAGCCATATATCCCACATTTAGAGCGCGTTTATAAAAAGAGCATTCATTACTAGAATGCAAAGGATCATTAAGCACGACCTTACTTGAACAGGATCTGTTCTGAAGGTTGTACTACTTGATCTGCGTATCAAACTCAGACAAGCACACAAATCTGGACGATGAACTAAGGCTCTGAGGCCAGAGCGCGAATACTGAGGCTGTTGTTCGCAATTCGCCTCTCGATGAACGTCCTGGTCGCTGATTCCAAGCGAGTAGTGAAGGCCTTGGAGCGTTCTGACAGATTCACTCCTTTTTCTAATTATTTTTAATCAGCACCGATAATCAACGGACAGAAAGCTTTTAAAATGGTCGATCGGCCATAAAACGAATCTTTGCCACTCATGTCAACATTAGAAGTAGGCCTAGTTACATAGCTTATTATATAAGCCTCCATGAAAGCACTGCTACAGATGGAAGAAACAATTGTGATATTCGTAAAATCGTTGGTTAACCATAGGAGGTGAAAGATTTTGCCCTATACAAGTTTAATTCTACTACCTACCCTTAGTTCATTAAATTTTGACTAGAACACGTTGGCTACAAGGACGCAGATCTCTTTAAAATCTTTAGATTATTAAAAAAATGTGTCTATTAATTTCTTAAATGAAAAGTTATCGTCTTTCATAAGAGTATCTATGATACATAAGAAAGTTGTAAGTGGAGATTACACTTATTCATCAATTTATGACACATACCATGACACTCGTAAGACATCCTTAAATGGAGATAATAAAATCAAAATTAAGCATTTAAGTTGGTGACCAGATTATGACAAGCTTGTGACGTGTCCAAACTCTTTTACGTTTAACAATTATCCATCAAAATCCACCCTTCCACATACAATGTTTTAGTGGTTCATAGATCTTGGCTAAAGTTCCTAATAAACTTCTTATAGAAGCTTTCCGACTCATGGAAAATTCTAACCTCTTGAGTGTTGTACATTATTGGAAACTCAATAATTGCCTTTATTTTCTATAGATCCACTACCAATCTATCTTGAGATACCAAAAATCCCAAGTGTACTATTTCCTTTTACACAAAACTACACTTTAATTTTATGCATAAAATTTCCTTCTATAGATTCTCTAAAATCCACCATAGGCGTTCAAGATGCTCCTCGCTAGTCTTTATATACACCAAAACACCATCCAAAAAAAAAAATCATGTATGAAAGGTTTCAAAATTTCATTCATCAATCTCATAAAGGTTCCTAGCACAATGGTCAATCCAAATGACATGACTAGTAACTCAGATATTCCATCCTCCATTCCAAAATGTTTCTTCCAGTCATCTCTTTCACATATTCTAATTTGATGATAGACACTTTTTAAATCAATATTGGAAAAGTAGTGTTCCCTACTCAAGAAACCCATTAGGTCATCCATGTGTGGTAATGGAAACCCATACTTGACTGTAATATCACTTATGGCATGAGAGTATGTATACATCTCCCATTCCCCCCTTCTTTGACACAAGTACTATATGTATGGTGCAATGGATTATACTCTCTCCAATTAGAACTGCCATCAAATCCTCCACTTTTCTACTCAATTCCACACTCATGTCTTGACTCATTTTATGCAGCATCTTGTTAGGAAAAATAGACCCTTGAATCAAGTTCATGTAATGTAAAATTCTCTACACTTATAATAATCACTCTACAATATTACAATATGTGGCATCCTCCAATTCTATGGGTCATTCTTCCACTTCATTCTCCTTGGACAATCAAAAATTACTTCTCCTACCACATGTTACACAATTAGCACATAATGTTCACTCATGCACTTAATCTACTTCCTTCAAGAATTTGTTGACTAATAAAATTATAATGCCCATCCATCAACAACACTTTCCTCCACCATCAACAGATTCGATTCATTTTTTTTCTAATTTTGGTGATAATGAATGTGTTCTTTCTTCCATAATGTATGTTGCACATTTTATATTTAAAAAACTTTCCAGACAACACATAATATACATCTATTTGAATCACATTACACCATATTTCATCTATATATCCTCCGCTATGGAAATAAATCAAACATTGATCTCTCATAGTCATTTGCTAACCCTTTTTTAGTCATGACATGTAGAAAGGGCTAGGATGTTGTACTAGTTTCAAGTCAACATCTCTTCCATATGTTGAAGCACGCGTTGGTCATGGTCAAACATAATAAAAATCACAACAAATTCTATCTCTCTTGAAATAAAATTAGACTCTAATAATAGAACATAATTGTCTCAAGGCATCAACTGTTAGGTCTTGATGTACATGATAACTCATAAGTCCATTGTGGATACTATTTAACAAGGGGCCTTTATGGTTTAAGAGTCAAATACTAGGGTTATCTAAATGACTATAATCAAATAAGAAAGTTCAAACCCTAAGATGATCATTGGATTTCTTATTATTTGATGCCTAGATAATTTGCATAGTTAAAGACATAGAAAATACACGGAAGAAGAAAAGGGTTAGAATTCCTACTGAATAAAATTGCTCAAATTAACACACAAATTTGGAACTAGATATTGTAAAACCAATCTATATTTCACTAGAAAAAGTATAATTATATATAGGTGATGCAAGCTTCAATATCAAGTTTCAAATCATGAAAGAGACTATGAAATACCCAAAAACATGACACAATTCCATAATATTTGACATAATGATGGAAACTTCAAGTCACTTTTGATATTGATATGTGCATGACCAGCATTGGATATACAATCATAGATCTTCAACAATTTGAGACAAAGTTCACATTTAGATGAGAAGAAACCGTGGCGAAAAATAGAGAAATAATAATTATTTATTGCTAGTCCCATAGTTACCAACAATTTCTCTCATACAAACAAAAATGACAAATTGATGACCCTTTTATAGAGACAAGGCACCAAAAGTCAATTACAAATGAATGAATCAGATTAAATATAAAAAATGAATGGTTAAAATTTAAAATATAAGAATATTCTCATTACAAAATAATATCTCATCAGTAAGTATATCTCAAGAATATTAATTTCATGTAGAGTTTACTATTAGGATCCATCACTTGTCTATCTTATTCATCATTCATTTCAACTAGGATTTTATCCTATTCAACTTCCCTTCTTTGATAGTCTCCATGAGATACTATTTCCTTGACCATTACAACTCAATCCTATTCATGTATGAATTTTCATCCGAATCATTGGAATCCAAAGGATGAATTGACTAAGTTAGTATATCCAAAATTTTGTTGAGCGTCAGTCCTTGTGTACTCTTTTATGACCTGGCTCATCTTCATCATCATATCAATGATTTCCATGTTAAAATACCTTTCCTATTTATCAAGTTTATTCAACATGAGTCTTATGAAATTAGATAGGACATCATCAATATTTTCAACTTTATTTGGAGAAAACACTAATCAGTCAACCCTTCAATAAGTGTAATCTCCTCATACTTAAACTCTTGTAGCCTATAATTCAACCTTTTCATTTTTCCTTAACATTATGTGATTAGATTCTCCTCCCATTTGAGTAACTCAATCCATCACATGAGTGATGAATGGATTGATTATCCCATATATTCTCCTTGATGAGAGTATGATCATCTAGTTCCTTTATTTCCAAGAGTCTAGTGAATTCAATTTCATTATTTTATTGACTATTGTCGCATTTCACAATTAGCCAAGCTTGAGTTTATCTTCTTCTTCTTGGACTAGCTTGTTGACCCATTCTTTCATGGCATTAGATATGGTCATATTATCTAGGGAAGAGGTATCTAATTTTGTTATTAGTACTAGAGAGGTGTAAGAATCATCTTCTTTTCTCAATGGTCCTAGAAGATACCTTTTGTATTCTTGCAATTCTTCGATTTTCTTGTTCAACTCCTACTTCTTTTGCTTGTCCATTTGCATCCAAGCATTTGCAACAATTACTATGTACTATAGTTCTAGGATTTCTTGCTCTTTGATAGCATGTCCTGGGTTAACTCTAGATACTTGATAATTTGTTACTTGTTGATATCCTTACAGTCTTTGTCTACTATCGGGGTAGCAATTTGAGCAATTTTGGATCTATTTTCATCCCTTGTGATGGATGATATGATCTTGGCCTTATTTTTGGTTCTAGGAGTGTCAATCTAGTTTAAAATTATGTTGAAATCAACAAGGACTACACATATGGGTGTTGACATAATAGTGTGTCCTACTTATGGGACATCCTAATTTTTTTGGTTCTGAAATCACATATTTTATAGAAAAATGAATGATTTTTAAGACTTGAGGGGTACCATCTAAAGGGGTTTAATTGAAGATGGTTAGATAAAACCTTGTTGAAAATAGCCCTCTAGTCTTAAATCAAACCCTTGATGGATTCTCCTCCATACCTATCAACATGCTAACAAAAACCCAATTGT
>VDFB02086081.1:316028904-316409691 GCA_007258455.2 Sequoia sempervirens
TGAACATCATTCATCTGTCTCAGGAACTCCTGAAAGATTGTCTTATCCGAAGGATAACGTGGAAGCATAGCTGGATTTCCTGTAAACCCGTACACTCGGATGTAGGTGTATGTTGGGAACTGAATAAACCAATCAGCCCATCCATCCATCGCTGCCCTAGCAACTGCCGAGATACGAACATGCAATTCCCGGTCCAAGTTTCTCACTGTATAAGTCAGAAAAGCCTCGTGAACACGCTTGAAATGACGTTCAGCTCTGGTGAACTCAAGCTGATCATAATATTGATAAACTTTCTGAACACTGAGGATGCCCACGGTGTTTAGTCCTCGGAACTGACCCTGATAAGCGATCAAGTACACGAGATATGAACACATGTGAAACTCATGGGCAACTAAGAAACCGGTGATCTGCCTATGGAGAATGTCACTGATGAAGGATGCCCAGTCATAATGTTCCTGCCCAGAAATGATGCGACCAATAATGTAATACATCCAAGGCTGGAAAACATTTGCATGTTCTTGACCTGAGACACGATTCAGGAGTGTGATTAGAATCGCATATTCATCCTTGTATTCACCGTGACCCACATTGTTTGGCAATCTGTTCTTTGCTTGTTTTAACCATCTTTCTGCCATCTTCTTCTGACACTTGTCCATATCAGCATCAAATGCTTGCACACACTGCTCCATAGAAACAACTAGGCTGTTCTGGTGTTGAGGAATGCCAAAACTCCTTTCGATGTCCAAAGGTTTGAGACTACAAATGACCCGTCCGTCAACTGACACTATCTCACGAGTAGTAGAATTGTAATGCTTAATGCAAGCCATCACGAATTCAATACAATGAACAGAGATAGGTATGGAAGCGGCCTCTAATAAGCCAGACTGCTCAATATTCTGAATGATTGAACTTCTGATCTTGACTGGGTCTAGCACTGCTTCTGGCAATACTTTGTGAAGATCTGTCTCAACCAACCTGCGGAAATCATGAGTAAGGACGGTTTTAGTCCTATATTCGAGCTGAGTGAACTGCATTCTGAAAAATTAGCCTGTTGACTGTGAACTTGACTATATTCTGACAAGATTTCTGGAAAGCTAAAAATAGCCTGCGAGAGTTAAAAATAGCCTTTCAAAGAATTATTTTCAGCGAAAAATCCGAGATATGGGTTTTGTCCAGAAAAGGATTCTAAGACAACCCAGAACGTCAGATTTGCGAAATTCAACTTCTACTAGATCGTACAGAGATTTTTCACTTGAGAAAATTAGCAATTTGAGAACGAATGTTCTGAAGCTAAAAATTCGTGAAAAAATCAAACGCACAATTTCAACTCGAGGAAATTATATAAGAATGATCCAGATACTGAGACTTGTAGAATTCGCCAATTTCAGGAACGTGCAATTTGTATTTTATGAGAAATCTGTGATTTAAAGGATGAAAAAGACGTTTTTATTATGCCTTCTTCTGTGAAAATCGCCCAAGATTTCTTCAAATTGCTGACAATTATGAACTTGAATCTGCAAAAAGATATGTTAGGAAAAATCGCCTCTGTGAATTGATGTAGATTTTGCCTTGAACTGGAAGAATCCGCCTTGTTTTAAAAACCACGAATTTTCCTCTCTTGAAATTTGCGCCTTTTAATATGAATGAAATTCGAATTCCCTTTGAAGAAAATACGAATTTATATAATGAATTTGAGGATTCGCCTTTTGAATATAAAATTCGCCCTTGAATATGAAATCCGCCTTTGAATCTCTGGAGAACTTGCAAATTTTATTGGTTTAAGGAAAACGCCTTTGAGGAATTTGCGAATTGTTTTGGATGAATTTGCTTTGAAGATATGCGCCTTCTCTTCTGAAGAAATACGAATTTATCTTTGTAGTTTGCTTTGAAATTAATAAACTTCGATTTCCCTTTGAAAAATATAAACTTTGCTTTTGAAAAATACGAATTCCACTCAAGATTGGATTTGCTCTTAATGAAATACGAATTTCCTTTGAAAGCTTGTGAATAACAATGAAGATTGCGCCATGTTAAATAAGAAGAAATTCGCACCAATTTGATAACTGCAAGAACTCAAAACCCTAACAAGAATAGAAGTCCTCTTGATTGGCTGCCTTTCAGTTCCACTGTCACTGACTGGAAGTTCAAATTTAAAATAAATAATAAAATATTTATTATCATGCAAAAGCGCCAAAAATAGAAAATCGCCATCTTATGCAAAATTTGCAAATATTTTGAACTTCAGTTGACAATTTTGTTGAAGCTCTGAGATTCATCGTCAGACTTCAACGATTCCGAAAAGTCATCTCTTGAGCATATAGGCGTCCATTTGCTCAAGATACTTCACTTTTTATTAACTCCCTATTTTATAGCTGACAGCACTGTCACGACTGGCCAACTTCGACACTGATTTCCGGATGACCGGGTGATGCTGAGACTGAACTGAGATATTCATCGGAAAGCCTACTGAACAAGGAAGAAATGTCTGCTGGGAGACACTACTGCAAAATCCATTGTTTAACCCCTCGAAAAATTAGGCGCCCCGATTAAATTGCTTTTACGGGTTCCAGACTTGGCCATTTCTCAAACTGCCATCTGACGCTTCAAACGGTCCGACGGTGAACGGTGAACCCCGACAAGCAACGAAGCTCACTGCATGCCTAAAGACATTCTGCATCCAATGATCAGATGCACGACACCGAAAGTGTGTTAAGGGCCTCAAAAGAAAAATGGCTCTTGGTTGCACTGGTGTCATTTTATGAAAGTTGAACTTTCATCCAAGCACCCTACTTTGACATCTCGATCTCGAGAGGGATGACCCGATTCGGCACTATCTGTTTTAACCGGACACCAGAAGGGCCCACGAGAGAAGTCTCTGTATGACGAAGCAAGAAAACTGCTTCTAAGACCTCAAAACTCCAGGCGTATTTTATTTAAAATTACCGCTCGACTTGGCCATTTTCCGGATATCTTCACTTTGCAGTATTACACTAAAGACTCGCACGCACGGTTTACTGCCAAATCGATGGTCGCTAGGCCGTTGAATAGATAAAATGATTACCTCAATAGCCGGAAGACTTCGAACGCGAACGACCTTATCTACGGCCTAAAGGCTAGGTTTCTAGACTGTAGAAATACACTGTAAATTCTATGTTGGTCCGCCCGTGAAATTACGTGCTTGGTAGAAACCTGGAACGTCGGATCAACAAGCAGGATGATGCATCGCGGAGCTAGGCTAGAGTCGTACTGATGTTAGGAAGACTTCGTCTGCAAATTTTGGCATTTGAAGGGTCCTTTAAACCAGCGCCCCTGGGCTGTACTTGCACTGGGAATCAACGGAGAAGCTCAGAAACGTGAAAACTCCATTATAAGTTGATCTTCAGACGACTGCTGCCGGAGTTCTGAAACTCGGATGACTGTGTTTGATATCTCGTTCGACGAGCAGACTAATTGTGAACAAATTGACTGTATCAGTTATCAGAAATGCCAAGATTTACCCCCTCTTTAAGATGGGCGCCCTCAGGCTAGAGGCGCGCTTTTGCCTGAAAAGAGCAAATTTCTCACATTTGGAAATTTAGGAATTTCAACTTCTGTCGTTATTTGCCGGAGCTGTGGGTCTCGGAAAACTTCGCTGGATAGCTCGACGGATAGCCAAACTGATTCTGAAGAGATTGGCTGGATGCTTGAACACTTTAAACAAGATCTTGACCTTCAACAAGCTGGGCGCCCCTGGGCTATACTTGCACTTTCTGAGTTTTCCTTTGAAAAAATCTTCATAAATTGATCATTAAAAACTCTGTTTCGATCACTGAAATGACCGTGTGCAATGAGAAACGCCGTCGTGAGATGCTCCTCCATCGTGAAAACTCTATTCTGAGTCTCTGCTTCAGGCTTTGTTCAATATAACTGACTTTGACTGACAAACTATTGACAAAAACTCCATGCTTGATATTACCCAAAACTGTGTTTTACAACATTTTAACAAGATTTAGACTTTTAAATACAAAATGCCTTGATGAAGCAAAAATTTTGGTTTTTGGTACAACAATATTCTATTTGTTTTGGGTATTAAGCGGAACCTTGTCTCTATTTCAGCATTGGAGGACAAGGGGTACCAAGTTGCATTTTCAGAGGGAAAAGTTCTTGCATGGCCAAAGAACTCAAGTATCAAGACTGCTCGGGTGATTGGAGCTTGTCATGAGTGTCTCCACAGACTTTGCACTCATCCACTTCAGGATTTGTTGCATGATTCATCAAGTTCGTGTGAACTTTGGCATAGAAGATTGGCTCACCTTCACTTTCGAGCATTACCTACCATGGAGAAGATGGTCACGGGCCTTCCGAAACTCAACCAGGAGCATGAAGGCACTTGCAGAGGTTGCACATTGGATAAGAATACTAAAGGTCCATTTCATAGTAGTGAAAGTAGATCTAAATGTATTCTATATCTTATTCATTATGATTTATGTGGTCCAATGTCTGTTGCTTCTTTGAGTGGTTTCTTGTATTACATTATTTTTATTGATGACCACTCTAGAAAGACTTGGATTTATTTCTTGAAATCTAAAGAATCTAAGGAAGTTCTTGAGAGGTTCAAAGAGTTTAAAGCTCGGGTTGAGAACTTATCCAGGAAGAGGATCAAAGTTCTAAGGTCTGATAACGGAGGAGAGTACATTTCCGGGAGCCTCCGTAACTTTTGCATTGAAACAGGGATTAAGAGGGAGTTTTGTGTCCCTTACAATCCTCAACAGAATGGTGTTGCAGAAAGGAAGAAAAGATCTATTGTGGAAGCAGCCAAAGCCATGATTCATGACCAAGATCTGCAAACCTTCCTTTGGGATGAAGCATCTAGGACAGTTGTTTATGTTCAGAATAGAAGCCCTCACCGCATTCTAGAGAACATGACTCCTAAAGAAGCATTCACAGGGGTGAAGCCGGAAGTAAGTCATTTAAGGATCTTTGGTTGTCTAGTATATGTTCATGTACCGAAAGATAAAAGACAAAGTTGGAACCTTCTAGCAAGAAGGGGATATTTGTAGGCTACAGTGAGTCTTCAAAAGCTTACAGAATATATATTCCAGGCCAAAAGTTGATTGAGATCAGTAGGGATGTTACATTTGAAGAGGATGTTGCATTCAAGAGATCTAAGGGCATCCACATGGAGATAGACAATGAAGATCAAGAGTCTCCTCAGGATATGGAAGTTGACCATACTCCTGAGATTCAGAGGGAGGCTACTGAACCTAAAGAAGATGATGATCCAGTCGAGCCTTTGGAACCTACTGATGGGCCTATAGACATTGTGATTGGTCGTAAGAGACCTCTTTGGGCCAGGCAAACAATGCAGGAGGCAGAAAGGTTTGCAGCCCCGAGAGGAACATTCAGAGAAAGTAAGAGACCTCGTAAGTTTTCCAACTATGTTGCATTGATGAGTCAAACCATTGAGTCAGAACCTTCCAGTGTTGAGGAAGCTACTAGTTAACAAGTTTGGAGAGATGCTATGGCTGAAAAGTATCAATCCATTCTCAAGAATGATGTTTGGGACATCGTACCTAGACCTGAAGGAAAATTTGTTGTTTCTTCAAGTGGCTCTTCAAGATCAAGCATGCGGTTGATGGGAGCATCGAGAAGTACAAGGCTAGATTCGTGGCTAGAGGACTCTCTCAGAAAGAGGGAGTTGACTATGAGGAAACTTTTGCTCCAGTTGCTCGTTATACTTCAGTCAGGACCATCATTGCTATTGCAGCATCTAAAGGATGGAAGATTCCCCAGATGGACGTAAAGACAACATTTCTGAATGGTGTAATTGAGGAAGAGGTATATATTAAGCAACCTGATGGCTTTGAGGTGCATGGGAAGGAGTCTCATGTTTGCAGGCTAAAGAAGGACTTGTATGGTCTTAAGCAGGCTCCTCGCGCTTGGTACGAAAGCATTGATCGTTACCTAATGGGCTTGGGCTTCTCCAAGAATGATGTTGATTCAAACCTATACTTAAAGTTAATTGATGGTGAAGCATTAATCTTGGTTCTCTATGTTGATGATTTAATTCTTACTGGAGAAAATCACCTCATTATCAAATGCAAGAAGGAGTTAGCTTCTGAATTTGAAATGAAGGATCTTGGTCTCATGCATTACTTCCTTGGCTTAGAAGTATGGCAGAAGCCAGATGAGATGATCCTAAGTCAAGGGAAGTATATTATTGACATTCTGAAGAGATTTGGTATGATGGATTACAAATCCATGTCTACACCTATGGAGACCAACTTGCATAAGTTAAAAGAGGCTGTAGCTAGTTCAAATCTGGTGGATTCTACTTTGTACAAGCAGTTGATTGGATCGTTAATGTATCTAGTCAATACTAAACCAAATATTTGCTATGCAGTGAGTGCACTTAGTCAGTTCATGTGTGAACCAAGGCAAATACATCTAGTTGCAGCGAAGCATATCCTGAGATACTTGCGTGGCACAGTTGGGTATGGCTTGAGATATTCTTCTGGTGTGGACTTGAAGCTGCATGGATATACTGATTCTAATTGGGTAGGGTGTGTTGCTGATCGGAAGAGCACTTCTAGATGTTGCTTCAGTTTGGGCTCTGCGATGATATCTTGGTGTAGCAGGAAGCAGTCTTTTGTGGCACTAAGTACAGCAGAGGCCGAGTATATTGCAGCTTGTGTGGCAGCCCGAGAAGCAGTGTGGCTTTGGAAGCTCCTTGCAGGATTGTTTGGACAATCAATGGAGCCTACTGTCATTCATTGTGATAATCAAAGTTGTGTGAAGCTTTCTGTCAATCCTGTGTTTCATGACAGAACTAAACATGTTGAGATCAAATACCACTATATCAGAAATATGGTAGAGGAAAGCGATCCAATTGAAGTATATCAGCACTGATGAGCAGATGGCAGACATTCTCACCAAGCCTCTCTCCAGAATTAAGTGTGTACTTTCGAGACAAGCTTGCTATGGTGGAGAATGAAGCCCTAGCTGAGAAGGAGCCTTAGTATCAGTGATCTTCTTTAATGCATTTCTCTCTGTGAGAGGGATTTGAGGTGCAAGCCCTTGTTAATGCATTTCTCTTTGAGAAAGATTTGAGGTGAAAGCCCTTGTTTCCACCCTCTGGGAGTAGCCATGGTGGATGTCATGTGTGTGACTCCATGACAACATGACGTGAGAGTCTGTGATGATTTTCTTGTACTTGTGTTTTCACCCTCTAGGAGTAGCCATGGTGAATGTCACGATGAGGTGACGACATCACATTCAGTGATGAGCACTTGTGCACATTTACCATTCATGGGAGTAGCCATAATGGTTGATATCAAAATGAGGTGATATGGTTCTTCTCCACATATGGGAGTAGCCATTGTGGTTGACATCACAATGAGGTGATATGTCTTATACAGCTAGAAGTATCCTCCCTAGTTGAGAGAGAGTGTTGATGTTATTGAGCAGCATCAGGATTATCTTCCAGCCGATCTCCTTTGCATTGATGGATAAATTAAATAATAGCCTTTGGCTATTTAATTTATGATGATAACGGTTATGAGGAGGCGCCTCATTTATTTTATGTTTATCTAATTTCTTGAAGCCGACTTATCATCCGCCACCTTGAAGTGTTGCGAATTCTTTTGAGGCCGACCTCTTGTATATTGGAGTCACGACTTTTGAAGAAGGCCAACTTGAAGTATTGAGGAGTCACGTCCTCTCCCTTTCTCATGTATATATACCCGATGGTTATTCATTGTATTCATTCATTCAAGAGATTCATCGTAGTTCGATATCCATAGTGTGAGTTAGAGTAGTGAGAAGTTTATCAAGTGCAGATCGATATATCTGTTGAAGGCTGAGTTATATCATTGCTGTGTTAGCATCAGATTGTGGTGCTCATTCTTGGCCTTAATATCGGCCTCTCTGTATAGGAGACATTCATTGTTATTCAATATATAAGTGATATATTGTTGCTGGATTTTTCTCCTTCAAGTGTAGGGTTTTCCCAGGGTATATGCTGTGTTATTGTGTCTGATTTTGAATTAAATTTTGTCTATCTAATCTGATCATAAAAAAAAAAAAACTAACAGGTTTCACCATAAACTTAGGATTAAATAGTCTGGATCCATTTTGGTTCCTAACTAAACCTAAATATAGCAAAATCTGTAGAGTCTAACCTAATACTTCACTCACAAAAAAATCAATATTACCAGTTAACAACCTATTAAAGAGTTTAATAATTGATGTGAAATAAGATTTTCCTTTTCACACATCGTTACTAGTTTAAAAAAATCTTATCAATTAATAAACTGTCGGAAACACTGGATCTTACCAGTTAATGAAGGGTAGTTTATATTTATAATATTATATGGTTGCCATCTTACACATCCCCATTTACGAACTCAAAATTCTTATTGCATATGCCACAATACCAATGCAATGTAATGTAATCACTAATAAGTAATATGGACATAAATGAGAAAATCTTTATTCCACAATTCATGGGCTAAAATCTTATTTTTATTTTCTCTTTGTATCTTTATGCTATTTAAATGCCTTTAAGTTTAAAAAACAGCAGGTTTTTCTCTTTTTCATTTTGCTTTTTCTAGTTTTTTGAAAATTCGATTTTTTCCTAGTTATTTGAAAAAATCTTGTACTTTTGGTTTGCTGGAGTTTTCCCCAAAAAAAAATTGCTGCTATGATTTAAATAATAGTAATTAATAAAAAATGTTTTATAAGTCCAATAAGAAATTGATGATCTTAGGGAACAATAAAAAGCATCATCATAGTTTGTTACGAAGATGATGTACACAGTAGATTTGATATTAGTTCTCATATTTGTACAGATATGACCAAGTATATGTATGTCTTTGATGAGTAATGGAGAGTTGTCCCCCCAGTTTGTATGTTATATGTGGAGATAATGTACATTAAATATGCAGAAAATTATAAGTACCATGCCTTCAATAAGCTGTTGCAAGAAATCTTAAATAGAAAATTACAAATGCATCCATCTACCATGATAGCAATCTAAAAACTATTTACTATCACTTATCCAGATAGTAGGAAATTTTTTGATGCAATCTAGATATGGGGGTCTTACCAAACAACCAAAATCTAGCAACCAACAATACATTTTTCACACAACAACAAATTACTTGGAATTTATTTCAAATCTAAAAACAGAGAGTCTTTATAGCAGTCCCAAGGAGTACAATCAGATACCAATTTCAATAGAAATCTCCTTCTAGAACTTCCAAAAGCTCCCTATAGATTACAACTTTCCTTTATACTTTAGTCTCAGAGGAAATTATATCGTTGCAAGATTGAAAGCTACAAGTAACTGAAGTGTTGCACAAAGAAGAAAATCCAATTCAAGCAGGAAACTCCACATGTCCAATTCGCTAATGGGACTCCACAAATATCCAGTTCAAGCAGGAAACTCTGCATGTCCAATTCGCAAACAAGATTCCACAAATATCCATTTTGTAGAGATACAATGTCCATCCAAACAGAATTGTTATAACTTGTTCTTAAGTCAAGTTCACTTGTAATCCCACTCCATACTTCGCTGACATCATCATTACATCATCTTGCCAAAGTGTAGCATCCATTCGAATAGGATTGATAAAACTTGTTCAATAGTCAGGTTCACTTGAAAAATCCCACACTTTGTACATCACTAACATCATCATTACATCATCTTGTGGAAGTTTGGCATCCATCTAAACAAGATTGTTATAACTTGTTCGATAGTCAGGTTCACTTGAAAAATCCCGCACTCTATACATCACTCACATCATCATTACATCATCTTGTAGAAGTTCCTTTGCTTATTGAATGGAACCTTTAATAGAAAGATGTTTGGTTCAGTTGCATTTGTCTGCAGAATATATAATTATGACATCATCATTTGCCAAGTGACCATCACCCCACAATGATATCATGCTAACATCATCATTTGCTTGTGTCATGCTGACATCATCATCAGAACAATTCATTGAACCAGTTATCATAGCTTAAAAAGTTCAATTCATTTGATCTTTCTTGCAAATTCAATTGGACCAAAAGTTTCCACAAAACATTCACGATCGGAACTATTCATCTAAATCAGATATCAAAACTTATAGGTTTAGTTCACTTAACTTTCCCACAAAACCCAATTGAACCTAAAGTTCCCACATAACATTCACCATCAGAACTATTCATTTGAACTAGATATCAAAACTTACAGGTTTAGTCCACTTGAACTTTCTCGCAAATCCAATTGACCCTGAAGTTCCCACAAAACATTCACCATTGAAACTATTCATCCAAACCAGATATCAAAACTTACAAGTTCAGTTCACTTGAACTTTCCCGCAAATCCAATTGAACTTGAAGTTCCCACAAAATAGCTAAATGTGGAAAATGACTTGGAACGGATTGCAAGGAAATAGCTTGGAGCCAGTTGGGAAATGACTTAGTACTAGTTGTGGGAAAATGCCTTGGAACCAATCATAAAGAGATCCGGTTCCACATTGAAGTTCAGCAAATATCAAGTTAGAGACTAAAACTTCACATTTGCATAATTTAGCCATTTTTTATCCAACCTTCACCAAATTGAAACTGCAAGTACCCATACAGCCCTTCTACAAGGTGATACCCTTAACTTGACTGGTTTGAATCTGAAAATTCTCCTAAAGCAACTACCAAAACCACTAAATACAACAAAACTGAACTGAAATTGAAAACAAAGCCTGAAATATTTTTGGTTGATATAGGATTGCTTGTGAGCTCGAGTGCTCCTGCACCAATTTTCAAAGCAAATTCTAATAAGGCAAACTCTGGACTTTACAATCAAGCAGTCCAATGTAACCATGGACCTACAAGCATTGAGAGATCTTTTCCTTCTCAATTGAACTTGACCACAATCTATAGAAGTCATTGATTGGCATTATTTAGCTTCCTTACTAGAGATCATAACAAAGCTGGGTTGCAAGATCCCATCGTTAAATTAGGGTGCACCATCCATGAACCCAACAACTTTCCAATGTTGTTAATCAATGACTAGCTGCATCTAGCAAAATGTGCCTTTAGAAAAAGCTTTGCTACAACTGTAGGATATAAACTAAAAACATATATTCATATAAATTAGACAAATGCCAGCAAGGTTAATCATGGAAGAATATAAAAGAAAAGAAATAAATTTCTCCCATCATCTATATTAAGTTTCCTTTGATACAGATAAGCATGACACCCTATTCTAGAATCAGAAATGAGTTAGACAATGCAACAGCAAACATTAAAATGCAAAAAAGACAAATATACTTTTTTAAAAGTCCAAAAAGATGAATGAAACTCTTCAGACCAAAAAATGTAGAGAACTCACATAGTCAACATCTCCAGAGTTTTTGAATCTTCGACCAATTACACCGTGCAATTCTGGAAATTCCTCCAAAGCATACAGCATTGGAGCTGTCACAATTCCCTGATAATAAATGGAAGCATCCATGTGTGTTACAATATGAAATAAAGCAGTAAAATATTCTGATATAAGGTCCAGTGTATTGTGCAATTGTATACTGTTAAAAGGAATGCTAGCAAGATTCAATTGTGGCATTTGCAATGTAAATTTTCAAAAAGGTAGATCAGTATACAATTATGTCCACATGACCAACAAAGGAGAGAGACTTATATTTGTATATGGAGGTTGGTTGACTAGTGCAACCTGAGTTGGCCTGATGCTTAAGGTGCATGTACTCCACAGAGAAGGCACAAGTTCGATTCCAGAGATGAATAGAGTATGTACACCTCATTGAACAATATATAAGGTAAATGGAAAAACCCTTGCAGGCTTCCAAAAGGAGGGTCTCATACACAAATTGGTATCTTGCTTGGCAGTGACCAAAAAACCACCTTTACCTTCGCCTTTTCTAGACCCTCTAAAATCGATATATTCTTGAAGTTGAAACTATTTTCCATAAATTATTTATTGAAAAAAGAGAAAAGTGCCAATTTATATTTGTGTGGGATGATTTCCCTTGTTACAGAAGTATTGTAGCAAGTTGTTATAACTTGCTACAATGATTATGTGGTTGTAATTATTATGCATGCACCTGTGCTCAAAATGTAGCCACGGCTAATATTCTCTAGGGTGATGCACTGGATTGCATTACAATAAATAATTTGAAAGCGATGGAAGCAGCATGTAGAACCTAAGCAATATAACAGAAAAGTGGAACCAAAAAGCATGTTCATAGGGACTAACCATGGATGACCAATAAAACACACACACACACACACACACACACACACACACACACTCACAGCATGCATGCATGCACACATACACACCTGTACAATATAACATAAAAGTGAAACCATAAAGCACGTTCATAGGGACTAACAATGGATGATCAATAAAACATACACACACACTTGCAATCTGCATACATGTGCACACACAGCATCTCTCTCTCTCTCTCTCTCTCTCTCTCTCTCTGTGAGAGAGCGAGAGAGAGAGAGAGTTTACCATTATAGGGTATTAAAAATTCCTTTCATGATTTTTTGTTATACTAGATTTTAGTAATAATTATTCTTATTACATTTTATTTTGTTTATAATACTCAAGTTCCTTTCTAAGACAACTCAGCTTGGAGGAGCCCAACAATAAGAGGATAGCCATGATTGTTAACTTCCAAATCAAATTTTGCAGTGAAGATTTAGACTGGATTTTAGTATTAAATTATTTATTACGTCTTTTTTTTAATAAAATTTTAGTTCCTTTCTAAGACATCTTGGCTTTGAGGAGCCCAACAATAAAAGGATAGCCACAATTGTTGTCAACAACAATAACTTTGAAATCAAATTTTGCAGTGAAGATTTAGACAAATTGCATTGAATCCTCACTTTGTTAGATCTTACAAACCAATCTTGACTACAAGACATTAAAAGCTGTCATTATCCATGTTGATCCCAGGGGTTTCCACACAGAACAGAACACAAACCAATTATAGAATGAATCTATCTAATCAACTTTGCTAATTATAATGAGTATGCAATGAAATGTGAAAAATAATTGCAGAATTAACACTTCAGAACCAAAAAAAAAGGGATAACAAAACAGAAATAGCTCTTCCATTCATCATGAGCATGGCATTATACATATGTACAGATGCTGGATGAAACCAAAACTGTATAATCATGTTGTTCAAGCCCAAAGATGGATTACTTAGAATTGAGAATGTGTTACACAGAATGGATTTTGTACTAAGTCCAACCTTCTTAGTCAAAACCACGGTGATATGAATTATAGAATCTTGAATCAGTTACAAGATGGAATGGTTACAAGACCCATTCATATCCTGATCATTTCAATTTCCTCAACCAGTTATTGATTTAGAAGATGAGGCACTTCTTGGTCAATTACTGAAGGCATGCTCTATTGATGCCCTCACATTATCTCATTGTGCATATGAAACCTGACAAGATTATGTGCACCACATAAATTTACTCATAAATGTTGTATAGTTTGCAGGTTGCTAAGTAATAGAGAGAACCCACTGCAAGCTGTATGTTATGTGAATCCCACCCAATCGTGCTCCAATCAATAGATATATTATATACATGTCCTTGTGTGTATAGTCTAGAGGTTACTTTTCATATGTAGTCTCCCATCAATTCAAATTCCTTTTCAATTATAATATGCTGGACTAGAATTGAATATTTATCTATAAACCTATTGTTATTCTAGTTGGATTCACTTCCACCTCACGTGTTTTTGTTATTTGGTTATATGTTGACCAAATGCTTATATGGGTTGTGAACTAGCATACCCAATATCATGGATCGATGACTAGTTGCTGGTTAATATATTCCCACCTTTGAAAATATTTCACCAATTTATCCTTACACAAGTTCATGTTCTTTGCTACATTTGCATCCTAGTCCTTGATATTAGCATTTCAAACCAATAAAATATTTCTATGAGCGAATTAAACATGTTTTCAAAACAAAAAAATTATTTTGTTGGCAATTAAAACCTGTTTTCAAACCAAAAAATATATTTTCATTGGCGAATTAAACCTATTTTCAAACCAATAAAAAAAAAACATTGGCAAATTAAACATAATTTCAAACCAATAAAAAAATTCATTGGCGAAATAAACTAGTATGCCAATAAAAAATCATAGCATGGATGGCGAAAATATCAAATGCTATATATTGTTCTATTCCACAGTATTATCTACCATAGTAATTTCATCTAAAGATAATGCAATGAAGTTTGACTCTTTTATTTTCTCCTTTAAATCTTGCTTTTCCACCACAGCAAGATAGCTTTCCCATTCCCATCCAACGTTTATTGACCAATGTATGCTAGGAAAGTTAGGAACACCCAAGAAAGATAATAATTTAAAATATTCTAGGTAATGTGTCACAGGACACCCTCTGGACAAAATATGAAAAACAACACTCATCTGAACAATTTTTGCCAGTTGTGCTCTTGCCATTATTTTTCCAAATTGAGCCTCAATTGTACCTCCACATGCAGCAAGCTTCACCATCCTTTGCATATACTCATCATATTCCAGGACATACTTAACATGAAGACATTCTTCCTTTGATTTCCATCTTACTACTGATTTTTCCATTCCATCTATGATTTGTTTTTCATAAACTTTACTGATATGCTTTTCTATAGTGTCAAGCTTTAGCTGCAACTACTTGTCTCATTTACATTTCCAACTATAAATCTTACACTTGCATTCTATTGGAGGTTCATCTTTGTTTGCATTCTCCACTGGTTCAATGAATGGGTACTTTGATACCCAATCAATCTGAAAATTCCTTGTCATTCCCCACTCACGCCTCGTTTTCTATTTGGCTTTTATTTTCTTGCTACCAACATCATCTATGGTGCCAGCATTTTCATCCAAGTCAATTATATCATTCTGGCTAACCAAGGTATCCCTTGGAACATCTTCTACGGTATTGCCATCCTCATCTGACTCAATTAACTCAATCCCACCTTCCGGTGAGGTATTGTGAATGCCTTCTTTATTAATATTTGGTGCAAGAGTTGATGATGTAGCTCCATCTTGATCTGATGGATTAGAAACATTGCCAATTCCAAAGTAAGACTTTATGGTAACTCTACGTTTTGGGTGTTTTGATGGCCTCCCAATCCCTTCATCACTCTAAGGAGTCTTACCCTTGTTACACTTGCTACTCGACATCTTGATCTCTCACTTCGAATAAAAACTGGAAAAAAATGTCTTCTTGTTTAAGGACATAAAATATAGATCCCATCCCCTACTCACTATCATCTCTAAGATTATGGAAAAGAGATAAAAAAATCTTATCACACTATGAAAAAAATGATCACTTACCTTTAGGTTTTCATTGACTTGCTATTCGTTAATGCAGGAATGCCTGTGTGTAAGTTTATAACTTGCCTACGATCAAGATTCCAAGTCCAACTTCTAAATTGAGAGCTCACAAGTTCATAACTAAACAAAATGTGTAAGAGTAAATCAAAGTTTCGATTGTATTTATATCAATCCATATTGGGCGAAATTCCGCGGGATTTTTAAATGGTATGGTAAAAATTTGGTGAATCCCGCATGATTATACAACAATTCATTTAAGTGTTGGGCGAATCAAACCTTGACAGAACACATACGTTGTAATTTTCAAGGCAATTATGGCCATACGATTAGCATGGAGGTGTCATGTTAGTTGGTGAAATGTGTCCTCAAATGTAATTATTTTTTAGTGTTATTGGTTAAATGGGTCCTCATAAGCAACTATTTGTAAATTTTAATTGACGAAATGGGTCCTCACGCGCAGTGAACATTTAATGGTGTTGGTGATACGTGTCCTGATACACAATGTTGTTTTAATAGTATTGGCGAATATGTAGGTGATTTAAGACATGCTTTCGAGATTCTAGGCGAAAATATTAATCGGTCCATTTGAAACGTGTAGTTTGTTATGGCGAAAATATTACTTAAATATGCCTCATAAAATAAACTAATGGCGAATGGAAATGCATTGGACTGATAATTCGTAAAGTCCAGGCGATTTGGCCACCCTATTGGTTGTGATTTATTTGTCGATTTCGACTTAGCCGATATGTACTATTCGCCAATTGGCAAAGATTCGCCACTAAAAAATTCTCTGTTTGTTAGTTAAATTGTGATTATGTGGGTGAACATAAGAAAGCCCTACAATTATAATCTTCCTTACCATCTCCTTATAATCAGGGGAAACATCGACATAAATAATTTGGCAACCGGATAACCTACATCTACTCAACTTTGTTAGGATATTTAGGTTAGGTGAGTAATAAGACTCACAAGCCTTCTAATATTTTAATGAGTTGTAATATTTTGGCTTCTCATTAAATGGGGCACCACCCTTGAAGGAATCTATGGGATTCCCTGTAAAACACAAAATTTCACTTGGAAGGTTGGGTATGACATGGAGGTTAATTGGTAAGATCATGATGAAGGGAGTTACAAAAGCATCTAAGAAAAAAGGGAGTTACATTAAAGTTGGATATTTTTGGAAGTTGAAAAGTCACAATTTGAGCATCCATTTTGAGACACTTGGGCATATAGATTTGAAGCTCCTTCTCTATTTATTGTAAGCTCATTTTGGCTGAGGAAGTGAGAAGATTGTGTAGGGAAATATTGTCAAAAAGCTCTACTAAAACTTCAAAATCTGGGTGTAGAACTTTAAAGTGCATAAATTCACATTGAATTAATCTTTGGATTGAGCTAAAATATGGTGACACTGAATTTCTTGTTAGATTTTCTACTCAAAAGGGTTTTTCCCAAAATAAATCTGTTTTTTTTAATGTTGACACTAATTTCAGATTTTCCTATTCATTGTTTTAATCTTCATCAGATAAGTTGTCATTTGAAATCTGCACTGAACCATTGATCATGAAGTTAATACAGTTGTGGGTTTCTGCATTTGATAGCTTTTTTTAGTATTGAACGCCCTGATATCCTTACAAATATTGCAAGTTTTGTGTTGTTATTAACATGCTGCTAACACTTAATGTTAAAAATGTTAAAATTCAGCACATGATATGCAAATTTTGCACTCTAGCATTTGAACAAAATTCAAATGTCTCAACCTTCAATCAAACCCGCAGCCGAATTGCCTTACATTCAATACACAGTAAATTTGAAGTACAAAAACCTAAAACAATAAACTAAAATTAGAGTCAGTGCAATTTGTCAAAGAAAATATTATTCTAAAATTTCAATGTACAAAATAGTGATGCTAAGGGTTAATAAATAACATATTGTAGTGTCAGAAAATGTACTTCTTTACATTTTCACACTATGTTTGGATCCCTTAATTAATTGGACTTAATTAAGCCTCTACTTGGCCCTATTATGCATCTACAAGCCTAATTAATTGCAATTTCCAAAAGGGGAATCATGATTTAATTAATGCAATTATCATTTTTAACACCCCAAAATGAATAGGTCCTGGCAATTTAGGTCAAGAGTCCCCTTTAGTTGCTTAATTCAAGTTTTCAATATGTTTTTGGCGGCCTTTTTATGATCCCAAATTCAATTTCAAATGTCCGCTTGTAATGTTTAATTTTCAAGAAATTAAAAAATCACGTATAAAAGCAAGGTCTTTTTATCAATTCAAATTCTAGAAGCAAGCTAGAAATTCATGAGTGCAGAAAGTATAGCAAAGATTATTGTCAAAGATGTTCAAAAGCAAATTTCTCAAGCAATTGTTGCAGAATTCAACATCTCAAGCATCATGTCAAAGTTATCAAGCATCAAGCAAGTTTTTGGAGCTAACATTGTGATGTAGGTTTCAAGCATTCAAGTCAAGATTCAAGCATCAAGATCAACATCCAATCAAGCCATTTCATGCAAAATCAAGACCTTGGAGAGATGTACTAAGTTTCACTCCTTCAAGGGTTTCAAACCAAAGATTAGGTGAGTTGCAACATAGCAATTGTTCATTCATCATTCCTTCCATGTTTCACTGTTTCATTTCAAGGTTTAATTACCAAAACAGGGTTTGACCAAGGCAAACCCCCATTCACCAAAAACAAACAATTTTTCCCTCTTGTGTGTTTTGCAGATCTTATGTTGAAGAAGGATTGAAGATCTATCAAAAGAGCAAAATTGCAAAAGTTGTCAACATCGTCGTCAAGCCATGGAAACTCATTTTCAAAATTTAATTCTGAATTCCCGACTAAAAACCAAAGGAATTGGGAGTGCAAACCAAGGATCAGAGGACTGTGAAAGCAGATTTTCAACCCCTATAGCAAGACCTATTCGCCCTTGGGTGAATGAGTCCTAGGAGGACACCAGCACAGGCTTTTTGTGACAAGTGCATAAAATCCTTTCCTTCTCAAATTTGTTGTTATTTTGCTAGTT
Source organism: Sequoia sempervirens (assembly GCA_007258455.2). Lineage (NCBI taxonomy): Eukaryota > Viridiplantae > Streptophyta > Pinopsida > Cupressales > Cupressaceae > Sequoia > Sequoia sempervirens. The sequence continues at coordinate 316,047,291 of VDFB02086081.1, forward strand.
TTGTATAATTAAGGTTTAATTTAGATGTTTCATGTGTTACATTGCATAATTGCATTCATTTGGTATTTTTCATTCATCTCCCAAAAGTGCAGTTCAAGTTGATTTACCCCGTCCTAAGTCATCAATGTCCTCAACCTCCATGGGAGGCTCTTGAGGCTTAAAGGACCATGCATTCTCATCAAATTTAACATCTCTACTCACTACCATTTTTCTTTGTGATGAAACAATAAATTTTGTAAGCCTAGAAAATTCACAATAACCTATTAGAAAAATGGTAGAGGAATAGTTATAATGGAAGCTTTAACAAATTACAGTAAACCAAATTATGCAGTGTAAACCATATGGAGATTTAAACAACTGTAAAACAATGAAAATGCAAAGAACAGAAAGCACAACACATAACACAATGTTTAACGTGGAGAAACCCTTTCGGAAAAAAACTCCACCAAAGAAGAGATGAATAGCTTGTATTAACAAATATGTTTACAATACATCCACTCTAACTCCTCTTCAATTCGGCAACATCTGTGTACCTATAAAACATCTCATAGTGTCTCCAACTCAACCCCTCAATATATAGACTCATGGGGGCTCAAAATACCACCATAAAACATTACCATGGGTCAAAAAAGGGTTTGGAAATACCATGGTAAAAATCCATTCAACCCCTTACATGCTAAACATGGTCTCTTACATGACATTACACCTTCTTACAAGATGTCATAAGAATCACTATAAAATAGAAGATGCTCTTACATGCGTCATAAACCATCGATAGCTATGCAAAGATTCTCTTACACGTGTCATAGATGATTCTCACGTCCAAAATGATATCCCCCACTTGTAGCCCTTACAGTTGTCATAGAATCCGTCATAACATCCTTAAAAATAGGCTTTCCATGTTATACCGCTAAGTGGGCATCTTTTGACAACTAATAACTTATTTTTCAAGGCACCAACATGTGGAAAAAGTGCCAACTCAAAATCTGACCCTTTTTCATGGAGCACAAATATTTAATAACATAAATGATTTTTATCCATGGGAAAAACTAAAGTAATAATAAATAAATAACTTAGGAATTGCCAAGGTTGAGACACCTTAATTCCCAACATTCTCTCACTTGTCGAATACCTTGCAAGAGCTAGGGAATCACACCATCATGGAATCAACTAGGTACAAGTAACAAGGCCCATGGCCTTCCTGCACCAAGTAAATTTCTCTGTGCTCACAGGATTGGTAAGAACATCTAAAACATTCTCCTGTGTGTCAATCTTTTTCACCTCAATCTGACCATTAGCAATCAACTCACGAACAAAATGATACTGAATATCAACATGTTTAGTTCGAACATGATACATCGGATTCTTAGCCAAATGAATTGCACATTGACTATCACAGTTAACCTGAACAATATCGCAATCAAAACCAATACCTATACACAACCTTTGCAACCAAATTGCCTCCTTAGAGACATGAGTAGCAGCCATATACTCTGCTTTAGTGGTGGATAAAGCAATTGTATCCTGCCTTTTACTCATCCAACTCACTGCTCCTCCAAACAAAGTAAACACAAAGCCACTGGTGAACCTTCGACTATCCAAGTCACTTGCCCAATCTGCATCAACAAATCCCTGTATGTCCAATGACTTGACCACATTATCAGTACCATGATAAAGCAAACAGTAATCAGAAATACCTTGCAAATATCTAAATACCCTCTTAACAAAAGTCCAATGCTCTTTACCCGAGTTAAACATAAACCTACTTAGAACTCCCACTGCTTGTGCTATATTTGGTCTAATGCAAACCATTGCATACATCAAACCACCAACGACACTAGCATAAGGAACCTTAGACATATCCTCAATATCATCCTCAGAATTAGGACACATATCCAAGCTCAACTTAGTACCAACTGGAAATGGAATACTAACTGGCTTATAGTCATGCATATTAAATCTCTGCAAAATGGTATCAACATACTTACTTTGATTCAACCAAAGCTTTTTGTTACCACGATCTCTTATGATTTCCATTCCAAGAATGTATTTTGCAGCCCCCAAGTCCTTCATATCAAATGTGTCAGAAAGCTATTTTTTGAACTCACCAATCATCACCTTATTGTTACCAATAAACAACATATCATCAACATACAAGATAATAATTAGGATTTGATCATCAATAACCTTAATGTACACACAATGATCCTCTTTGCTCCTAAGAAAACGCAACTTTAAAGCAAAAGCATCAAACTTCTGATACCACATCCTGGGTGACTGTTTCAACCCATACAAAGATCTTTTTAACCTGCAAACCAAATTTTATTTTCCCTTCACAACAAAACCGTCAGGTTGTCGCATATAAATCTCCTCCTCAGGATCCCCATGCAAAAAAACAATTTTAACATCCATTTGTTCTATCTCAAAATCACAAGCAGCAGCAATAGATAACAAGAATCTAATAGAAGTTAATTTAGTGACAGGAGAAAAAATTTCACCAAAATCAACTCCCTCTCTCTGGGAGTAGCCCTTAGCCACTAATCTGGCCTTAAACCTTTCCAAGTGACCATATGCTCCAAATTTCTTTTTAAATACCCATTTACATCTGATGGGCTTTCTTCCTTTGGGAAAATTAGCAAGATCCTAGGTGTTACAATTTTCCAATGCCATCATCTCCTCTTGCATAGCCTGCAACCAAGACTTATTTTCCTCTGAAGAGAGAGCCTCCCTATAAGATCTAGGTTCATTGTCAACACTTAATAAAGCAAATATACAACGGAAATCAGGTGGGCTATACCTGTCGACTGGATTCCATTGTCTTGTGGATCTTCTGAGAATAGGAGTATGAGGCTCTTTTTCTTGACTTTCCTCAACCTCTTCCTGATTTTCTTCATCATGTTCTTCAGTTTGATCAATAACTTCATCTGATTCCTCATCTTCTTCCTCCTCATCGAATCCATCTCTTTGTTCTTCTCGAGGTGCATCTTCTTGCTTAATTTCAAAATGCATACTCTTTCCCTTATCCTTTTCCTTCGATTGTTTAGGTACAAAAATAACGCTAAGCTCCCTGAGAATCACATCTCTAGAATAGATACTTTTCTTGGTTAGAGGATTCCATAGCTTATAACCTTTAACATTATCACCATATCCAATGAAAATGCACTTTTCAACTTTAGGATCTAGCTTAGTCCATTTTTTTTAGGCACATGAACATAAGCTTCACAGCCAAATACCCTTAAATGCAAAACAAAAGGTTTCTTAACTGTCCACATCTCATAAGGTGTTGTTTCAAGAGCTTTACAAGGAGATCTATTAATCAAGTAACAAGCAGTACTTACAGCTTCTGCCCAAAAGCATCTATCAAGCCACGAACCACTTAACATGCTTCTAGCTCTTTCCATAATTGTTCGATTCATCCTTTCTGCCACTCCACTCTATTGAGTAGTGTAAGGAGTAGTTTTCTATCCAACAATTCCTGCATGCTTACAAAATTCATCAAATTCCTTAGAACAGTATTCCCCACCATTATCAGACCTTAATACCTTAATTTTGTAATCTGATTGCTTTTCGACTAAGGCTTTAAATTCCTTAAACTTAGTGAAAACTTCAGATTTATGTCGCATAAAATATAACCAGGTAGACCTTGTAACATCATCGATAAAGGAGACAAAACATCTAGATTTCCCAATTGATTCAACATCCACAGGACCAAACACATCCGTATGAATTAATTCCAATTTAACTTTAGATTTTGTACTGCCATAAGGAAATGATTTTTGTTTTGTTTACCAAACACACAATGTTCACAAAAATCAAAACTCTCATCAGAATAGGATAAACCATCTAACAACTTTTTATTCAAAATAGACTTTAAAGCAGTCTCACTTATGTGACCCAATCTGTGGTGCCACAACATACAAGTATTTTCAGATTTTTTAGTTACATATGTAGAGAAAAGTAGTAACTTCCAACTTAAACAAGGTTCCTTTCCTTGAGTTTACAAAAGTACTAACTTCCAACTTAAACAGGGTTCCTTTCCTTTTTCCTCTTGCTATCACCAAATTCCCTCTTACCAATCCCTTCCGACAATCGAGTATGAGATGTTATCACCGAGGTAGATTCACCTCCATAATATTTTTCATATGTGGTAAACCACTTCTTATGAGGAGTCATATGAAACGAGCATCCTGAATCAATTAACCATTTTTCATTAGTCATAACCTGAAGACAAGAAATCAAAGCTTCATCACCTGAGTTCGAAGATTTCTCTGTGGAGAAATCAACTTGTTTCTTTGCATTTCTGCATTCCTTCTTCACATGTCCTCTTTTCCCACAGTTCCAACACTTCCCTCTATTCTTCTTTCCAAGAGTTTTAGATCTGCCCTTAGACTTGTCCTTGGGCCCATTCTACTCTCCTTTAGACCCTCTTTCTTTAGGCCTTCCCCTTACGTTGAGAGCATCACTTGTACTATCCATTGCTTTTTTCCTCATTTCCTATGAAATTATCCCAAGATTCAGGTAAAGAACAAAGAAGCATAATACACTTATCTTCTTCTACTTTGACATCAATAGAGGCTAATTAACTCAAAACCAAATTAAAAGAATTTAAATGCTCGGCTATAGATTCACCTTCCCTCATCTTAAGAGAAAACACTTTTCGCTTCAAGTAGAGTTTGTTTACCAGACTTTTCACTTGATAGATTTCACCTATCTGGTTCCACAAAGCATATGCAGCCTTTTTCGATGACACATTCAGGAGAACAGAATCAGAAAGACAATGCCTGATAGTACCTTGTGCCTTTTTATCAATCTTCTCCCAATCTTCATTACTCATTTTCTCGGGTTTCTTTTCATTTGTTGCAGCTACCCATAGATCACGTTCTTCAAGAAGATCCTCCATTTTCAGCTTCCACAACACAAAACAACTCCGTTAAAATTTTCAATATCCAAACGGTTAGAAGTTGCAGCCATGGTTAAACACAAAATACTGCCAAAAACAGCTCAACGAAACTCCCACTTAAACTCAAAAAACCTTTGTTCTACCACCCAGAACACAGAACTGGCCAAGCTCTAATACCAAATGTTAGAAAAACGGTAGAGGAATAGTTATAATGGAAGCTTTAACAGATTACTGTAAACCAGATTCTGCAGTGTAAACCATATGGAGATTTAAACAACTGTAAAACAATGAAAAATGCGAAGAACAGAAAGCACAACACATAACACAGTGTTTAATGTGGAGAAACCCTTTCAGGAAAAACTCCACCAAAGTAGAGACGAATAGCTTGTATTAACAAGTATGTTTACAATAAATCCACTCTAACTCCTCTTCAATCTAGCAGCATTTGTGTACCTGTAAAACATCTCATAGTGTCTCCAACTCAACCCCTCAATATATAGACTCATGGGGGCTCAAAATACCACCATAAAACATTACCATGGGACAAAACAAGGTTTCGAAATACCATGGCAAACATCCATTCGACCCCTTACATGTTAAACATGGTTTCTTACATAACATTACACCTTACAAGATGTCATAAGAATCACTATAAAATAGGAGATGCTCTTACATGCATCATAAACCAGCAATACCTATGCAAAGATTCTCTTATGTGTGTCATAGATGATTCTCACGTCCAAAATGATATCCCCTACTTTTAACCCTTACAGTTGTCATAGAATCCATCATAACATCCTTAAAAATAAGTTTTTCATGTTATACCACTAAGTGGGCATCTTTTGACAACTAATAACATATTTTTCAAGGCACCAACATGTGGCAAAAGTGCCAGCTCAAAATCTCATGCCCCTTTTGATGGAGCACAAATATTTAATAACATAAATGATTTTTATCCATGGGAAAAACTAAAGTAATAATAAATAAACAACTTAAGAATTGTCAAGGTTGAGACACCTTAATTCCTAACATAACTCACAAAGACACCCTTGAGGATAGAGGGTTCAAACTTGGTCATTTTCTCTTTCGCTAAATGAATATAAACAAGACTTCCAAACACATAAAAGTGAGAAACGTCAGGTTCTCCCTAGTGAAGGCTTCTTATGGAGTCTTGTCCTTCAACACCTTATGAAGGCACTTATTTAATAAAATAATATGTATAGTGCACAGTTGCATGCTTATGCCCAAACAAACATGAATAGATCTAAGGCATAATTCACAGACTTAGCAATCTCTATGATGGACCTATTCTTTCTTTCTACAACCACATTTCACTAAGCGTTTGACAATGAGCTCCCTCTTGATCCTTGCATGTAAGAGACCTGGTGTCTTTGGTCCCCAATCTATACTGAATAGTAAAGTTTTGTTGAGTTTGATGTTTTGTGGTTGGTTTCAATGATTTTTGCATATAATGTTTTTGCTGGTTTTTAAATCAAAATGATGCCAGATAATGAAAAAGCAATGAAATTCACTAATATTTATGCACAATTGACACCCATGAGCTGCAATCGCCTTTATTATTTCAAATATCTGATTACAATATTGAAAGGCAAACATGCAAAGTTAAAAGCAACTGTATTTTGAATTAAAGAACCTGATTTTATTCGCAGCCAAGCATAATCAGCTGAAGATGGTCAAACATCATTGCCAATACCCCTACAATGGAGCGATCCAAGCCCTAGATGAAATCGATGCAAGGTATGGATTGTATGAGCAAAATCGTGGCTTTCTAGTCTGCAGCCGAACCTGGCAAAGTCACTTCCAAACTGATTTCTATTGCAGCAATTAATGTATTTCTGATCTGCAACTAATAAACCTTCAAATGCTGCTCCAAACCCTTGTATTAGCTTCTCTTAAATGCCTCAACACTGTAGCTTTTACTATAGCGATCACTGTAGTGATTACTATTCACGTGCACTGTAGCGATTACTGTAGCGCGGGTACTGTTCACGTCACTGTAGCAGCAGATCAATAACTTCTGATTTTTCTTCTCCAATGATGGTTATTTCAACAAACTAAAATCTGCTCTTCAAACCCTTGATGATTCTCCTCCAATAAGCACAAATTCAACTTCTGTATGAAGCCAACTAGATGAGCAATCTTAAGCTGATCTTTCGTAACTTTAGAAAGCTAGACTAAGAAGAGGTATCGTTCTCCAAAGCCTGGAATGACTGAAATCTGCAGAAACCCTTGTTTCTCCAACTCCAGAAGTTCTCAGAGAGAAAAGACAAATTCAAATAATCATCAATAAGGAGTTTGATTTGCCTTGAAGAGAAATATATATCTTTTTCCTCAAAAGTTCGACCCTTTTCAAAAAATCAACTTAAAATGCATTTAATATTATTTAATTCGCCCTTTTCAACTTAGGCTCAATAATTAATAAATGGTGTCCCTTTTTTAAATGAGTAATAAATACTCATTTAATAATAATATCACCCTTATATTATAAAGTTATAAAATACTTTATAATAAGCCATTTAATTAATTAATATTTCCTTTAATTGACTTTATAATATAAAGTCATAATAATAATTATTTAATTATTATTAAATGCTTTGTAATTCTTCGTTTGCTCAACAAACTGTCAAACTAGGTCGAAACTGAGATTGCCAACTGAGCCAGGTGCCCTGCCAAAAATAGTAACCCCTATTGGCCTAACTTACTATAAATAGTAAGTGCCTGAATATCACTCTGTGAGCCCCTGCAAAGGCGCAAACCTGAATCAACTAGTGGAGTAATGTCCTGAAACTCTGAATAACTGCCATGGATAACCCTCTAATCAAATCTGTCAACCTACGAGGGTCAAATTGATAGGCTCACTCCTCAACAAACAACGTCAGCTAAAACGGGGACATTACATTGCATCTTTACAAAATGCATTCATTTGGTATCTAGACATTTCTTGAAGAATCACCAATCAAAGAAACATAATAATTTTTTCTAACCGATGAGGCTACTAAAATAGGTCCACATATGTTTGAATAAACCAGATCTATAATTCCTCTTGATATATGTTCACTACTAGGAAAAGTACTCTTGTTGTGTTTGCAAAGTACACATCTCTTGCATACACCAAACTTCTCTACCTTAAAAATCACGTAATCAATGCACAATATTCTTCAAAAGAGGTAGAATTCCTTAGTGCAAGTAGCCAAATTTCTTGTGCCAAAGCTCACACAATTTTTCACTATCATGTATCAAGGTTGCCTTCTTCACTGGATCACTAATCAATCTATAAAGGTTGTAATGTCCCCTTTTTCCTAGGCAGTGGTCAATCGTAGTGTTCAGTTCATCACTTGGTCCCCATGGACTAACAGGGTGGTTAGGGGGCCCTTTGAGGGCATTGCAAACTTGCTCAATCCAACCTTTTTGAGCTCAATCAGTGTCTTTCCCAGCCCAATGTTTACCAAGGAGTTTGCAGAAGTTATTCAGTCATTTTAACCATACTTACTATTTTTAGTAAGTCACATGGACATTTTGTCTATACTTACTATTTATAGTAAATCACTGGTATGGTCAATTGGCAGAGTTACTATTTTGGGCGTGATGGTATATTTATATCCTGGAGACATTTTGGTATTCAATAGTCCTATGTATTTAATTTTAATAACAGTAATTATAAAGTTAATTTAAATTAATTAACTTTATACATTATTATAATATATAAAAGGACTTTATTAAAAGTGGGATATAAATGTTTTTAAAGTGCATTTTATAATATAAAATTAAGTGCAAATTAAAAAGGAGTTATAAGGTAGGAAAAAAAGTAAATTAAATGAAATATAACTCAAATGCAAATTAGGGCGTGGGAGTTATAAAAAGCCATTTGGAGCTCATTTACAAATTCATTCACATTGAAAAAAGATTATTTTGATAAGGGTTTTTGCAGGAGACGGGAGAGTCTGGAAACACTTATCTTTTTGAGGACGAAATCCTTCAAGAAAAAAAGCTGGTTGCAAGAGTGAAAGATCTCCCAAGCCAACTTGTAGACAACTTTTACAACTTCATTCAGAGGTTGTGCTTGTGCTTCACCGAATTACATAAGAGATTTAATATTCAGGGTTCGAAGGAATCAACAGGAAATTGGAAAATATATTGATCGAATTGGGAGGATTTACTTGCTGATGTATAAGTCAATCCTTGCTGATCTGAACGTGGGATTTGGAGATTGTTAATATTGCAAATATTGGAATTGAAGGGTTTCCTATAGCTAAGTTGATGTGGAGGATTAAACTGCTATTGCTGCAAATACCTCTTCTATTGTGGCAAGATAGGGCTGGAGAGCACTATGTTGGCATCTTTTCTTCCATTGGAAGTGTTACTTGCAGCTGGCATCCATTTTCAAAGTGTTTCATGGCATATCTTACCTATGAATTCATGATCTGTAACTCCCAGATTTTCTAGGTATTGTTGTTTTCAATAATAGGGGATATTTTATGAACTAGGTTGTCAATATTTTGTGAAAATACTAAGTATCTAAGCTGATATAAAAATCTAGAATTTTCAGTTGTGTATTCCCTATGTAATGTTCAATTTTTGAGTTGAAAATATTATTGCAATATCTTTTATTTTTCTGCATTATATTGTTGTATTAAATATTGCAAATATATCACAAAACATTCATCAAAACAAAAAAAAACAAATGCAGATAGGGCTGCATATTATAGTGGTATCAGAGCACTGTTTATCCTACCATCATGTTGAGTGAATCATAAAAAATTCAGTTGGTTCATATCTTTTGCATGTTGGTGACCAGCACCTACATATCTATCTCTGTGCTTCTTTTCGACAATTGTTAGAAGCAAGGGTAAAAGATGGCTACAGATAAATCCATGTTTGAACTAATGCAAGAATTGTGCATGCTAATGAAGGACCTGTTGGTGTGTGTTTTATTACCCACCGAACACAGAATAAAACGTCCAAAGACACTCTATCCTCTCTTGAAAAATCATTGCATATGCTAAGATTGCGAGAAGATCATATGGCAATTCCAAGGTTTCTTTTGTCAGGTCTTGACGTGTGGATAAGCTCAATGGGCATTGTAATGTGTCGGTAATACACAAAGGGACTTACGTTAACAAATCATTCACAAATGAGGACTTAGGCAGATTCGACAGTGAATGCTCTATTTTTTAATTTTATTTTTCAATTTTGGAATTTCAAAAAAAAAATAGCAAAAGGATAAGGGTTCAGAAATTCTATGCTATTCCTATGAACTCAAAAGACGGTAAAGACTAGGTGAAACTAATAACAATACTTCGCTTTGCCATACGAACGACAACTACACAAAGTAAGTGCAATCTTCTAGGATTGTGCTTAAGATTTTCATACAATGAAGGATACCATCAATGGAACAATATGTCTTCACTGTAGAAGTTGAAGCATCCACAATATAAGCTCAAACTAACTTTACGCATTGAACAAAAATCATTTATTCAAAGAAAGTATGAGCAAGAGTTTCACCAATCTGTACTATCAAATCTTTCATTCATCTAACATGCATTCAAATCAAATTCTACTCTAAATTTACTCTATGTTGAAGGAGATATGCAACCATGCAACCACTTCACAATAAGAAGGATTCAAAGCAAATCATGCAATATGAACTTTTATTATCAAAGTAGCTCTACGCAACAATTTCATAAGACTCTCTCCATACAATGAAATGAGAGAATGAGAGTTTATACAGAGTTTTTGAAAACAAATGAATGGCCGAGATCAATCTAAGATCAACGGCAAAGATTAAAACAAATCAACCCTAACTAGTGTTTCCCAAAATATCACTTAGCAACTAATGGATGAAGAAAAAGTGGCATGTGGAGCTATCTTCTAGGAGGCACATCCTTATCCTCCTGAGTTGCAGTGTATTCGATGAATTTGGACACTATTATGCTGACCTCCTCCATTGTGCCATGTGGCTGCATATTGATCTTGAATTCCAACACGTCCAAATCATCTGCACTCTCGGCGCAAGCATTCTCCCATTCTAATTCTTGTAGTTGGAAGGCATCCTGGATGGACAAGAAGTTTGATGCCTTAGTCAAATTTTGCTTCAGGATTGGCCCAATGATGGTGAAGAAAATTTCTTAAATTTGGATCTTCTGACTCTCTAGCTGCATATCATTTTCTCAAACAATATATGTCTCAAGTACATCTACAGCTACAAGTAAAATCTTATTCTGAACTTCTCTTGTATGTTCTTCAGCTCTAACACCATCTGCCTTCACCTTCTCCAAGACTTCACTCAGCACAATCAATGCCCAATACCATGTGATGTTCCCTTTTTTATAAGGCCAAAAGAGATCTTATTGATTATTTAAATATTAAATTGTCTTTTATTCTTTATAAGACATTTTAATTATTTAATTAATTAATTATGAAATATGACTTTATTAAATATTATTTGGGAACTATTGTGTTTATTAAAGTCATGAGTTTCATGAAATTGTTAAGAGCCTTCTAAAGTCCGTAAAGAAGAATTAGTTATGCAAAATGAATATGGTGAAGCTATATGGCTTTGAGAGCCGACAAAAGATCATCACGGATGATTGAAGAAATTTGGTATTTTGATACGGGAATTCTGGGAACGTAGCCTCTCAAAGTTTGTTTACCAGGCCTGGACGAAAACCCAAGTTTGGTTCTTTTGAGCATACAAATCGGGAGCATTGAGCAAACCGGTTGTTTAAAGAAGAACGCAATGTTTCATTTGGTAATTGGCATCTCTAAAGATTCGTAGGAAGTAGAATGAGTTTGAGTAATAATCCTGAGCAGAATCATTGGTACTTGGGCATTCACGATGACATTCAGGCTTACTGTTGAGTCCGATGAATAATGACTCTGGTGTTGATAGTTGCCAGCCAAGCAACTAAGGAGTCGTGATTTCCGACAGCTCTAGTAATGCACGATATTCCGATACTGGGATGGCCCTTACACGTCAGGAGCATCGTAGTAGTGGCCAATGTCGGGTTGTGGTATTCGTTGTTCTTCAGCATACAAACATTCCGGAGGTAATGCTAAGATCTTGCGAAGAGATATGAAATTGCCGTGAGGATGCACAGGCGAATGACACATTGAACCAACGAGAGAGTTTTTGTTGATCACGCGTGAGCGCTGGTTATCGGGCATTGCAGTGAAGTTTATAATCAACGTCTTGATGTTGCTATCTGAGGCAGATATTATAATTGGTATTACCTTGTGATTTCATATACATAACTGGAACAGAGGAATTGGAATCGTCAGTGAAGAAGTCAGTCATCTTATGTAAACGGGCGACAGGCGTTGGATAATCATATGACTCTGGCGCTGGACTTCCATCATCTCTTGGCATTATGAATAGCTAGCAACTTAATATGCACGGGTATGTCTTTGTAACTATGAAATCGAATATGTTGAGGAGTAATTCATTGGCATATAGTTTAGTGTTATTACTTTGGAAAGAATGCGTGATTTCTCTATTGGACTCTGCCGCTCCTATACAAACGAATAACACTAGAATATGTTTACGAGAGAATCATTCTGGGCGCTTAAGCACTAATATACATATATAAGGTTGCGGGTATTTATCTGTTGAATGCCAAATTTTGTACTATGTATGAACAGAGTGATTCCATGTTGCAATTGCTCTAACATTCTAGTGTTCATCACATGTTACAACGGTAATTAGAATATCAGAATTATATCTAGCTGTGCAGCGTTTCAGAGAAGTGCATTTCCTGTAATGTTCTACATTTCAAGCATATATACGACTGTGTGCAAATTTGTGCCTTTGTGAGTACTGCGTTATGAACATATAAGGAATATCCATTATTATGAATTTGTGGAAAATATATACGTTGAGGAATGTGTTGTATAATACTATAAACCATTGCCATGGGAAACTTCTAAGCGGTTACATAGGAACTGTATGACAAAATACCTGTATTGTAATCTGCCATTACTCTTGAGGGGATAATACAGAAGGAGTTATGTGTTGGTATTGCTAATCCTCATTCACTGCCTCAGTTCATTCCTAAAACACTTTGGAATTCTGAAGATATATGCAGCAGTTTAGGTTTCCTCAGGGATTAATCTTTTATATAAATTCTGATGTTCTGCGCTTAATGGAATTGTGAATCTGAGAGTTACACTAGTTTGATAAATAAAGTTGTCGAGTGAGAAGGGAAATCGTTAAAATATCCTCCAACCCTAGTCGGGGTCATTACATACCAGTTATTGAAATCATATGCAACCCCTGCTGCAATTACTTTTCCATCAATTAGCTCCTGCTTCGGAACTCCCTTCAGCACTCTGAGGCATGGGATAATTTTGTCCTGAATATCTTGAAGGTTTTCCCATGCTTCAGCCAAAACTGCAATCCTTAAAAGCAAAGAGAAAATTTGTCCATAAGCCAGTATCAATTTTTTCACAAATGTAGTTGCTTCTTCACTTTTGCTTGATATCCACTCCTTAGCTTCTTTGGCTATGACCATCTTTTCTTCAAAAAATTTGATCGTTTCTTGTGAAGAGTTCAAAAGTGGAGGAACTACTGAGTCGGCCCGATCAAGAGGTTTGGTTTAAGTGTTGAATGTATTCCTTCAGGTGTTCAATCTCCTTTTTCTATTCTCTTTTCTTTGGCACTTCTATTTCCAACCTCGCCTTGATGGAAGAGACTGAATTGTCCAAGTCTTCCACCTCTTGACCCTTTGTTGTTGGGCCCAAGTCGACAGTAGTGATGGCATACTCTTGGCGAGCAATATCCTCTTTTGACTTATACACCATTGGTACAACAAATTGTACTGAACGGCAGCCAGCTTCATCCCTCTGGATTGTGGAAAACATTTTAGCGGGCTTCTTTGCAGTAACTATTTCTAACCTGGCCAAGAAATCGGTCGTATCATCTTCCTCTGGGATCTCTACTGGTACTTTTATCTTCAATCTTTCTTTTAGCCAATCAGGAATCGTAGGTTGCTCAATGCCTTCTTCTTCCTGAGTATTCTCTACACATGGAATATTTTGAATTCCTCTAAGAGCGGAAATTATTCCCTCTTGAAATTCACCATCCAGAATATCCATTTCATCCTCGGACTCGAATATTTTTGTGCCTGTGGGAGATGGGGATTCATCATCCTCTAGCTGGATTGACTCAATATGAATCGGAGAAGGAATCCTTATGTCATCCAATGACTCAACCTCAATATTCAATATCTCATTCATGTTCCTGGACATGGCAAAATGAGGAGGCTTTGATATTTGCTTCTTTTGAACAGGTTCCTCATCTGCAATCTTGTTCCCTTTCAACCTTGTAGAGTCATTAACTATTTCCTTCCTTTTCCTTGAATTGGTGTTTTCAGTCCGCTCATCGCTTTGGGATGCACCTGCATTTGAAGAATAGGATTCCGCTTCGCCCATTAAGTTATAAGTCAGAGTCACATTTCTTCATTGTAGCTCTTGGATTTGCTGATCCACCCATCATTGTGAATATTTGATAACTTGCTTCATCAAGGTGGTCAGATCTGCAAGCTCTGGCTCTAACCATTTCACGGGAGGAAGAGGCTAATTCTCATCAAAGTCTAGCTAAATATATTCTCCATCATCTTCCAGCTGATCAGGCACACGGAAAAGCTCAGTTGTTCGAATCAATCTCACTGGCAATCTGGACCAAAGTCTTTTCTTAACATCATATTCATCTGTAGCATTTGCTCAGAAATCCTCCAGGTCTACCCTATGCTTGTACTTCTTTCCATTCATGGTCCCAATATGGTGGTGCAGATCAAAATCAGCCCTAGACCAGTAAGATGTGAATGGGTACCATTGCATCTCCAACCTGGCATTTTCAGTTCCTGTGCCAATGGGCAAGACTCTAGCATATTCCCAATGAAGAATGGAAAGGTAATGGCTGCCTTTTGTTTTGATCTTTGGAGGCCTTGGTATGTTTCCAGTTGCCTAAGAACTTCGAGCAAGACCATTTTGTTAGTAGGGTAGATCGAAAGTTGATAAGGACATCCGGTGAATCCCTGAACTCTTATATAGGTGAAACTGGGAAACTGGATAAACCAGGATTTGTACTTGCTGATCAGGCTCTTGGCCTCATGAGTAAGCCTTTGATGTGTTCCTCCTTGTAATATTCTAGTCATGTACATCAGGAAGGCATCATTTGCTCTTCTGAAGTGGGATTTCTCGCAGAGCTACAACTGTGGATAACAATCATCTGACTTGAATTTATTTCCACCATTGCCAACCACGCCTCGACAGATCAATCCTGTATATCTGTAAGTCCTAGCCAATAGGTAGACAATGTAAGAACTCATGTAAAACGATTTTGTCCTTTCCAAATTTATTAACTATTCATGGAGATTGTCATTGATCATCCGTGACCAATTGAACATTTTGACGCCTAAGGTGATCTCGTCAATAAAATAATACATCCATGTCTCAAATGGCGCACCTTAAGGGTTGTCCATTACTCTGTTCAATAGCAAAATGATACCTCCGTACTCTTCCTTGAAGTCAATCTAAAGCAATTTATTTGGCATTTCCTTAATGGAAGGCCTTGGATTCTCTAACCACATCTTATTGATATTTGTTGCACAAAGATCCATCTGATCCTCATAGAGCCTTCTTGCATCCTCTTTGGTCTTGTATGAAGTTCGGTTATAACTTGGTATGTCAAATGCTTCTTGAATAGCCAACTCTCCGAGATGTGCCAATATTCTTCCATCTGGCACAACAATCTGCCTCTCTTGTGCATTATAGTGTATAGCACATTCTACCATCAATTCAACACACTCCACAGCCGATGGAAATCTAGCTGCTTGGATAATGCCATTCCTCATCATCCAACGAGCAATAGGTGTTGGCAAGAATCCATCTTGCCTGTACATTCTTTTCTTGAATTCTTTGAAGTCCACGTGTCCAAGGTTAGTGTCTGTAACATTCTTCCACTTGGAGTTGATTTTTTATTTTGGTTGCAGTCCTTTGCTAGCGAACTTCATCTAGGCCTTTCTCGAAGGTTCTCCTCTGGTGGTCATCAACCTGCAAGAAACATGAAGAAAATATATTAATTTTAAGATTTTAATTCTAATTTTCTTGGACCTTTCTCTCGAAAATTTTCACTTTCAGTCTGTTAAAGGTTAAATTTTGTGAAAAATCAGACTGAAAGTGGGAGAATTCGACTAAGTACTTAACAAATTTTGCCAAAATGAGTGAATAAAACAGAGGAAGGATAAACGAATCCATCAAACTCAGATTTTAAACTTTCGCAATTATATACTTTTGATAGTAATTTTGTCTTGAATTTCAAAAAATTTGTCTTCAGCTCAAAAAAAGCACACCTATCCTCTAGAAATTCAATCCTTCAACTCAAAGATCTTACTTCGTTCTCTGCTCTCTTCTTCAGAAATTTACTTTATCTCCAAAAAATTTCCTTCGAAATTTATCTTCTGCAACCTCGGGAGAGTTAAAATCTTTTCACCATCGAACCTTCGAAAGAATGATTTAAAAGTGACAAGTTCAACTTCTTATAAAGTTGAAGAATTCGATTATTTTAGCAAATTCATGTTTTTTTTTTCTTAGGCTCATCGAACTTGGACTTGCTTTATTTTTATCCACCATGGCAATGTAATCTTCATCGAAAATCTTTAAGACAAGTTTCCAATTTTACAGTGGCGCCATCCTTAGCCAAAATCTTCTAGATTTTCTCTTGAGTTCGAATTTTTGCTAAGTGTTGGATATTTTCCAAAAATCTTCTAAGTGTTGAAAAATATATAAAAAAATATTCTAAGTATTCAAGTTTGATTTTTCCAATCTTTTAATCATGATCATCTTTGATGGCGAACTTTTATCTTGTTCATGGCGAACTTGATCATTTTCATGGTTTGGCTTCATGGCGGACTTCAAGCTTTTCTTGCCTAGGCAGACTTCATAACATGTTTGCCATCTTCTCTTGGTCTATGGCGGACTTTGAGTTTTCCATGCCATCTTGTGTCTAGGGCGGACTTTAGCAATGTTTGGACATCTTCCTAGCTTGGGCAGACTTTAAGTTCCTCTTGCCATGATGTATCTAGGCGGACTTCACATGATCTTGGACATCTTCTCACTTGACCAGGCGGACTTCACATGATCTTGGACATCTTCTCACTTGACAAGGCGGACTTCATGTTGTCTTTGCCATCTTTTATCTTGGCGGACTTTGTCTTGGCTTGGTCATGATGCACTTCCCTTGGGTGGACTTTAGACTTGTCTTGCCAAATTTTCCTTGAGCTAGGCGGACTTTAGACTTGTCTTGCCAAATTTTCCTTGAGTTGGGCAGACTTTAGACTTGTCTTGCCAAATCTTGGCGGACTTGGCTTCCCTTAGGCAAGATATAGCATGGCGGACTTTGCTTCTCTTGTGCCATCCATCCTTGGTGCCTAGGGCGGACTTCAACACTTGCATGCCATTGTGCAAGGGCAGACTTTGCATTGTGTTTGACATTTTACCCTTGGTGTCTAAGCGGACTTTGCCTGGTGCTTGCCATCTCCATGGCGGACTTGGAGCTTCCTTGGACATTGCTCCTCCTTGGGTGAACTTCATCAATCCCATGCCATTTCTACCCTAGGCAGACATTGAAGGTTGGATTGCCATGCTTGACACTCAGACAAATTTCTTGCTTTTATCTGGAACATCTGGAACAAAACCCTCGTCAGGAGATTTTTTTCTTGCTTTTTGCTCTTGGAGGTGCAAAACCTTGTTTCTGAAGATAAAAACATTTATGTAACCCAATCCTAGGTCAACTTTCAAAAAAAGCTGAAAAAAGCAAAAAGCAAAAAGCAGGCCAAGAACGCTACTTCCCGGATTGGTCCAAAAGTGCCAAAATAGAAAAAGCAAAAGGCAAAAAAGCAGAATCCCTAAAAAATAGGAAGTGTCAAAATTGACTCAAAGCAATTGTGTTCTTTGTCTTCCGAACCTTCTGAGCACTTTGATGACATCTAGACACTGTTCTGGGCTTGAATTCTCTACTTGTCCCGGGTGATTTCTCGAAACTCTAACTCTAATCTCTCAAAGCAATGGACTTATGAAATTGCAACCTAAAGACAAAAACCCTAAAAACAAAAACTGGGGGTCCCCATTTGTAAAGGGGTGATGTGTGAAATAGGTCACAATAGGACCCTGACATGAAAAAAGCATACAATAGGATGGTTGCAAAACCTAAACATTTAGATAAAGAAGATGAATTGCTTCTATGTGACTTGCAGCCTACCAATGTTCACAAGGAAGAACAAAAATCAGTCATCGTGTGTTGAAGATTGCACTTTGAGTTCTGAAGGGAACAAAGCTACAAGTTCACTTCAGCCCTATGAGGACAAGGATGTAGAAGAGTCACCCATTGAAGCTCTAGATGAAGAGCACATACGGATTGCAAAAGATGCCATCATGGAGATTGACAAAACAGCCATGTGGGATCAGCTGCAAGAAGGCATAAACCCGTTTAATACTCCTCTAGTTGAGCCTATCATTGCTTCATCTCCATTACTTCATCTTGGCAAGGAGTCAGCTTATGGGTTGGGTGTCTTTGAGGTGAATGTTTCACAAACCAATGCTGGGAAATCAGAAAATATAGTATGTAGTGAACAAATGGGTTTCAATCAGACCTACACGGCATCACAGGATCTTGATTGGGATGGATCTACTGTCGACCATACTGCTTGCCTAACTTCTTCTACACAACTATGCATGTGGAATGGCATTGTTGACACTATTGGTGTTGAAACCAACCCTGGAAACAAATCTGATTTAGAGTTGCATGGTGCTGATTGTAAATCAGAAAATTTGGATAAGGATGATGGATCTACTTCCGACTTTAGTGCTGCCCCTACTTCATCTTCAAGGTTAGGCGTGAAAGATGATATTTTTGGCACTCATAGTGTTGATATCAGCCCCGAAAACAAATCTGATTTAATGTTGCATGAGGCTGATTGCAAATTAGAAATTTTATATAGGCTGATCATTCTAAGGAATCTAATTAGTTGGCAAGACAATTGAAGGTTAGTGAAGACCAAATTGATGCACCAATTAGACACTTTGATGACACTCTTCAGCTGATGGCAAAGTATTGTTGGAGGATCCTAGGGATACAAAACAACCCCGAAGGAGGACTTTCCCTTGCAAGTTTTCAAGCATTTGGAGAAGCGTTGGTGGTAACGAAGTCAAACTACCTACAGCTACTCTCAGATAGAGATCACCTACTCATGCATGGTGAGAACTACTATGATGCACTTAAGGGGAAAGAAAGGGAGGTGGATAAGCTTACTGATGAGCTTATTGTCATTGAGGATTCCTTGAAGAGCACTCAGAAGGCCCTTCGAGAATCAGAGATTCAGAATGACAAGCTCTGTGAAGAACTGAGCTTGGTTCAATCATCATCTTTTGCAGCAGATCAATCTTCTACGGCTGTTATGACACCTGTGGATGGTAGTGGCACCCATGGTTTGAGGGGAGAACCCCTAACGATGGTCGAGCATGAGGAGGTTTTAGGTTTGCATGAGCCTGAGGATAGGAGTGATTCTGACATTCCTGAGTTTTCACACAACTTGTACCATAGTGACCATGAGTCACCTTTGAGGGAGAGCTAATTGAGGGCTCAGGATACAGATACGTTAGTGGTGGAGATGCATACACCGCGCGGACCAACCAGCGGTGGGGTGCATGTATCCACCTATGACAAGAGCACTAGTCTCTGCATTGATGAGGTAGAGATTGCTATCAATGAGTCTAGTGAGTCTCTGTCACTTTCAGATGGTTGTATATAGAGACAGGAATCAAAGTTTCATCATGTAAACATCTCCTTGGTTGAGAGTGCAACTTTCGTGCCTCGGGGATTTCCGATGGATGCACATACCCATGTGTGGCATACACTTGGTAAGACGAGGACACCATAAGATGAGAACATGGGGGCGTTGTGTTTTCGGTGTGCATGATGGCATCATTGGACCAACCCGCAGCGATGGAGTTTTGCTCCATGTTTTGATGGGAGACGGTTGTCCTACTCCATGGGACAAGAATTTCATTCATAAGTTTTGGAGGACAGCAACTATACATGAGTTTGGAGGAGAGTTGCATCATCTCCTCGTCATGGGTGAGCGGCATAGGGATGATACTTTATCACCCTAAGAGTTTGGCACAATCATTTGCATCCCCAAAGGTCAATCTTACAATCTTGAAGGTGTTGATATGTCCCATATCAGCAACCTAAGAGGAGCTGCTACATGTTCTCCAACACCTATGTGGAGTACTCGTCACATCCTTGGGAGATTCGCAAAGGTTGGGGAGAGGTGTTGTGACGCTGGCACTTCAAATTACTTCCATCTTCTCATGTTCAATGGATGTGAGGGTCTGATGTGTTGGGATCTAGGAGGTGACAGGTTTGGCACATCAATATGGTTGGATCTCGATGTGTTGCTTCACCACTATCAACATGGTGAAGATTATATCAGAGTAGCACAGTGGAAGTCAGTGGGCGATGTGTATGGAAAACTTCCATTTTGGCAATGGGATCCAGGGATTCCTATGTTTGGTAGATTGCTCTACATTGGGGTAGTTGTTTACAATGATGTTGAGCATGGATTTATCTCTACCCAAGAGATGCAAAGGATATATTGTTGGGCATTCTACAGGCTTATCTAGGATTCTGGTATTCGGGTGACCAGCCAATGTATTCAGGTGAGGATTGCTTGGGGAGGGCAAACTGTAATGTGCCCTTTTTCCTAGGCAGTGGTCAGTCATGGTGTTTAGACCATCATTTGGTCTCCATGGACTAACAAAGTGGTTAGGGGGCCCTTTGAGGGCATTGCAGACTTGTTTCGTCCAACCTTTTTGAGCTCAGTCAATGTTTTTCCCAGCCTAGTGTTTACTAGGGAGTTCGCAAAAGCTATTCAATCATTTTAAGCATACTTACTATTTTTAGTAAGTCACATGAAGATTTTGTCTATAATTACTATTTATAGTTGTTGTCGTCATGTTTTAGTCACCCACTTTAAAAACAAAAGAAATAAATTTTGCAAAGTACTTAACAATCAAGGAGTTCCTTTGTCGGTTTTTAGCCAAAGTTTGCACACCTATATCAGATACCGACACGATTTTAGAACTTCCTTCTCACCCGACAAGCTTAAACTTTGAAGTTTATGCGTCGGTTCTCGTGACAAGTTGTTAAACGGTCAAGTGGTTGTCAAAATGGCTATGTGACCAAAGAAGGGAATCAAATGGGAAAAGACCGAAATAATTAAGAAACTCGGCGGTGTTTCAAAAAGTTTTGAAACCATTGTCAATTCCCGACAAAGTTCTCAAACTTCTTCATTCGTGCCTTGGTTTCCAAGTTAAGTTATGGTTATTTTTCTAAGTGTTATTTGTAACAGTAAGAAGGGGTTAATGAGCAGATTAAGATGTTTTGAAAAAAAATTAGTAAGAATGCATCTGAGCAGGTTTTCATAACAATGGTGGATTCCAAAGTATTTCAAGAACCTACCCAAAAATAGATAACCAATGCATTCAAGGCCAAAAATTGCTTCGTTATCAGCGATAAATTTGTAGAAAAGAAAGTTGCTTACAAAAATAAAGGCTTTCATTCATGAAGACTAAAATCATTCACCATGACCATAACATGAAAGGCTATAAACAATGGACACGAAAGCAAACAAAAGATTTCCAAGACATTCCCATAATACAGAGCATTTTGAAAACCAAAAATACAGATATATTTATATGTTTATCGTCAAAAACGTTCTATATTACATTGTCAAAAAGAAAGGTTTCACAGCATGGGAGGTGTTAGATGCAGAGAGTGAATATGAGGACTCTAATAGCCTCAACGACTTCTTGCATACGCTCTATCTGCGTAGGGGAGAAGAGGTTCTTACTAAGCTCGACGAAGTGGGCAAACGTCTCCATGTTGTGCTCCAAACAAGCACGCAACAGGGCGATGGCTTGACCAGCCTGTTCATTGTCAAACGCAGAAATGATGCAAATAGCATCACCAACTAAGCCCACACGAGGATGAATAGAGAGGCCTCTCAGAGTGTCTTCAACACACAGCAAATATCGTGGACGAACCAAATGCTCAACAGCTCGCAACCCCATCCAAAACTTCCAGAGGTGCGCACAATGTTATACAGGAAGCACTCAAGCAAACTGGAAATATGAACATGCACCTCGGACATGAAGTGCTCGCCAATGATTTTGTGAATCACTTCCTCCTCCACATTGTTGTGGATCAGGAAGATTTCCCTAAGTTGGTCTATCACCAACCTACGGATGGCACTACACTCAATACCCTCCACAACCAAGAAATCACTCTCCACAACCACTTTATTTGATGAACTCGACATACTGGAAGCAGAAATTAGCATTGTGCAAATGAATAGCGATGAAGTTAATTTATAGATTGGCAAAGGCAAATTGGCAGAGCTCACTTGGAAGCAATTAATGCTGAAAGTACATCCAAATTGCTTTGAACTCAATGAACTTAAGCAAGGCGATGTGATGGAAATCTAGTAAGTTGGATTAAGACAGTGGTGAAATCCTCTGCATTTAAATAAATTGCACGGAAGAAATTACCAACAATCACTAGAAATTGAAGGTGGCGAACATTTTGCATGGGAGTAGGCCATGTGGTCTGCTTACAGCAAGTGACGATTCATTTTCCCGTCATATCGGTCGGAAAATGGGGATGTAATCATAACCATCCTTAAAAATAGCAATTAATGAATGTGTTGTCATAATCTAACAAAAATTAGTTAGTTTCTAGCCAACCTTTTATTCGTCTAGCAAGAATTAGTTTTCAAGAAATCCTAACCATTACAATGAAAAAAAATTAAATATACCGTTGTTGGATATTGCAGGGGTTCGAAATTTTGATCCCCCTTGCACTGTGATGCATGAGTGAGAATCAATCATAATAGAAGGATCAAATTTTGCAGTTTTAATATATTGCTATGAATGTTTATTGTCTGTGTGCAGTAAATTGTGAGTTAGATGCTAATGTGTATGAATAAATCTGTGAGCTTAGATGAACATTTGGGTATTTCTTCCTTGTGAGGATGTGTTGTTCAGTGGTGTTTGATTCATTTATTTGCAGCAAATGTTAAGATTGTATTGAGTCAAGTCAGCACGCTTTGATAGTCTAGTCTATGAGCTACAATATTAATTGTTTGCCAGTCCATTTCAGCATTGAAACAGTTTCTTTAGTTTTAAAGTATTTTTCTTCGCATCTATTTCATGGCTATGAATAGGTGTTAGTTTTCCTTTCCTGTTTTCTGGTCAAAAGCATACCCTGCCTTCATATACTTAAAAAAATAAAAATTATATTAGAAGAGGGAGTTGTACCTCAATTAAAATTCGGAGGAAGATTACCACTGCAATGGTAATCTCTCCAACTATTGTGGATTGATTAGTCCTTCGTGGGGCATTATAGAGTCCTTATGTGTTTAATCATATAAAGGACAAATCTATTCACCAACAATAGTAAATCACTGGTATAGTCAGTTGGCAAAGTTACTATTTGGGCGTGATGGCATATTTATATATCCTGGAGACATTTTGGTCTTCAACAATTCTATGTATTCAATTTTAATAACGTTAATTATAAAGTTAATTTAAATTAATTAACTTTATACATTATTATAATATATTAAAGGACTTTATTAAAATGGGATATAAATGTTTTTAAAGTACACTTTATAATATAAAGTTTAGTGCAAATTAAAAAGGGAGTTATAAGGCGGGAAAAAAAGTAAATTAAATGAAATATAACTCAAATGCAAATTAAAAAGGGAGTTATAAGGTGGGAAAAAAAGTAAATTCAATGAAATATAACTCAAATGCAAATTAGGGCATGAGAGTTATGAAAAGCCATTTGGAGCTCATTTGCACATTCATTCATGTTGAAGAAGATTATTTTGATAAGGGTTTTTGCAGGAGTTTGGAGAGTCTAGAAACACTTAGCTTTTTGAGAACGAAATCCCTCAGGAAGAACAGCTCGATGTAGGAGTAAAAGATCTCCCAAGCCAGCTTGTAGACAACTTCATTCAAAGGTTGTGCTTGTGCTTCACCAAATTACAAGAGAGATTTAATATTCAGGGTTCGAAGAAATCAATAGGAAATTTGAAGAATATTGATTGAATTGGAAGGATTTAGTTGCTGATGTATAAGTCAATCCTTGCTGATCTGGACGTGGGATTTGGAGATTATTAATATTACAAATATTGGAATTGAAGGGTTTCCTATAGTTGAGTTGACGTGGAGGTTTAGACTACTATTGCTGCAAATACCTCTTCTATCATGGCAAGATAGGGCTGGACAGCACTGTGTTGGCATCTTTTCTTCCATTGGAGGTGTTACTTGCAATTGGCATAGATTTTCAGAGGGTTTCAAGGCGTATCTTACCTGTGAGTTCATGATTTGTAACTCCCAAATTTTCTAGGTATTGTTGTTTTAGATAGTATGGGATATTTTATGAACTGGGTTGATATTTTGTGAAAATGCTGAGTATTTAAGCTGATATAAAAATCTAGAATTTTCAGCTGTGTATTCCCTATGTAATGTTCAGTTTTTGAGTTGAAAGTATTATTTCAATATCTTCTATTTTGCTGCATTATATTGTTGTATCAAACATTGCAAATATATCACAAAACATTCATCAAAACAAAAGAAACAAAGGCAAACAGGGCTGCATATTACAAAGGCCTCCACAAACACCTTTGGCCGATACTTGACCCAAATCTTGACTACAATTTCTGACAACTTGTTGTTGATCATCAAATTTAGCCACACACCTTAAGTATGTCATTGTTGAAACTAGCAGTAAATTATTTATCAACCCCAAAACATAGAGAACATCATAAAGATCAAGAATATCATCAAAAGGCATGCAGAAGGAAATAGTTCCAATCCCTATAACAAGATAAGTAGCATAATCACCAAGCTCAACCTATATGCTAACCTTGCTCCTAAAGTTTGCTAAAAGCTTTCTTATTGAAGGTCATGTATCTAGATGCTCGTTGTCCACATACCACCCTACACTAGAAATGTTGTCAATGGATAAACATGAAACCAGGGAAACGGTGGTCCCAGGCCTAAATGAAAGATCATCCACAATTGAAGCTTCTATACTCACTAGAAATTGCTTCTACTACTGAAGTTGCTTGCCCTTCCCCTTCTTCTCAAGACACTAAAAGGCATAGCAGCCAAACTTTTGGCACCTAAAACACTTGTTATGGGTCAAATTTCCCTCATCTAAAGAACTTGTATCCTAATGCTTTCCTTTCTAGCCATTCCTAAGTTCTTTCTTGCCACTTTTCTTTGTTTTCTCAAGGATATGATAAGTCATTAAACATTGCTGACTCTTGCAGAATATTTTTAATATTGACCACAATATGGATAGAGATGTAGTGAACGATGTTGAATTTGAACAAAACAATAGAGATGTATATTCTATATTAAAGAAATTTAGCATGCTTTGCTTGATATGTAAGCAGTGCACGGTGAATTTATGCCTCCATTCACTCTCAAGAATAAGGTTTCCAAATATAGCCCACCCAATCGATAGTAAGCAAATGTTATTCTAATAACCTGACCATTATTATTTTAGCAAAAGAATTAAAAATCACTATCACTAGTTTTTGTATCCTTATATAAACCAAGCATTTTATGGAGAAAAAAATAAGAAATAATGATTTGATATAGCCAGAACAAATTCCGGGCTGCATTAAATAAATGACTTAACAAGAAATTTTGTAAAATGACTCAATATTCTCTTCAGAAAAAATCCTGCTCTGAGATATTAGTCAACAGCCTTGAATGCAATTATTGAATTATGTATTGAACTCGATGCTTTAAGTTTGAATGATTTCAGAATTATGCACTCTGGTGCTTAAATTCATTAACAACTTTAAGTCAAAGATCTTATGTTATACAAAAAAATATTTTGCCAATGATGGGAACAATATTACAGAAGAGTTTATCATATATGTGCTAACAGAAAAGAGAGAGAGACCTGCCGTATGTCAGATAGGGGCCCCTTGCCAAGGGAAGCAGTTGTGCCAGTGTAGTCAAGAACGTCATCAACCAACTGATATGCTAACCCCTAGAAAAAAATAAGAAATAGGCCACCTTGTAGACATATCTTGCATGCTTGTGGTATCATTGCATTTGTTCATGAGTTCTAAGCATACAAATATTTTCTTGTCTCATGAAGCATGAAATGACATTGTCCTTTGTGGCACCTTATGATGACTTGTTTCAGGAACCAAAGGGGTTGCCACCCAAGAGGGAAATACAACATGAAATCAAGTTGCAACAGGATGTGCCATTACCTAATATTGACTTGTACCATTTGTCCATTATGTAGAATGAGGAAATCAAGAAAAAAGCCAATGACCCATAAAACCTACATTGGCTCCAAAAATATAGGAAGAGATTATGAAGTTAAGGGATGGAGACATCATTACAAAAATAAGAAATAATGATTTGATATAGCCAGAACAAATTCCGGGCTGCATTAAATAAATGACTTAACAAGAAATTTTGTAAAATGACTCAATATTCTCTTCAGAAAAAATCCTGCTCTGAGATATTAGTCAACAGCCTTGAATGCAATTATTGAATTATGTATTGAACTCGATGCTTTAAGTTTGAATGATTTCAGAATTATGCAATCTGGTGCTTAAATTCATTAACAACTTTAAGTCAAAGATCTTATGTTATACAAACAAATATTTTGCCAATGATGGGAACAATATTACAGAAGAGTTTATCATATATGTGCTAACAGAAAAGAGAGAGAGACCTGCCGTATGTCAGATAGGGGCCCCTTGCCAAGGGAAGCAGTTGTGCCAGTGTAGTCAAGAACGTCATCAACCAACTGATATGCTAACCCCTAGAAAAAAATAGGACAATACACAAGGTCAAGCATGCAGGAAATTGCACAAATAAAAAACTAGAAAAACAAGAAGCTGAAGACACAGAAGATGCTTAAGTAGCCAATACATATAAAGCACAGTTAACAATTGTCAAAGGATTTTAATTAGCAAAGACAATTGACAATTATAATACCATCACCACATAGTAAATCATTTCCATAAAAAATATGAAAATGAGATAGACTAGAAAATTGTTAGATAGTATCATGTAGACGAATCCATGTTTATATTTAGAAATAACGAAAGATATAATCATGAGTAATCTACTTTTTTGCAACCTTGGATATAAGCTGCCACCAAAAGAGTTTTACTTGATAGTTATATGCTACAACCATTTAGAAATAACAAAAGGTATAATCATTAGTAATCTATTTTTTTGCAACCTTGGATATAAGCTGCCACCAAAAGAGATTTACTTGAGAGTTATATGCTACAGCCACAAAATTCCAAGCAGGCATACATTACACAATAAACTGCTAAATACTAGTATATATAGCTGAATAAAGAACATTGTATTAAATAAAATGATATCAATCTAAGTACAAGCATTTAGAAAAAATTATGGAAAATGCAAAATATAATTAAGTTTCAGTTAATCATTCAAAAGCATATGTTATATCTGTCAAATGAAATGAGCTCAAATGGTAAATTCTTGGGGCATTTATGGATACCAGTGTACAAACCCCCAGGGATATGTTGATGTTGCACATTAAAAATGTGCAAATGGTGAAATTTGAATCGGATATGTTTAATTCTGCATGTGGCATATATTAAAGTATTATTGTAATATTTAATGTTCATCTTAACTTTAGTTAGTTGATAGTTTACTTAGTTTATTTCAGTTAGCTTTTAGTAACTTTTGTTCCTATTTTAGTTTGTTTTAGCAACTTTCAGTTATCTTCTTTAGTTTGCTTTACTTAACAATGGTTTCTTTTTAGAAACATCATCTTGTAATTTTCTATATAAGGAGTATTCCTCTCCTTTGTAAATACAGAATAACGAATATCGAATATCAATTATCATTTCAGCATAACCCAACAGACGATGCCAAGTGCAACTCCAAGGTGAATTTGATAAAAGAGATACCCCTTGATTGTTGCATTTAAGCCAAAGGTCACCCAACAAGGAAACATATTAAGCCTATCACAAAAACATATATCATCTCTAACCATGTCTTTTTCTGCACTTATGAACTGCAAGGACATCAGAATTATCTAGTTTCATTTTATTGCAAAAAGCAATGGCATAGAGCATCCCTAACATCCAATCATAATCATCACTAATGTTAATAAATTCAAATGTCTTGCTGTCATCAACATTGACCAAATCTATTGAATTTCATCAATTAGAGGCATTAATGCAAAAAGAAAACTACATAGGCATCAAATAAAAAATCATACTTACACTATATTGGAGATACACGGGAGGTACACTACATTGAATGTTAATAAATTCAAATTTCTTGCTGTCATCAACATTGACCAAATCTATTGAATTTCATCAATTAGAGGCATTAACGCAAAAAGAAAACTACATAGGCATCAAACAAAAGATCATACTTATACTATATTGGAGATACACTGAAGGTACAAAGACTACAAAACTATTGAAACATAGGATGAAAACAACTGCACAAAAAATAAAGATGCATTTGTACATACATAGAGAGAATTTTATCAATGGTTAACTCATGTTTGACAATCTTACACAATTATAATTCATATCAAAACCTCATGGAATCTCCCTCAATGGATAGAGCTCTCTAATAGCTTTCTAACACTGCAAACAGAAGCAGAACGAGATTCATAGGACTGAATTAAGGTCTTCGGAAGTTTGTCACTGTAATTCTGCCCAAGCATGTTACCTATACATCAGTGATGGATTTGGACGCAACTGAACATGTCACTTATGTATAACAGTATAAGTGATGGGCACAGTCCAGACCATAGTCATAGGACTCTCCTCAACTCATAAGAATCCTGAGCTGATTGCATCCAAACGAGGCCAGCAGACTCATGAGCCAAGTACTTGGCAAGCCTGGTAAGATTCGCCAAGTCTGTCAAACTTGAGAATCTTTCTATATAATAAAAATATTGTTTCCTTCAACTCAAATCCACTTTTGTACTCATTTGATCAATGTTTACTTGCGTATGTGATCAAAGTAGCTTCTAATTGACAAGTTTATTATGTCTTTGAAATCGATATATTGAAGGAGTGCATAGTAAAAGCTTTGAATTCCTAAAAAATGTCTACGTTTCATGGTATTTCACTTTACAGAGTACAAGTGCCTAGTCTGACTGGGTCAAAAAACAGCCTGTGAAAATCCAAGCCAAGTCCAAGTCTTGTAACTATGGTCCGGATTGAGCCCATCTTTTAAAGGAGAAACAGATTCAAAGCAGCACAAATTGTCACCAGGAAATCAGTAACAAGTTCATTCATGTTCAAACCCGTCCTGGAAAAACAAAAAGACATGAAGAGCACCCAGAACGGAAGTTGGGTTAGTTGTGATTCCAACTGTTCAAGTGGTTTGGTTTTGGAATCGTGTTGGTTTTACATGTATTGAGAGGCAGCTGAACAATCATTCAGAAAGGTTCTCAGTTGCAGCAAGAGATAGAAGGTGAATTTGCAGAGTAAGAACAAAGAATCACACACAAGCAGCAAGATGGGCTGTTGCATGATAGAGAGAGGAGGCACAGCACCATTTCTGAGCTAAAGTTTTCCCACCTTGGGTTTTTCCAAGGAATATCTTTCATCACTCTTTTTCTGTGTATGCTGTTATGGATTTTGCTTACTTCTTCACTTATGAATTGATTTACAGCACTTAAACAAACCAATGTTGCAGAACTCAGTGGGTACTTGAAGGACTTGCAAGTACTCATGCAACCGGACCATAAACAAGTTCTCACCATTAATACTCAACCACAGGATTTAACAAAAACTTGCCACGAGAAAAATCGAATAACTCACAAGAAAAGAATTACCCAACTCGCGACTTCCACAAAACTTGGCAAACAAAGGAAAAAAGGTCATAAAGTTCATTTCAACACATTTTTTATTGTTTACCGGGATTTCTACTCTTTGACAACATTTTACTGAGGTCGCAGGTCCGGTGTGAAGTCACAGGCCTAGTATTATCTGTTTGCAACTCTACATTTTCCCATTTCCACTTGAGGCTGCATATTTATTTGCTGAATCAGTTATGTGTTAGGCTTCCATATTTATATGACTTTTTATTGTTTTGTAACTGTATTGAAGATATTTTGTTAGTGTCAACAATTAAGAAGCTTCACAATTTTGATTTTTTTTAAAAGTTAATGGCTGTCAAGGGCTGTAAAGAACACTCTACTTTTTGAAAATAAAATTCTGTTATTTCCTTTTTATTAAACTTTATTTCTATTTTTCGAAAACAAATATGACATCCATAACACAACTAGGAGAATTGTCTAAAGTATGAGGAGAAGGCATAAATTGTCTAAAATATCACCTTGCACAGACCCATTGCCAAGATGTAGAACTATGAAAAAAAGCAAATTTGGAGGTTGAGTGTAATGTCCCCTACCTTGATTTGCCTTATGTAATGTCCCCTTCTCAAATCTGATCGTTCATGTGACCATTGGCCTTTTTTCTGGAAACCCGAAGGCTAGTCGGAAGGTAAAATTAGGGTTTCCTATTTTTGAGGAGGTCATTGTTCAGAGATGGGGGATTCAATGGCGGATTCTTTCTGGGTTTTCAGAGAGCTTCGCAGTGGTGTGTTCATCTCGGCATTTTGAGCATTTCCAGGAATTTACTATTTTTAGTAAATTCTATTTTTGGCAGTAAACAGGATGGTCTCAGGCGGTGGACCTTCCCCTTCAGTTGACTCAAGTGGCGTATTCAGTTTCGGGCTTTAGAATGTGGTTTTGGGGAGTTGAGCTCATTTCACTTAAAAAATAACATTATAATTTAAATGTTATTTTATCACCTTGGCCTAGTCAAATGACTTAATGTTATTTTAAAAGAGGGACTTGAAGGGTGGTGCCATCATTAAGGATATATTTAATTTGTGATGAATTTTCCAAAGTCAAAGCAAGTTAATTTGGGCGCATTTATCAAGGTGTTGATTTTAATTAAAATATGATTATTGAGCTAAAAGGGAAAAGGACGCCATCTTGAAGGAAGAGTTAGGGTTTGGTCATGGAGTTGGATTTTAGGGTTTCGTGAAGTCAACCGAAACTTATAAAAAGGAGACTTGAGCATCATTTCATCATCTTTGATCTACTATACTGTTATGCTGCCGGATTGGCTCTAGAACTGCTTCGAGGAATGAAGGCCTCCTAGCTTGGGCATCGCTTCGTGTTTGCAAGACAACATCTAGTGGTGATTCAATCAATTTGTGAGTTGCATTAAGTTTGTGCTTCGTATTTAGCTTGCTGCATTCATAGATCTGTTTTGGCATTTAGTGGTCTCAGCATATTTCATTGTTTAGACAGCAGATTTCATGTTTTTATTCATATCTCAAAAAATACAAAAATACTGGTTCTGGGTATTGTCTCAATCCAATTGTTTGTAAAGGGCAAATCTATTCTCCAAGTTATAGAATTTTCAGTTGAGTCTGCAATTTTTAAAAGGAAATCGATTTTCTCAGCTGGGCCGTACCTTTTCTTGCATTGGGATTTGTGCATTAATTCATTAGATGCATTTAGAGTCTGTTTCCTGATATTAGCCTGAGCGCCATCTTGCTAGGAGTATTGTGCTTCAGAAATCGTGTCATTTGAGCAAGTCACTAGGGAGTTATGAGCATTTGAATACTTTCATAGGCTGCTGGTTTTAAGTGCAAAATACAGATTTGTGGAAACAAAAGAAAACAGAATTATTATTTCCAATTCATTGTGAGAATTTGATGTGGCATCTTGAATCAAATCAAGGGAATTATTATTGTATTGTAATGGTGAATATTTCCAGTTCTAATCTCTTGACAGGCGTATAATCTTCACTCTGTAAACTGACAGTAGTACTGGCAGTGATTCTTAAGCTTGTTCAATTCTGTTTGTAATGCTCAATTTCATTTGAAGTTTGTAATAGATAAATCTCCGCCCTATGGTAGCTACTTTCCCATCTTGGGGCAGCAAGCACATTCTGGGTGTCGAGTATTTCCAGTTTCAGCATTTATTTCAAGCATTGAATTTTGTAATCACTCCGTCATATGGTCGCCCCTCACTCCGCATTGGATTGGGTAGCACATACTTGACGTTGAGTTCCTTTCTGTATTTAGAGTAGAAGATCCTCTGACCATATGCTCGCCATCATCGGCGCCATCCTTGGTTAGAGTTGCTTTTTGTATAAGCAGTTTAATTCAGATCCTCTGACCAATGCTCACACCTTGCCCACATCGGGATCCTAATGTACATTCTGGTTAGAGTTGCTTTCTGCACGTTTTGGTTTATCCTCTAACTGGTTAGAGTTGCTTTCTGCACGTTTTGGTTTATCCTCTAACCTTAACGGGTGCATTGATTGTAATCTGTTAATTGAAAAAACGAAAAAAAAATTGGTTCGGAATATTTCACCCTATAATTTGCCTATTGATCACAAATTTCAGCAAATTAGGGTTAGGGCTTCACCTTATTAAATAAATATCTTTTTAATTAAGTAATCTTGGATTGGGATCCTGCATTCACCACATGAACAGTATATGCAAATATGTATACATACTTGTTAGGGTTAGACAATTGCATTACATCCATAGGTTATTAACAAAGCAAACATATTGCAAATTTTGGGAGAAGGGGCATGATGGGTCCGCCCGAAGCATATGCCAAGTCTAAGAGGGTGTATACCATAGCCCTCCCCATTGGCGACTTGTATTTGCTTTCCCCATCAAGGCCATGACTCCCGGAAGACACATGCCAGCTTGTGGGAATGGGCAAAGATTGCAAGCGAGCTCTTTTGACACTTACCACTTCACCCCAAGCCCATCCTCGTTGTGGGATTGGGCGGAGGTCGCAAGTGGTATTTTTTATGCTCTTACCGCTTCACCCCAGGCCCCTCCCACAAGGAGGGTTTCTAACAATCAACCATAATTCTGATTCAATCATACGATATCCTTCTTCCCTATCTTATAAGGGATATACATAGGAAAACAATTACTTGCAAAAAAAAACACATTTACATTCCTTTATTATGCAGGGTCATATTCATATAATGCAAGATGGCAAATGGCAGAAATACACCTGAATATGGAATGGATCTGACATACTCTTGTTTAGGTATATATTTATGTTATACGGTATGCTATGTTGGGTGCGGCCCTTCCTTCCACATTTATGGCCACATTCCCACATTCTTGGCACTTCAAGCACAAACTCTTCCTTTTTAGGTTATCTAATGATTGACACACATGACCATGTTCCCATTTCCCATTACAATGAAAGCAGGATTTTTCTCGGTGTTCCTACTTCTGCCTTTCATCACTATGAGAGTACTTGGAGGGTGTATTAAAGTTCTTGGGCTTGTCCTTGGATGGGTTATTCTCAAATTTCATTGCCTTTTGAATGGCCTCTTCTAGGTTGGTTGGTTCTAAAGCACTTACTATACTCTTGATTGATTCCTTCAATCCCTCCACAAATAAGTAGGTAAGTCTTCCTTGAGAGATCTCTGGTACCATGACAGCAAATTTTTGGAATTCAATGGCATAGTCCTCTACAATTCCATGTTGTCTTAGTAGTGTTAGTTCTTTAAAGTACCATTCGAGGTGTTTTTGGTCACAAACCTTTTGATAAGTTTTTCAGTGAATTCATCATAAGAGGTTATGTGTCGACGGCCTTGGGTAATAAGGCCATGGTGCCACCACTCATGGGCCATTCCTATTAAATGGAGTACGGGAACTTAATGGCATTTCCCTCTGTCACGGGGCTTAGTGATAGATAAGTGTCCAATTTTTTGGACCCATGAGCGTGCCATGATTTTTCATTCTCCATCAAAACTAGGAAGGGTTATCTTGCTCACCCTTTCTTTTAGGTCTTTCTCGTGTTGCTTTTATCTTTCCTTACTAGAGGCAGCTCTCATTTTGGCATCACAGTAGTCTTTAAAGGAGACATTCTTCCTAAATTCAGGGTCAATTCTATTGTATGCTTCCACGATTCCATCCCCATTATCCGTGGGTGGTTCATTTGCTTCTTCCATGTGTTCCTCTAGGTAGGAAGGGAGGTCTTGTTGGCATAGTGTTGGGTACCTTTGGGGAGATGGGGTTATTGTTCTCAGAGTGATTAGAGTTAGTTTCCCTTCCATTATTGTTGCTCATATTTTGAATAGCTTGGAGGAGTTGGGTGGTTCTTTCATTCCTCTCGTTTTGGTCCATGAGGGCTTGAGTGGTTTGTTCCATGAAGGTTCTCATTGCATTTCTCATTTGTTCACTCATGGTGTTGCTTGTTGTAAGCTTCCTTCTTTCCCCTTCTAAAGCTCTTTGAGCCCTTTGGCTATTTTGCATTAACTACCTTTTACAAAATGGCAAGAAAGATGCTCTGATACCACTTGTAATGTCCCCTACCTTGATTTGCCCTAGAATTCGCCTATTGATCACAAATTTCAGAAAATTAGGGTTAGGGTTTCATGTTATTAAATAAATATCTTTTTAATTAAGTAATCTTGGATTGGGATCCTGCATTCACCACATGAACACTATTTGCAAATATGTATATATACTTGTTAGGATTAGACAATTGCATTACATCCATAGGTTATTAACAAAGCAAACATATTAGAATTGTGGGAGAAGGGACATGATGGGTCCGCCTGAAGCCACATGCCAAGCCTAAGAGGGTGTATACCACAGCTCTCCCCTTGGTGACTTGTATCTGCTTTCCCCATCAAGGCCACGACTCATAGAAGACACATGCCAACTTGAGGGAATGGGCGGAGGTCGCAAGCGAGCTCTTTTGACACTTACCACTTCACCCCCAAGCCCATGCTCATTGTGGGATTGGGCGGAGGTCACAAGTGGGATCTTTTATGCTCTTACTGCTTCACCCCAGGCCCCTCCCACAAGGTGGGTTTCCGACAGTCAAGTGTTGTACCCAAACCAAATTTTTTGCTTCATTAAGGCATTTTGCTTAAAAGAGTCTAAACTTTGCTAAAATGATGTCAAATACAGTTTTTGAGCAATATCAAGCATGGACTTTGGTTAGTGTTGTGTCAGTCAAAAGCAGCTGATTGTCAGTACCTGGAGCTCAGAATCAGAACCTGGGACTCAGAAAGAGACATGTGATGATGAGGAAACACTTCACGATCAAATTATTCTCCTACATGGTCGTTTCAGTGGCCAGAAAGGTGTTTACAGAGACAAAAGTTCATGAAGATTTTTAGCAAAATGAAGATCTGCACCCCTGTAGCTCAGGGGCGCCCTTCTTTTTGAGGGCCCAAATCTTGTTACTTCTGTTTGTAAATGCAGTCAATCTCTTCACAATTATCCCAGCTTTCCGACGAGCTATCCGACGAAGTCATCCGAGTTGCAGAACTCCGGCAACTGACATCAAAAGCTGAAGGTACAAGAGGTTGCATATTGCGAACGATGGTCAGTTCACAGCTTTTGAGCCCCTGTAGCCCAAGGGTGCCCTTCTTAAAGAGGGTTTAGATTCTGGCATTCTTGCCTATTGATGCATTTAATCTCTTCACGACTAGTCTGGCTATCCGACGAGCTATCAAATGCAGACATCCGAGACTCAGAGCTCCGGCAGTCAGGTTTAGAAGATGAGGTTACAAGGAGACTTCACATCACAGAAACTTCCTCTAATGGCAAAATTGCGCCCTTGTAGCTCAGGGGCGCCCTTCAAGATGGCTCCTGAGATGAATGAGTTTGCAGATGAGGTCTTCTTGATATTTGTGCTACTCTAGTCTGGTTTCGCAACGCACCAATCAACCAATCAATTCGATATTCTAAGAGATCGTGGCAGAGATTCTACCAGGCACGTAAATTAGCAGGTGAAGAAACATGAAATATACACTATAGCCTCTATAGGCCAGGGGCGCCCAACCTTTAGGCCTGTCAAATGGGGTTATTAGCTTTCGAAGTCTTCTCGGGACTTGTGCGCGATTACTCCAGCTATCCAACGAGCCCAGCCATCAGCCTCTGGGATTTGGCAAACGCTCGTACGTGCGAGGTCTTTGCAGAATATTGAAAAACGAAGATAGCTCAAAAAATGGCTAAGTTTTGTCGTATATTCCATCTTGGGAAAGGCGCCCTTCTCTTTGAGGTCTTAGAAGCAGTTTTCCTGCCTTGTCACCTCCAGAGACATCTCGCGTAGGTCCTTCTAGCTACGCGTTGAGACAAACGGTGTGCGAATCAGGTCACCCCAGCTCCCGATATCAGAGGTCAAAGAAGGGCATCTAGTTGAGTGTTGTACTTTTGTCAAAATGGTGTTTGAGCCTTTTCAGGCCAGGGGCGCCCTTGCTTTTGGGGTCCTTAATACAGCTTTCAGGTGCCTTGCGTATATTCGTTGGATGCGGAATACTTCTAGTCACGCAGTGAGCCTATCATCCAGTCAGCAAGGTTCACCGTTCATCGTCAACAGTCATTTGAAGCATCAGATGGCAGAATGGAGAAATGGCAAAGTCTAATGTCTGAAAATCAATTTAATCAAAGGCACCTAATTTTTTGAGGTGTTAAAACATTGGTTTTAGCAATGATGACTCCCAGCAGACATTTCTTCCTTGCTCTACAGGCTTCGCAATGAATGTCCTTGCTCAGTCTCAGCATCACTCGATCACCCGGAAATCAGTGTTGAATATGGCCAGTTGTAACTTTGTAGTCAACTACAAAGTAGGAAGTTAGTAAAAAACGTAATATCTTGAGCAAATGGACGCCTATGAGGACAAATGGGGACTTTTTGAAATCAGTGAAGTTCACCAGATGAATCCAAGAGCTTCACGTGGTTTGTCAACTGATTAAAATAATATTAAATATTTATTTTGCATATTCAAGCATTAAATGGCGATTTTCTCAAATTGGCGCCTCTTTGTGCTGGATTTTCAAAATTGCATGATGAATATTTGTATTATTATTTTATTCCAGACTTCAAGTCAATCTCAGTTCGAGCTGGAGGGGTCCAATTAGAAGCATTCTATTTCAGTTGAGGGTTTTAAATCTTGTAGTCATCATTATGGTGCGAATTTATTCTATATGTTCATGGCGCCAGTCATTTAATCACTCATCCAATTCCAGAAATTCGTATTTCTTCATAGGCAGAGCAAATTTTCTCCAGAGATTGGGCATTTTCATCAACAATCAATGGCAAAGGCATCAAAAACATTCTTTTGCAGGTACAAATCCAAGATTCATCAGTAGAATTCAAGGCAGAGTGGCGATTTTAACAGAAGAAAAGCATCAAAACCTCATTCTTTTGTCTTAAATTCTTCTACTTCTCGTCTTAAATTCTTTCGCATGTTTGAAGAATTGGCAGATTTTGACAAAACAAATCATCTAGGTTGATTTAGAATAGCTTCCTCGAGAAAACCCATGTGACAAAAATTTTCAAGAAAATTTACTCCAGAGCATCAATTCTCGAGGCTCCAATTTTCTCAATTGAAAATTCCTTGAATGGTCAAGTAGAAGTCAAATTTTCGCATTTCTGATATTCTGGATTGTCTTAGAATCTTTTTCTGGACAAAACCCATATCTCAGATTTTTCCGTGAAAATTGCCCTTCGATAGGCTATTTTTAGCTTTCCAAAAAAGTTGTCAGAATATAGCCGTGTTTACAATCAACACGCGAGTTTTTCAGAGTGCAGTTCACACAGACTGAATTCAAGACCAAATTGGTCTTAATTCATGACTTCATTAGAAAAGCTGAGACCGATTTGTATCAAGTGCATTCAGAGGGTTGACAGGCGTAGTCACTCAAATCAATATGGTTGCATGCCTCGTATGGGCCGATTGTCTTCCAAAGCCGGTTTAGAGGGTTGATACCGTTGGAATTTTACATGTGCAGCAAGTTCGTTTGCATTTCTAACAACCAGAGTGTGCGCAGTCAAACCTCGCAGTTTCGTCATGCAACACTCTTTCATTAAGGAAAAGCGTTAGAGACATCAAGCTGCAGAAGAGATAGTGGTCATCACTTCAGTTACAGAGCCGCCAAAGTTATAAGTTAGTGAAATGCTAGTTTGAGTGTGTAAAGATTTCCAAGATTGCTCAAGTTGCTGATAAGCAGAATTGTCAGTTAAGGCATGTGACGACCCCCAGATGGTGACACAGTCAACAACCTCGTGGAGGGGTTGGTTGCTCGAGATATTAGCCAATGATCAGTCAGTTAAAACCTGCAGTTGTCTACGAGAACAGAATCCGGAGCATGCAATTAGAACTCAACTTTCATCTTCAGTTCTCTTTGCGGGGTCCTCACATGTCTATCTTTATCCTCAGAGATATCTTGCAAGACTCGGAGTTTTATTAGGGTTTATGTTAACTGATGGTAGTATTCCAGTTAACTTGCTTTCAATAAGGACGTGCATGCTTGCACATTGTCCATTTTTAGATTAGATGTTTCAGTTAACTGATTGTAGCTTTCCAATTAACTGTATAGTTTGCTTTATTAGGGTTTAGCAATAATTTTGCATGCATTGCGAGATTGTAGTTGACTCAAGGTGATTTTAGGGTTCCCTACACCTTTTGATGTCTATAAATAAGAGTTTTTGCTCATTTGTACATAACTTTTGCACGAGAGAGAAATATATGTTGTGCCTACCTTGCCTTCAATATTGCTCTTTTTGTATCTGTTCATGAGTATTTACTATTATGATGAATTGTTATGCCACTTGGGTTTCATGTAATTATGATGGTGAATTCTTGCTTTAGTCAGATATAGTAGCTAGTTTGATCGTAGATTGTATGCGTGTCTCGCCTATGCAATTTATTGTCCTAGTTGGCTATCCTTCATGTTTTGTGTTCAATAAACTCATTCAGATTGAGCTGATAGATGTGCCACCTTGCCTTCAAGTTGAGAATTTGTACTTGGTTATCGTGTGATGTGCGTGAATAATAAACGTATTCAGATTGAGCTGATAGTTGTGCCACCTTGCCTTCAAGTTGAGAATCTGTACTCGGTTTATCGTGTGTTGTCGTTTCCAATAAGCCTATTCAGACAAGCAAATAGTTGTGCCACCTTGCCTTCACATTGTGAGTCTGTACCCAGCTTATCGTGAGATAATCATTCCCGCTCCGTTTCCTCATGCTCTGAATTCTTGAGGGGATTGGATAGTTAAAGTTACTTAGTTTTGTGTGTTGTAGTTAAGTCTTGCGAAACCAGAAAATACTTAGCTGCAACATATAGAGTTTTCTTGAAAGCCTTGTACCTCTTACATCTAAGACAAAAAGACAGGATATAGTTTAGTTTATTTCCCTTTTCAAGTACTTTTGTCAAGCACAACGAGGGAGCTTCCCCTCCTAATTTGAAGAGCACTCATTGCGTAGTGTGCATAGCTGTCCATACCAACTTGCATTCCAGAGGTGTTAGTTGTTATGCCAACACCAAGCATAATTCTGATTCAATCATACGATATCCTTCTTCCCTATCATATAAGGGATATACATAGGAAAACAATTATTTGCAGAAAACACACATTTACATTCCTTTATTATGCAGGGCCATATTCATATATCGCAAGATAGTAAATGGCAGAAATACACCTGAATATGGAATGGATCTGACATACTCTTGTTTAGGTATATATTTAAGTTGTACGGTATGCTATGCTGGATCGCACTGGTTCCTGTAGTGCTCTTGTCTCTTTCTCTTTTCCCCAAAGAATATCTGTCTAGCAATCGATGATCTCCTTCTGTTGAAATGACCCACTCCTTATACTTACAACCGCAGATGGACATGCCTTTTCATATCACGTATTCATTTAAAGACATGTCTCTTGCCTTGACTAAACGCAGCCTTCCTTAGGATAATTAATTACATTAATATTATCATTGCTTAATCACTGT
The DNA here is from genome assembly GCA_007258455.2 of Sequoia sempervirens. Classification (NCBI taxonomy): domain Eukaryota; kingdom Viridiplantae; phylum Streptophyta; class Pinopsida; order Cupressales; family Cupressaceae; genus Sequoia; species Sequoia sempervirens. The sequence goes on from VDFB02086081.1 coordinate 316,087,128, forward strand.
GTCTAAATTAGATCATTGTATGATGATTGTTTATCTTTTAATATTCATTCGATTGACTTCATGTTTGATGCGGGTTGACTTGCATTTGAGCGATTGGATTCCTCACAAACCAGCAATCTGATTTATTATTTTGGCGGGGGCATGACATTGAGGATGGACAAAAGCTCTCCTTTTATCAATTGAGCAAAAAAAAAAAAAAAGTAAAGAAAGAGGATAATAGAATCAATGGGATCCCCAATCCCATTTTTCTGTTGGGCTTTTTTTCTTCCATTGGACCATGGATACAAGGATTAGGCAATGTGGGCACCCACAGTTCCAGTTCTCTTGTTTCTTGAACACTCCTAGTGCCCAATTCTGGTGCCCAATTCTGGTACTACAACAACATTGTATTTAATGTTGATTCAGGTTCTTATTGGCAACAGTTGGTTAATACACTGACTGTGGCAAGAAAGGGGTTCAAAGCCCTGAGCCATCATGACTTGAGTGGCTCAATATTGCAAGATAAGGTCCAAAACACATATAAGCTAGTAGAGGAATGAAAAAAAAAAACTTGGAATAGGAAAGGCTGCAGCATTTTATCTAACAGGTGGATAGATGATCAAAATGAGGCACTCATTAACTTTGTAGTGCCTTTAGGAGGTCAGTATGTCTTTCTGAAGTCAATTGATGTCTCTGTTGAAATAAAAACACTGAAAAATGCAACTTGTTCACTGAGATGGTGATGGAGGTGGAAGTCAAAAATGTTATCCAGTTAGTAATAGACAATGCATTTGCATATGTGGTAGCTGGTAGACGTTTAAAAGCAAGGCACTTTACAATGTTTTGGAGCCCTTGTGCCACTTACTAGCTTGACTGTCTCCTTGAAAATAAAAGGAAACTAAGCTAGGTGAAGAATGTGGCAGAAGATGCAAAGAATGTCATCAAGTACATCTACGACCACCCATGGATCCCAAATCTCATGAGAGAGCACACTAATGGCAAGGAGCTTGTGAGTGCAAAAGTGACATGCTTTGCCACAAATTTCCTCCTCTTATAGAATATAGCCCAATATGCCCACATAATTTGCATGCAATGCTTCATCTTGTGATACCAGAACATTTACATACCAACAAGAAACACTAAATATATACTAACTTTTGAAAATCACATGTTAAACAAAACATCAAAATCAATGAGTATCTAGATATCAAGTAGCTTTATCACATCTAGAATAGACAAACATGCTCAAAGCATCCTCATGTGCAATCATCTGGCTATGAAATAGCTAATTCTTCTGACCAAGGAGAATTTAAAAAGCAGATTTTTTTAAATATGCAAGTAATGAAGAAAAAGATTGTGAATCAAAACAGTGCACCCTGAAAAGGGTTCATCTTTCATATTTTATTAGTGAAGACAATAAACCCGCTCGAATAAACACAATACCCCAGATTTTAATCATATAGAATTCAAGTAACTAATATAGCAATAGCCCTGACCTTATTAACATATTACAACTTAACCATGTGCCTTAATAAGCAGCTAGAACTCTATGAAATAAAGTGAGGTTTCAATCATTAAGTAAAAAAGGTTTAGAAAAGTAAAACAACAGATCAATAACAGCAGCAAGACATATGCTATATGTCTAGAGCCAAGAGGAGGGAAACATACCAGATTCCGTCCATAATCATATGCAAGCATGGCAACTTCTCTTGGCTGACCCGCAAGAAGAGCAATAGCCTTGCAGCTATTTGCCATCAATGATGCCGTTTTGCAAAATGTTTTTTGCATGTAGTACTCCATGCTGCATACAGCCATATATAAATCATTACAAAAGAATAAAATATTTTCTTTCTTTATAAAGAATAAACATTTTAATATGAAATAGAATCACAAAAAAAATCCCAGTATAAAGTCATCCAGACTAAAACAGTGAGAGTTACAAAAGGCACTCAGCTTGAATTGTGGCTGCAAGCCCCTTCTGGACCTTGTCACTGCTAAGCAGCTGTTCAATGGCCTTCATCCTAGTCAGCAGGTTTTGTTGAATCTGTTGCAGTAGATGGAGACATCTGGCTTGGTTGGTAAAAAAGGTTTGAATTGCATGTTGTTTTTTTTTGAGATTGTGAATGTTGTGAAACACCAGACTTCTAAGTTTCTGCTGAGAAATCTGCTATTGGGTTTTGTTTTGATAACCTTTATGAGAACCTCTAGGTGGTGATTTAAATTTGCTAGAGCAATGAAAGGATGATATATTTAATTTCATCTTTCCCTCATTGGTCCAGATGTTAGCCTGGGAGACGGAATTTGTCTTTAGTTTGGGATTTTCAGAGTTTTCATTTCCCAGGTAAAGGTGAAAGAGACTGGGGGACTTGAAACAAACAGGATGAAGGAGAGTTACATCAAAAGGAAGATTGGTGGAAGGACTGGACTTGATTCTAGGAGGGGAAATCAGTAAAGCAAGGTATTTTCGTTTTTGAGACACTACTCAGTAATACAATGGATTTCAATGGGTTGATTGACATAGCTGATCTGTTCGACTTGGGAGGTGGAAAAAGCAGAAAGAATGGAGTTATTGTCTATTGTGTTATGGTTGTACTGGGCTACATCTTTTAAGATGGCAAAAGGAAGGGATTGCTCTTACCTTGTAGAGCAAGAGGAAGTCATTCTTCTTCTAAGATAATGATTTGATGGGCACCATTAGCTTTCTATCTACCTCAGGACTGATGAGGTTGTGAACCTCCATAGAAGTGTTGTTGGATCTAGCCATCTTCCTGTAATATGTTTTCAGAGGAAACCTACATAGTTGGATGCATCAATATCTGCAGTACCAATCAATCCTTTTGTACATTGAGGTAGAATGCAGGTACTATTTCTCATGTTCATTGTTAATGCAATTTGAGTAGCAAGAGATAGATAGTTGATTTTAAGTAACCTAGAGAAATTCTTGCATTTAGTGCATGTTGATTGTGTATGTTAGAATAATATTATTATTGTATTGTTAATGGTCAATAGTAGTTTAGTTTACTACTGTTTCTACAGTAGTCTGTAGGTAGATTGAGTAGGTGACTTCCTTAAATATCTACAATAACTTTTCTCTTCTTTTTAATGCAACTCTTTTCATGTTAATATGATGAATGCTTTCACCATTCACATGGTATCAGAGCGCGTTAGGGTTTCTGGGTAAATTCGTGGCTTTTCTGGTGAAATTTTGTGCATTCTTTGTGCCGACTTAGATCGCGATTTGCAGTTCTCCATGCCCGCGTTTTTTTGAAGACTTCTTATGGCCGTGTTTTCGTCTTCATCTAGATGCGATTTTTGTCTGGAACCTTGCACGACTCTCTGCAATCTCTTCGCATCTCTTTGTGCCCTCTTTTTCTGAGCCATCGAGCCGCGTTTTCTTCCTGTTTTGTGGCCGCGTTCTGGTTGCGTCTTCTGAAGATATTTGCTCGCGTTTTTCAGACGACTGTGAGCCTTTTTTGTTCGTCTTTTCCTTCAAGCAAGTCACCTAGGGTTCTACCCTCTGTTTGCTATGATTTCGTGAGGATTCGAGCTGTTTTCTGCAACTTTTTTGTGCTTTCATGGCCGCCTAGGGCATTTTGTACTTTCGGCAAGGGTTTTGACCCTTCAGATCAAGTCGAAAAAAATTTCTAATTGCAGATTCATGGTGGGTTTTTCGAGATCTCAATTGGGTTGTCATTCAATTTTTCTGGGTACCTCGTTTTCCGTGCCTCAAAATTTGTGCAGTCAAAATTTTTTGGGTATTCCTCAATCCTTCTGGGTTTTTATTAATATTTTTTGGGTTTTCAGTAAAACCTCAAAATTCGTGCTAGGGTTTCGATTTCTGCCTTGGAATTTGTCTTGCAGAACCTGTTTCTATTTTTTGTGCATTATTTTGTCCTCACCAGTTTGACCTCGAGGTACGTGATGGCATCTCTTACGAACATAATGCTCGAAAGCAGCCAGAAGTTCAACGGGAAGAATTACAACACCTGGAAGCAGCGCATGATTACGATCTTTGAATATCAGTGTCTCGATCAGGTCGTTTTGGGGAACTCAACTCATCCCACTGTAGTCGGCAAGGACAAAGACAAATGGGATGAACGCAACCGAGAAGCCGTCATGCTCATCAAACTCTCAGTCACAAATGAGCAGCTACCTCAGGTACCGTCTGGCAAAACTGCTACAAAAATCTAGAATCATTTGAAGGACCTTCATGAAACCTCCAACAAGAGCAGAGCGTTCTTTCTTAAGAACATGCTTTTTTCCATCATGATGGATGAGAAAATGTCCTTATAGGAACATCTGACGAAGATTAAAGACATTCGTGATCAGTTGGAGGCAATTGGTCGCACAATGGAGGAAGAGGACATGGTCGTCATTACTCTGAAGAATCTCCCACGTTCGTATGAGCATTTCATCGAGACGTTGAATATCACCTCCACCAATGTTGATCTCAAATTTGAAGATCTTTGCAACAAGATCGTTGGAGACAGCAGTTTGGAAGCAATACCAGTTCGTTCTCCACAGAGCAAGCATTCTCTGGCAAATCTTCTGCTAAGAACAAAGGGAAGTGGCAAACTTCTCAGCTGAAAAGCTCTGGTTCTTCTCAGGACAGCAAGAAGAAAAAGAACATTCAGTGCAATTATTGCCGTAAATACAGTCACATGAAGGCAGACTGTCGCATTCGGTTGGCTTCTGAACAAAAGAAGCAAGGAGGGTCTCAACAAAAGGCAAATGTTGCGGAGCACACTAATCAGAAAGAATCTGCATTCTATACGTTTATGACCAAGAGAACAACAGATCTAGTACAATCTTCTGCTTGGTATATTGATTCCGGGGCATAGCGACATTTTACTCATCGTCGAGATTGGTTCACAAAATTCGAACCATTCTTTGATTCTGTCATTTTTGGAGGAGGCGAAGAGTACACAGTTGCTAGTAAGGGCACTGTCCAGATTCACTCAGGAGGAAGAAATTTACTCTTTCTCGATGTTTACTATGTTCCAGGAATGGAACATAACCTTCTCTCAGTTGGATGTTGTTTTCACTTCGTCCACCTACAACATCATTAATAGGGAGACTCGTACTCCAATCGCTATGGGACTTGAGGATCATGGTCTATATAGACTTGTTGATTCCGGTGATTCTCAAGAGCACACTCTAGCAGCAAGGAGTACTTCCATCAGCAAACTTTGGCATCAGCGTTATGGGCACTTGAATGTGCACTACCTCTCTCAACTGTCTTGGGAGGGTTTGGTTGCTGGTCTACCTGAGATCCAAACTCAAAATCATGGAGTTTGTGGAGCCTGTCAAGCTGGGAAGCAGCATTGGACACCGTTCTTGGATGGTGATTCTTGGCAAGCCTCCAAGGTACTTCAATTGATTCACGCTGATGTATGTGGACCGATGAACACTCCATCTGTTACTGGGTCCAGGTACTTTTTATTATTTGTTGATGATTTCAGTCGCAAAATGTGGGTGTATTTTTTGAAACATAAATCAGATGTGTTCAGTACATTTCAACAATATAAGGCCTTAGTGGAGAAGGAATCAAGTTCTCAGACTGTTACTCTAAGGTTAGATAATGGGGGGGAGTTTTGTTCAACTGACTTCTCTTCTTTTTGTGCTACACATGGCATTAAACTACAACTCACCACACCACACCCCTCAGCAGAATGGTGTTGTTGAACGTAGGAATCGCACCATTACTGAAATGGCTCGTTCTATGTTGGAGTACAAAAATGTACCTAAGAAATACTGAGTTGAAGCAGTCTACACTGCAGTCTACCTCCTGAATCAGTCACCTACACAGGCCGTTAAGAAGATGACTCCTAAAGAAGCCTGGTCAGGACATAAGCCTAAGGTGGGCCATCTAAAAGTCTTCCGTTCTACAGCTCATGTATGGATTCCAGATGCCAAGTGTGCCAAGTTGGACTCCAAGAGCCAGACACTTATGTTTACTAGTTACAACGACAATCACAAGGCATACAAGTTGATTGATGTGGAGACAGATCGTCTCATATTCAGTCGTGATATTGTGATTGATGAGACTACTGGTCCATTTGTTCCTACTTCCAGTCCTGCAGATCAACCTATGAAGGTTTCTAATGAGGGTGTTCGTCTTCCTCTTGGTTCCCCTGATGGGAGGGCTTCAGAGCATTCTGACTCTGAAGATGAGGAGTCTACCGATCATGATCTAGCACCACCTGATTTTCCTTAGGACTCACATCCAGATGACTTTATTCCAGAAATCCCAGGAGATGTTTCTCCTATTCCAGATGTTGGTACTTCTACTCGTCGGCCTAAGTCGTGGGCCAAGACTATCGGAGATCTTCATGATGATGAACTCATTGAGGGCAAATCAGCTCGTAGCAAGAGCAAGCAGCAACACACTGTCAATTTTGCTCTTATGGCCAACATCCACAGCATCTATGAGCCTCATACATATTCAGAGGCAAAAGGAATTCCAGAGTGGGAAAAGGCTATGGCGAACGAATATCAGTCTTCTGAAGAATCACACTTGGGTTCTTTCCGATCTTCCTCCTGGGAAGAAACCTATCAATTACAAATGGGTATACAAAGGTCAAGTATCATGCAGATGGTACTTTGGATAAATACAAGGCCAGATTAGTTGCTCGGGGATTCACACAACAGGAGGGCATTGACTACAAGGAGACTTTTGCTCCTACGGCCAAGATGCGCATAATTCGTCTTCTCGCTATTGCAGCCCAATTTGGATGGACAGTTCATTAGATGGATATTAAGAGTGCCTTCCTCAACGGTGAGTTGCAGGAAGAAGTCTACATGACGCAACCTCCTAGTTTCAAGGTTGCTTGCAAAAAGCATCAGGTATGTAGGCTCGTGAAAGCACTCTATGGACTAAAACAGGTTCCTCGTGCATGGTATATCAAGATTGATCAATACTTGGTTGATCATGGTTTTCAACGCAGCCCTTCTGACACTAATCTGTATGTCAAACACTCTGGTGATGATATCCTCTTTCTTGTTGTCTATGTTGACAATTTGATCATTACTAGCAGTGTAGCACATTTGATTGCGGCAATCAAACAGGATTTGTGCCAAACCTTTGACATGACAGATTTGGGCCTTCTTCATTATTGTTTGGGTATTAAGGTTTGGTAGACCGCCGATAGCATCTTTATCTCTCAATCTAAATATGCCAGAAGTCTGCTTGACAAATTTCAGATGCAGGACTGCAAACCTACCTCCACACCTATAGAGAAGGGGCTGAAGTTGTCAGCCAACTCTAATTCACCTCCGGTTGATGAAACGACCTTCAGGCAACTAGTGGGCAGTCTCATCTACCTCACTGCCACTAGACCTAACATCAATTTTGCAGTGAGTTACATTTCTCGCTTCATGACAACTCAAAAAGCTGATCATTGGATTGCAACGAAGCGAGTGCTGAGATATGTTAAGGGCAGTTCAGACTATGGCATTCTGTATGGCAGATGCAAGGATCCACAGCTGATTGGTTATATAGACTCCGATTGGGCAAGATTAGTGGATGACAAAAAATCCACTTTTGGGTATGTATTCAGTTTGGGTACATGTGTTGTAACATGGAGCAACAAGAAGCAGCAGGCAATGGCTCTTTCCTCGACTGAAGCAGAGTATCGAGGAACCGTTAAGGCAGCATGTGAGGCAGTTTGGCTCCGCAGGATGCTTTCTGACATGCACATGTCACAAGCAGGACCTTCTCCCCTATACACTGATAATCAAGGGGTGCTCAAATTGGCCAAAAATCCAGTCTTCCATGAACGTACCAAGCATGTCGAGCTTCATTGTCACTACATCCGCAAGCTGGTAGAAGACGGATCAATTCAGCTGCAGTATGTTCCGACAGCGGATCAAACTGCAGATATTCTCACCAAGTCTCTGAGCCCGGATAAATTTGTAAACTTCAGGGGGCAACCTGGTGTTGTTGACAGATTGACCATTAAGGGAGGGTGTTAGAATAATATTATTATTGTATTGTTAATGGTCAATAGTAATTTAGTTTACTACTGTTTCTACAGTAGTCTGTAGGTAGGTTGAGTAGGTGACTTCCTTAAATATCTACAGTAACTTTTCTCTTCTTTTTAATGTAACTCTTTTCATGTTAATATGATGAATGCTTTCACCATTCACAGTGTAGTTAGTGTACAATACATATTATTATGTTTCGATAATATGGTTTATCTGACTATGTATTAATTGTTCTTGGCTTCAAGTAGTTATAAGTGTCGTTTGGTCAACAATTGTGTTCCTCTTCGCAACCGTCAAGTTCTTTAAATAGATTTTGTATCATCAAGGAAAGTATTATGATCTAATTAGATCAACTCTAATCCTTGGCTAACCATCTCTGGTCTACTTTTGTAATAACTTCATATGCAAATAAAGATATACTTTTACTCCTCCATTTGATATACATTATTAATTATGTTCATCATTTCTAAGTATTCATTTTATCATATAGGAGAGTAAACATTGGTGGTGTTGCCTTAAAAGAAATCAGGTCAAATCTGAGAGATTCATGCCCATAGACCCCAATAAAGGTGGGAAGAGACCACAAGGTGGTCAAGACCAGGAGATTAAGTAATCTTTAGGGATTGTACAGCAAACAGATCAAAGGAGAAGATTACGAGAAACACTTGAGGAAAATACAACTGTACAATTCCCAAGTCAGAGTCCTTCCTAAGAATGCAGTTGGAGCTGGAGCGTAAGCCTAAGTCAGAGTCCATGCCAAAGTCAAAACCTCAATCTAGAAAATAAAAACAAACCCACCACAAGAAACCGTACGAGTAAGGAGTGGCAAGAGATAGCAAGACATTTTCCCTTATCAAACAAAATGTGGATTGACCTAACAAATCAAGTTGAAAAGTCAAGACAACCTTCTCTAGACAAGGGAAGTTTGGAGACGAAGTCAAATTCCTTCACAAAAGTGTATGAGAGTAACCTTTGGGGCATCAAAAGGTTGCCAATTGAAGGAGAGGAAGCCAAGCCAAGGGTGTATAAAAGAAAATCTTAAGGCAAAACAAGTGTCAAAACACTAAGGCAGGACAAGTTGAAGATTCCCAGGTGTCCAAGAGTGTGAGAGAAGCACCAAAATGTCTAAATCAAAACTCCTTAGCAACCATTTCCAAGCACTAGGTTTGCATCAGAATAAAATAAGCCCTAGTGGAAAAAGCAAAAGTTTCCCAATGTTACAGGAAATGGATTAGAGGATCCCACTAGGCATTATCTAGACAACAAATGAGCAAGACGATAAAGCAATTTGGCTACAATCTTTTCCAACCACCATGAAAGGTGTAGCAATTAACTACTATATAGAAATTAACCAAGCCTCCTAAAACACATGGGAGAGATTAAGGAAGGCTTTCAAAGAAGAGTTTAAATTGCTTCGTGATGGTAATGAAATTGTAGCAAAATTTTACAATACAAAACAAGGTAACCATGAAAAGGTACGAGCTTATAATCGTAGACTTAAAGAATTGCTTGCAAAGTTAGAAAAAGAACGAGCCAACAGTCTCAAGGAAAGATGGTTCATCGAAGGTCTACATTCCTCATTAAGAAAAAAGATGAGGGTAGTACCACCCTCTTCCTATGGAAAAGCCTACAATCAAGCAATGGACATAGAAAGTGGAGATAAAATATCCTCGCATAGTAAAAGAAAAACAAAGGAAGATGGAAGTTTGGATGACAATAGTGACAATATATCGGGAATGGTACAAGCGCTCTAGAGTGACATGCTTCGAACAATAAAAGAATTGAAGGTGAAAAAAGAAACCAACAAAGAAACTATTGAACTGTGGTGTATTGAGTGCAAAAGTGAAGGTCACGCCAAAGGTATCTATCCTAGAAAAATGTTTTGTGAGATTTGCTAGGTTATGGGTCATTCAATAAAAGAGTTCCCATATAATTTGAAGACCAAAAGTACATAAGTACTCTTTACACATGGAGTGAAGAGCACACAAGAAATACTGAGAGGGGGGGGGGAGGTGAATTAGTATTTCAAAACATTTTAAAACTTTAAACCAGATTTAACATGTAAATTAGAAATCAAAACATTAAGAGCATCATCAAACAATATTAACAAGATGAACACCAGGATTACATGAAAAACCCTTTCGGGTAAAAAACCATGGCAAAATATTGTTTTTATTATTCTCCAAAGGGCACCAACCCTGATTACATTTAGTGAGCAACCACCCACCGAGAGCACCAACTCTCCTTCAAAGCACCAACTCTCCTTCAAAGCACCAACTCCGATTACATTTAGTGAGCACCAACCCATTGAGAACACCAACCCTCATTTGAAGCACCAACTCTAGTGGCTGAAGCACCAACTCCAAACTTCGAATACAAATCTGCAAACCACTAATTTAAGCAATGCCTTCACATGAATTGTGAGGCCCACATCCACATACACACTGTCCAAAGATCAGAAAACCCAAATACCCACAACCTTTGTCTTGCATACCCAAGATCACCGTGCCAAAACAATAGACAATGTCACTCACGTTTCAATAGGATTCAAAAATAAAAACTTCATACAAGGACAACAAGCACCATACTCTACTCCACACTCAAACTGGAAAACTTCAAGCACTTAACCTTCCAAACTGCTCTCTCACACGAACTGAAAAGCTCCTTTCACCTTCTCATTTCTTTCACAAAATAGGCAGACCTAATAACAATATTCTTTCACAAACACGTCTCCAACACCAGGTCCGATCCACAATGATAACCGTTGTCACACAAATATATGCTATTGTTGTAGATGAGAAAGAAAGTATACCAATTGTACATAACTTCAGTTCTCTCCAAAAGGTAAAGTTCAATTTTTGTAGCTTCACAAGTGAAAACTATAGCTAGTAAGACTCAAAAATCTGCAATTAGTCATTTGGCCCCCAACTTTTCAACTAGTGGGTGAGTTTTAATGGGACAAAAGATAATTATTGGAACCCAAGCATTTTGTTTAACTTTGTAGTCATTTCATTTAGGAAGAAAGTGTATGACACATTGTGGTCAGGTTTGGTTGGTAGCAACCAAAGCTAATCACAACTAGAAAAAGAATACAATCTTGGCTGAGAACAAGGGTCAGAAATATATAGTTGATTTGAAAAATCAAGCAGTCAATGAGAAAGCAACTTCCTCATATTCGTCAGATTCGAACTCTGGAGAAGAATGGACGAAGAATTAGGATCCAATGGAATCAAATGAGGAAGGAAACTTGGAGTTACAATGATGTTCAAAGGATGAAACAAATTCTCTTTGTGGCCCATTTCATTGGCAAATAGAGGATTATGAAGTATTTCCATCAAACTATAATTTTATTGAAGCTACAAAGATCGATCAAGACAAATGAGGATTGTGTGATGATAAGCAACCAATGAAGATTGACTTGGAAAAGATGGATAGTTTAGGTGTGTTGGATGTGGTACAAGGTTTGCAAAAGATAACACTTTCAATTCCAGCAAAGGCATTCGACTTTGAGAAAGGGAAAAATATCAAACATAAAATTTTGCACTCAGAATGCAAAAGACCAAGTGGGCCCCACATGAGAAGAAAAAATAAAAGGTGAAACATCAAACTTCATTCTTAAAAGCAATCATACATCCTCTCCTAAGTTTCTGACAACAGTCTTTTTCCCTTCACCCTGTCGTACGCTATCCTTGCCTATCTGACACTGTATGACCTTACCAACATCTCACTATGCAAATCATTTCTATTGTATGACATGTTGCGCAAATTATTCTTATTGTATGATTTAGTTTCCCTCCATCCATATAGTCCAAAAAAGTTGTACGACCCCCACTTGTACACCCCTTTTCATCTATCAATCTCGTCATGTGTTCACCTCAATTACAAATTCCATCATACAATGCTGATATCTGCAAATAGATTGATGGTAAATGGGATAAGATTTATAATGAGAAAGATTGTACATATAGAATGACGAGTTTGAGTCACTATAGGAGTGCTCAACTCAAGGTAGCAATAATGCTCCACCAAGTGGCAAACAAGAAGTGCCACATATCTTTGAAGAGTTCAACAAACTCTCCAAATGACACATCGCCACATAAGGTAGCTTAACACATAAAGTAGAATACTAAAACAATTAAATAATAATTCTACTCTAACATAATTCTCCGACATATGTGCAATGGAATCAAGGAAGACAATTGCACCAAGTACTAACTTCTAAATTAATAATAAGCCATCTGATTTATGATACATTAAATGGAATTCAACAATCAATCATTTGGATCTATTAAAAAGGCTTGCTTTTGCAACTAACCTAATGTCAACACAATGGTGGGAGTACATTGGCTATGAGGCCAAATCACTTCATTGGATGGCAATACAAATTCTAACCCAACCATGCACTTTTTCTACTTGTGAGCATTCTTCGAGTGTATTTGAGCTGGAGCATATACACTCTAAAAACACAACCGATTGAACCAACAACAGATGAATGATTTGGGCTTCGTCCACCACAACCTTCATCTTTGCTTGAATAAAAATTGTGATAAGAAACTTTCCAATTATGACTTTCAATAATTTTCTATTTTTTTAACATACACTAGTAGGTTGAGAACTTATGCTTTCATCATTGCTAACCTCAAGTAGAATTGAAGATGATCAACCAATTGATCCTAATTCTGAATTGACCACAAACAAGGAGGAGCCTACATTTAGTGAAGAGGACATAGATGTCCTTAATGAGTTTTGGATGATCATGAACATGCTTGGTTGGACGAAATGATTGCAAACACAAAGGCTGCAGGAGCATCAACTTCTGCTTCACACATATAGTCATGGCTGCTTAGAGATAATTTGCATTTTGAATTTTGTATTCTCCCATTTTGTTTTGTTTATGTCAGTTGACTAAAGACTTGAGTAATGACTAATGAGTCTCTGACATTGACAATATCTAGTTGTATTCATAAAATTAAGACTAGACACTTGATATTTGAGGAGAATTCAAGAGTAACTGACATCATTCAAATTTTGAATCTTTATTTATGTCTATTTGGACCTTGTTTCTCTTTCTACACACTCTATTTGGCATGGCATAAATAACATTTGCAGTTTTCTCCCATGTTTTTATGAATATTTTAGCATATTTTAATTTGTCATGTTTTTCCTAAGTTTTCCCCATTTTAAATCCATGTAATTGAATCCATTTATACTTTTGGTTTGTTGTGCCATTGCCGTGTACATATAATGTAACTATGGTATCCAGATCCTCATGCATTTAGCCATTAGCATATTTAATATATTTTTTCTTTGCCTTCTCATTTTGCATGTAAGGTGAAAAAAATTGGTGCTGTGATCCCATTCCTAGAGTCATTTTGTTCTTGAATTTAGTGTAACGAACACACTTGTACGATAAAATTAAAACTTTACAATTCATACATAAAAGTAAGAACAAAACCATTTTGAACAAACAATTTCTTTTCAAAACATAAATAAGAAACATTTATTGCATCTATAAACTATTTCATTTCAAATGAAATTACAAAGCATGATGAGAAACATACATACATAGCCCGTAGGCTTTTGACACCAATAGAAATAAGAAGGTCCAGGAATCCGTCCTGTCAAGCTTTGGAGCATCCGTCGGGTGTTCGTGGAGGAGAAACATCACTCGAGCGTTTTTCCGCCAACCACGGACTTATAATGCGGTCCCCCGCACGATCATTTTTCAATGAACGGCCCTCCCTTCGAAGAAGAGATTGGTTGGGTAACCTTTAATGACTACCAACTGGACATAGTGCTGTGATTCTACAAAACTAGTTTTCGTGCTAACGGCAAATCACAAACTAGGTTGTATTTCGGAATCACGGTGAACTGACAGTGTAGTACAACAACTAAATGGTTCCTTACACTACTTTGGCCAAAGTGTTTACGTTCAACGAAGAACATAGGTCATATGTCACATTCACTAGCCAGGTTCAACTTGACTTAAGGCTATCTTAGTTCTACGCGTAGGTTGGTCTATCGGGGTAGTCCGTACCCTAGACTTCCTACAACATTTTACTACTGGAATGATGAATCTATTAAACAAGATACTACAACAGACGCCCTAATTCAGGATATATTCATCCTAGGGATACAATAACTTGATTAAGTTGTATGTATTAAGTTGTAGAGTATATCTTGCAAATATTCTTGACTCAACCCTAGTATCTAATATTTAAACACAAGCATATGCTCATTATACAGAGCCACTAAAACACAATGCAGTTTGCTTTCCATTAACCAATGTAAAGTGTACATCATTGACAACAAAAGCCAAACAAAAGCCATGACAAGACTAAATTCATGATAATGGTTAAGAAACTATTATTCTTTTAGTTCGATCTTTGAGATAATCATATTCATTTCTTTCTAGCTATGACTATATTTCAGAGAATTATCAGATTAACATAAAAAAATAAGAGTTTAGCATGCCTGTTTTAGCTTTCCACAAGTTGGGAAGATAACTCCTTCACTGGCCTCTATTCAGACCACTTTCAGCTTGGATTCTTGAAACCAAAAGCTCAACACAGTAACAGTGTAATTCCCAGTTACTCCTCTTTTATTCAAAGCTTACTTTAAACCAGCAATTTCAACTTCTGCTCTTATGATCAGAAAACACCTTTCCTTAACAAAATACTTCACAAATTCTCTACTATGGCGAATTCTCTCTTTTGCTATGAAATGCTCAAGAACTTGATTGTAAATTCGTGTGCCCAAGAATGCCAAAACGCAGGTATATTTATAGGTTCATTTTAAAACTGATTTCCACCTTCTATGGCGCCAGGACTGCCAGCAGGTTGAAGAATATTTCAAACTAAAAACGTGTATCAAATTGGTGAGGGTTTCGACCTCCATGTTTGACAGCAAGAAGTTCATTTTAATTCGAATTTGTTTCAGGCTGTTAAAACTGTGACAACTTTCAACTGGCGCGTTTTTACAGTTAGGTTAAATGCCAAGTTTCATTTCTGACTTCTTCCTTGTTCAAATGGCGTACAGATTTCCTCTTATTCACCAAGCAAGAGATGAATCGGCCATTTTTAGACGTCTGGCCCTAGTCGCGCGGGTTACCTGCGTGTTTTTCATTTTCCCTTCTGCATTTTCGCGTTTTTCTTCTTTATTTCGCTTTGGTAAAACTTTAATATTTTAATAGATTTTTCAAAGTAAATATGGCGCATATATGCAGGCTCATATTTGAAGATTAACACTTCAATGAATACATTTAGAAAAATTCGCGTTTTCTTATCAATTCGTGATTTTTATGAAATCCGCGATTTTTAATTTCTTCCCAGATTTGCATTCGTGCTTTACAATGTTTTACTTTTATTTCATTTGATTTTGACCAATCTTTTATTTAAATATATTTGTTTATTATATTAAAATACTTACATAATATAGTTTATGCATAATTATTTAAATTATCAATTTAAATAATATTGTATACATTTTAAACTATATTATATTAATATTTTAATATAATATTAAATATATTGAAATACTTAACATTATATTAATACATATATATTCATTTACATTATACATTAAACATGTAAATTAATATATATGTATTCGTATAATTTCAGAGACAAGATATCATTACAATATCAAATTCATTTATCTTGTTAGCCGTGGGTATGTATACTTGTATATATATCTGTATATATACTACATGTATAAGTATCCATAAATACATTTATATCGACACATACGTATGGCATATCCATCTGCTTAATACGTTTGTATCGACATGAATGTACTTATGGGTACTTGTACATATCGTATTCGTATGTACAAATACACATATCCACCTCTAACCAGAACTTATCAGTTATAAGGTTATATTGGCAAGCATCACTTGTTTACACATTCAGAAGAAGACACGACTCCTAATGATACGAGACAAGCCTACGGATGACTTACCTTTAACCAAAAACAATGACTTAGCTTACTCAGTTCTAAGGCTTGTGTGTGTATGTCCAGTTGGTATCCATTACTGTTTACCCGACCAAGTTCTTCCCCGAGTGATATCTCTCCTCTGTCTCGAGGTACGAACCTGTCTCCTGCAAATCATGAGATGACAAAGGAAATCAATTGCTCAAAACCAAGGTAATATACATTAAGCATTGTAATAGGTTAGAACAACATTATTCCATAACTCAATATGCTAATTTCATTCAAGAATTACAATAACAGAAGCATCAGATAAAGAGACAATCATTTAGGATACATCCAATTGATCACAAGAACAATTCACTTTATTCAACAGAAAGATTCAACATTTACAATGTACATCCTATGAATAGTAGCTATACAATCGGGGTGTAACATTTAGTTTTCAAAAGATTTCTTCACAACTATAGATGTCATCCAATTGAGCAGCAAAGCTTCTTTCTTCTTCTCTCAGGGAATCATATGACTCTTCTAGGAGAAGTTCTCATTCAATCTCATCTATTTTATATTCATGGAGATCCTTTCCCTAAAACATCTTCCCAAAGACTTAAGTATTTTATTCTTTCAATTTGATTTTAATAAATTTTAAATTTCTTAACATATACATCTTTGTGCCATGATCTATAATTTGAATGAGCCAAAATCTTGTTATAAGCCTTTCCAACTTTGGATGTTCCATCAACATTTTTCCAAAGTTGAAAGGCAGTCTTCTAGGAATCTTATCCTTACCTATGACCAAGGCCATTCATCTGATCCAACTTATTCTAGGAATTCCAGCCTCATTTTGAACAAACCAAGAGATCAAGATCAAGAATCTATCAACTCTTTCTGCAATAAGGTTAGGATCTTTGCTTATGTTGGCCCAGGTGAACCATCTTCTGTGTGGTTTAACATCCCAACAATCTGAATCCTCAAGGAAGGAGATGAGTCTATCCTAGCATTTCAGTCCCGCAAAACTATAAAATGGGATTCTTGCCATTTTCATACAGCCTTGAATCTCATTCCAACAATTTTCGTTGACTTGCTTTGGGGTCATAAATTTAGATAGATTTTACCAAGCACACCATCCAATAATCAAAAACTTTGCTCATAAAGAGTCACAACCTTATCAAGTTTTGTTTCCTGTAGCAGAACCATATCTGGATTATTTTTCTCCAAGAGTCTCTGGAGCAGACATCTCTTGGAGGGGAAATTAAGCCCCCTAATATTCCAAGAAAGAATCCTCAAGGAGAAAACTTAGATCTCTTGGTGCTTGCTAAGATGTCTTCCAATTATGATTGTTGTCTGTTGCAACTTCAACTAAGGAGGCATTTTGAAGAGGCACTTATTTATTAGGACTTCCCAGCTTATTTTGGGCATGTTGACTGATTTGAATTTACCCTTCATAGGGATTACTTCTAACTAGGAGAATACCGGAATTTCCTTATTTTGGGCTAGCAAGAACCTGATTTTCTCCCAGCTCCTACAGGAGTCTTTCTAGATCACCTTTGAATTCATACTCTGCAATCATCCCTTTTTTTCTTCTTGTCTGTATCCTAAAACTGTCTCTTTTACTTTCACCAGCTTCCTTTATAGTGGCATCCTTTTCCTTTCTTCTTTTCTTTATAATTCCTTTTCTTGGCAGTGTTTTTCCTTTTTAGCTTCAAAAAGCCATCTCCACTCTTTTCCAACTTCTTGGTTACCTTCCGACTAATTTGGCTTCTATATTGCCAGACATTCTCTAATAAGATGGCCATATTCATAACATCCTCTGCATCTGAAAGGAATACTCTCATAGTCTAGGGTCTACATCCATTTGACTTCGTCTCTTTTCAAAGCAAGGCTTTTGGGAAGGGAGGAGATGAGGTCCATCTCCACACAGATCCTAGCATAAACTAGATGAACTTTGCCATGAAAAGGTCGGGATGTATCAATTAGCACTCCCAAAGATTTTGCTATCATGTTGAAAGATAATGTGACCGAAATTCCTGAGAGCATATAAACATATCCAAACCAATGTCATTGAAGGGATTTCTTCTTCTATAGGATGGAAGACAATATATCAGTACTTCATTAAAACGCTCGTGTTATTGACGAAATAGGGGCCTCCACCAATAACTCCATCACAGTTATGTTCATTAGCAAAAGTTACAATGAAATATCCTTTAGCACATGATTGAATTTCATTCTCTCCATTTGTTTTCCAACTTCTTCAAGTCTAGAATTATAGATCTTCAAGGGCGATCTAAGCATCATGTAATCTGCAAATCAAACTCCTTCCATGGAAGGATGAAACATTTTTCCTAAATTCCAGAAGATCAAGATTAATGATTGGAGATTCCTCCGAGGCTAGCATACACAGATGTGATCCCATTGTCATCTAACCAATCTTCTTCCCTCATGCAACCATTAACACATCAATTTCCTTCTCTCTAAGGGACAGGCGAGATCCTGCCAACAAATCTCTAAAAGAACCACCGAAAAGGAGCTGAATTATCTCCAGCCTTGCCACATAACTGAAGAACCAGTAAATCAAAGGATTTCAAAGATCAGAAAACATAGAAGAAACGCCATCAGAACTAGCTTTCAAGAAACTCATGCAACCCTTGCCACATAACTGTTGAATGTTAAATTGAAATTATATCATTTGAAGGACAAGTAAATGCAGAATTTTAGATAAATTGATTAAACAAATGGAGGTCTGTTTTAGCGTGCATAATGTAAATGGGGTACAAAGACTTTGTTTGCACATCTGAAAATGTCCAGTCATGCTTTTATATGGCAGTAAAATTATTTAACGTATTTGACAGTGTTGTTTTAAGCAATGAATTTAAATGGTGGAGATATACCAAAGTAGATAACTTTGCTAATCTGATGAGGAAAAGTGAAGGCAAGATATCTACTGTAATGCTTCAGAAGTTCAGACTACAGATTTCTTTATACGTTTTCCCTTGTTACTTATAAATAATATTTCCAACTCACCTAGTGGTGAAGCAGCAAAGCATAGGGCAAAGAGAATCGCATCTATTGGGGACATCAAAAAGACTGAAAACACAGGTAAAATTTAAGAACACTGAACTTTGTGAGGTGAAATAAATTCATACAACAAAAGCAATGACCCCGGTATCTGAAAAAACTAAGTTCTCCTTTCTTGAACTGAAAGCCACAATTATTTGCAAGATAATGTAAAGAAATCTCTTAATCCTATGGTGCCAGCCTGCCAGGCGTGGTCCATTTTCCTTTCCTTGCCAATATTAACATGGAATCTCCGGTCTAATCTCAACTTTTTTATGCATTTTCTAAAAGTCGTCATAAACAATTTACTCACCTAAATTGGTCGCTTTTTGAAGAGGATTGTTATATGCAGTTAATAAGCACATACCAAATGCTGCATTTTCTTGGTGCACACATCCAACCATTTTCCAAATAAACTTTGTGAAGACATTACACATTATTTATATTGTAGCAGGTTGTAACAACAAAAATGGGCCAAATGCACACATGCACCAAAACACCCATTTCTTGGAATACAAGATACAACACAACATACCTACAGCATTGTTCTGATGATGTTGTCATTTGCATTATCTCACCGGTAACAAGATGTTCCAATACCTTTGACAATAGTTCAACAACCTACATGAAGTTATAAGTTAGATATGGAAGTTCACATCAGTTATTGTGCAAATTTAACTATATATTATCAATCTATTGCCCAATTGTTGAAAGTCAAAACAGTTTGTTTGATGGCAACTATTATCCAATCTGTAAGCAACTTCTGTACTGTTTGCTATATCATAAGAATGAAATTGAAACAAATGTGAAAATGAGACTTCCAAACAAAAAATGTTTAAATATATAACATCCTACTACTAAATATTAAAATAGCAGAATGTAACATGGAAACGTATGTTAGCAGAAGACAACACTTGTCCCAACATCAAAACCCTAGGACAAAAATTGATTCATGAATTCTCATGAAGCTTAAATAAAGCAAATCCTTGATACAAACATGAATGAAAAACTCAACTACTGTGTAATAAAACTGAATTTTTACTTCACAACACCATATGATAGACATTCAAATGTTTAAATTTTCACTACATATAACCAAGTAAACTAAAACCAACATACTAATAAGATAAAAGCATGAACCCAAACAACTAAATTAATATTGCATATCCCACAGACATGTATTCAAATCGACATACATAAATTTCAGGCAGCCTGCCTGAGAACCTCCAAAAAAAATTTCCAACAATAACTTGGCCTTAATTGCCAGACATGTTGCACATGAAATAAAGCAGAAAACCTTAATTCTATAACTCAGAACAACTGACTATTTTGAATTCTACATCTTTAATATGATTTGGTTTAGATAAAATGCCTCCGGCATGCAATTAAAAATATAAAATGACCCATTTTAAAACAATACAAATGCACACACTCACAAGAAAGTAGCCAAGATATATAAAGGAATGGACCCAAAGGACCTAGCAGTATGTTTAGCCATACTTGTCACAGAAGTAAATATTAGGAATTGCAACATAACCATGAAATATTTGGTGGTTCTCAGTTGCATGTTTGCTTGAGGAATACACACATTTGAACCCAAAATTGTATTTGAGTTTCTAAACAAATCATACTGGTTGACTATTTGGAATTGATGTTAAATGTGATTTTATGATTAAGTCACTGCAGAGGTATCCAATCCTGTAGATCACCTGATGAGTTTTTGGCATAAGTGTGCATAATGTGTAGTATAGAGAAATTGTTGGGATGGTTTAAAAGTACTGCAAAAAATGTTAGCCTGCTTCAGGCTACAAGGGAACAATTCATAAGAGAAACTGAAAGGAAGGAATTACAACAACAAAAAGAATGAAAACCCTAGACAGGATTTGGCCAAATGATTTGAATTCCACTAGATAGAAAGTTTGATACCGCTGTAGATGCAGAACAAAATGGAATGGAAGCAAGAAAATGCAGCTACGTAAAAGACTATACAGCTAATAGAATTACTGCTCTATTTGATTCTGATTTTATTACTGAAAAAAATAGCTATTTTCTACACCCATTTAAAGCAATCACTAGTTCTGAAACTATTGAGAAGTAACCATAATAATTCCTCCTTTGAAGAACCTACTTAAATATGGTAATTCTGACCCCAAGGTTAACCATTCTTGAGGTAATTCAGAAATGAGATATGAGGATGGTTACCAGAAAACTATAGTAAACAAACAAGGCCATGTCCCTATCCCCGTCCCCATAGCCACAGTTTTTGGTGAATAAATTTATATGTGATATAGCCATACCTTTATTCAATTACTGATGTTTTCTAATTTTAGTGACGTCCCCATCCATTCAAATTGGATTTAACCAGTGGCATATGTCAATATCAACCTTCAGTACTTTCTTCACAAAGCAGATCAAATTGTGAATAGCATAGTTAAGGCAGTTCTAGTGATAATAGCAGATGGAATCGTGCAAAATTCTGATTTACATGGTAGTGCACAGGTTCAAGGTACTCAAGCTGTGCAAATTGTTTATCAGACATATGTTCATCCTTGTCGTTGTAGGAAAATTGATGACATCAGCTATGGTCACAGATGGTCCAGAAGTACTGAATGGCAATCCCTACATAAGAAGAAACAACTCATGCTACAGTATGGCTTCATATTCTAGGCAAGCATATATACAAACGTCAAAATGTTGAAGTCAATTAAATTCGATAATTGAGATGAAATTCAAAAGATTGGTAGGATATTGGAAAACAGATACACCTGATGCATTGGTTATCAGAACAGATAGATCTACTACTAAATGAGGATGGGATTGTCTAATTTCTATTCCAATGGCAATCAAAGCACAGGTGATAGGAAATGAAAATAACAAGGATGAAGACCAGTATCAAGATCATGCATTATAATTTTGAGGCTAAATTATACGTAGAGGAATCATCAACCAATGAAGAATCAATTCACATTCAAGCTCCATTTCTCGGTTTCTATAATAGCTTTGCTTATTGTTGTTTTTGTTCAGCATAACGCTACTTCAAAACTTTTACTTTTACAGAGCTCACCATTAATGAGATTAATTAATTTACTTTAGAATTTCAGAGTATGTAACTGTTTTTTCTGCATATAACCCTTCATATTATTTAACTTTATCAAACCAGTTGTTTTCCCCCAGACTGTCCTGGATTCCAGATCAAATATGAGGGTATAAAGTAAAAGGATGAAAATAACATTAAATAATAAAACTAAAAGGATTATAAAGCACAATAAGTTTATCCATCAATGTGCTATAACAACTCAAAATAGCCCCGTACGAAAAACATGAGAATAAAAGGATTACTGACAACTTAATCTACTTTGAAAGCAATGAGTGGAAGAAACCTGTAGCCCAATCTCAAAGGTACGCATAACAGGCATTTCCACCAAAATCCATTATTAAAGTGCACCATCTCAAAACCATCCTCCACAATAAATTCTTTTTAAATCCACAATGGCAACCAAATAGGGGCGTGCTTTCAACTTTTTTGTCTACAGCTATAGTCAAAATACAATATTCTCAATAAGAACGTGATGGAAAATGCTAAAAGAATTTGGCATGCAAGGCCACTCCATTCCAGGCAATTGTAGTTTGTTGACACCAGACCCCTTTTCAACAATTAGATCCTAAGTTCCTATGCAAAAATTAGCTATGATATTGTTACTGGAAAATAGTTATCTACGTATTAAATAAATGATGAGTTGCTTACACTTCCATTTTATAGGGTTGCACTAGCATTTTTGACAATATCGTATTTGTACAAAAATCAAAAATATCAAGATAATATAAAGTGTTTGACAAGCACACTATCCCACAAAATATCATAAGAACAAAGAACATTAGGAAAATGAATTCACCTCTGTATCTTTCAATGAAGCAAGTGCTACAGATGCTCTGGAAAGAAGAAAATCCCCAGCTAGTACAGCAAGCTGTATCACAGACAAATAAAGAATAAATCAAAAATAACTACTTTTCTAAAAAAAATAGATAGTTCCAGGAAAACCTATCAAATCATCAGCATTCATAAATTATTGGCCAAATCATCAGTATTCATGAATTAGTTCAGTGGCAAAAAAAAACTTAAAAGAAAACCTGCAAAAACGGCATGGAAAACCCCAATTGATTGGAGAAAATTTTGACAGGCACTTGCATTGTGGCAATAAAATGAAATATTCCATAGCTTGGAAAAAAAAATAAAAACAATTGCATTGTTATGAATATAGCTTTATAGACTTCAACTATTCCAGAGAAATCCATATTCGCAAAAACAATAAAAAAATATGCAGTCATATTTACATGTGGCAGATTAATTGTACGTCCCTATCTCAGGTACATGAACAGTTATACATTAACAACTATTTTAGTCTTTTAGAAGCGCAAGTTCAAACCCCCACTAGATGTCATATCTGTTAATGAAACGTTCTTTAACAATGATCCATCAAATAACAATTGGCATTAATCTCAGGAGGACTTCAAATAACAATTGCATTGTTATGAATATAGCTTTATAGACTTCAACTATTCCCGAGAAATCTATATTCGCAAAAACAATAAAAAAATATGCAGTCATATTTACATGTGCCAGATTAATTGTACATCCCTATCTCAGGTACATGAACAGTTATACATGAACAACTATTTTGGTCTTTTAGAAGCGCAAGTTCAAACCCCCACTAGATGTCATATCTGTTAATGAAACGTTCTTTAACAATGATCCATCAAATAACAATTGGCATTAATCTGAGGAGGACTTCTCCCAACGATGAATTCTTTATCCCAAATTGAAATATATATTATCGCACTATGCCATAATCTGCACATATATATTGCCAAAGCTTTTTACCCAAGGGTTGCAAGAGCATTTGGCTGCACTTGAGCATTTTTGTAAAGACGTGGGTATGCAAGTTAATATTAGTAAGACCAAGATCATGATCTTCTCCAAGAAAAGGAAAAAGAATCAGTTCAACTTATATTTTGAAGGTAGTATCCTAGAGGAAGTAACTGAATATAAATACCTGGGAATTGACTTCAACAACAAGCTTAGTTGGGAAACTTGCAGAAGGAAACAAACTTTGGGAGGCTGGAGAGCACTTTTTTCTCTTCAAAACAGATGCAGAGAGGCAGAGTTATGGTATTGGAAAACTATTCAAATAGTGTTTGGGCTGTTGGTTATTTTGGTGGTTCGTTAAGGTTGTGAAATTTGGGCTAGTAGTACCTCTGACATCAAGTGGGCACAAATAGAGAGAATTCAAAAACGCTTGATCACAAGCAAATTCAAACTAAAAGCATTGGTTCTTTAAGAAATACTTCTAGCTGAAACAGGGGCAATTCCTTTTGAGGCCATCGCTATGGTGAGTCCTTTGAGATATTTGAAAAAGGTTGAGCAGATGGAAGCTCATCGGTGGCCCAATGTTGTTTTCAAAGATGTCTAAGGTGAAAGAAAGAAGACATGGATGAAGCAAAATTGTATGTGGATGAAAAAGTGACACATTCACTTGAATGTGTCTCCTAATAATAGTAAAGAAATAAAGATGTATGTGGTTGAGAAATTTCACAAGGGTATTTGGGCAAAGGTGGTTGGGAGAAAGAAAAAGTATTATCTTGAAGAATTTAATCCCAACATGGACCGTCAGCAAAAGGCATATATAGAGGTCAACGATTCTCATTGCGCAGTTGAGGACTAACTCACATCGTCTTTAATGTGAAACAGGGAGGCGGAAAAGGCCAAAAGAAGTTTGGGAAGAGAGGGTTTGTATCTTGTGTACAACAGGGCAAGTGGAAACTGAAAAACATTTTATCTTAGATTGCAACACATACGGTGACATCAGAGGCAACTGCATAAGTGATTTAACAGCAACTACTTTCCAAGATTTATTTAGCGTAGACTGGGTGGAGAGAATGGGAGAGCTCATTATCAAGCTAAACTGCAGGAGATCAGCACTTCACAATGGTAAAATAGCAGGGTCTACTGTTCCATAGGCTTTCTTTGGCCTCGTGGATGTTAAAAGTCTTCTATTCTTATCCGTGGCTAAATCCTTGAATTTCACAACTACACAATTTCCTCAAAGAATAGCAAACCTATACAAAAAATATTCCTTCAGCACATTCCCTTTCCTAAATCATAGACATTGCTTCTCATTTTAGGCTTGTCCATCCAGTCATTTATTACATGCATACAGAACTCCCTAAGCATATTCGGTATGCACATTTCCTATTAAAGTAAACCAACTGGCACAGATGAAAAACTATTTATAAACTAAATTAATAAAATTATCCCAAACCATATAAACTTTAATTAAAAATCTCATATGATTCTCAGGATTTCACTAATAAATTATAAACTGGAATGCAGCTCTGCATTGCCATAAATGGATCATGACCAATCACATTTTTGGAAAAGAAGAAATTTTATTAATGTCAATGGTGTCCAAAATGGCATAAACTTTCCTGAAAGAATATCAAACTTACACAGGAAAATTCCTGCAGCACATTAGTTTTCCAACATCAGAGGCATTGCTTCTCATTTTACATTTTGTCCATTTAATCATCTATTCACATAGAGCAAATATTCCCTGAAAATGTTCAGTATTCGTATCTTTCTTACTGATTGTGGAGTAAGACAATAGCACACGGAAAACTTTTTAATACCATCATAATAAAAATTATCCTGAGCATCATATAAATCTTAATTGAAAATCTCATATTATTATTACAACTAGTTCTCCAACTAACATCACTAAATCACAACTAATTGCTCGATTGTTTTCAACGTAAGATGAATGATCACAAATTTGGAAAAGAAAGAAATTATATTAATGTCCATGGTGACTAAAATAGGTCAAATGTGACACAAAGGTACAACCAGTAGAATTAAAAGATGGGCAAAAAGTAAATCAAAAGAGGCTAAAAAATTAAAGACACCAACAAAAGAGTCTAACCATCAAGGAGGGAGGGTGAACTCAAGGAAGGTAAACCCTAAACAAGTTGAGAGAAAAAAAACATTGCAAACAACCGTGAAATAGCAAGACCCTTGGACAAATGTGATAGGGCTAATAAAGGCAATAACTGAAGGTGAACTCTACCCCTAATCTGAATCACATGACAAAGTACTAGCCCCCCATTATCAATCATTTTAACATATCTAATGGAAGGCCTCATGAATTTCATAGGAGAGTGGAACTTGTTAAGTGGACCTACTTGAATAGTTTAGAGGGCACCATGAATGCTACCCAAAAGCCTCCTAACATGTAAGGTCAATGACCCTCTCATAGTAGAAAGGGAGCTAATAATGGAATGGTGAAAAAAGGGCAGAAGTACACCTATAGCTTCACGTGAAGGAGGAAATGATCTCACCAATCTATCACCATCTATGTTGGCAATTGTAGCATCAATTTGAGGCTTATCGCCTTTAACCGATAAAACAGGCTAGAAGAACTTGTTAATCAATCTGGTGGTCCTCAAGGTCCCTTGCAAATCCTCACAAATAAAATCACCCACCTCCCAGGATAAAAAGGTTCAAGATAGAGTAGAGAACCTCTTGAATCCCTATGCAGGAAATAGCATCTCCTCTGTATTCAATGTTGATTTGCAGACCATGGTAAGCAGATTATGTGCTCAGAAAATCTAGTCCTAGGAATAGGTACTCAGAATATGAAAACTTCAATCAAAACAATAATCTCTGACAATGCTAATCTACAAACATATACTGCTGAAAATGTGAATAGCAAATACACAGTATTGAACTCTCAAACCTGCAACTGTCTTCTCATTAAATCTGAGAAGACATAC
The DNA here is from genome assembly GCA_007258455.2 of Sequoia sempervirens. Classification (NCBI taxonomy): domain Eukaryota; kingdom Viridiplantae; phylum Streptophyta; class Pinopsida; order Cupressales; family Cupressaceae; genus Sequoia; species Sequoia sempervirens. The sequence goes on from VDFB02086081.1 coordinate 316,113,900, forward strand.
ACTGTACTGGAATAAATGTTTAGAGGGAAACAATAGACTCTATATGCATCATAATCAAAATTAGGTTCTGTTCATTTTTGCTAATGATTAGGCTTTGGTTAAAGTGTCAAGTTGTATGCCAGTGATGATTTTGATAGATATCATCTGTTACTATCCTTCAGTTTAGCATAAAGGAAGTGGACCCCAAATCCACATTTACATATCAAAAGAAGTAGTTTCTAATGTTTTATTAAGTTTTATAATATAATTCAATTTTATAAGGTTTTATAGTAAATTTTGTACTTATTAAATTTTATAATTAATTTAAAATTATTGATATTTCATTTTTCTTATATCTTAGGCTTTTAGATTTTTCTTAACCTTACTTTAACTTTTAAGTTTAGTTTTTCATTAACTACATTTCATTTTAATTTTTTAGTTTTAAGTTTTAATATTTTTATTTTTTATTTTCTTATCTCAAATTTTAATCAAAATTTAGTAGATTTTAAAAAGTTCAAGATTTTATCAAGTCATACATTTTTTATTTAGTTTATGTTTAGTTTGAGTTTAACAACTATGTTATATTGTTAATTTAAAATTATTAGGTTTTATTTGTTATCAATAATTTAAAATTATAAAATTTAACTTTAATTATCTTTTATGTTTTAATTAGATTTTAGTATAATTTATTAAAAAATATAATTTTATATTTTCAAACTTATTTAAATTTTTTTCTCAAAGTTCATCAATTGACAAACTTTTTCCTCGCCAATGTCAAACACAAACACGAATATTGTGACTTAGGATATAGGTATGGATATTTTTCAAGGCCCCCTAATATAGATATGATTGGATACGATGTGCATAAATAGCACACTACATATATAACAAGACATACAATATAATTTTTTTAAAACAAATATAAGCTACAAGGCAAGGTTTTTATTTCTAGAGAAAGTAATGGATCATTGCCTACTATATCCCAAAATGCTTATTGAAATAATTTCATCATCAAGACAATCCATTGATAGATAATAGAATTAAAATCATTTTAAAATAAATTAAATCTTACATCTTTTAGAAAATTATTTAATGTTTAACTTTATTGAATATTTAATCCTAGATTGCAATATCCTAAAATGCCTATAGAAATAATTTTGTCATCAAGACAACACATCATAGATAATAGAACTAAAATCATTTTATAATAAATAAAATCTTACATTTTATTAAAATTTATTTAATGTTAACGTTATTGATATTTAATCCTAGATTGCAATATCCTAAATAGCTTATAGAATTAATTTCATCATCACAACAATACATCCATAGATAACAGAATCAAAATCATTTTAAAATAAATAAAATCTTCCATCTTATAGCAATTTGTCAATCCCCTTCAGATAGGGAAACCTTGCTTAAGGGAGGGCCATGGTTTTTAGGAATACTTTCCTTGGTTTAAAACCACTGTTTCAAGATTTTAGTCCTCTCGGTGAATTTTTCTCTATTTCTCTAGTTTGGATGAGGCTTTGATCCTTCCTCTTCAATTTTGGTCTATTGAAAGTCTTCCCTTCATTGGAAATTCTTTGGATAAGTTAATTTCCATCCCAATTATGAATCAGAGATTTAGACATTTCACTTTTGCAAGAATTCTTGTTGGGTTTGATTTATTGAAAAAATTGTCAAAACAAACTTGTTTAGAAGTTAGTGACAAGATTTGGAAGCAACAAATCAATTATGAAGGAATTGCATTTAGATGCAAACTATGCTTTGTTATGTGCCACTTCACTTACAAGTGCCCAAAGAATTCTCAATCGTCTCATCATTAAGCGTCCCTAAAGCAAGCTACCTGGTGGAAAGAGAGCAAACCATGACACCAAATGATTGATTCCAATTGTGATAAGGATTATCTCTCCAAGCCATCAGTTGATATTGCTTCTTCAAATACTTCTAACTCTACATTGGCTTTATCTTTCCAAGTCAATGAGCCCCCACCATTTGTGGGGAACGTGACTCCTATTAAATTTTTTGTGATTGACGATCCTTCTCCTACATATGTTGATGTGCACCCCTCCCTAACTCCAATGCAAAACACAATTGATAACTCTTCAGGAAATCCCCTTCCGAGTGCTCTAGTGATCCCCTCTTATGAACTCTCTTCTTCAAGAAATGTGGATGCTAAGGTCACAATCGAATGAAAGAAAAAGGCTGACTCCCTCAACTAAAAACATTCATTCAAGTTGAGAGCAAGATGATCCTTTATTCTCATGTTAAAAAAGGTTAGACAAATTAAAGTTGTAGTACTTATCATAGTTTGCACGATTAGACTTGACTTGGAATCAACAAACCAAAAATTTATGAATCGACAAGAACTTGGAAAAACTTAGCAACATTAAAAAAAAAATACTTAAATTTATTTAACAAACACAAATTTTATGCAAAGTTCATTTATAAAATGTATCAAATGAGTCTATAAAGCATTGGGGAAGTGTTTTCTATTAGAGTTGAATACAAATAGAGTACAAAATAACATCATCATGTGGATACAATAGCTAGCTGATAACTACTATGAACTTATGATGATCATCTTTGAAAATCATCATCATAAATCACATTTCTAAACAAGTTACAAAGAACCAAATTTTACAATTTCCTCTTCCCTTTTCTGGTGAAACATTGGGTAGAGGATCTTGTCCTCACACTCGACTATGGCTCCTTGCTTGGGCTAGATGGCTATGTCTGTGGCTCTACCTTGCTATTAGCTGGCAATGACTCCTCTACAACTTCAATGTCATCAAATCCAATCTCTCCTATTTTTGTTACAGCCACATCCTTCTTAGATTGCCTCTCAAACCAACAACCTAGTCCTTTGTAAACAAGGAGAGCTCTTCATCCAATGTGATCCAATCACTGAGAGATCAATATCATCCAAATCACAAAGTTCCTATGGTTTGTCCTCCAACTTTCTTATGCAAAGTCGAAGATTGTATTGCACAAAAACTAGGTCATTGAAATCTTGTTGAATCAACCTATTGTGTTTTTTGTGAATACTATCAAACAAACTCCAATTACGCTCACAAATGAAAGCACTACAAGGTTGAGACAAAATTTAGAGGGCTAGCCTTTGGAGATTTGGGGTATTTCCACCCCATTCTTCCCACCAAGAACCTACAAATAAGATAATTAAGAGTTTGTTAGCAAGCAAATTGTAAGATATAAGACTTCAATTTTTGTCACCTAATGTTGAGGTGGATCTTCCTCGGTTAACCAATGACTAAGGAAAGAACGTCCACATAGCTTGCTTATAATTCTACAACTCTGAAATAATAAGGCCTCTCACCACAACCTCAAGTGTCATCCTCTCAATGCATGTTAAGAGGCCCTCCATAACCTCCCTATTAGCATTAGTGAAGGTATCAGAGAAGAAAAACTTGGCGTCTGGCCCTACCCATGGCCCCATAAATGTATCCCATTGGATTGTGCTCCCCATCCAACAAGCACAAAACTCTTGCCACAGGCTAACACCTACAAAGTACAAACAAATTAAAACTACAAACTTAAAAGTTGCAATTAAAATAAGTACTTTTAAACTTTGAAAATAAAGAATTTAATTTGAAATTTATATTGAAGTTTGACATTAACTTGATGATCTCTAGAGCCCTCTTTGTAAAGACAACATCAAAAACTGTCTTTGCGGTCCTCTCTCCATCAATCTTCTTTGAATATGTTGTCTACCCATACTTGACTCACAAACATCTACTTCAAAGATGTCAATGAACTAGAAATACTTTGCAACATTAGAAAGTTGCAAACATTGTGACACCCAATCGCACAAGCTCTTTCTCTTTGTTGCAATCTCTCATTAAGTTGAAAGTTGATTATAAATATATTTTGTAATGTTCCTTGTATCGTCTACAACAAGTCTCACCCAACCAATTTCGCCTAAGTCCTCCAAAAGAAGGTCAAGGCAATGGGCTATGCAAGGGGTCCAAAAGAGTTACAAATGCCTCTCTTGAAGCAATCTTCTAACCTCCACATATGCAGCTACATTGTCAATGACAACTTGCACAACATTTTGTATGCCCACCTCTAAAACTATCTTCTCCAACATCAAGATCAAATTTTATGCATTCTTTATTTTGTTGGAGACATCAACTAACCTCAAGAAAATCAGCTCACCATTTGTAGCCACCAAAAGATTGATGAGGTACGGTTTTTTCCATCTATCCACCCATCTGAAAAAATGGTGCATTAGAATGTTTCCTAGTGTTTTATTTGATCTTCCACAATTGTCTTTGCATCTGCAATAGCATCTTAAAGCAACCTCCCACTTTAAATCTTTTAGAGAAGCAACCTTGTACCCTTTCCCTACAACTATCAAAAGCTTTCATCAAATGCCCACTATGATCTCTTTGCCACATTGAATGGAAGGTTGTTGTAATACCAAAAATTTGTGTATGTCTTATCTACTTCTTTGTGCACCTCCTTGTTTGACCTTGTACCTTGCAATGAAGGTAGTTCTCTAGGTAAGTTTTTAGGAAATAAAGCTCTATAATTGGGCTCTACTCAAGCTGGATGAGGTGGGTGTGCCACAAATGCATGGATCACGACTAGAGCCCACAATGTTTGATGTATCTACCTTTGTTTCTAATTGAAAACAAGAGTAAGGACTACTCAATAGCTGCTTGTGCCCTCCCCTCTACAATTTCTTCTCATCCAACAATGCAAGAAGCGCTTGCATCTCTCGTTTTGCCTCTTCTGGGGCATCTAGATATAACTTAGCATCACTATTAGGAATGCCTACAGTATGGTATTTGCAGCAATTGGTGCCTCCATTAACCTTCTTCAAGCAGAAGATACAAATCACACTCCCTACTACTAGACCCATTAAGTCATATTTTTAAGTGGGGACACAACTTCCAAGGGGGTTTATTTCCAACGGAACAGCTTCCACTTGTTAAATCCAAACTTGATGCAAAGCTGGATGCCATTGTATACTGACCTGCAACATTAATAAAAACAAAAAAAATAGCATTTAAAAAAAAAATACAGCAATTTGAACATGAATTTGTTTTTTCTTAAATCTTCTAAATGCATTTGAAAATTTGAAAGTAATATGGTAATATGATAATTGGATAGCAATCAAATTAATGAATTTGACAAAAATAATAGGTTTTACTTTTAACCCTAAAGCATAAACTCTATATTCAAAAAACTTGAAAAAAATTTAAAAACAATTTGATTCTCATTAACTTGTGTAAGTCAGCAAAAACATTTACATGAATTGAATTCAATGCAATTAAATTTGTAAGTTTTACATGTTACAAAAAATTTGACATGCTAGTAATACTTTATGTGCTTGGAAAAAGAAAAAAACTAACCTGCAAATCAAAAATTCCACAAAATTTGTCTTTGAATCCCCTATAAAAACCTTCAAATTTTTTCAACAATGCTGAATGCTAGTGTGCTTCCTTAGCATGGGAAAATTGGGCTAATAAAAATAAAAAATAGGGTTTTTCAATGTTTTTTACTGCGATCCCTATGCAGCACAAGTTTCCAACATAGACTTGTTGAGTATTCAACCAAAACTCAGCAAAAAGAACTTGATGAGTAAACTTCAAAAAAACTTCCCAAATGAAAAAAGTGGTGTGTACTAGGCAACTTGCTAAGTAGTTAAAATATGACATTGATATTGTCTTTCTTTCCCATGTTTTCATTCGGGAGTCTTCAAAAAGTTTGCCCCATTTATGGGGGTATTGTTTTTATTGGATTTTGATTTTTTACACAAAGGTAGTGGTCCCCATATCCCTCAATTCAAAGATAATATCTATATATATATATAAGTTATGTCATTTACATTATTTGGTGAGTAGAATTTTAAAATAGAACATAATGTAAACATAGTTTAAAACTTTAAATATTTAAATACCCTATATATATTTGATTACTAATTATCAATTTGAAGTGTAAATGCCTTCGAATTTAATATATATATAAGTTATGTCATTTACATTATTTGATGAGTAAAATTTTAAAATAGAACATAATGTAAACATGGTTTAAATATTTAAATACCCTATATATATTTGATTACTAATTATCAATTTGAAGTATAAATGCCTTCGAATTTATGTTCAGAAGTTTTTCTAACACGCTCACACCATTACAATCCACCATTACAACATTACAACCCACCCCTTCACCGTTACTACCCACCCCTTGCTACCATTGTAGTTACTCCTCTCTTGCTACCATTGTAGTTACTCCTCTCGGCATAATAAAAAAAAACATCCCATTTGACTTGAAATTTTAAAAACTTAAATATAAATTAATAAAATTCTTATAATTTAATTACAAATTTAAACAGAATAAACTTATTTCATAACTATAAAAAAAAAACCCTAATATTATCTTTACTTGTATTTAATAAAATTGTAATCAACTGAAGTGTTCCCGAGGACGCATCCACAAGTAAAACCCATGTACCTAGGAAAGTGACACCCTGAGGATGGGGAAGTGGGGATGAAACACCCCTCCACTATACCTTTCGGCACCACATAAAAAGGGTCTCATCCCCAAACAGCCCTGCAATGAAAGGGGCATTCCTAAGGGCATTCACCTCTACAAGGTGGCCCAAGGGATGCAGAACAGTAGGATGTCACCATGCCATTTTTTTAAATCACAGCTTTGTAAATTTTTTTCATAAATATTTGAGAGTTTCTATCCTCATTACTGCCATTTTAATCACAGCTTTGTAAATTTTTTTCATAAATATTTGAGAGTTCTATCCTCATTACTACTTCCTGGAAAGCAAGCAAAACAAAAACGGAGAAGAAAATAAATAAAAAAGAATGGCGATATTTCACTTCTTCAATTGTGCAGCCCTAACTTTCAGCCCCCATGTCCTCTATTACACGTAACCACTAAAAGTTTACACTATTCTCTCGATCGAGTCATAATTTAAAACAAAAAAATCTTATATCAGTAGATCTTTTTTTGTACATCTTGTTGTACCCCAAACTTAAAAATTTGTTACACTTATACATTTTGAAGAAATGAGTAAAAGTCTTGTTAAATCTGTCAAAAAGGTCAAAATTTGGGTGTGCATGTCTTGCATGAGGGGTTAAAATGTAAAATTTTCAAAATCTGATGATCTGGGTCTGCTCAGAGCGGCCTAATCTACAAAACCCAGATCTCAATTTTTCATCCCTACTTTTTAGGAAAACTGCTATTTTTAGAAATTTCCTAAAAATAGTGACTTTTTCTGGGTTTCTTTTGAAACGGATACTGACAAAACTTTCTAAAAATAGAAAGTTGGTCCGTTAGGGTTCAAATTGATTTTGATTGGCTCAAAATACTTCCATATCAGGCTGGTGCAGTCAGAATATCAAAAAAATCAGTTTTGCCCTAGTGGGTCTATTTTGTTTTTTCAGAAGCATATCAGGAGCTCTGAGGTCATCAATGGAGGTCAGTCAGCTATCAAGCGTCAGATTCAACACTCAAAGCCCTGAACAAAAGGTGAGTTGGTGAGCAAACACGAAGAACGAAGAAGAGGTGAAAACATTGAAATTTTGACTAAGTCTGCTTGACATGGGCGCCCAGAGAATAGGCGCCCATCTTTTTAGGGCATTAAATGTTGAAATTAGGGTTTAAGCCTCCAAGCAAAGTTGCTCAGTTTTCTTCCAAGCTCAACAACGAATCCAACGGTGCAGTCATCAAATCATCTAGTCGTCTAGGATTCGAGATCAAACGGGGAGGATCCAAACAAAAGTCAGAATGAAAAAAATGAAAATCACCAAAATTTGACTAAGTCTTGGAACTTTAGGCGCCCTAGGTGCCCAGGGGCGCCCAACTTTTTAAGGGTCCTAATCCAACAGTTAGGGTTTGCTAAAGTGCTCAATCTCTCCGGAATTCAATCTGCTTCGCAACGAATATCTTTGTCAGGGCATCCGACTGGCCAATCTCTGGCAAATCTAGATCAAAGTTGAAGGTATAAGATGAAGATTCAAAGTTTGAAGATGAAATCAAATGAAAATATTCTAAGTCTGAACAAGTTGGGCACCCCAAAAGCAAATGGGCGCCCAAGCTTTTGAAGCTTCAAATCTAACTTTTTGGCGAAGTAACTTCCAGGAGACCCCTCTTGATTTCTCCGCAGCTTCGTAATGAGCCCATCCGTCAGTCAATCTGAGCTCCGGAGCACCAGATCTGGCAAGATCATCTGTAGAAGAGAGTTGATGACGAAATGCTCAAAATGGCTAAGTCTAGTTAAGATGGGCGCCCCTGGAGAGAAAGGGCGCCCAAACTTTTGAGCTCTAAAATGGTTGAATTCGCAAATGCAGCCTCCAAGATCACTTCGTCGGAATCATCCAAGCTATCCAGTGAATCTGACAGTCAGTCGATCTTATCAGCATAGCTCCCGGAATCAAGATTTCATCAGAAGATCAAAGGGAAATGAAGAAATTGAAAATCGTGAAAAAAATGACCAACACTGCGAAAGTTCAGAGCCCCTGGAGGAAATAGGCTCCCATGAATTTGAAGGTCAAAACGAAGTTTTCCGTCAGAGGCACCTCCAGAACAATCTTCTCAGAATCAGTTAAAATACGCGATGAATCATCTAGCTCATTCATCGGATCAATCTGGAAGCCGGAGAACGAGGTCAAAGTAGGGGGTCAAAATTGTGAAAAAGGTGAAAAACTCAAAAAATGGCTAACTCTGAAGCAAATAGGCGCCCCCAACCAAGAAGGGCGCCCAACTTTCAATGCCTTAGTGAAATTTGCAAAATTTTCAAAAGATTCAAAATGGCAAGAGGAAGAGGATGTCCAAGTTCATCGAACCTGCTGATTTTAGGGTTTTTGAAGATAAAAACAAAAGAAAGCAAACCTATTTCACACCCTAAGTCTATTTAACATCTCTTTTCAATGTAATTTTCATTATTTTTATAGGTAGCATTCAAAGGAGAAAGTTGAAGCAGCAAGTTTGAAGTGATATTTCAAGATTCAAGAACTCAAGTTTGTTGATTCTTCATTAAATTTTTCAGACCAGCAGCATAAGGCCTTGCTTTTTCAAGCTTTTTCATCCAGAAGATCAAATTTTTCAAGAAGGCGGCCAAGATTTTCAAATTTTCAGCCATCTGGGTCTTATCTTTTCATTTTTCTGAAGAATTTTCAAGAAGTTCATCAAGTTGCAGCAGCTGCTTTTTATTTGCATGTCTGTGAAATCCTCAATGCATTCAATTTTTGATCATCTGGGTCCTCTCAAATCAGTCTTCTGAAGAAAACCCATATCACAACTTTTTAAGCAAATTTCAAATTCTAGGGTTGGCTGCTTTTTTCGATCAGCCATCAGTGTTTTTCAAATCTGATCAACTGGGTCCATTTCTAATTGTATTTTGAACAAAACCCAGGGGCCAGCTTTTTTCGTGAAAATTTGAAGAAATTAGGGTTTGCTGCTTTTTAAGTCTAAAATCAAAATTTTCAAAAACAGACGATCTGGGTTGTCTTGCAACGAACTTTTGAGCAAAACCCATATCTCAGAAAAAAATTCAAAAATTTGTCCGTTGGAAGAAGAAAAATCAGCATTCTAAAAATAGTAAGTTGCTCAAAACTTGTCTGAACCTAGGCGAGTTTACAGTCATTCTTCAAGGTTTTCGAAATGGAGTACACTCCCAATGATTTCAAGACCAAATCAGCTCTCTACCATGATTTCATCAAAACAGCTGAGACGGACTTGCATCACATCAAGCCGGTGTTTGATCTACATGCTTTGGAGAGCGCAGGCAACACTTCAATCAGAAACTTGGGCCACTCTGGACTCCTCGCAGCAGCATCTATTCCTATATCAGTTCAAAGCCTCAAGTTCGTAATCACTTGCATCAAGTATTACAATCCGGCTACAAGGGAGATTCAATCAATTGATGGCAAACTGATCTGCAGTTTGAAACCTAATATGATCGAGAAATGTTTCCCCATTCCCCCTTGGCCTGAAAGTGTCACTATCTCAAAGGGCGAATGTGAGAGGATGTGGGAAATGCACAAGGACAAATATAGCAAGAAGATTGCTCAAAGGTGGATGAAGGAGAAGCATAAGACTCTGCCTAAGAACATCGGGCGAGGCGAGTTCAAAGACGAGATTGCTATCATAATCACCTTGCTCAACAGGGTCACTGGACAAGAAGATGCTACCAAGTTTCAACCTTGGATGTTCTATGCTATACCCCATATCATGAAGAAGACTGAGTTCTATGATTGGCCCACCTTGATCAATGACAGCCTTCATCAACAGATAACGGAATATTTTCAGATTCATGAGTTCCATATGGTTTCTTACCTAGTCTACCTAGTGGCCTACCAAGGTCAATTCAGAGGGTTGAACACCGAGGGATCATTGAGCGTACAACATATCTACAACTACTATCCTCAGTTGGAATTCACGAAGTCACTGCATCACTACAAGAGGGTGAATGAGGCTTTTTTGATGTACACAGTGCTGGACCTGGACAATGAATTGCACGTTTGTATTTCTTCAGTCGCCAGGGCAGCGATGGCGGAGTGGGCAGATTGGTTCATACAATTTCCTACTTTCACCTATCTTAGAGTCTATGGCTATTCCGGTGCTCCGCTCATGCTACCAAGGTACCCATCAGACGAAGTTGTCTTCATGGAGTTCTTAAGGCAGGCACACAATGTCCACGCATTCTTGAGGAATAGAAAGAAACCTGCCCTCAATTTTCCATTGGGACTGGGAATCTATACATGCAGGACAGCAGTAGATGCTAAAACCATGGGAGATGAGTTAGACAAACTTGGTCTCAAGCCTTACAGCGAGAGACGATCTTATGACCCTCATGGCGTCTACGCTGGCCGACTTGAGAGAAACTATGCTCACATATCCGCCCTTGAAGATTTTTGGGCCAATTGTACAGACGAGTTCAAGGCGCGGAGGCGCAGTTACAATAGGCTCACTCTTCACCAGATGAAAGACTGCCTTTCAGAGGATATCAAAGGATTGTCAAATGATGGCGAGGATGTGCTTCTCCCGATGTATGCCCGGAAGGGAATTGAAGATCAGCCCCTTCCTCAAGTCAATTGGGCTAATAAGGAATCCCTCTCAGTCGAAGAAAGGACAAGGCAAGTCCTCGAACATAGCAAGGTCTTCCTAGTTCTCAAAAGGAAGAAGTCCATACCGGCAGCAGAGCCTCCAAGGGTACAGTCATCACTTCCCTCCTCTTCCAGAGCACAATCAAAAGGGAAAGGCGTAAGTCAGTCTCAAGATGGTGTAAAGGGCAGCAGGTCAACCAAAAATGTAAGGAGGCTAGACTTTGCAGGTATAGTCATACAGGGGCCATCAACGGTTGAAGCAGAAGCTCCTCCAGAAGAGCCTATACCTCAAAAGGAGACAGAAGAAGCGCCCTTAGCACATGATTCTATTCCACTAACAGGGTCTTCACCAATCCATATTGACCTTGATATTGAAGACAATGAAGAAATTGCATCTGTACCTCCTAAGGAAGTTAGTAAAGACGCTACCGTGTCTTGGCTTGAGAGCTCCTTGGGAAGGGTAAGAAGAAGACCTTCATATCAGGTGAATTTTGATGACCTTGATAACATCTATCAGGAACCTCCTAAGAAGAAAGCAAAGAAGCAAGTTCACTTTGATAGGAATCTTGATGGTGAGATAGTCATGGAGACTGCAATACCCCCAGAGGACAAAAACAGAGATGAAGTTGATATGGACGACTTCGTGATGGTTAAGGCTAACCTTGGTAAAAATACCAGACATGTTGATGTCAGTTTGTTCAGAGTTGTGTCTAAAAGTCTTCAAGAAAGAGTGCTCAAGGATGGGGAAGACAAAGCAGCCCTCAAGGCCGAAATACAGCAGCTTAGGCTTTATATTTCAAACCTCGTCCATGGTTCATCACAGGCGACCCAATTGTTGCCCCAGGTTTTAGAGACACCAACTAATCATCATCAGTTGAGACAGCTAGTTATTTGTGGGAAAGAAACTCAAGAGTGGATCGAGAGTTTCATTGTCAGAGGAAAGGAGATCTTAGCATGGATGTTTCAATTGAGAGAAAACGCTCATGAGCTACGTCAAGGTATCCAAGGGTTTGAACAATCAGTGGCTGAAGTAAAACCAAGGCATGAAATCATCATTGCTGATATAGATACAGCCTATGGTTCAGCGGCTTCAAAAGAATACAAGAGGTAGATCCTTGCTTGGAGAAAGCGTCATGTCTTCAAGGTTAAAACTGACGAGAGGATATCCGAGGAGTTTATTGCCTACAAACAAAGGGTGATCGAAGCTCTTCTTTTCATCAATGAGTTTGTCACAGAGATTCCTTCTCAGTACAGTCTTGAAGATGGTTCTTACGTCAGGTTAGATGAAGTGCAAGCTCAATTTCAGAGTGTCGTTCGTAGCTGTGATAGCAGCAATACAGTTGGTGGCAGAATGAATCACCTTGCCATGATGTCAGCAAGATTTGAAAAAGTGGCCAATGAGGTCGAAGATTTCCTAAGATCAATTGCAAATGGAGAAGATATCTTGGAAAAACGCAACTTTGCTATTGATGGGATAGATGCACCGAACCGGGACACAGTTTCCTGCTTTTTAGCGGATGTGATTGAGATTTGAAATGGCTTTCATCTAGAAGCTTTCTTTCCGCTTTCTTTCTATTCTTGGAGCAATTCTTATCCATTCTTTGAAGAAGAGAAAGAAGATAAATGTAATAGTTGGCGTTTCCTGCTTTTTCTACTTTCTTAGGTGTTAGATGTTATCTTCTTTCTAGATTTAGAAATAAAGCTTGCTTGCTGAGCAAGCCCTAAATTGTGAAATCAAGGAGATTTTAGGGTTCCCTACTCCTCTGCTTGCCTATAAATAAGAGCCTTTGCTCATTAGTTTTCTTTAACCATGCTAGTGACAACAAAACGCTAAGCCTAAGTGCCTTCTATTTGTTATTCAGTGTTGTTCAATTGTTTTATGATAGCGAATTGTTGAGTCTCTTTTAGCCAACAAGTAGTTATTGTAATTGTTGTTCCTATTGTGTAAGAACAAGTTTTGCAAGCCTCTTTAGCTGCAAGCTCTTGTTCCAAGCATGTGTTTAGTTATTTTTGTTCCAGAAGTTTGAGAAATAAAATCATGAGCCTCCTTTGCCTTGGTATAACATCTCAGATTTCCATTATTTGTGTTATGCTTTTATGATCTTAATTTCAGCTTACATTGAAGTGTGTAGATGTATGTTGAGAAAGAGTTTATTGAAGCACTTTGTCAGAGAATCAACCTTGTTCATTTCTAATTTCTCTTGCTCTGCGTGACACTTGAGAAGTTAGAAACGTCTTTAGCTTAAGTTAGTCGTAGTTGTAGTTCTTAAATCAGAAAATCTCAGCTGCAACGTTTGTGTTTAATAAACCTTGTGCTCTAGCTGATCAAAAAGATAGGCAACTTAGTTTTTAGTTTACTTTCTTTCAACACCATCAGCAAGAGGGAGCTTCCCCTCTTAATTTGAAGAGCAGTTTTATTGTGCATAGCTGTCCGTTTCAAATACCCATTCCAAAGGTGCGAATTTAAATGCCAACAGTTTTCTGGCGCCCACCGTGGGGCACGACGCATTAAACAACAAAGAAAGCTTAGGGTTTATGTCACGGGTATGACTCTCTAGCGTCCTACTGCTCCAGTTCAACAGCCTGATCTTACACCTCCAGTTATCCAGCCAAATTTCTAGATAATTGTAGGAGAGCAAGTAGACATCATCAGCAGCGTAAGGAGTTTCATCTTTGAGAAGAAGGAGACCCCTGCTCAGTGGAGAAACGCTACTGTTATTCTAGACAAGGAGGAAGAGAAAGCCGATATTGCAGCCGGAAGGCCTGTCTTGCCACCACCCACGTGGGTCTAGACAATCCTAGCATACATAGTCTATACAAGGAGGAGGACAAGAACAAATCTGCTCTTCCAAGAAGAAGTTGATCCTTTCCTTCCGCAGACACATCCTATAGAAGTTGGAGAGTCGTCCAACGCAGTTCCTGAATTCAACACAATTCTTGAGTTCAACACCATACCTGTGTTCGAGGAAGAAGAACCCGAAGCAATGGGAGATAATAACAACAACAACAACAACCGCAATCGCAATCGGAGAAGAGGTCCCCCACTACCTTGGGGTCATAATATTAGACCTTTGGCCCTGGGAGCAAATCATGAATTACCTAAGGGGTCAAGAAAGCACTTTCCACGGTTCCAAGGTGATGGAAGTCAACATCCTGACGATCATCTTTCCGCCTTTTCAACGGCTTGCGCTTGTTCTGCGTGTAGCTCATGAAGATATTGTTGTACGTCTCTTTGTTGAGACTCTCGTGGGAGCTGCTGCCGAATGGTTCAATCACCTGGAGCTGGGTTGCATAACCAACTGGTATACTATGACCGAGAAGTTTCTTGCAAGGTTTAAGCCAGCTGAAGATAGCCACCAGTTGTTCGCCCAGCTCTCAAATTCAAAGGAGGACAACAAGCCGATGAGGGAGTTTGTGGCAAGGTTTAACCGCCTAGCCACTCGTCTCTCATACACACTCAATCCATCGCCTGAGATCTTGCTGAGTAGTTTTGTCAATGCGCTGCCATCAGAGATAGCCTTTATCTTGAGATCGGCTAACCAAACAGAACTAGAAGATGCACAACAAGGTGCCATAGAAATTGCAGATAACATGATCACTTCAGGAAAGATCAAAGGAGATGCCATCAGGCCTTTGGTTCAAAGTTATGTTGATCCGTTACTTCAAAGGGTTGACAATGAAGTAACTATTCTCAAGAGGCAATTGCCTATCCAGCCTATGCCTCTTGCTCAAGTTGGACCACCTCCTGCATTGCCCGCGCCACAGCCTTATCAAGCACCACAACAGCCATATCAACCTCAATAGCCGTACCAGCCGAGGAGAAATAACTTTCAGCCTTACAACAATTACAAGCCACGAGGGCCAACTCCACCAAGGCAAGCGGCTGACAATACACAAAATGTTGTGTTTTGCTCTTTTCATGATTCCACTAAACATACCGGCGCCACTTGCCCTGAAAATGTCAGAATGAATGAGATAATGGGATATGTCGAAACTGCACCAAGTTTCGTACCAACTCCAAGTTCGAATGTTGTCTTACCTCAATCGGACAACTTCGATGGCGACTCTGCAACGAGCTACTTTGAAAGTGAACCCGATCTTGAAGAAAAAGAAGAAGATTTCCGTCAGTACTCTCTTGCGGTAAATCCTGAGAATCACATCACTCCTGTGTTCACAAGAGCTCAACATCTGAGAGCACAGAGAGAAGAAGAAGAAGAGAGACTAAAGGTACAAAAAGACAAAGAAAAAGGAAAAGAAGTAGCTTCTACTTCTAATGTAAGTCTTCTCAAGAGAACGTGAAAGCAGTAGCTGAAGACTCGTCCTCAACAAATTTTGATATTGTAGATTCCTTGATGAAAAACAAAGTGCAGATTTCTCAGTTAGAGTATCTCCAAGATCATCCAGAACAAGTGGACGGACTTCTCAAATCTATGAAGAAAGGACCTGTCAAGCAGCCCACATTGCTTGAATCATCCGTTCCATCAAAAGACAAGCCTAAGCCCTTCTATATCTCACTGTATATAGGGGGCTACAAATTGAGCAATTGTATCATCGATTCCGGAGCTTCAAACTCATGCCTCTACAAGTGATGAACGCTCTAGGACTTTCGTGCACTAAAACAAAGGACAAATGTTACTCACTGGAGTCCAAGTCGGTGTCGTTGGTCGGACAATTGAAGGATGCTCAAGTGAGGTTGGCGGCCTGTCCTGAAAAGAAAATCATGATGACCATCCTGGGAGCTGACATTCCAGCTAGTTACGGGATGCTATTAAGCAGAAGCTTTTGCAAAGACCTCGGTGGAGAGATTCAAATGGATTGGTCTTCCGCGAACATTCCATTGAAGAATGGTACTTTCAAGCTGGAACCAAAGCCCAAGTCTCGATTTGCGGTGGTGAAGTCTCAAGATCCTCAAGCTCAAGTTCTATATCAAGAAACGGGTCTTGGTACTTACGCCATGCTGTCAGAAATACCTGAAGAAAGTCAAGAGATCGCGTGCACCGCAGAGAAATCAGTAGATGATCCTAAGTTGTGGACTATGCAGTTTGATGGTAGTTGTTCTACTGCCGGTTCGAGAGCGGGAGTTGTGATAATTTCTCCTGAAGGACGGTTGTATCTATTTGCATACGGCTTGCAATTTGAATGTACAAACAACACAGTAGAATATGAGGCGCTTTTAGTAGGTCTCAGAAATGCAAAGGATATGGGTATTAAACATCTCAGAGTAGAAGGTGATGCGGAGCTCGTTGTGAAGCAAGTCAGAGATCAATTCAGAGTGAAAGCAGATCGTCTCTGACACTATAGAAATAGGGTGTGGAATGCAATAGATTGGTTTGAAGCCTTTGATATCAAGTACATTCCACGTCTAGAAAATAGCAAAGCAGATGCCCTTGCGGTGTCAGCTTCACTTTTCATGCCACATTCTGACTTCCGTCATAATGCATTTGCCATTGAGTTAATATATAGGCCAGTTGTACCTGACAACTGTGATAATTGGCAAGTCTTCAACGACGATGATCACATCAAGGAGTTTCTTGTTATGGGGGATAATTTTTGTTCTTTGAGGGCAGTTCATTCACTCACAAAGAAGCAGTAACAGAAGTTTTTGATGCGTCAAAGATTCGCTGAAGACAAAGAAAGTCCAGAAGAACCAGATACCAGCATAATCCAGTTGAAAGGAAATAAAATTCCCAAGGGCTTGGTTTCCTTGGAGAATATTTTTGACAGGCACGACAGATACATACAAGATCAAAGAAACTCAAGCGAAAGAACCTCTGCTGAATATCAACAAATCAATATTGGAATAGTTGACAAGCCTAGACTTGTTAATCAGGGTACATGTTGCACTGCAGAGGAAAGTGAGAGGTTCATCTCATTCTTCAGGCAATACCGAGATGTCTTCGCCTCGTCATATGAAGATTTGAAAGTTTTTACACCAAGAGAATTGTCTCACACGATTCCTCTTCAACCTGAAGCGAAGCCCTTCAGGCAAAAGCAAAGACACTACAATCCGCGGATTCAAGATACCATCAAGGCGGAAATCCAGAAGATGGTGAATGCAAAGATCATCTTTCGATCCATCATTCCACCTGGGTGTCGAATATAGTTCTTGTGCGCAAGAAGAACGGAGAAATCAGAATTTGCGTCGATTTCAGGAACTTAAATCAATCATCGCTCAAGGATAATTATCCTTTGCCGATCATGGAGCACACCTTGCAGACGGTTACCGGTTCAGAGATGCTGTCCTTATTGGATGGTTTTTCTAGTTATAATCAAATTGCAGTAGCTGAAGAAGATCAGTTCAAGACGGCATTCACAACCCCATGGGTACATTTGCATATGAAAGAATGCCCTTCGGCCTCATCAACGCCAGTGCTACATTCCAAAGAGCCATGGATCTGGCATTTGGAGACTTGAGAAACAAAGTAATTGTTGTCTATCTAGACAACCTCACTGTTTTCTCGAAGACACGAGGAGATCATTTTCCACATCTAGGGAAGGTCTTCGAGAGATGCAGATACCATAAAATATCGCTAAATCCCAAAAAGTTGATCTTCGCAGTGACGAAAGGCAAGTTGCTTGGCCACATCGTCTCCAAGGAGGGAGCTCGAATTGACCCGAGTCGGGTTGAAGCTATCAGAAGTTTGTCTCTTCCAACAAGCAAAACAGGGGTACATTCTTTCTTTGGTAAGGTAAATTTCATACGAAGATTTGTACCGGATTTTTCTGAGTTGACTAAAGATATATCTGCTATGATGAAGAAGAAGGTTGTTTTCAAGTGGACGGAAGAAGGCAAGAAGGCGTTTGTAGCAATAAAAGAAGCCATCAATCGAGCTCCAATGCTAGTCCGTCCTGATTTTGAAAAGGAGTTTATCCTTTATTGTTACGCATCAAAGCATACTCTATCTGCCATTCTGACACAAAAGTTGAATGAAGAAACTGAATCTCCAATAGCTTTCATGAGCGCCAATTTCAAGGACAGCAAGTCACGATACTCTCAGATTGAAAAGAATGCCTATGCGGTGGTTTGAGCTATAAAGAACTTCAGATTTTATATCTTGAATACTCACACCATTGTATATGTCATAGACCCAGCAATGAAAAGCGTGCTAACTCAGCAGGAGATGGGCACGAAGAGAGGAAACTGGGTCGTGAAAGTGCAAGAATATGACTTGGAGATCAAGCCGACCAAACTCGTCCGCGGGAGAGGTCTTTGTCAGTTGATAGCGGAGGATGGTGATAGGAAGCTTCAAGCCAAAGGTATACCTGAGATTGAACACGAAGAAAAAGAGGATCTTCCAATGGTCTTACTAATTGAGTCCTCTGGAGAATGGTTTATTGAAATATGGTATTACCTAACTTATGGTGATTGTCCGAATCACTTGAACAAGCAACAGAAAAGAACCCTAAAGCTAAAAGCGCAGAATTATGTAATCATCAACAACGTCCTATACAAGCGAGGGGTTGACGGAACATTTTTGCTGTGTGTCACCAAAGATCAACAACGACGCTTGCTGGAAGCCTTCCACAATCAAGCATGCGGTGGTCACTTTTCCTTTAAGGTGACAGCTTTCAAAATCTTGTGGGAACAGTTCTTTTGGCCGACCATGTTCCGTGATGCATATGAGTGGGTGCACAAATGTCAGTTGTGTCAGCAGTTTGTTGGCAAAACGAAGTTGGCAGCCGCTCCTCTCAGCCAAGTTGTTATAGACGCTCCATTTCAGCAATGGGGTTTAGATTTTATTGGTCCAATCAACCCACGATCCAGCAAGGGGCATATTTATGTCCTTACAGCCACTGATTATTTCACTAAATGGGTTGAGGCCATTCCCACCAAGCGAGCTACGTCTAAGGTCGTGTGTGAGTTCTTAAAGGAAAACATTGTCACGCGCTTCGAGGTGCCTCGCAAAATTGTGATAGATAATGCAACATGTTTCTCATCCGAGAAGCTACTGGAGTTCTATTTCGATCACAGCATCACTTTATCTCATTCATCAGATTATTACCCCCAAGGTAATGGACAAGCCGAAACATCGAATAAGAACATTGTCACAATCATCCACAAGTTGGTTGATTTCAGTCAACAAACTTGGCATAAAAAGCTCTATGATGCTCTTTGGGCTGACAGAATTACTCCGAAGAGAGCCATTGGTACCTCACCCTTTATCCCTCTGTATGGTACAAAAGCAATGAGATAAATTCAAGGTTAATTTTTCTACCCATGCCCGCATGGTGTCTACAAATGAGATAAATTCAACCTGTAGCTTTCTACTTTTACCAACTTTAAGCTCTGCGAATTTGATAATGCTCTATTGTATTTGTTATCTCCTCTCAAAGACCAGCTTAAAACACACAAAGAAATGGTCTGCCTTGGGGATTTAGGAGTTAAAAAGTGATTAAGCAATTTTAGCATACACCATGACATTTTGGGAGACCACTTTGTTCTGCTTTTATCTTTGAGAATTTACCTTGGCTACTCATATCATGATACTTCAAGGCAGGTAACAATTCTCAGCATCCTCTCGGTCATATAATTGAGGCGGTTAAGAACATCCATCAAAACAAGATAAACCTTATTGCCAAATTACAATCTCCGGGATTCCAACACCTCGTCACCATCTAGAGGATTCTAAGATCAGTCACCAAAACCACTAGGCTTGGAAGTCTTGGCTTGCCAAACATGGTTTGCAATAGAAGATCAATTTTGCAGTTATTAATGAATGGTAATAATTGACACTTGTTCCTGATACATACAGCATCAAAAAACAAAACACTCTAAAAATTCAGCTAAACAGCAAAATATAAAGAATTGTCAATCAAGTGACAGGTTCACCATTGACAATACTGCTCTGCAAATCAGCAGGTGAACTATTATCACAAGTAGTTGTGCATTCAACAGTAATGGTCCAGCGATTTTTGGTAATTGCCATTTTCACCAACAATCACATCATCATCACCAGCAGTCATGCATTTGTCACTGTTGATCCTGCCCAAGTAACTAGCAGTATTGCCCTGTGTGCCAAAACAGTAACGACTCCAAATCGGTGTCTCTTCAGAATTCCAACAGTTGGAGTCCTTCAATGTGTGATTAATTCATTATGTTGCCTTCATAAGCAGAGAACGAGCAAGAAATAGTACATGGTTGCGAGAAGTGTAGCAGTGTAGAATTGTTGTTTGCACACTCCATTGTGCTCATTGTAATTTAATAATTTATCATCACCTAAAAAAGAGAGTTAGAGATCAGTTGACACTATCAAGCTGGTTTGCTGCACACTAGAGTTTCCAAGGTAAAATAGGTATCATGGTGTCATGGTGTGTTCTTGTTTGCTTTCAGCTGCAATTCTTAACGTTTAATCTGAGAAAAAAAACCACACCACACTACCTCTAATCTACATTCCAAGAACTACCATTTGAAGTAAAATTCAAGCAGTAGAAGAATTGTTTTTTCAAATCTGCATTTAATTGCAAGCAGGTAAGAACTTGAGACTGTAATATCCCATTTTACTGAGTCAACAAGTGTGGGACCCACAAGCCCATTTTTATACTTCTCGGTGGGTGAGGGACAATTGCCAGATAAGTATTTACTAGTGAGAACTAGTTTTGGTCATCTGTCCCTTGTAATTTTATGAGTTTTGAGCCATCTCCTATATTATAGAGGCATTTCCTAAATTTTAGGTCAGTTGGAGGCTGTAACATACACCCACTAATTTTCTTTCTGAAGTTTACGAATTGATTCCAAACGATATCTCGAAACAAATGGCATATATCATGCAGATTTGATTAAGCATAAACATTGAAAGGTTACAATATCAAGACTCCAGCTGTTGCATCTCAAAATATGTGAGTTGCATTTATTACCAACACTGCTGTTACAATTTTTGGACCTCAAAACACACTAGAACTACTCAACAAGACAATCCTTGAAAACAACTATCATTAAAATGAAAATACCTCAAGGAATTTTGCATTTAGAGTCCATTGCAGTCTTGCTCTTGTAATTTTCTGTGTAATAACAGTCATCACAAGGCTTCATATCTCCATCAGCACTCACCCAAAGGCACTCAGCAGCAACAAATAGACCATATTGGCTCTTCCCACATCAACAACCACCTTAAACCTGCCCTGACATTTAGTTCTGCCCATAAACATTAGTTCATAGCCATTTCCAAGCACCACAAACTAACTCAAACCTACTGTTAATGAACTCAGGTGCTGGACAGTCACAAGGGCGACTTGAAGATTAATTAACCTTAATTTTCTGAGCACACTCAAAATTGCATTCTAAAACCTGGAATCACTTTCCCCATCCT
This sequence comes from Sequoia sempervirens, assembly GCA_007258455.2. Classification (NCBI taxonomy): domain Eukaryota; kingdom Viridiplantae; phylum Streptophyta; class Pinopsida; order Cupressales; family Cupressaceae; genus Sequoia; species Sequoia sempervirens. The sequence goes on from VDFB02086081.1 coordinate 316,135,282, forward strand.
AGGCGCCTCCCTAGAATTGGATTGCAACCACATTCATGCCCTGGAAACTGACTCACACCACCAAAAACCACCCTAAACCACCCTACAGCTGGTAGGGCTTGATTAGGGGCAATTTTGCTCTAGAAAAGATAAAATCCTTCTCTTTAGCTCCTGCAATCTCTTCTAATATGGTCGCCTAGCATAAAAAATTCAATGGTAGAAAATCCAGAAGCACAGCTCCAAACTTTAATCAGCACATGCTAAATAGAAGGGTACACCCTGTCCTTACAGTGGTACGGCCCAGGTCTGAGAAAACCTACAAATACTCCAAAATGGCTCTAAAAATCATTACCAACACCTCCAAAATTACATATCAATAGACCTTAAAAATCTTCATCCTCTGAAACCCTAGAAAGCCAAAACTTCCAAGAAGAAACAATGTGTTTCCTATATGAAAACATCAAACCAGCTAGGATGGATCTTGCACCATCGAAATTAGTGAAGATTGACAAGGGTTTTTGTCCTCAATTAATTCTTAGAAGAACTCAATTTCACTCCAATAGCATCCTGTTATGTGTACAATTTCAAGCGAATAAAATGAGAGCCCAAACCCCATTATATAGAACTGGAGGGAAAAATGTCCCTTTTAAAAATTCAAATATTTTATTTTCCCTAAAAAAGGCCCCTTTCATAATTTTAAAAATCTTAAGTCCCCATACACTTTTCCCTAGGCATCCAACTTGGGAAAATTTAATTTCACTTTATAATATTTAACACTAAGTAAATATTAAAACGTTACTTTATAACTTTAGTGCAAATATTAAAATAATCCCAACCACCTTACAGAAAGCACCGCCAGGACATCCGAAACAAAAATTGATCGCAACAAGAAGTTACTAATGCCAACAAGAGATGCCAGGTACCAAAACAAGCACTTACTGAAAATAGTCGTGTTCTCCAAGAAATGTGGAGAACAACCCAGATGGCCAAAAATGCAACAAAGGGCACCATTGCCAACCTGAGTGCCATCTAAAAGCCAAAAAATCACTGGATGCCAAGAAAACTCGATACTGAGCTCTCCAAGAATCTTGGCATCCCCCAACCATCTCCAATTAGCCTATAAGAACTCTGCTATAGGCTAACCAATATAACATCTAACTAGGCTTGAGAAGGGGACATTACAGAGGCACCCAAAGGGACCTATTTACTATTGACATTGTTCATGCCCTTAGAGATTTGTAAGTGTACATGTCCATTATAGCCACCCCGGTTAAAACTTGTTCCTACTTCTTGGGGCTTTTGGAGGGCTACCTGGGTCAGTACCATGTCATGCAGCCTATTGATGGATTCAGATGTGGATCAGCTATTCAGAGTACGTTATCTCAAGTCCTTCCAGCAAGCAGTTTTTAAGCTATGATCGATTTAGTGATGAGGAGTCATCATTTATTGGCTACTTGGGTGATTATGATATTAGTGCCATGTTATACGATACTTGATTATTAACATCAAAATTGGCATTCTAAGTTTCTATCTAACATTAGCATCATATCAAGCAAAAGATAGTTTTTATTATTTTTTTTTGACACTTGGGCTAGGTGCCTAGGGCTGGAGCATGTCAATGAATAAATAGAGGACAGCCAGAATTGAGAGATTCATTATATGCTTATTACACATATTTCAGACCTAGAGTGGGTGGCTACAGCAAGCAGAGCTCATCTATTGATTCAAGGACTAAAACCCTTGGATCTAGAGATTAGAGGACAAAACACTTCTTGTTTCTTGAAGGAAATCTTATCCAGGGATTGCATTGAACTGAAAGCATTCCCTTTTCTATTGGCAAACTGATTTGTGGGCCAAATAGAGCAGCATTATACAGCAGCATCAGTTCTGATTCCAAAAAGATCTTCCTCCAAGTGCTTGATTTCTAATTAGTTACACATGATTATTATTCTATTAATGTATTCAGTAGACATTATCGTTCCTCTATTGATGTATTCCGGTGCATTGCTTTTAACTTAAATATGGCTATCAGGCCTTGGTGCATTGTTTTTTTTCTTCCTGGCATCATTTTGATTCTAAAAATAAAAAAATTAGATAGAAGGCATCACAGCGACATTGCATATCATATTGCAGTTTAATCTTTTGGGTGTTATGGAAGAGGTTGAGTTGGTTATATGACAGCACCAAAGTCCAAAAGCAAGAATTGCAACCTTACTAATTTGCAATTTCTAAAACGAAGTGGAATCAAGAAGTGAAGAAAATGGTTAGATCAGCCTAGAGAAGGTGAATCCTTATACGAAGGTCCAATAGAGAGACACAACCCTAGAATCAGTCCTGGAATAAATGATAAAGCAACAAGAAAACATGTCTAAACAACAAGCATCCATAGATATAGCGGTTCATGCTCTTGCTAAAAAACTTGAAATGGAAAGAGAGCAGCCCCATTAAGAAGAGGAAAAAGAATAACTCTTTTATAAAGAGCAGCCCAAGCATGATAAAGGCAAAGCAAGGGTAAAATATTTTGATCATCCTCTTTTCCAAGTTAAAATATAAGCTAAAACAAAAGCTTTTTGAAGGGCAAGCAAATGCTGAATTGGTAATGTATGTTTGAAGCAAATGGAAGCGTACTTTAATGTGCATGCAGTTAGTAAGGCATAAATGTTTGAGGCTAATGAAAGTGTACTAAACAGTTCTCACCAATTAAAACCAAAAGATGTTATTTTGGTATCTGTTGTTTAACTAATAAAATAGAAGTTGTAATTTGTTGAAACCAAATATGTTATTTTGCAGCTGCAATTGATTAATAAAACTAGAATTCTTTTCAAAAAAAGGTTGAAGAACTAAAAAAGGAGTACCTTATTTCCCATCATAAAGTTCAATGAACTGATACCACGGCGGGTCTCTGCATCATCCAATACATCATCGTGAAGAAGGCTTGCTACCTGCTAACAAAAGTACCACTGAACTTTGTCATACCAAACTCAAAAATTGGAACCCTTGAGTTTAAACTTTAAACCCATTACCAAGAAGCTTCAAATATGTAATCAAAAATTGGAATCAACAACCCTAAATACCATGATAGTATATACCAAAGGCATTATGATTAAAAAAAGCCAATGCTGTGGAAATGACAATGACATTGTAGAAATAAACAGAATTCATAGAGAAGAAACAAACATGAATCATCTCTGTAATCTCTGCAATGCGCTGTTGTCGCAATCGTAGCTCCTTTGCGAAGCCTTCATGCAAAGAGTTTGCTGCCATTTCAGGTACTGCCATAGTCAATGATGATGCCATCAACAATAAGACCTGATAGCCATATTTCATTTAAAACATGCAAACATTAAACTTTCCCTCACTCACTAAGACAACCATTGTAAATGTACTAAAAGATTTGTAAAAGAATTGAAACTGTATTTATAAATTTTTAATGTAGAAATTGTATTTTGCACAAAGTGACAAAACCAATGAAAAAAATTGACTGTAATGTCCTCTTTTGGGATATTCTTTAAAACAATAATATTCATTCAAAATATGATAGTAGTTTTATCAAAGATTACAAATTTACGATATATATTCTGGTCAATAAATCAGAGCACAATACCCAAAGTTGATCAACTCATGAATTCTCTGGAAATAGTTTGCAAAACTGTTGAATTAAAGAACCCCATCCCTAACTCAACAGTGACAATACCAAGGATCCCATCCCTAGCTTGTCAAGGGCATCAAAAGACCCCGTCCTTCCAACCCTTAGCCCACCCCATGAGCCTGGACCCTGTCTGATTTGCAAATAGTACCTAGAATTCAGAATTGATAACTTGATGTATTTGCTTGACTATTAATAGCTGATTTATATTTCTTGATGGATTGACAATTCAATCCTTAAATAATACTTGAATGCTTTATGAATAATTCTTGAGTGAATTTCTGCAATAATATATGGCTGAATTACTAGTTGTTTCTAATATGAAGTTTTGAATTCATATGCTGAATTTCTTGTGAGTTGATTGTGAATTTCTAATTTCTGAATGATCCCTCACCCAAATGCTTTGTTCTCCCTTTTATATCTTTAAATGAGAGGGAGTCACACCTCTTCACTGACACCATAGCCTTTGCAAGGAACATATCCCTTCATAATGAATCGCAGTCTTAGAATGGCTTTAAAAAATCACTGATAATTATTCTCCTAGTTGGCCCCCTTGCTAACCTTTATTAATTTCATCGCCTAGTTTTATTTTGCAATATGACTGCAATCTGATTGGTGAAGGCTGTGCTCTCTATTGCGGGGCATGACATTGACCTAAACTAATTTCCTAACGAACTATTGGAAACCCATATGTATTATAGAATTAAATGCTTTTTTAGCGAAACAGCAAGTTGCAATTAAAGGAACACATAGTTTCTGTCCAAAACCATGCTGATTCCTAGTCAATCAAAATGCACAAGTATATCCTAAATAGTACTTTTGCATGTTTAGACCAGAAACATAAATTACAACATCTAAAAGAAAAGAATTATTTTTTATAAATAAGGCCAATATATATTACTTAAAAGAGAGTGTTAAAAATGCACAAGTATATCCTAAACTGCATAGTTCGCCAACTTGCCAAGTCCAGGTGCCAACTTTTTCAAGAAACTCAGAGAAACCAACCATTTCACTTGCCACTCCAAAAAGTGCACAAAAATCAAAAAATATGTGGACAAGACACGGTTTTTAACTTTTTTGCCTTTAAAAGCCCTATTCAGCCATGTTGAACACTCCAAAATGTTTTTTTTTTTTTGGCTTTACAAGTATGGTATTTGGCCTTTTATAAGAAGCTGTATTTTGCATTAATTTTTATTTTTTATTTGAGTGTTTTCTAAGTTGCCAAGTCCGAAATTTTTGGCTTGCTGAGTACTCTCCAAGTCCAAGTCTGTGAACTATACTAAATTTTACTTTTGCCTGTTCTTCCAACCTTTATGAAGTCTGTTGTGCCCTTGGAATTGTCACCATGTGTCTAATTCAACTAGGTTTAAAAAAAGATGCCTAATCTTCAAGATCTGAGAAAAGTGTGCACAGCCCTGCTCAAAGATAAGCCTTAGATCAAGATCACAGTAGCAATCGAGGAAATAATGCATCAATCACAGGATTGATATGCTATAGTGAATGGAAGGATAAATGAACAGAAATTTTAAAAAGCAAATATAATAGAATTGATCTATATGTGACTTGAGAAAAGAATGAAAGTTATTCCACAATTAACCATAATAGATCAATGAAGCTCAAAAAGTGCAATCAGTTATTGAAGCGAAGTACTTGGGTTAAAAAGACACTACCCTAAGAAAAGCATAAGGGATAAATGCCTAGAGTGGTTAAACCTTGAGCCATATGACGGTACAAGTATAAAAAGCCCTATGAGGGAAGAACCCCTTAACGAAGCAGGGCATTGGTGAAGACTAAAAGAAGCCAACACTATCATGTATCTACAATATGGTTCAAATTAGAAGAACCAACAACATCATCATCTATCACCGTGAGAAGGCCTGGGCAGGATTTGGCAAAGCTCATAGGGTAATTTACAAGTTTAAGTGGTATGCGATGGACAACCCCCAAAATAAACTGAATATGACTCCTATAACCTCTTCTAACATACAAGGCAAATAAACTTTTGGGTGCAAAGAATAAGCTAAGAGGAATATAGCACTCTAATAGTTATGTCCAAAGAATAAACTATGAGGAATATAGCACTCCAATAGTTATATGCAAAGAGAAATGGTGTCACTCCAATCCATCTCCTTCTCGGTGGAGATCTACTGTATCTAGTCAATAACTGAGTTACAGATTTTCTTTAGTCATTAGGACCTGGTATCGTATGATAGATTTATTATTTTTATGGAAAATTCAATATTCCTACAAAAACTTTTTTGTCCTTTTGTGTATGGAATTTTCCTACAATTAAGAAGCTGCACTTGGTAATGTGGCAAGGATTATTATTAGTCACAGATGTACCTGGAAGGTGCTTAGGTCACTTAGGGTGTATCCTGGGAAAACCCAAGCAAACACAGCAATAGCAACCAAATAATATTATTTATTTTTTAAATTCAGAAAGGCATTTTAATACGCAAACATAATCTAAAAATGCATTTTAAAACCCTAAATTGACTTAAAGTCTCCCATAAGCCCTTCATTTGATAAAAACAAGACACAAAAACATCTACTATCATTCCAACTTCCATTTTTCATTGTTCAAGCTTGCCGGATTCTTTTTATGGTGAAGGATTGAAAAGGCTTCAACTGTGTTTGCTAAGTGCTATGAGAAACAGGTAGCTTGCACAATGGCGATTTATCAATCAAAACTATTGATTATTTTGAAATTTTTTCAAGTCTTTTTAGATTTTTACATATTTCTTCCAAGCTTTCTAGTTTTTTTTAAGAATATTTTGAATGTTGTTTTTAGATCGGTATTCATTTTTATTAATTATAAACTATGTTCCACAAAACTTCCAAAGTGGGGATGACAGACTCTTTTCTAGGATGCAAGGAGCAGGACTTTTTTAAGCAAATGGCAAGGGACAACAATAAGAAAATTAGGGAAAAAAATTTAAAATATAGGAAGTTTCAATTATTCAGTTGTAAAGCATTCTGTTGGAAATATTGTCATTGATGTCAAAGGCACTTAGTCAAGATTGTTGGAAATTATGTCAAGTGTCTCTAACACCTTTAAATGATTTTGAAACGGCATATGAAACCCCTGAATGACATGAAGGTAAAAGTATGATCAATGCAAAGATATGAAGGTAAAGTTTCAAACTTAGAATGGAAGAAGAAATCAGATCCATCAGATATAAAAGAGCTTGGATTGATTTGTACAGATTCAAAGAAAGCAACAAACAGCATATGAAATCTGGAAAGCAATTAAAGTAGAAGAAACCAATTCATTTCAGTTTATTAAAACAAATCAAATGTGATTAAGTGAAATGGTGCGACTCATTTTCTGAAGCAATATGATTCTTCTTTACAAATGCAACTTCAGAATTATGTTTAAAATCAGATTTATTATAAAGCAAACAAAAGTTGAATAAAACAAAAATTAATTTTGTCTTATATGCAGAGAGAAGGCAGCACTTATGTTCATTAAAGAGGAACGATACTATTAAAAGGTAGTAATGAAAAAACAACAAACATAAATAATGAACAGCAAACAAAGGAAGGTGGCGAATTAATGAATAAAGCAGCCCGATGAAATCATGAAGCATAAAAGACAAAGTTATTATTTGGAGCAAACCGAATAATACAAGTGAATGAAGACAAAGTCACATGAGACAAACTAAGAAAAAGACAAAAATCATATATGGACAAAAAAAAGACAACTTTATTAAGGGGTGCGATTCTCTTTGCCAAGGTAATTAATCTTGAAAAGGTGCAAACTAATTTATTCACAAAGGGCAGCGATTACTATATTATGGGCAAAGGCAGCGATCCATTTAAAACTGTGATTATCATCTATTTAAGGAGTGATTACCTTTATTATGTAATGATTATTTATGAGACTAATTATGCAACAATCATTATTACTGAAAGGCCATGACCACATGAAAAGGTATGACTCCTTAGGCAATAAGATATATAAGTAGAACATTTTGAAAAGATGAAAGTAGGGAGTGAAGTTAAAGAAAACACATTCAGATCTGTATATGAAGGTTTGAGAGGGTGTGAGAGTGTAAGATAAATAATATTATTACAAATACACCAGCAAATGAAGAGCAGATCATGAGGAGTTAATCTGCAAGTTAGTGGAGAAAAGAATGTGATATCTAATACAAATAAATTTATAAATGTGAGAGTGGAGAAAAAGAAGAACAAACACATCATATACACCAGATTTATGAAGACTTTGTGAGCAGATTTAAGAAAGATTATGAACAGATCTATGATAGTATAGGAACAGATTTATGGAAAATTACAAGAGCAGATTTAACGGCAGAATTTGAGGGCTTGCTACAGCAGACTTATGAGCAGCATATGAAGGATTATTTCTGTGCATGAAGAACAGAAACAAAAGAGAGATCTATGCATATATAAGTGAGGATGATGATGTGAGATAGAAGAACAGAATGGTGTATCTTGTGTGAGCTTTAAGGAAACAACATACATCACAAAGGGTACATAAGTTGAAGATAAGAAGCAGATTAGTAGTGAAGAAGTCATACAGATTTATGATCAGCTTGCAAACATTTTCAAGAAGAATTATATCAGATCTTAGAAAAGAGTTATAGCAGACTTGGTCCAAGATTGAAAGAGATATATTCGAGCAGCATTGTCCATCATCCGTTGAAGAAGCAACTTTGAAGGTGGAACTTTGTTTCTGAAGCTATTATCTCTTGCTAAGTTGGTGCTTGGCAAGTGGGGGTTGGTGCCTCCAGTAGGTTGGTGCCTCCAATAGGTTGGTGCCTACAAATTGAGGGAGTTGGTGCTTCCTGTAGGTTGGTGCCTACAATCATTGTAATTCACATAAATATATAAAGTACATTATTTGTACCATGGTTTTCTCCCACAAGGGTTTCCACGTAAATATCGGTGTTATTGTGTTCTCCTCATGTGCGTAATTATTGATGTTGAGTGAATGGTGTTATTGTGATTGGTAAAGTTTTAAATTGGTAAAAGTTGTGTTATACTAATTCACTCGCCCCCCCCTCTCAGTATAACTGTGTGCTCATCACATTCATCATATAAATTATAGAATAATATTACATGACATTAGATCTGAATTGAGAATCCACATGACAATAGACAGACAAAGTAACAAAATTTCATTTTCATTGTCAATATGCATATATTCTATAAAAATTACTATAGAGGGAAAATGCACAAAGCAAGAAGTTCATCAAGTTGATCAACACGAGAATAACCTTAATAAAGATGATGATCTTATCTTGAGTGAATAATGTATGTCTACAATCCATCTCATAGTTGGCAAACTCACCGAATTTCTGACTACAAGCCGAGTAGAAGGACCAGCAAGTTTCTCGGCCATTTACCTGCCAGGGAAACTTGCCACTTTTCTAGCGAGTACTCACCGGAAAAGTGGTGAGTACTTGCCAAAAAAGTGGCAAGTCCATACCAAGTACTCGACCGTGCAAGTAAAAAAGGGGGCCAAGTCAAAAACAAACCCAAAAAAGCCCAACCGACTTTCATTTAAAAATGCCCATCCAATCCCCCTACCAATTGATATCTAGCACATTTGCATCAAGGAGAGAAGATTCGAAGGGAATTTTTTACAAATTTGGAAGGCAAATTTGAAGCACAAGTTTTTTTTTGTTTTTTGTTTTTTTTAAAACATTTTATTTCATTTTGATTGCAAATTCTAACTTCTAAGTTAATAAAATTCATCATATGCTAAAACTAGGTTGTATTTTTGCATTTTGCAAAAAATTGGATTCATCACCATTTTTTTCATGATTTTTTCTGATTTTTTTACTATTTTTCCCTATTTTTTGCATACACTTTTTTTTATTTTAACCCTTTTTTTGGAAAAAGTTGTTTAGAATCTTTACATTATATTAAATTTTCCCTTAAAGTTGTTTTGGAAAAAGTTGTTTAGAATATTTTAACCCTTTTTTTGGAAAGGTTTTCTTTGGTATTGTAGTCAATGTCATAATGAGTATAAGAGCTTGTATAGTTGAGTGAAAGCTCACCTATGTGCTATTACTAGCCAAGGAATTAGAGTTGGTATACTCCTGAACAAAAGGGGTTGCCAAAGAACTAAATTATCTCATTTGTCAAGAACAAGAAATAGTTGACATTGTTAGTGAGAGAAAAATTAAGATCTTGTCCTTTATCAAAGAAAGGATCATGCATGCCACCTATAAGGGCATCTCAAACACTAGCTACTCCAAGTCCTTTCTTTGTGACACTATCTTCCCAATAACACGATCACTCTCTTTCCCAAAAATGAGGTCCATTGGATAAGGCATTTTAGAATGAGGCGAGGGGCATTGCAGATGAGCACATTAGACATTGCATTTGTGCCAGTGGACTTCTTTTCAACATAGTGAGATAATCATATTGGTGGGAGCTTATGACGACAATCAATCAAATAGCCTCAAGTTACACAAGTCCTAGGTATTAGAAGATGCACACGACCTTATTGGCAAAAGAAAACACTTTGTAGAAACATTACTACAATCAAACAAAGATTCATGGGCCGAAACAAGAGTGTTCATAGTTTCTAATGAATCGAAAGATGTAAAAATCAACTTTTAATTAATGCCATTGCAATGTGTCCTAAAGGGACAATGTTTTTTAAAGCAATTGATTGTGAGGCAAATAAAGGATGCAAACTTCAATGCAAAAATCTTCATGGATGAAATAGTGATGATGGATGCTAAAAATGTTGTCCAAGTAGGCAACCAGCTCAAGTAGACAAGCAGGTAGCTCAAGCACGCAAGCAACTAGCTCAAGCAAGTAGGCAACCAGCTCAAGTAGACAAGCAAGTAGCTCAAGCACGCAAACAAGTAGCTCAAGCAAGCAAGCAAGCAAGTAAGTAGCTCAAGCAAGCAAGCAAGCAAGTAAGTAGCTCAAGCAAGCAAGCAAGTAAGTAGCTCAAACACACAGGCAAGTAGCTCAAGCACCTTGACTTCAATGACAAACTCGACAACATGTCCGTAATGCATCCCAGATGGAAAGAATCTCAATGCATTGCGCACTACATTGTGGGTCCTATCCTTTCCTCCGGTCTTCTGAACAATAGAACAAATGGGAAGAGGATTCGATGCATCCCATACTACACCGCGGGTCCGTCCTCAACCCCACATGGCTAAGTATACAGTTTGACAACTGGGAAGGGGATTCGGTGCATCCCAACCGCGGGTCCGTCCACCATCCCAAGGTCACCCAATATAAACATGAGTACACAATATACACTTGAAGTCACAAAGTATATGCAAGGTATACACACAGACACATAAATACATGTAGGCCACAAAGTATACACACAGAAGGCACATACATATGGAGATGCATTAGTGGCCTACTTAAGAAGGCTTGAATAGTTAATTCTAATTAGAGTTTGGTTTGTACACAGGCTGGCAGGAACATGCTCTAATTCCACTTGTAATGTCCCTAATAGGGATTATACTAATTTTAACCTAAATTACCAATTTCCCAAGCAAACAATAGATTTAGAGAGTACCTTAGCTTGATTTAATCCCTACAAACAAGTTAGAGAAATATTACAATAATAATTTAACAGGTAGAGTATCATGATTAAACATTAGTAAATCCATAGTAAATTCGTTAATCTAGTTATTGCCTTATCCTAGGGATGCTCAACCATGGGTGAACATGGAAGAGAGTGACTCGATGGGGTGTCCTTAGCCTCTCTAGGCCCAAAAGTGGTACCCTTTGGACTAAAAGGCAGTACCCCTTTGGCCTCGTGTGGCCCATGCCATTCATATGAGGTGGCCTACCTAGTGAGGATTCTAATTTTGTCGTTATCAACTCATCTTGCCATCTTTCCCCATCTCCTCATGATTGGTCTCCTTATATTGCTATACCATGATAGGAGGGTGAGGTTACAAAGGAGAGTCCTGGTGACCCAACTCTCCTAGGCCCAAAGGCAATACCCTTCTACTAAAAGGCAATACCCCTTTGGCCTCCTTGGGACTACTTGGTCCTCCATTATAGGAAACATAGGTTCTCCATTATAGGACACTTGGTCCTCCATTATAGAATACATAGGTTCTCCATTATAGGACACTTGGTCCTCCATTATACGGCACATAGGTTCTCCATTATAGGACACTTGGTCCTCCATTATAGAACACATAGGTTCTCCATTATGGGAGGTGGCGTACCTAGGGAGTGCCCTATCACTGTCCCTTTCGTAGTCCCTCTTCTTCTCTATCATGGTGTAAATACACACATAGTAATTTAACCAAACTCAGATTTGCAAATAATCATATCAGCCATACATAAGGGATTATAATTATGCTAGCATAGAGTATGAGTCATGATATGCATGAAGCCTTGATCCTACATTATGAGTATTGTTCATATTTGATCAATACATTATAATCTATATAGGGACCCTACCATAATATAAATTAGTTCATAAATCTAAACTATAAAATAATTATGCCATCTAATATAATCTACACTATAAACTATATTGTACTAATTATAATCTAAAATCATAAGTATGCTAACTACAATCTGATGTCATGATTGTGCTAACCATAATCTGAGTTTTATAGACTGATGTATACCAATCGAAGGTTCTGGTTATTCTGTCCTCTCCTTATTGCCTTCGATCCCCTTATTGTTATTTTTCCTAATTCATCCATTCTGCTTGAGAACCACTCACTTGTAATACCCGATTAGCATCCTTTTGGCTAGGGACATGTCTTTTTGTCCAATTGCTGTCTTTAGACCTTTCTAATTGAATCCCTTCATATGGAAGTAATCGCTGCATTAAAGCTTAGGAATGGTTGACTACATGTTAAAGGTTGGGAATTGCTGCCATTAAGGGTGATTAGTATAGGAATCGGTACCTTTAGGATTCCCTTATTTGCTGTTGGTATATTTTATTTAAATATTTTTTGTTTGATATATAATAATTAATATCATTTTAAATTGTTTTTCTTGTAAATGTTATCTTTATTATTATGATATTTATAATTACTAATATTAATTATTTCATTTCATACTATGATATTCATATTATAATTATAATGTTATCTATGATAATTATAATTATAATATTTAAATTGTGATTACTCATATTTATATTTTAATATTCATTTGACTTGGTTATTTGTATTTTAATATTTCATTTTTGGTATTACGATTTATGGGGACATGACAAACTTCTTCCCAGGTTCACCTGGGTCCGCTACAGAGCAAACCTGGACAAATCTTGGATCATTTTGCAGGCCCCTGGCTGAATCCACAAGGGACTTGAACCAGGATCCAAACCGGGTATGTACTGGACCTAGATCCAGGCTGCAGGGGGGTCGAATTTGGTAACATAGCGAACAACCATTGAACAGGTGTCCCACTTTGTAATAATTATCCATGCTGACGTGGCATGCAGTGCAGAGTACTAACACCAACTAGAACTTTGGTTGTAGTGTTAAGAACTTTGACCATACAGTTTCCAAGAATATTTGGGTGCACAACTTTGCCCCTTGATCCCCCAATGGAGAGAAAGATAAAACAATGGCTGATTATGCTGATGTGTCTGAAAATTGTATGACATCTAATCTCCCAGGCTGCACTGCCAAATGGACCAGTTTGTACAAAGGTCATGAAATCTACAACCAGATTGCTCATGCAACTTAAGTTTTGTTCACCTAAGTATTTTCCCAAATGTATCTAGCATAAATGAGATTCCAAGGTGCTGCTCTGGCAGGACAAAATAAAACAAACTCCACAGAAGGAAAGGAACATACAGAACTAAACACATTTACCCATTTGGATTGGCATGCTGCTATAAATTTATCCTTGTCGTGCTTTTAGTCCTCACCCTTTGAAAAATAAACAACTAAACAGGGGTTCGCTGGGTACCATACCTAGGGGTGAGAAGTCCATTATCTGGACATTGCAGATGTGTCTCGAGTGGATACGGGCCCAAAAACGTCAGATAGACAGGTCACATAGCAGGAAACGTTTCCCAAAAAAGGAGGTATTTCTCAACAATCCCGCCTCTCAAGGCCAAAAAAAATCTAAAATAAAACTGGTTCATGCAACTGTTTTCTTTCTAGTATTCCAGACGAAAACTTTTAAATCTGCTGAAAACTTCCAAGAATATGAAACCAAATCTTAACATTGCTATTTATTTCAATTTAAAGCACAAAAATCAGTGAAACTTTATAGCAGGTTATATGCAAAAAATACTTGTGAAGTTATTACCATGGGACGAAACCGTTTACCCTCAACTCCCATCTTAAAGAAGTACTCCGCAGCTGTTGCCAGTTTAGGAATCTGCACATAATAGTCAAATCCAAAAACTGTTAGTGGTGTTTAGAACAATGTCAAATGTGTTCCTGTGCATAAAGACTTTGCAAATCAATTCAACACATTTACAAATGATAAAATCTCGTTTGTAAAAGTTTTCTCACATAAAAAGCAGAGTGCTTTTTGAAATTGACTAAACTGAACTTTTCTTGTAAAACTAGTTACTTGACAGTTAAGATGATGGAATTCTCAATGTTACTATTACATAAGTTATGTACAGCTTAAAAGAATAAAGTATAGGGAAAATGGGTAGCACTATCGTTATCAAATTCAAGCACATATAAAAATGCAGAAAATTGCCTTCAAGAAAGCACCAAACGCTCAGACTCTTCAAAAAGCATGTTACTGCCATCAACATGTCAGACATTCAGAAACACATGGCAATGAATATTTAGGCATAAACATACAACCACTGAAAGAATAAGAGTAGGCAAAAAAGAGCTATTAAGCTGACTCCTACAGCTGCAACCAAATTCAACAGACTTAGGTTAATTTAAAATTTGAATGATTGCACCACTTCTACCACAGTTGGCAGACTGATTTTAGGCTTAACAGCACTATACTTTTACTCTTCTTTATCATCTTATCAAACTCTTTATGATGCCAATCTGTCTCCAAGAAAAACTTGATGAAAACAAACATTAAACTGAATTAAAGGCAATCTCAAGCTATGTCACAAGATTCGAATTCGAATTCGAATTCGGCAACAATGAAATTCGGATGAAATTCGGCAAGGAAAAAATTCGAAAAGTATAAAATTCGGATCAAATTCGCCTTATGTAAAAAAAAATTTCTTTTTAATAAATATAACTAATGATACTATATTAATAAATTAAAACTATTGAACTTTAAATATAATTATTAAATAATAAAATATTAAAGTATTATTCTGACAGTTTTCTTGAATACATTAGTAAATCTAAAAATATTATATTATTATAATATAATATATCTAAAATTTAATTTAAATAATATTAATATATAAATAATAAATATATTAAATCATAATTATATTATAATAAGAATGACACCCACAAAGCAATAATCGTGCATAATAAAAAGGCATAATTAAAAAAAACCATAATAAAAAGCAAAAGTCATGAATGAATATTCCACCGACAGGAGAGGAGAGCGATAAAGAAATGAAGGCGCTCGACAGGATCGGGACTCAGACACCCCTCTGGAAGGAAGCTCTGAGGAGGCATCTGCTAAACATAACTAGAGCATAAAATAATGGTATCACCGTCTCCTGTAAAGGGATAATGGCCGTCGTTGATGAGTGTCGAATGGGTCGCAGTAAACATCAAACATCGTTGCGATTCGATGAGGTCGCGTCAATGCGCAATGAGTGCCGAATGTATATGGAAACCCAAACTGTCGACGTTGTGGCCGAAAGGGTCGCGACCATTATAAGCTTTGATGATGCGGGCATAGCATCCATGGGTGCACACCAGAGTCACAAGGATGCCCTTGGCTGCCAGTTTCTTGGTGCACCTGACTTTTTAAACTGGAGCGAAGAAAAAAACAAAGGGGCCGATAATACATGTTCCAACAGAAAAACCTAATCCTCATGCCGTACGAATTTAACGCGAATTTAAACGAATTTTTTTGTTTTGGTTGAAATTCGGTGAAATTTGAATCTCATGGATGAGATTCGCCGAATCCTGTGACACAGATCTCAAGCATAAGGTAGCCGCAATGGAAAACATCTTGGAGTCAAGTATCTGTCTTGTAGATAAAATGAAGCAGGGGTGGCAGGGGGGGTTTGGGCCTGATGGCATCCTTTCATCCAGTCCATGTCACTTCTAATTTCTGAGTAAGCTGCATGTATAGCTTTACAGGTGTCAATGTTTATAGGCTCCTCTGGCAAAACGAGGAGGATTCATACTAAACCTAAGTGATACAAGACTTCCACTATTAAGGTTAATGTGGTAAAGTATCTTAATATTAATAACTTTTGGCAGATAAGCTATCTTGAGCAAGAAATGGATATATGTTATGGCCCTGATGAACCTGAGCTCTACATCAGAATCTGTTAACAATATCAAATATAACTTAAATAAATAGTTGGCAACATCCCATACTTGACCAGATTGATGATGCAATATACTAAATTAGTAAACGATCAATAATAATGATTATACATACTAATCAATAATCCCAAAGAGAATGGGTAAACAGATGTTCACAATCTTGTATTTGACCCCTTGTTCCATCAAGGGTTTTGTGTAGATGTAATATATCATAAGCAATTGTGTACTCTATTGTAATACATTCTTCAATACTATGATTGGTACAAACCTAGTATTTCATACTAACTCTTCAAATAATATTTGAATATAATTGTAAATGCACGAGAGTGATATAGCAATTATAATGAGGAGTACTGTGATAAGAAAAATGCATGGAAGCACTTCTGCAATTGTGTACTCTATTGTAATACATTCTTCAATACTATGATTGGTACAAACCTAGTATTTCATACTAACTCTTCAAATAATATTTGAATATAATTGTAAATGCACGAGAGTGATATAGCAATTATAATGAGGAGTACTGTGATAAGAAAAATGCATGGAAGCACTTCTGCAAATGATGTTTCACCTGTTTGAGAGGTTAGTGTCTCCATTGCTCAAGATAATATCCCAAAAGGAACCTTGTCCAATAATTTATCAGTGAGACTATCCTTCCAACTTGATGTCTCCACAAAAAGATATTTATTGAGCATCACTGCCATATAGGCTAAGACCTTGACCTAAACTATATGCATCATATGTTATTACCGTTTAAGCCAACTCCTAGGACCAACTTTTTTTGGTACATTTGATACATAATAAATTAGTCATTTGTACCATTTAACATTGTTTTTAAAACAGTTGTAAGGAGTAGCAAAATAATTAAAGTATTCAGATTTCAGTTATAACTTATACACTGGATGTGTAGAAGACCAAAACAAACACTTGTAAGAAATCCATGTAGTAGAGCATTTGACTGTTGAATTTTTCTGGTTATTGGGATTTTCCAAGGTAATCTCCTGTGCCTCTTTGTGGTTGTTTGTATTCAGATTTCCAGATATATACATCCTTCATGTTCACCTCCTTGCTTATGCACTCATTAAATAAATGCATTTTTTGAGTATAAAAAAGGTAGAAACCATTAATAGTTAGTCAGTTCATATAATTTCAGCACTAAGATCCACGTTGATGAACTGTAATTGTGCGATTACAGATCAACATACACCATCAAATACTTAAAATAAGAAAACTGAACAATGAATTGATTTTAAAGATACTTTAGTTAAGCAATGCCAGCAAAATCACTTCTTGAAGTATTTACCCAATACATATTCAAAATCAATCAGTCAGAAAGCAAAATGATAAAGTTTTAAATGAGGATTATATTTAAACAGAAATTTCAACTACTTGTATTTAACAACTGGATGCAACCAAAATTGATAAACTTTTTCATTTCTCAATGTGCTGCTTCAGAACAGCTCATTGATGAGATACTGAAAACAGGAAACAATTGAATATTGTAACAAAATTTCACATCTAGTTTTCCTATAAATACATATAACCAGAGACACAAGTTTTATGCATCAACAGAAGAAAATGAACTTCCATACCTCAGTTACAACCATTGAACGTAACCTATTAGCCATAAGTGCCAGTTCATCAGCCACAAGGGCAAAGGGATCAACTTGCTCCTATCACCAGGAACATAAATTGTATATTATTTTCAATTCTTAGAAGAAAGAGTTGTTATATATTTATTGATTATTCCAAACCATAATTTGTAATAACAAAATTCTCATAATACACAAGCTTGAATAGCATTTACTTATTTCATGCTACCAAACAGAAAACATATACAACTAGCCAATAAGTGATAAAATGTATTTGTATCAACGGACCATTCATTTTTTGTTACCTATTTTAAATAATGAACTGACCTCACTTGTAATGCTTCTCTCACGATGTACTTGAAATCCAAAATCATGGAAGGCATTCTTTTCCAACCAAAATTTTCCATTGTACCCCAAAACCTACTGAATCCACATCAACAAAAGCATGATATTATTAAAATAAGCCTTTAGAGCAATCAGGATTCCTTAAATTTACCTCAACAAAAGCAATACTTTGTTTGCACGCCAAATTCATATTTTCCCAGTTATTGGCAACATTCACAAATTCATTTTTAATAATTTAAGATTCATCAAAACCAAAGAACAATAGATTCCGAAAACTAGATAACATTGATATTGAAACGATAATTCTTCATTTGTATTTTTCTTTAGCACCCATGTTTTCCATTTAGGTCTTAACAATGTAATAATAGATAAATACACATGTGCTTGAAAATTTGAAGAACATATCCACACCTAGGCATGATTTATAGTAAATCCATCTATAGACTTCAATTTAAACATGGATATTTATAGGTGGTTTATTCTTGTTCCTCAACTAAAAGTCAAACATGATTGCAAACTTGAATCTAACATAAGATGTTAGAGCAACTGCCCAAGACAATGAACAAAGCCCAACTCTCAACAACATTGCAAACCTACAATTCCGTGGAACTAGAAACACGATCTGTAAACAAATGTAAAAACCTAACTTTTATTAGTGCTTTCTTGCAAAAAATCCCAAATGATCATATTGCCTACTTGTTTACTCTCATCCGCCACAATTCTAAAAGTAGGAGTGAAGAAACGTGTTTCAAGAATGTATCAAGGCCTCCTCAACTCATTAACAGTGAATCCAACATCTTACATGCATTGGCATAGGCCCATCCACCTGTTCATCATTAACATCATCTTGAAGATAACTAATTATCATTAGTGTAGTTGCATATAGTGTCATAAGCAGCATAACACAACTTGAAATAAGAGTTTCTAAAGCACTCCTTATTTTTAGGATGTAAAAATGCCCCACATTGAAAATAATAAGAGTAACTATAGTCTATAACCATAAGCCTCATACAGTCTTGGCAATGAAATGTGCTTAAACCAAAAGAAAAAAATTAACAAAGCCACAGATTTATCACTGTTAAAGAAATATTTCCAAATATCACATATATAATGACACTAGATGCCAGATAACCAACTGAAACACAAACAATAAATGCTAAGTTACCGGTTCAGGTTTAGAGGTTCGGTTCACAAATTCGATCAAAAAAAAATTGGGGTTGGGTTCGTTTTGGGTTCGTCCATACAAAAACTTATAAAAATAAAAAATATCTACCTATGTTACACGGGGACGCGTCCCCTGCCCCAAAACCCCCTGTACCCGTCCCCATCCGTCCCGGGGACAGGGGGACGCATCGGGGACAGTACCCTGCCTCCCCGAATTACGAAAACTCCTAGGAAACGGCAGGGAACGTTTCCTGCTAGCTAGGAACAGTCCCCCGTCCCCGGGGACGGCTAAGTGTCCCCCGCGTGCCTAAAGCTGTGAACTTTAAAAAAACGTAAAAAAAAAAAAAATTAATATTATCTCCTACGTGCTAGATGTTGTGTGGGGCCTACTTTGACTGGCAACCAAAAATTTTCTCCTAAAACTATACACTTAAAAGTTAAATGTAAATGAAACTTAATAAATTTTCATGAATCGAACTGGGCTCTCTCATGGCACGCGACGGCTCTGAGGAAATACATGGCAACACTCAGGAATTTTTTTTGGTCTCAAACTCTCACGCCAAACACCCAGAACTCACTATAGGGCCCAAATCAATTTTTGCTCATGTGTTTGTAGATTTAACAGAGCCGTTTTTGCATCTAGAAGAAGCGTTTTTCAGATTTTCAGTCATTTTCTCAGTTCTTCAAACATACATTTCTCACGGCTAGGGTAAACTCGCGACTGGGGTTTATTTTGCTGCGTTTTTCTAGCTGCATTTGGATGTGTTTGGGACGCCTTGAAGAGCTTTGAAGGATTTTTCTTCATTGTTTGAATTTCTCACGCCCAGGTCAAGTTCGTGGGTTTTTTCTTGAGTCGAGTTGCAGCCTGCAATTTCATTTGCTTTGTGTTTGGGGCTTGGGGACGCCTACAGGAGCTACAAATTTACAGTTTCTCAAATTCTCAGTGATTAAATACTTCCAGGTTTGTGAAGTCAGATTTTTTAATTAAATAATTTATAATTTTCAAATTTTGTTTTGCTTCTGCAGAGCTAGATTACATTTTTATATTTTTTATTTTTTATTTTCATAATTTCATTTTCAGATTTTCTGTACTTTTCATTGATTTGGTATCATGTTTATAAATTTTCAGACTTTCAAGTTTCAACCATACAAACTTTCAGTCTTTCATAAAAATAAAAAAAGCCTCAAAAAATGAGCAGTAGTGGCAATGGCAGTGACAGTCATGAGGATGAGGGTAGTGACAGTGAAAATGAAGTTCAAAGAATATCAATAGACCCTTCTTCTACCTCTGAAAATCCAACCCATGTTTCTTCAGACCATTTTGCATGCCCTATACCCACTCTTCAAAGGTTTGCAAAAGGCCCTTTCAACCGCAACAAACCATTGTGTCAGTTTGCCACAGATGTGACTGTCAACAAGAAAAAAAATTCAGGGGGCAGCAAGAAATGGCTTTGTCATGTTTGTAAATCTAATTACCATGGGAGCTATACTAGGATTAGAGGCCATCTAGTGGGTGACTGTGGAAAGGGTGTTAGAGTTTGTACAGCAATAACATTGGAGCAGCAACTTCAATTTGCAAAATTGGCTGGATGTAGTGATGACCAAATCATTACCATTCAAAATAAAAAACGACCTTTAGCTGATTTGCAAGGCTCTTCCAATGTATCAGTTTCAGAGAGTTGTGATAGAGGGAAGAAGAAAGCAAGTGAGAAAACTTCAATCATGGGGTTGATGAATACGCAAAAACGTGAGCAAGTTGATGATGCAGTGGCCAAATTCTTTTATGCACATGCTCTTCCATTTCATTTGGCAAGGTCACCTTATTTCAAAACTATGGTGAAAGAAATATTGTCAGTTGGATCCTCTTATGCCCCCCCTGGAGAACATAGATTGCGTACCTCCCTCCTTGACAAACAATATTCAAAAGCTACCTTGTTGATGGAGGAGATGAGGCAAACATGGCTTAGGACTGGTTGTTCCATTGTCATGGATGGGTGGACTGATATTCGACATAGGCCACTCATTAATGTTATTGTTACATGCCCTGCTGGTTCATACTTTCTTCGAGCTGTTGATTGTTCTGGGAAGCGTAAGGATGCTGATTTTCAGTTTGGCATTTTGAGGGAGGCCATAGAGGAGGTTGGGCCTTCTAATGTTGTGCAGGTTGTGACAGATTCAGCTCGTGTTTGTAAGCTAGCAGGTTTGATGGTTGAGAATGCTTACAAACATATTTTCTGGACTCCATGTTGTGTACATGCTTTGAATAATGCTTTGAAAGACATTGGAAAAATAGATTGGGTGAGGGCAGCAGTTGTAGAGGCTAGAGGCATACAAATGTTTGTATGCAACCATCACACTTCACACGCACTATTTCGGTCCTATTCAAAGAAAGAATTCCTCAAACCAGTTGAGACTAGATATGCTAGCTACTATATATTGCTGGAGAGGATGTTGAGGTCCAAGATGCTCTACAAGGCATGGTTGTTTGTGCAGATTGGAAAAGGTCAAATCTGTCGAAGACAAATGAAGGCAAGGAAGTGAGAGATAGAGTACTTAATGAAACTTGGTGGGCCACTATCAAGTAAGAAATCTGAAAATTTAAATTGTTTTTGAAATTTTGAATTTGTTACACTTTGTTTTACTTTGTAGTTTGTATTTTAAAAGTTCTAATATTTAATTTGTTGCTTGTAGGTATATTTACTCTTTCATATCACCAGCTGTGAGGGTAATCCGGTATGCAGATACAGACTCTCCTAGCTTGGGAGAGATATATGAGACTTTTAGCATGCTTGATCAAATGAAGCAAGCTATTCGTCAAAAGGAACCTGAGTTAAGATTTTATGAGGACCATATTAGACCTATTGTGACAAAGAGGTGGAACACAATGAATACCCCTCTTCATATGCTTGCCTATGCTCTTAATCCGAAGTGGTATGTACCTACACCTGGCCGAATGCTTCCTTCTAAGGATGACGAGGTGATAGAGGGGCTTACAACAGCCCTTCGTAAAATGTATACCGATGAGCTAGCAACCATTATTAGAGAGCAGTGGCTTATGTTTGTTGATCTTCAGGGTCCTACATTCAGCAAACCAGAGGCTAGGACAGATAGGGCCACCATTGCACAAAACAACCCCATTGGATGGTGGAAATTTCATGGGAAGGACACACCGGATTTGAAACAACTTGCCATTCGTTTGCTCTCACAGATTGCTAGTTCCTCTGCTGCAGAGAGGAATTGGTCCACCTATGGCTTCATCCACTCCATTAAGAGGAACAAGCTTACTTCAAAACGAGCTGAGAAATTAGTTGCAATTCATAGTGCCTTGAGACTTCAAGACAGACAGACTACTGAGTATCGGCAGACTCCAACAGCACGATGGGACGTTGATCCTAAGGACATTAGGCAAATTGATGAGGATGAGGTGCAACCAGGATTGGTCGGGCTACCATTGGATGATCCACTCTTGCCAGAGGATGATAGTGACTCAGATAGTTCTAAGTCTTTTGATATTCATAGCCCAAATGAGGCTTAATTTCATAGACTGTTGGACAATGTATTTAGTATTTTGATTTTCATGTTTGAACTCTGAGACTTTTGGATGCATGTTTGAAACATTTGGATATTGATAGACCATGGTTTTATTAATGTTTGATATTGCTATGATAAATTTTATAATGCTTTAATGACATTTATTATGTTGTTATACTACTACTCTCACGATTTATTTATATATTGATATTGATGTTATCAATTATTAATTTATTGACATATATCTCTCTCTTTCCCTCTCTCTGTCTATAATATATTAATAAATTTTGAAAAAATCATATATATATATATATGTATTTTGTATGTTGCCGTCCCCTACCGTCCCCTAAAAATGGGCCCCTAGGAAACGTCCCAGAAACGCATCCCCAGCCGTCCCCCCGTCCCCGTCCCAAAAGGCCGTGGAACATAGATATATACATATTTACAATAGTGCTTAAGTTCAAAATACCACACATAGCATCATATATTGTATAATAAACAAAACTACCATAAAAATAAAAAACATTAGAATGTCAATTAGTCAAACTTGAATGCCATGATATATATTATATTTTAGAAATAACTACATTGCTACATTTCTCCTTGCAAGTAAGCATCAGAGAAGATTGCACCAAATGCCAAGCAATTATACATGGCCTCGAAACCACTGTCAATGCGCCCAGAATTCAATGACATATATGCAGCAATTAATCTAATATGGTGCAGAAATAAAAACCCTTGAAGAACCCTTTTGCAAACTCAAATAATATGCAAAAAAACTGTAGTGATTACTGTTCACGCTACTGTAGCAGCCCATACAATTTTTATATATAATGATTATCTCTTTAAAATTCTGATCTGCACATAGATAATCTTGAAACCCTTGAACTGCTTGCAAGTTCCCACAATTAGGCACAAATTGAACTCCTAGATGAAGCCCACACTCAGGCAATAATTCAGCTGATAGTTTCACAGCCTCAAAATTGCATAAACACTGAAGAGTTTTCGTTCTCCAATGCTGAAAATAGCAAAAACCCTAGCTGGCTTCCTCTCCAAGCACGGACTCCAAAGACACAATTTTATAATCTCCAAAAACATAATGAAATCGAATGCCTTCGATGCCCTTTTATAATTTCCTCAAGAAGGTTGACTTCTCAATTGTATTTAATTTGCCTTTGAAATCCACTTTTAGGTTTTTGATAAAAACTTTATAATATCTTCAAACTTGGGTGCCCAAACTAATAATATAAAATTAATGTACTTTAAGTGATTTTAATTGAGGCTCATAGCCTCATCGGACATAAAGTACACTTTTTGACTTTATAATTAACTTTATATTGTTTAATTATCATTAAAGTACGTTTAATTTAATATTTCGCCCATCCAACTGAATAAGAGGTCAACACCGCATCTGAGACCTGTCCAGGTGCCTTACTAAATTTAGTAACCCCGACTCCCCTAAAATGATGACTTACTATAAATAGTAAGTATGAAGAACTATACTATAAATAGTAAGTATGAAGAACTAAGTCAAACGAAAGCCAATCTAAACCCACATTGAGCTCTGAAGGAGAAAACCACTAATTACTGCCAAGAAGGACCCTCTAACCATCTGTGTTTGCCTACGAGGGTCAGGAATAGGCCAAACCATCCAAAAACAAGATCAAGCTAACAAGGCAACATTACATTGAGCATACACCTTTTGGACCAGTCAACGATATGATGTATACGTGTATAGGTAGAGACATTGGTGGTTCAGATTTGGTTGAGCCTTTGGTCACTCATGAAAAACTCGAGGAGTTCACTTGTGATGAAATACAATCCCATCATATTGACGTCTCTTTGGCGAAGCATGAGATTGCCCTAATTTCGGGACTTATGGCACACATCATGGATGCAAATTCAAATGAAGATATTATGGAAAGGTATGATAATTGTTCTAATTTTCTGATTTGGTACAATGATCTTTGGGTTAAGCATAATCTTGAGTGGCTACTCCTATTCATGAGGATGATAGTAAGAAGACTTCTTCTATTGTTGGCACTCATTTGGGAGACAAACATGAGGTCCCATTTGTGTGCCCAAGTAAAACAAGAGGACCAAGTTAGTACTGCATGTCATGAGAGAGACAAAGAAGATTCTAAGTATGTGGCATATGAGGAATGAGCCTTGTATGATGGCCAAACAAGTGAAGCAATCAGGTTTGAGGTATGATTCAAAATTCTTTTTTTGTACACATAGCATGCTTTATGAGGATTTGGTGTCACCTCTTTTGGAGAGCCATTTGAAGGCTCACATCATAGGCTTGCATGGCATTATGGAGCATACACTTTGTGGATCAGCCACTAGTATTATACCCTCATATGTAGATGGAGATATGGGTAAGGCAGATTTGGTTTGGACTTTGATCATCCATGGAGCACTTGAAAAGTTTGCTTGTGATGAGTCTCATCAAGTTGATGACTCTTTGGTAGAGTATGTTGCTGCTCTATTTCAGAAATTTGTGATGCATGCCATGGAGACACTTGCCTTTATTGGGCATACTTGGGAGGTGAAGTTGCACTTTGTCACAAGGTATGGAGGTATTGCCATAATGTTTGGCTTTGAGTTACTAATGCTTGTGTTCCAGCTGGATTATGTAATAGGGATTGGGAAAAAGCATGAAGATCTTGGCCTTCCCATCCTAGTTCGTAAGGATCCACTCCATACATTGCTAAGAGATTGTTGTTCTCCAATTACTGCACATGGAAATCCTGCAAGCTAATTGGGGGACAGCAGCTGTTTGGGGGTTTTGGAGAGGTTTGGATCATCTCTTCGTCATTGGGGAATGGCATATGGATGATCTCTATCATCATATGACATTGGCGGTGATATTTGCACTTGCTTGGGTCTGATTTTCAGTTGGGAGGTTGCTGTTATGATTGATATCAGCAACATAAGAGGGGCAGATATGTTCTTCTATGCATCTACGAGGGGCATCTTGCACATTCATGGAGAATCCTTCGAAGTTGGAGAGTTGGTTGATGTTTATAGTTCCTTGAGGTACATCTATCTCCTCAATTTTGATAAATGTGGTGGTAAGATGATATGGCATCCAAGTGGTGGTATGCTTGTCATTGCTCCCTTTTTGGAAACAAGAAATAAAAATAAGAGAGAAAAAATAATATTTTTTTATTTTTTTATTTTAGCGCTCAAGGAGGAGGTTAAATGATATTTATTATAATTTTTGGTGAAGGCAAAATATTTTTATAATTTTTCTATTAGGCTGAGTGACCCTTTTTGGGGGTTAAAAAATTAAAAATTAAAAAAAAATTATTAAATTTGAATTTTGAGGCCCAAATTGGGTCGGCCAATTTGGAGGGAAAAGGCAAGCTTGGTATAAATACAAAATCCTTGTGAAGGCATTTCATCATCATGGATTATTCTTCTTTTCTGACCAACAATTATTGCAGCCATTCCAAGGACGAAAACCCTTGTGAATAGTAGAGGAGTTGGACAAAAACTTAACTCTTCAATGGAGGACTTCATGACGGAGGTTCACTTGCACTTCAATGGAGTTTTATGTTAGATCTTCATGCTCAAATTTTCATGTCAGCCTAGGCAACTTGAGGAAGGCAGTTTTGGTGTTGTTGTGATCTAGGTTTTCATCCTAGGGTGGAGCGCCCGAGTTGCAAGAGGAGCGCCTTGTTTTGGAGGGGCGAAATTGGCAAGTTTGGGAAATTTTGGCAAGTTTCTAAGGGTTGCAAACCTTACATTCAAACAAGCAGGCCAACACAACCTTGTGTAGGGTTTTGAGGACATTTCTATCATATATTTGCATTCATCTTTGAATTTGTGTGAGCTAGATTATTCTTGTGAAGGCATTTCAAAATCCTTGTGAAGGCATTTCATCATCGTGGATTATTCTTCTTTTCTGATCAACAATTATTGCAGCCATTCCAAGGACGAAAACCCTTGTGAATAGTAGAGGAGTTGGACAAAAACTTAACTCTTCAATGGAGGACTTCATGACAGAGGTTCACTTGCACTTCAATGGAGTTTTATGTTAGATCTTCATGCTCAAATTTGAAATAATTTTGAGCTAGAAATTGCTTGTATTAACAAAGGAAATCATTACAATAAATAGAGGAGGTAGATCACTGTAGACATTTAAAATGTCTAACTACCTCACCTACAAACTACTGTAGCAATAGTAGTATTGACCATTAATACAAGAAGAATATAATATTCTAACACCCCCCCTTAATGGTTAATCGTCTAACTAACCTGCAGAAAACAATCTGCACGTCGATTGGTCACAAATTCTTTAGAACACTCTGTTGCTACGGAGACCCTCCCTAGATCTGCAGAATGTTGATGACCAAGAGTACCAAAAACAGAGAAGGCTGCCCCTTCTTTAGAATGATCTACAACAAGAGACAAGAGTCTACCACTGACTCTGCCACTGAGATGAGTCTGCCACTAACCCTCCCAGAAACTGCAGAACTGCTAACCAGAAGTCATCACAAAAAGTCCAACCTGACGTTGGATAACAGAGTTGTTCCTCCCTATCGCTAGAGACACACCGAGAACAACTGCCACGATTTTGAGGATAAATCGGCAAACTGTTGAAACTTTTGCAGAGGAGCATGACGCCCGAGAACAGATTGCAAGAAGCTAGTTGTGCAGATGTTCGCCCCAACAACTCTAAGTGCGACAAAAACAGACTGCAACAAACCACGATTTTTGAGGAAAAAAAATTACCAAACCCAAGATTACAAATCATCGTCTTTTTCGGAAAAAACGGTAAAAACCAAATACCAGAGAGCCCTCCCGTACAACAGAAACCCTGACTAGGGTAAACAGGAACTGACCCTTAATTTTTGAGGAGAAAATTATAAACCCTTCAGGAATTTTTTTAAGGGAAAAAATTATGAAAACCCACACAGAGTTTTTTTAAGGGAAAAATTATTAGAACCCGTAAATCTAGATTTTTTTTTTTGAATAAGGGAAAAAATATTTTAAAAACCCAACAAAGGAATCCCACGCAACACTACGAATTACAGAAGCCAAAAAACAAGTAGCCATCGATTGTTGGCTGAAAAACAAAGGGTTTGGAACCCTAGCCGCCAGAACAGATTTGCACAGAAATCGAGGCACGAACTTCGAGACACCCAGAAAAATTTGAGACCAACCCATTTGAGATCTTGAAAAACCCACCAAGAATCTGCAATAAAAAAAATGTTTCGACTTGTTTTGAGGGTTCAAAACCCTAGTCGAGTTTCCAGAAAGCCCTAGGCGGCCATGAATGTCTGGAAAAATTGTAGAAATCAGTTTCAAAGTCTGCCCAGATGTTGGTCAAAGTCGCGCTTCCAATAGACAGAAAAATCGCGCACAAAAAGACAAAAAACGCCCACAAAACCAAGTGAAAACGCGTGCTAAGAACTGGTACAAAAACATGCCCAGAAAAATTCTCAAATCGCGGATTTCTTAGGAGGAAACCACATCAAAACGCAGGCACGAAATCGTGCAGAAATGGCGCCATGAATGCAAGTGCGCGGACTGAGAAGAAGAAACGTGGGCCAAAGATCTGAAGAACGCGCGAACAGGAGAGCGACCAAGGAAAAAATCGCGTGGGTATAACAGATCAAAAAACGCAGACTGAACAAACACGCGCCAGGAGCAGAACAGATCCGCGGCCAAGAATGGACAAAAGCGGCGTCCAAAACGCAGGAGAAGAACTCGCGGCCAAGGTAAAAAATCGCGCACAGACAAAACGCGTGTAAAAGAATTTCAAATAACAGCTTAAAAACCCCACGAAATTTCTTTTCGGAAGGCCCACGAATCTGCAAACAAGGGTTTCAATTTTCTGTGAGAAGAAACCCACGAAAATCTCCAACAAAAACTCGAAACTTTTTTTTCAGACAAGCCACATGAGAATTTCTACAAATTTCTGGAAAAAAATTCCAGACAAGAAGAGGCTACGAATTTTTATTAAAAAATTCGCCAGATCTTGTAGAACCCCATGGCTCTGATACCATGAAACAATTTTGGGCTAGAAATTGCTTATATTAACAAAGGAAATCATTACAATAAATAGAGGAGGTAGATCACTGTAGACATTTAAAATGTCTAACTACCTCACCTACAAACTACTGTAGCAACAGTAGTATTGACCATTAATACAAGAAGAATATAATATTCTCACAAAATTTTCATGTCAACCTAGGCAACTTGAGGAAGGCAGTTTTGGTGTTGTTGTGATCTAGGTTTTCATCCTAGGGTGGAGCGCCCGAGTTGCAAGAGGAGCGCCTTGTTTTGGAGGGGCGAAATTGGCAAGTTTGGGAAATTTTGGCAAGTTTCTAAGGGTTGCAAACCTTACATTCAGACAAGCAGGCCAACACAACCTTGTGTAGGGTTTTGAGGACATTTCTATCATATATTTGCATTCATCTTTGAATTTGTGTGAGCTGGAGCAGTTCGCCCAGCTGGGGTTAGGGTAGATCATCATTTCATTTCATGTTTTGGATTGTAAGTGGGATTTCTTCATATCAGCAAGCTACTGTATATTGTTGAGCATGTTTGGAGCCCATTTTTGTGGTGGATTTGCATTCATATTAGGTCTGAATTTGTAGCAGCAAAACTGAACAATTGTTAATCAGAATTGTGGCATGTTTGGATGGACATTTTGGTGTTTAGTTTCGCTGGTTACATTCATGTTTATGGTTAGATTAATCTGCTATGATATTTGATGCAATTAGGAAGAATATATGTTGTGTTAATGCATGTTTGAAATCAGAAAATTACATCAGCAGTTAGGGTTTTTAGCACAAATTTCAGAGTACAGAAATTAGGGCAGAAGTTTGTGTTATAAAAAATCAGAAAATTGCATATATCCTAGTTGGGATATTTCAGACATTACACTTTTGAAATCCAATATTCATTCAAGTAAGGAAATCATGGAATTTGAAACATAATGCCACCATTTCAACTACCCAAGTAACACCTTTATGACTCAATTGCAAAGAATTTGAATGTCTTTTTCATTCTAAATTGTGAGGTCAAGAACACCCTTTGCATTACAGTGGAGACAATAGAAGTCAAAATAACTGGTCTCATCATATGTACTGAACAAGACTCAAAATGTCACTAGCGCCTAATCCTCAACAATACATCATTGGGTGATTTAAGGAAGTGGTACACACTCTACAATATAGAAGGAAATGGAGATTGTTATTCTATATCTTCATTGTGCCTTAATAGATATAAAACTCAAAGAGATCATCTATCTTATGGTTAAGTGCCTTGTAGCCCTTTCTTTGTGGATCATGCAAGAACCAATTGTTTTTTGTTTAGTAAAGGATAATTGCTAATGATTGACAACCAATTGCCACCCAAAAGAAAAGTGACATGGTTTTTCATCTTTGCAAGATTCTTCCCATAAAACTAAATAAAGTCATTCCCTCCAAAATTAGTTATGGTTTCACTCAGGTAGACCTATTGCAATACATACTTACTTGATCTACTTCTTTCCTCCCACCCAAAAGAAAGGGAAGCTTGTCACATATTTTCACCTTTGCAAGCATTCTTCCCATAAACCTAAATAAAAAGGGTCTATCGAAAATTAGATTTTACTTTCACCCAGATAGACCTATTGCAATACCTACAAGATCTGTTTCTTTTTTATTTTGAAACTCAATAAAGGAAATAAGAAAATGGTGATGGAACCTATCTTTTGGCTTCTGAGGGGTGAAGAATGTGCCGTTAGTTGGTTGGAGTGGCCCACACAGGGATGCCCATTCCACTCCTTACTTCAAATTGATAAAATTTAATAGCCACATATATATGTTCCACTTAAGTTAACTACATGTGTGCATCAAAGCCAAATTTTGGTCACATCCAGTAATCACTTCCACTTGAAAAGTACCTTAGGTTTCCACACCACATTATAAAGATATAAATGTGTAAACATGTGTATATACATATATGAGATGTGAAATGCAAGTTGAGGGACATATATAAATAGAGTAAAGGAGTATACAAATGAGGCCGTTCCTATGTTATCTGTATGTTGCACCCTTATGATATAAATAAGGAACCGGCTTTGATATATGCATGTGCGCTTATACATGTATATGTGTGACTGAGAGTGTTTGTGTACATACACACTAAGACACACATCCATATGGATTACTTGAATTAATCAGAGGAGTGGAAAAGGACAAGCATGGCATGTTTGTAAGTCATTTCGAGATGGCATAATATGAACGGTGAACTTTGGGTAACGCACAGATATGTCCTGCAATAGCAAGTAACATATTTACTACAACAGCAATATTATCTTGCAGTGCATAAGTCAGAGGCAAAGTGCATGAATACCATGGACTATTACTTGTGTAGTAATAATATGGATTACTTGAATTAATCAGAGGAGTGGAAAAGGACAATCATGGCATGTTTGTAAGTCATTTCGAGATGGCATAATATGAACAGTGAACTTTGGGTAACGCACAGATATGTCCTGCAATAGCAAGTAACATATTACTACAACAGCAATATTATCTTGCAGTGCATAAGTCAGAGGCAAAGTGCATGAATACCATGGACTATTACTTGTGTAGTGTGGTGTTAAACAATGCAGAAATAGAACAAATTACAAACAAATAAAAATTATTGACCTTGGACCCTATTGCCCACAATGATGGTTCACTAGGAATGCTGGCGCATAGAATTTTTTCTCTGTGAGTGAGAACAAGCTGAGAAAGCAACCCCTTCTATAATGATGCAATGCTGTGCTTTGATTTTGATTTCAGATTTTTGGTCTACAGTCACCCATGGTATAAAGTGTAATCTTTAGTTATCTTGCTTTTTAGTTACAGTTAGTATAGCCTTTATTAGATCCACCGAAGTACTATGCAGCTGAATCCAGAAACTCATCTTAAAAATTTGCACTGCAAACCAAACCTACGCACTATAAGTACAACCCATACCTAATACACACAAACTTTTAAGCATGACTAACAGAAAAAACATTTCTGAAAACACGACCTACCCACTACACACAATCCTTATCAGATGCAGTCAAACTCTTATTCATGGATAATTTCACTCGTCCGAAATCAAGCCTGTGGTAATTTGTCCTGATTTCCTTTGTTTTTTTTATTTTTCGTTTACCAGTAAAACCCTTACCTATCAATCAAAATATTACCACCTTAGGGCACTCAATAAACACGATAAAACTCTTCCCATAAGCCCTAATAAAACTGAAACTAACCGCGAAAAATACCCTAAGAAAAATTTCAAGCTAATCACCCATACATTAGGTAAATTACAGGATATATCCTCTAATTGAATTTGCTACTATGTTTCCATTATTCGACTATTTATATAATTTTCATTGTTATTGCCTACCCAAATTCTTTTCCAAAACTTGGAAATGCAGAACATCTTAACAAAACAAAACAAAGTTTACCTTGCAGGGAGCAGGGGATATCCAAGAGTTGCGATTAATGTGTGAATGTCTGACGGCACTTGCACACGTTGCGGTAGAGAAAAAAAACTTCCGATCAAAGACTGATTTTTCATATATTTTTCTCACTACACTCCTCAAAGACATCTTGCCTTCTGCAACAAAAATAACTTAATTCATATTATCATACAGGATTATGCATATACAGTACGTCTACTCAAATCATGACAATGAAATATATGAACTACGGATGAAAAAAAATATTATTGGAGGAGTTACGTGGAAAAACTAAGACCACGTAGATAGTCGAGAATTCCCGTTTTTGAACCCGCCGATATTGGAAAAGAGTCACAGTCAAAGAATTCCCATTTTTTAGCCCGCCGATACTGGAAAAAAGGCACGGTCAGAAAATTCCCGTTTTCCAGCCTTCTGTTTGCAGTTTATTACTTTTTACTGGCAGTCAGCCCTGATTTTTAATTTTTCAGTGCACTGTTATTCTACGCACATTGCTCTGCTCTGCGCACTGTTGTTTTGTGCTGATGATGTGGAACAGTTGGCTCTGCTGTATTGCAACAGTTAGTGCGCTCAATGCTCTTAGTCGGCCCTTTTATACAGCAACATTTGGCCCTAAATAAAGATACAGTTTCTCTTGATCTTGAATTATATGCCTTCCAGACGAAGTGAACGATTGAACGCGAGGGTTTTCCACAATGACGAGAGTGGTTTTTCAAGCTTTTGCCGACAGTGAACACGGTGTGCAGGATTCTGCCGGCCGTGCGCAATCAACAGGGTAGAAAATGCATGCGGTGTTCACTGCAGTTGCGCGTGTTTCCAAACGTTAAAGGTGCAGATTCAATGCAGAGAGCTTCGACTGCATTCCCTAGAGCTCGGAGCGCGTGTACGCCGTCCCTAACAGGTTTCCGACACAAAATTTGCGTCTAGGTTAGGAGTGATCTACCTAGCGGTCGATTAATTATCTTGGCAACGTCCATCGAGCATTCTGGATGCACAATTGACCGTATTAATTATTTATTAATATATGAATTTCAATGAATTAAAAAATAAATAATACGATCCGATGTGCATCCAGAATGCTGGATAGGCAATACGAAGACGCCGCAGGAATTTCTGTTAGCTGTGTTAGTAAATCTTCACAGGTTTTTTGGAGTCGCTTTGAAGTGTCGGCAATAGTAAATATAGACAGCTTTTTATGGTAGGTACGGTTATTATTATGTGAATTTTTTAAAAATATTTAAATTTTAGATATTTAATCAAATTAATAAAAATATTTAAGGGTGTTAGTAAATAGATATTTATAGTTTTTCAGTTGATAGGTTGGAAACAAATTTCATGCTGGTTGATAAACAATTTTTTATTGTTGGTAAATAATTTTTGATTATGTAAATAATTTTCATGGCTTATATACAAGTATGTCAAAAATTCAACGGTCAATTAGCAAATATATTTTTAGGAACACATAAGACCATAATTAATGCTTTTATTATTAAAAGATCAGATTATGTACCTTCCCCATCTACCACCTAAAATCAAATCAGACTATATGTATCAAATTAGATAATGTCACGATTGTTTACCTATAAATGAGATTGTATTCCCTGTAAAATATCAAAACACTCCTCAATAGCAAGCGTCTCATAAGAAATCCACCATAGAGGAGGTCTTATTCTTCTCTTCTCTAACCACATCATTGTTGACCATGATTCATATTTCTTGTAGAATCCATATGAATTGGGTATAACTCTATTTTCAGCCTATTTTGTTTCATCTCATTTTAAAACAATTATGTTATGTTAGGGTTTCGTAAGTTTTACCTATAAATTTGTGCAAATTCTTGAGGTGAGTCACTTTGCATGGTTTTAGTGAATTTTATTTTTTAGAATTTGTACACAAACAAATTATTTTTTTGTTGTGTTTTATTTTGAGTCAAATTTTTGAATCAAAGTCCCCAAATTCACATCAAAGTCCCCAGATATTCAATTCTAATAGTGCTTCACCTTCCCAATCTCCTACAACATTTAATAACCAACAAAGCCTAAAAAGTTTGGGATGGCATCCCCTATCAACTTCAAGAAGAACTAGTGTGTAGTTTGTGATCCATGTGAAGATTTATTTGTTGACAATACAATGTGTTCTTCATTCTCAGCTAAAACAAAATCTTCTAGTACTTCTAGCTTTAGTAATACATCTCAACCAAAGGACTAATATGACTTGGGTGTTATAAAAATAAATACATCACGCACATCTACAAGATTATCTAGCATGTCCAACAATGATGTTGTTTTTCACACTAACAAAAATTATAATTTGTATTTCAAATATATTACCTCTACTACTAAGGCAAATGTTGATTCTACAAAGATAGTAATCGCAAATGCATGTATTGCTACCCAACTTGCAAAGAAAAATAATCTTTAAAACCATTATCGTCAAGCACCTAGTCCATTTGATTCAAGCTTAAGTGATGTGAGACATATGTTGCCTACAATTTAAAAATGAACATAATACCACATTTACATCAAGCATAATCTTCTAATGGGTATGATCACAACAAGAGAGCACAAGTTGAAGGACAAGTAGGAAATAACCATGGAAAGTGAAGTACAAGATTATGATGATGACTATGAAATTATTATGAATAGGAGTAGCAAAAAGATGTTGCACATCAAGGAAATGCAATATAATACTATTGTAGCAATACACATGTTATGCAAAACTATAACGTGCTATGAGGTCAAAATGGCACTTTATTGGAAGTTATAAAGGTGATCCACTTAGGGACTCTTGAACATCCCATCACTACCACCTAGGAAGATTGAAATGGTGAACTTGAGTAATCTTGCTTCTCCAATTTTTGACTGATCATAGTGTACAGACTCTAAGAATTATGAAGATATTGATACACAATAACTTTTGATTTTGAGACTGGGTGTAATCGTCAATCAAAATTAAGGCTAGAAAGTTAACCCCAAACAAGGCCTCCACTAGGGGTTATATTATTTACTCTTAATAACTCTCAATCATCACCCTATGTCGGATTAAACTCAAGGACATCCCATGTTCATCTAGAGCTCCTAGACTATGATGCCCTAACTTCCCATTTTGAGTCCTTAAAGTGCCAAAGGAAATAATTTGTGATATAGTGTTGAAGAAGATAATTAAAGAACTCAAAAAAAGGTTTTTAACCAAGGTGCACAAGATCCAAGGTATAGAAATCTTGGTTTATAGAGAGGAAGTCACCAAATAACATAAATGTTTAATATTCTTTAGAAATTTTAGGTTGTTATTAGGACATGCTTTTAAGTTATTTTGGATGAAAACATCTTCCTTTTGTTCTTCCATGGTTTTAATCAATGTTGCCAAGTTTCAACAGTAGCATTAAACTGACAACCAATACTCAAATATAATTACCTATAATTTCTAATTTGATGTTTTAAATCTTAATAAATCAAGTGAGTGATGAAATCTATAAACTCAATTTGATGAGTGACGATTCTTTAATTTTGACACATTTGAATGATGCGTGTACCATCTTGATCTTTATGTTATCAATACATTGAATTTATTTTTTAGTAACTTATTTGTAGTTCATTTTATATTTTTCCACTCACTTATGGACACACCCAAAATTCACAAGAATAATACCTAAATCTAATACTAAATAGGAAATGTGTCTCCACCCATGAAAACTTGTAACTCTGTTACAAAACCAAAGTTTAGAATTCAATATTTTACTAAACCCATAGGGGTATGTGTATGTGCATAAAATTGGTCATGTCTAATTAATCCTAACATTTAATTAAATATTTATTATTTAATTAATTTCTCTAAAGTCTTCTACATGTAATTACATTTAATTAATTTAATTATATTGTTCATTCATTTTATTCTCCCACCATAATTGAATAAATTTATTTTATTTAATTATTTCACATGTCTACTTGATTAATTAAATAAATATATTTTATTTATTTAAATTAATTGTCATCTTTTGAATTTAATTAAATCTTTTGTTTTAATTAAATTTAAATATTTATTTTCTTTTATTTAAAAACTTTCCTCTAATTAATTAAATACTTTATTTAATTAATTTCATACACATGTCATTTCTTCAAATTTAATTAAATATTTTATTTAATTAAAGATCTTCTATTTTCTTCAAATCATAATTAAATAATTATAAAATCTTATAATTTCCTCAAAATCTTAATTTAATTAAGAAAATCTACATGCACCCATAAATAAATAATTGAATTTGATAATTCATTATTTATCTTCTCAATATCTTTCCATTATCTTCTAAAAAAGATGATTTTGTTAATCATCTCATCTTATCTCTTTCACGAAAATGGAAAAATCCTGCTTTATTCGTTTTCTTCTATTTTTCTCTCCAGTCTCACCCACCTTCGACCGTTCGATCTATTAGGAATTATTACAGTCGTTGATCAACTCAGCCAATCAAAATCCTCGAAAAACTCTATAAATACATGTGCAAATCCAAGCATTGGTTACACACAAACACGCAAACAGAGTTACATACACATATACGCAATTATGCTTATGCACTTGCATCTTTAGCATTCTAGCAATAATCATATCTTAGCAATACTCTTATCATAGCATAGTATAATCATGCATCTTAGTATAGTATGCATTTTAGTTTAAATCTCATTCTCTAGTAGTCCATTTCATTGAGCTTGGCATAGTAAATCTGAGAGCAACTTGAACCAACGAAACGCTGGAGATAGAGAGCAATAAAATGACTTTGAAGAAGCTGCATGGAGAGTTTGTTTATTTTTCCTTTAAGCTTTTTTGATATAAAGTTTTATTGATTGTGTTTTGAATTCATTATGATAGGCATATTTTCATACACACATAAAATGGTGCCCACCGTGGGGCCTATGCCCCAATTTTGACATTTTCTTGTAGAGCATTTTGACAGGTTTCCGCATTTTGGAGTTCGGCTTTCAGAAAAATTCGGTGTTTTAGCGCATCTGATACTTTCTACAGCGCATATGGGAATTTAATGCTTCTATTTTTGCAGGAATTTCAACGCATCTAGGGACTGTTTCGGCGCTTCTAAGAGTTAATTTAGCGCATCTAAAGGATAGAATAGTGCATATAGTCTCATCACATCTAGAGTTAAATATGCATTTAATTAAAGTAGCGCATTTAGGAGTTAAGTTAGCGCATTTAAGAGTTAAGTTAGCGCATTTGAGAGTTAAATTAGTGCATTTAAGGTAGATTTCAAAGTATTAACTACTGTCGTTTACAAATTTAAATCTACACTTAATTAAAGTAGCGCATCTAAGGACTGTTTTAGCGCATTTAGGATTTTCTATAGCGCATTCAAGGTATGTTTCTGCGCATCTAGAATATGTTTCGACACATACGCTGTCTGTTTCGACGCATCTGGGTTGTAACACAAAAACAGGATTCTGAGTCTGACGCATTCCACAGACGGGATTTCTTTTTGGTTTAAAATGAATCAATCTAGGATAGTCACCACACTTTGATCATGCAGTTAAAATAAACCCCATGTCGGTTGTGAAGCAATATCTTCACTTAGCTTAAATCATTGTGATTTGGTGCATTAAAATGAATCTGTTTACTCTGCTTGATTATGCTTGAAAGTGGTAGGTGACTATGCTCTCACCTCGTGCAAACTAGGTGATCAAAAAGCTAGACCCACTTTATCCTTATGTAACCCTGATGCAATAACTGAAGTATCATCTCCCCTTACGTAGTGATGCGATCCTGGGTGTAAGAGAAACGATTATTGTCTCTAGAAATTGGGCCTGCCTGGGGATTTCATCACCTCAACACAACTCAAACCGAAAATGGAGCTAAAGCCAAGCTACCCCCGACCAGTATACAAATGTGAATCTTAAGGGACAACCTAAGATTACGAGTGCGGATGTGTCATACGGACCAAGTTGTACTCCCCAAAACCCTGTTAAGCTTAACCTCTTTAGGCTGGAGTGCCTCCTAAACGAAGCTTAATCTTGCGCCCCATGTATGGCCACTCAAACGGGGGTCCCGAATTAAACACCATTGTTTAGTAAACCAAAAACCTTCTATTTGCTAGCGCAACACCGGTCGGTGTGAAGGCATCCACATTTTTGCAGTCTGTAGTAGAGGTGATCAATCTGCCATGAGAGTTTCATGGGGATTGGAAGCTTGGTTGGCCTAAGAAGAGAGTGCACTGTAAGGGGGGGCTCGTGCAGCCAAGATTCTAAATTCACACGCTACCGATATGCGGTTGGGGAAACCTGCGTGGAATCTAGCGGATATTGTCCTGGCTTTACCATAGGATGTGCTTGATTTATTTATGTTTGGTTACATTCCATTTAATTCAAAGTGTTTGCTGTGTTTTCATTCACATAAATTCAGACAAAAGATCATCTGAAATGAATATGAAAAACAACAATTGAAATCATTCAAAAAAATAAATAGTTCGTATCTTTGGTCCAGTAACATTCTGATATTCCCCTCATGCTTAGAGGTTGGAAATCAACAAAATTTGTCAAGAAATCGGTTTCCAATAGGATCAAGAAGCCCAAGAAACATTTAGGGTACAAGAAAACATTGCAAAGAAGAAGAAAATTGTACAAAAGTCGACACGTCTTGCTTCATTACCGTGGATTTCTTCATAGATACCAAGACTTTGTTAGGGGATTCACTGACGAGTATGTTGTAGAGCCTTTGGATTCTTGAGCTTATTATCAAAGATTAGCTCTATCTCAATGACATAATCTTAACCAACCTCTTGAGTTTGATAATATACCACAACCTTCTATTGAATATCCATCACATCCGAGTCAAATCCTTTAGTGATCTTAAAAACCTTTATTCGAAAACAAAGATCAAATCTTAAGAGTGCAACTTTCAAAAAAAATTATAATTATTGATTCAACTTCCCCAACAGGATTCTGACATCCTTCATCATTGGAAGCCACAATCAAAAATTAGGAACATCTTTGATCATAGCATAGGATTCCCATCTTATCAGATCAAGATATCATCATTGTCGCACTTATCAGAACTGTGATCTAAGTTTAGAAGAACTCTTCAAAATCATATGCCTATTTCTACAAGATCTCGGTATAATAAATTGAAGGACGAAATCCAACAAGAAGGTCATACCCAAAACACTCAAGAAGAAGGTGAAAGCAGTAATCCTCTTTACAGTATAAGTTGTAATCCACTTTTCAACAACGACATGGATAATAGAGAAGAAAATCCATTCCACAACTATAGAGACATGAGCAAAACTCATATAGATAGTGATGATGAGTGAGATGAAGAACGTCTTAGGGAGGCTGAGCAAGATCCCAAATTTCACAAAGCCATAGAAAAGATCTTGCAACGCAATAAAGAAAAATATTTCCTCTATCTAGCTAACCAAGGAGCTAAATTGCCTCATGACTTTGATACCGAGAATTTGAAGAGCAAACCTGAAGAAACACCCCTATCTGATCTTAGTGCTTTGACTCAACAAATTAAGGCACTTCAAGGACAAATTAAAGAATTACAAGGGGGAGCCACAACAAAGAAATATACCCTTTAAGACATTTGTCCTTATCCTTCCGATCGAAGTCTCAACATGATTCCATTTCCCAAACATTGTGAAATTCCAAAATTTGATCGTTATAATGGGAAAGCAGATCCAATCGATCATGTTAGAGACTTTTGAAACATGACTTTAGAGTTCGCTC
This sequence comes from Sequoia sempervirens, assembly GCA_007258455.2. Lineage (NCBI taxonomy): Eukaryota > Viridiplantae > Streptophyta > Pinopsida > Cupressales > Cupressaceae > Sequoia > Sequoia sempervirens. The sequence goes on from VDFB02086081.1 coordinate 316,175,106, forward strand.
ATGAAGACACTTACTTGATGCGTTTGTTTCCTAGGAGTCTTGGAGCTCACTCTATGGAATGGCTATCAAAAACCACACCTCCTGTCAAGACATTTGAGGAATTAATCAATCTGTTTATATTACAATATTCCTACAACATCCAACACCAAATCACTATGATAGATCTCTGCAAAGTTGCACAAAAACAAGGTGAACCTTTTATTACTTTTCTTCAGAGATGGAGAAGAATGTTCGCTAGATATCCATGTCCTGTTCCTAAAAAGGAAAGATGGTCACGTTCGTTAACAGCTTGAATTCAGAAATGAGCTATCGTTTGAATTTACATTGTCCTCCCTCTTTTGAGAAATTGATTGAAGATGCTATAACCATTGAAAGTGCTTTGGTCAAAAGAGGAATAATAAAACTTGACAATGATAATCCTAGCTCATTCAATCATCATAACAATCAGGACAAGTCTACATTTTGGACTTGCAACAAGAACGTGGTGAATGATGGTGTTGTTGATGCGAATCATGTCTCGACTAAGCCATTTGTTCTTAGTACTCCAAGTACTCCTCGCAACAACAACTATAACAATGTCAACTCGGTTACAAATCAAGGAAACAATCCTCCTCCTCCGAGGAATAATGTCAATCAACATTCTACTCCCAATCCATGGACTATCAACAATCAAGGTTACCGAGGAACCACTAACAATAGCAACTCCTTAGGGAATACCTTGAATACAAATCCATAATGATTTCCATTCTTCTCTAGTAGAAGAACCTACACTCCACTGGGTTAATCTTTGGAATCTACATTCAAAGAATTGATGGCTAAAAATGTCATTACCTTGCCACCTCAATAAAACTATGAACCCAGTGTGAAGCCTCCCTTGTGGAATGAGGCATACTATTGTGACTATCATTGGTGCAAAGGTCATCTCACAAATAACTGTCAAGCCTTGAAGAATACCATTCAAGACTCAATCAAAAATGGCACCATCACAATAGAAGGACATCAACAATCAAATGAAGACCACCAAGCATTTCGCAACCCTTTGCCCAACTATCAAAAGGATGAGTCTTCGGGAAAAAGTGTGAATCATATTGATGATCCGATAATCAATCATATCTACACTGACGACGAGCAGGTCAATGTTATAAAAGTCAAGGAAAAAATGGAATGTAGGGAGGTCAACACAACGACAAGGGCACAAGCTAAAGTTGTCTTAAAAGGTGCCTCTTCAAAATCCACTAGGCCTCCACCTCAACATCAATATGACTTAGTCAATCAACTTCAAAAAACTCCTGCTCAGATTTCTATCTTAGAACTCTTGAAGATTTCCCCAGCACATAAGGAAATTCTTGAAAAGGCCTTCGTTGAAACCACTGTATCCATTGATTTGGATGTGGACCAATTTCAATCCATGGTAGTACACTTGTCCTCACCCACATGCCTTTCATTTTTTGAAAAAGATGACGTTTCCATAACTCGTCCTCATAATTCATCATTATACCTAGAAGCCATGGTTCACAAGTTTCATGTCAGACGAGTTCTAATAGATGGAGGTGCTGGTTTGAACATATGTACCATGAAGTTAGTTCAGGCTTTAGGATTTTCTGAGGACTCCATTGATCCCAAAAGAAAGATTACTATTAAATCCTATGATGATGAGGAAAGAGCGTCCAAGGGTTTAATCATGCTACCAATCAAAGTGGGACCTGTTATCAAAAATACTTTTTGTCAAGTATTAGACCGTGATCTTGCATACAACATCTTGTTGGGTCATCCTTAGATCCACAAAATGCAAGTTGTCCCATCCACATATCATCAATGTCTTAAGTTTCCTTATGATGGACAGGAAATCACGATACCAACCGATAAATCAAATATTCAAACTTGCGCCAATATCAAAGCTAGTCAAGACACTTTGGTTCCTAACAATCGAGAAGCTCGTGCTAGTACTTCTCTCAAGATTGATACACAAATCAGTCAGTTAACCAATAGTTTTGACAAGAAATTTAAATTCAAGGACCATGGAGTCGGGGAGTACTCTCTTTGTCTTGCTAATTTACCTACATCACCTCGGTCACACGGACAACCTTCTATCACACCACATCAAATATCAGTAGCATCAACATCAACACAACCACCAATAGAGCCAAGCACAAATTTTAATGGATGATTCATCAAAGAAAAATTCCCCATGGAAGATCTTGAGGATAGAGAAATTCTAAACTGGCTCTATAAAGATGAAGATGAAGCAGTTTTTAATGTCAAATTACCAACAAATATATATGGAAAAGGGTATTCAATCATGTACAAGATGGGTTATGATAAGGGTCCTATCGAAAAAAGAAAAGGAGCAGTTGAGCCTATTCACCTTCGAGGACTTATTGCGAAAGAGAAAACTAGATTAGGCTATGATAATAACTCAAAAGAAGGAACATCCAAACAACTGCATGGCACTATCTTCACATTGCAAGAAGGCTCAGATTCAAGAGAAGCATGTTTGGCAACAATTCAGAATTTCGTGGATAATCACTCTGACATAGACTTTGCTAAATATGAATGGGACACCATTTACAATGATGAGTTATGGAGGGACAAAGAGGTTGATGTGATACATAAGTATGCCCCAACTCTAATCGAAGGTGAAGGTTCAGGGACCCAAACACGAGAAAATGAACGACAAGGTGACTATGATTCTAGTAATACTGAGTTAGATTCAAATGAACAAGATTATCATGAGAACAGTATCATCATTGATCCACCTCATACCTCGGATCCTACGATCAACTTCGTTATGACCATAACCATAGCCGATTTCGTGCAACCCGACGACCCGCTATCTTTGATCCATCCTGATCTCATTGATTGGCATTCATCTGAACCTATCGATATACCTATGTTTCCAAGCGATGAATCTATCATCAACTTCCTTTCCGCGGATGACGCAAATGATTGTTCCACTAGCGTTTTTTGGCATAGAGTCTTTAATCAGGAGAGTGCCAATTCTCCTAGCTGCAAAAATAAAAATAAAAAATAAAAAAGAAAGAACTAACAGTGAAAACCATAATCTGGCAGTGTTAGATCAAACAAAAGATAAAATAAAGAGCGTATCAGATGGTGAAACCATTTTTAAGGCACCAAATGATGGGAATCTTGACACTCTCTCAGAGCACTACCATGAGCGATCACCTATCTTGATTGAGCCTACACAAGCCGTCAATCTTGAAACTCCAGAAAAACCAAGGATTTTACAATTAGCTGCATCAATGACAGAGAAAGAAATACTAGAGTTCGTAGAGTTTCTAAGAGCAAATCAAGTCAACTTTGCTTGGTCTTATGCAGATATGCCAGGTCTTGATCCTGATCTTATCATGCATCACTTGTCTATCAAACCAGGGGTTAAGCCTGTGAAACAAAAACTCAGAAAGATGCACCCCCATGTTGCATTATTGGTTAAGGAAGAACTAAGAAAACTCCTTGATGTGGGCTTCATAAGATCAGTTAACTACGCATAATGGATCTCCAACATTGTTCTTGTATCCAAGCCAGATAAAAGTGTCAGAGTGTGCACAGATTTCAGAGATCTTAATAAAGCATGTCCTAAGGATGACTTCCCACTTCCAAACATCAACACTATAGTTGATTTGACAGCTGGCCATACCATGTATTCATTAATGGATGGTTTTTCTGGTTACAACCAAATCAAGATTGCACCCAAAGACTAGGAGAAAATAGCTTTCACATGTCCATGGGGAACTTACTATTGGAACGTCGTGCCTTTCGGTCTAAAGAATGTTGGGGCTACTTACCAAAGAGCCATGACTACAATCTTTCATGACATGATGCATACACTCATGGAAGATTATGTAGACGACATATTGGCAAAGTCATACACCAGAGAAGGACATCTAGAAATATTGTCCAAAATATTTGCAAGATTGGAGAAATTCAAAATTTGCCTCAATCCCAAGAAATGTGTTTTTGGGGTCACATCTGGAAAACTCTTAGGATACATAGTATTAGGAAAAGGAATTGAGGTAGATCCTGCCAAGGTACAGGCAATCATGGAAATGCCTCCCCTAAGGAACATCAATCAATTGAGATCATTACAGGGACGACTTCAATCTATACGAAGGTTCATTGCACAATTGGCCGACAAAAGTCTACCTTTCACACATCGACTGCATAAGAATGTTCCTTTCAAGTGGGATGACAAGTGTGAATTGGATTTTCAACAAATCAAACAGTACTTAATGACTCCACCATTTCTAGTACCACCAAATCCAGAAAAACCATTGATCTTATATATTGCTGCAATAGAGACATCCTTGGGTGCATTGCTAGCACAAGAAGACCATACAGGGAAAGAACGTGCAATTTATTACATGAGCAAAACACTAACAAGTCATGAGCTCAATTACACTACCATTGAGAAGGCTTGTCTAGTGGTAGTCTTTGCTTCACAAAATTTTTGGCATTACATGTTAACTCATACAATCAATCTTGTTTCAAAGATTGATCCACTAAAATATTTGTTAAGCAAAGCATCATTGACAGGAAGGTTAGCAAAATGGGTAATGATTCTGAGTGAGTTTGATATCCATTATGTTGATCATAAGGCAATCAAAGGACAAATTATCGTTGATCAACTAGCTGAAGCACCACTGCAAGCAGATCATCCCCTGCACATTGAATTTTCAGATGCTGATGTCTTTACTACAGAATCCAAACAACCATGGTCCTTATATTTCGATAATTCTTTCACTCAACATGGATCGGGGGCAGGCATACTTTTCGTCACCCCCAAAGGACACACCATTCCTCGATCATATAGGCTGATGTTTCCATGCACCAACAACATAGTCGAATATGAAGCACTAATCACTGGACTCAAAATAGCATTGGAATGGAGGATTATAGAATTACAAGTGTATGGCGACTCACAGTTAGTCATTAATCGGATCAATGATGATTATCAGACCAAAGATGACAAACTTTTTCCATATAAAAAGATGGTTGACGACTTCAAGAAATACTTTGTGGACATCAAATTCACACAAATTCCAAGGCTTGATAACAAAGAAGTCGATGCCATGGCTACGATTGCATCATTATTACAACTCCTAGAAAATCAGGCTCGCTATGAATTTCTGGTGGAACAATCATTTGCACCTGCCTATGACACACCTGAAAGCCAAATAATTTGCCACTTGGTGGGATCTAATTCACCTTGGTATGGAAATATTTATGCCTACCTAAAAGATGACATCTTACCACTTGATTTATCCCGTAACCAAAAATGAAATTTTATCCGCCAATCCTCTCGCTACACTCTTATCGCTGACACCCTTTATCGCCATGGTCTTGATGGTACTCTACTTCGATGTCTTGAACGTGATGAATTTGACAAAGCTTTACAAGAAGTTCATGGTAGCATTTGTGGTACTCATTCAAGTGGACTGACCTTATCCAAGAAATTGATTAGAATGGGTTACTACTAGCCTACGATGGAGAGGGAATCATTCACTTTTGTGAAAACGTGCTCAAAATGCCAGATTCATGGGAATCTCATTCATGCTCTTGCACAGGAATTTCAACCATTTACGCCAACCTGGCCATTCTCCCAATGGGAGTTAGATCTAGTGGGCAAGATTCATCCTTCCTCATCGAACGGGCATAAGTTCATCATAACAGCCACAGAGTATTTTACCAAGTGGATTGAGGCAGTACCTCTTACTAAAGTTACTGGCAAACAAATATCATCGTTCATACTCAACTATATTATTTGTCGGTATGGCATTCCCAACTCCATTATTACGGATAATGGATGACCTTTCAAGAATCAGGATGTTGATGAACTTTGTGAGAGATTTCATATTCAACATAGATATTCAACACCTTACTATCCACAAGGGAATGGCCAAGCAGACGCCTCAAATAAGACTATACTAAATTTTTTAAAGAAGACTATGAATGATTCAGGGAAAGATTGACATGTTCAACTCAATCCTGCCTTATGGGCCTACAAAACCAGTGTCTGCACGCCAATAGGAGCAACACCATTTGCTCTTGTCTATGGAGCAGAGGCTATACTTCCTCTAGAAGTTGAGATTCCCTCACTTAGAGTCTCACTGAAAGGTCTCACAATAGATGATGACTACAAAGTTTCTTGACTGCAAGAGCTAGAACTCCTAGATGAAACGAGACAAAGAGCAACTGATCATTTGAAAGCATACCAATAGATGATGTCTTGCAGTTATAATCACAAAGTAAAGCCACGTACCTTTCAGGTGGGTGATTTGGTTTTGAAAGAAAATCCACGAAATCAGCAAGACAGAGAAAAGAAAGGAAAGTTTGAACTGAATTGGCTGGGTCCGTATGTGGTCATAACAGTATACGGTTCAGGAGCATACAAGCTGTCAATGCCAGAAGGGGATCTGTTTGACGAACCTATCAACAACATGCACCTGAAGAAATATTATGTTTAAATCAACTATCAAAATCCATAAATGTCCTGAAGAAATACAAAAAAAATACATAAATGCCTTGAAGAAATACAAAAAAATCATAAAATGTCAAAATAAAATAAATAAATAAAATCGTCATAGGGTGAAAACCTGGCAACAGGCAGTCTATTGACAAGAAAAATGCAATAAAAACAAATAGTGAAAATCTGGCAAACAGACGCTATTTGTAGCTCTCCATCTATTTGTTCATGTTCTGCACTTGGCTTCTCAGCCTTCAATTTTATGCATCTTTTCATCATCTTAGGGTCGTATGACCAGCATCATGCTACCATCATTTGCCTAGAGCCACAACATCTTACCATGGCTTGATTATTGTACATATTAATTTAAGCGAGTTATGTTAATATTGGGGACAAATGCTGACATACTGGGGGTAATCAACTTTCAAGTTTTACCGAAATATCTAGACAATGACATCAAATGTAATCATGCGAACAAACAATCAAATCTTATGAACACCTATCCAATCATTGATCCATATCACAACAGTTTTTAGCAAATACCATATCATGACTCATAGCTGGATGATCTAGAATCTGAATAATGTTTGGAATAGCAGTATTATATTTTGAACAATGGTTGTTTAATTTTTGATATCATCTCTCTAGAGCACACTCGATGATGTACTAAATTAGAGTGGCGAGGAAAGAGGATGATTTTTCTTTGTCTATTGTCTTGAGGTTAACTATCCATCTATAGCAAATATGTCGCGAGACATGACTTCCAAAGTTTATCATTGATGACAGTTCCACATTTGCATCATAAAGTGGTTAGTCTTTATCTATTTATGCAAGGAATGCTCAGGTCATCTCGGTTCATTTATACCTTGATGCTTGTGTTTACTTGCTATATCAAAAATCATGAAAGTTGTACTCAGGTCATCATTGGTGCTAATTTACCCTATGATGCTTGTATATACTTCCAAAATTTTAAAAGGCTCTATGATGATTCAAGAAATCTAGCAAAAGGCTCAACAAATGGTTCATTACATTTAGTTGCATTTCATCTTAGATCAGTGTATATGACCGCATAATGGATTCACATCAAAGTTTTTGAAGGGCTAACAAAAATATCAACGGCTATCATATCTCTTTGGACTATTTTTGGAGGACATTTGGACATTTGTTTCATTATCACCTTTCATTTCATTATCATTTCATTAATCATTATCATTTCATCTAGGTCCTATCATTTATCATTCACTTGCATCCTTTATCATCTCCATCTCATTATCCTTTCATTTATCATTTCATTATCGTTTATTTCATTATCATATCATAACATTAACATCTCACTTATCATTTTCATATTCATTTCATTTTCATTTTACACATTTTCATCTCATTTATCATTTCATTATCTTATCATTTTCATTATCCTTTCATGTTATCATTTCATTATCATTATCATTTCATATCATTCAAATTCTTCATCATTTCATTATCATATCACTTTCATTATCATTTTCATTATCCTTTCATATTATCATTTCATTCTCATTATCATTTCATATCATTCAAATTCTTCATAATTTCATTATCATATCACTTTCATTATCATTTTCATTATCCTTTCATATTATTATTTCATTATCATTATCATTTCATATCATTCAAATTCTTCATCATTTCATTATCATATCACTTTCATTATCACATCATTCATCATTTCATATTATCATTTCATTATCATTATCATTTCATGTCATTCAAATTCTTCATCATATCATTCATCATTTCATTATCATTTCATGTCATTCAAATTCTTCATCATTTCATTATCATATCATTCATCATTTCATTATCATTATCATTTCATGTCATTCAAATTCTTCATCATTTCATTATCATATCATTCATCATTATCATCTCATTTATCATTTCATTATCGTTCATTTCATTTCATTTCAATTATCACTTATCATTTCATTTCATTTTATCATCATTACAAAACATTACATTTTCATCACATATCATTTATCATCTTATCATACATTTCATTATTATTAAACATTTCACTTCATATCGTTATTCATATCATTTATCATTTGTCACATTACATTCATATCATACCTTTAATCATCCTATCATTTTTCATATCAATTCATATTACAAATTCATGATGCATATCATAAACACAACATTCATTTTCCATCATATTATCATTATTTACTTGCATTAGAAAATCCAAAAACAAACATTCCATACATGCATTTTCATATCATTTTCCAAATAACATTTTTTCATAAAATATATCCAATATCCCATGGCATCTTTTCATAGTCACATCATAAGTCATCCACCTGCATGACATCATTAGTACACATCATCCATCATTTTTCACCATCATCATAAAAACATTGTATCAAACCATCCTGCATATCATGTTAGTCATCAAATCATTAAAATGCATACCAAAATCCATAACATATAGAAATAAATGCATATCACATAATCATCCCATAAATGCACATCACATCATCAAAAATCATTGTCGATGCATATCATCGCTCATCATAAATAATACAAATGTCCAATATCCAAGGAAACTAAAAAGTCCAAAGAGAAATACATGGGATATGATCAAAAATCAAATACATATGCTCCAAAAATGATATACATCACAAACTAGCTGGTCGATGCCCCTGATGGAGCTGGTCCGGAAGGAGGTGGCCTGCCACTAGTACCTGCGTCTGGATCCCGCCGAGGCCCAGTAACCCCCATGCTCTGTGTGGTTGTCTGTGACTTGCTCTTGGTCCTACTGTGAGACTGTGGGAATGGCTCCCTACACTCAGGAGGACACAACTCCTCATATCTGACACGGTAGTACTCTGCCTCCCTCGCCATCTCCATGCCCTCGGCAATAGCCTCTCGCAAAGATGCACTCTCTACATTGCCCATAAGCCTTTGAGCAACACCCTCGGCCTCCACTTCCCTCCGTCTCAGTGCATCCCTCTCTGTCATCAACTGGGCTATCTGTAGGTCTGGGGCAGGCTTAGATACCTGTGCCTGTGCCTGAGCCTGCAACTGTGCCAGCTGTGCAACCAATCCTTATGCTTGCACCAACTGACTCTGCAACTGCACCTGTTGTCCCTACAATATCTGCACTTGGGCCTGAAGGGTATCTATCTGTCCCTGTTGTGACGAGGAACCAATCCTGATCACTATCCTCCACCCAATCCTTGTCCTCAGCCTCCGCATGACCTGGACACCCCTTAGAGTATCTGGCCTCGTCCTCACTAGCACCTACCCCTCATCCCCACCATCATCCCCATTAGAGCTATCCTACTCCTCTTCGCTCTCCTCCTCATCTCCCCCAACCGCTGCCTGCTCCCCACCTGCCACATCCTCCTACCTCCCTGCCCCTGGCTGAGGTACCACCAAAATGGGTGCTGGCTCATCAGGACCGGTAAACCGTGGAAAGGGATGTGTGTGATAATATACTAAGTACTCATCCGACATACCAACATCAATAATATCTTGCCTGTCATCCCATGCTTCGGGTGCTAGAATCGTATACTTTGTATAATCTATCTAGAATGAAATACCAGGTCCCCATCCTACCTCATCCTTGCTCCGCGCATAGTGAGCAACTCCCTAAGGCATACCTTGAGTAAATCCAAACTGTCGATGTACTGGCATGGCCAAAAACCTCTCAATAATGAAAGGGGTCCTCCCTATCAAAAATCGCGGAATACCTACAAATGGCATCTCTAGGTGATTTGTATCCCATGGTTCACAATCTAGGTATGGCTGCCATATCACTGCATCAAGATCATCCAGGCACCGTCTCCAGTAATCCACCTTGCCCAGCTTGGTCTGGACAAGGAACATAGCATAAGCATACACATAAGGTCTCCCTAGTGGCCTCACTCTAGGACAAGCCGGTCTCATCATCGCCATATGCTCCCACGCCCAGATCTGAAGCAATGTCATGCCACACGATAAACTAGATGCACCCCTGTATACCACCTAATGAAGATCATGATATAAGTGAGCCAACATGCAACTCCCCCAGGCATATTTCCAAGGCTATCCAAGCATCTACTCTAAGATCTGCCCCCATCCCACTGATAGCCCCTTTGACCAGTGATCTGGACAAAGGAGCCCTCCAATAATCGCACCCAAGATTGTCAGCAAGGCTGGGTATCCTCTGAAGTCAGCCCATGGTACCTAGTACCCTGCTATCTGCGCATCCCCAAACACTCTCCTCAATGCATCTGTACCACTGAGCTCCTTGTGATCATAGAACACAAGGGCGCCAACCATTGGAATACCTAATATCCTGTACACGTCCTCCGAAGTCAGTCACCTCACCAGTCGACAAATGAAAGGTGTTGTGCTCTGAATGCCACCTCTCTGCCAGTGTGATCAACAGTTCCCTATTGACCCAAATCGGTGGCATAGCCAACAAGGGTCTCAATCCACAGGTCTCTATCAATGCTACATCAACGGGTGTCAGCTCGGGTATCCTATCCCACCCTGTCGAGTGTCGCTCCCTAATCTGGAGGTTTTTGAAAACCTCCTATTGTTGGTTATCACAACAACAATCAATCAACATCATATCAATGATTCAGTCTCAATCACACAAAATCAATCAGATTCATGTCTATCTATCTATGACCCATATCAGTAACATTTATCCCTCAGACTCACATCAATGACCCATATCATACAACTCAATCTATCTGAATATCACATCAATCTGCTCCATCATCATCTACTAATTGTTTTCTATCGCAGGAAGCAAATTTATTAAAAAATAATCAATCATCTACTATTTGTTTTCTATCGCAGAAAGCAAATTTATCAGAAAACAATCAATCCTCTCCTATTTGGTTTCTATCATAGAAAGCAAATTTATCAGACATTTACTCTTTGTTTTTCATTCATGAGAAGCAAAGTTACCAAACAATCAGTCAATCAATCTACTCGTTGTTTTTCATTTTTGGGAAACAAAGTTATCAGTTAATCATCAGATTTTCTATCATTTCTATCCATATCAGCATGATGGCAAGACAATTTTTCTATCTATTGACTCATGAAGCAATATACATCATCATTTTCCTATCACTTTCATCAAAACACACATTCTATTTTTTTTCCAGAGGCGCTAATCTGTGGTCCCTATGCGCTAAAACTAATATGCGCTATTATTTTTCCTGGATGCGCTAAAACCCAAATGCGTTGTTCTTTGCCCTGGATGCGCGACAACCCTATATGTGCAACTATTTTTCCTAGATGCGCTGAAACCCTAATTTTTTCTATGGCATCCTATATGTGCTTCTGTTTTTATCGAATGCACTACACTGGTTTCTACACTAAACATGTTGAATCTATCCTGTATGCGCTACTATTTTCATCAAAAGCGCTCCAACATTTATTGAAAGCGCTCTAATGTTTCTAAAAGCGCTAAAACGGAAATTAAAAACCTAAAATCTATGGCAAACAGGAAAAATTTACTTCAAACGGAAAAATTTGAATGCACAAGCGGTTAGATCGACTCACCGGTGGTCCATACGCAGCTGGCCTCTGGTATCGGCGAGATCGCTCAAATCTATGATGGTGATACAAAATCTCCATGTCGCTAGGTCACTGTCAGAGCTACATGATTCAAAAAGTCAAAAAGTGCAAATGACTTGTCTTTTTTACCTTTTTACCTTTTAAAGGTCAACCCAAGGTAAGTTTTGTGACATTTTTTTTATCTTTTTATCCAAATTTGACTTTCATTTCAACAGGGGCATCTTTATACATCAATTATCGAGAGTTAAATCACTGCATCCCTCTCATTATTCGTATTTCATCATCAACTCAACATTTTTTTTATCATCATTCATGATTTACCTCTCGAGGGGGCATCATCAACATCAACATCAAAAACATATTAGGGGCAAAAATTTTATTTTATTTGAAGCAATGCGTTTCACACATCACTTCAAAGAGGGGCAAAATGTATGTGCATAAAATTGGTGATGTCTAATTAATCCTGACATTTAATTAAATATTTATTATTTAATTAATTTCTCTAAAGTCTTCTACATGTAATTAAATTTAATTAATTTAATTATATTGTTCATTCATTTTATTCTCCCACCATAATTGAATAAATTTATTTTATTTAATTATTTCACATGTCTACTTGATTAATTAATTAAATATATTTTATTTATTTAAATTAATTATCATCTTTTGAATTTAATTAAATCTTTTGTTTTAATTAAATTTAAATATTTATTTTCTTCTATTTAAAAACTTTCCTCTAATTAATTAAATACTTTATTTAATTAATTTCATACACATGTCATTTCTTCAAATTTAATTAAATATTTTATTTAATTAAAGATCTTCTATTTTCTTCAAATCATAATTAAATATTTCATTTAATTATAAAATCCTCTGATTTCCTCAAAATCTTAATTAAATATTTATTTAATTAAGAAAAATCTACATGCACCCATAAATAACTAATTGAATTTGATAATTCATTATTTATCTTCTCAATATCTTTCCATTATCTTCTAAAAAAGATGATTTTGTTAATCATCTCATCTTATCTCTTTCACGAAAATGGAAAAATTCTGCTTTATTCGTTTTCTTCTATTTTTCTCTCCAGTCTCACCCACCTTCGACCGTTCGATCTGTCAGGAATTATTACAGCCGTTGATCAACTCAGCCAATCAAAATCCTCAAAAAACTCTATAAATACATGTGCAAATCTAAGCATTGGTTACACACAGACACGCAGACAGAGACACAGACACATATACACAATTACGCTTATGCACTTGCATCTTTAGCATTCTAGCAATAATCATATCTTAGCAATACTCTTATCATAGCATAGTATAATCATGCATCTTAGTATAGTATGCATTTTAGTTTAAATCTCATTCTCTAGTAGTCCATTTTGTTGAGCTTGGCATAGTAAATCTGAGAGCAACTTGAACCAATGAAACGCTGAAGATAGAGAGCAATAAAACGACTTTGAAGAAGCTGCATGGAGAGTTTGTTTATTTTTCCTTTAAGCTTCTTTGATATAAAGTTTTATTGATTGTGTTTTGAATTCATTATGATAGGCATATTTTCATACACACAGTATGTACCAATAAGACTTCAATATTTCATTTTCTTAACCAACCCACTTTATTGAACTTAGTATGGAAGCAACATTTTATAATGGTGGATTTGTCCACAACCATATTTTATCTATTTATAAGTTTTTGCAAGCTTAATGAGTTGTCAACTCTGATAAATACAAGTTAAAAAGCTTATTGAAACCATCACAAGTGAATTACCTCAAGACTCTACATAAACCAAAACTAATTTCCCTACAAATGTTGCTTGTCTATTCATAATAAATGTGAATATTGGTTCCCAATGGCAAGGAATGTTTTTATGCATGAAAGTTGTTTTCTAATATGAGGAAAACCAAACCCATTCTCCCTATGACTATGACATTATCTTGAAAATATAATTATATCTACTTTCTAGCTTTAAAACGTGCCTTTAAAATTGAGCTCACAAGTCTTTGGACATATGCATGCATCATTATCAATTAGTTGTACACAAATAGGGAACAAAATATTGTTGGAATGAGTCATATTGCCTCTAGCAATGCCCATGAAGCACATGTTGATGTCAACTCTAAAGAGAAGAAGTTATCAAATTTCATAACATGGGAGAATGATCACCATACATGCCTTTGGTTAACTGCTAAATAATTTTAGAGTGATTAGATGATCTATTCCATATAGATTACGTCATATTTATGTCTTAACAACAAAGTGTTTATGTGCAAATAATAAGCACTATGAGTTCTAAGTAGTAGGAACATCAAAGGTTAGGTCTTGAGGGGCACACTGACCACGTAACTATGAGAGAGGTAAATTCAACTTATTTTTAGAAAAATCAGGGATTTTAGAGTTTAGTGGTTTTATAGTTTGTCCAAATGGTGTAGGCATTAGTAGTAATAAGGAAGATGAAATGAAGAAGCATATTGACCTAGCAATTGAGTACTCTAAATAGATTGGAGAGAAGAAGCATGGGTGTGCATGAGGGTTTTCTCAAAGAATTAGCCTCTCAAACTTAACATGTTCTCAAGCACAGAACTGTCGGCATCCTTGATCACCATACTCTAGGATAAATCTTAAGTGTGAGTGGCACAAAAATCTATTCTTTTGTGGAAATTTTTTTAGTAATCAGTTGGTATGTGGGGTGCAAATAATTGACTTTTTTTGGTATTTTTGTATTTTGTCAAAATATCGTCTAGTATTCAAGCACATCTTAGTTTAGGTTTTTTACAAAATGCAAATAACTCAAACAAATGATCTGAGAAAACTTTTTTGAGCAAAAAGCATTTGTTCTATTTCTAGGTAAGCTTTCAAATATACATACTTTGTATATTCTTGGTTGATTTATGGTCACCTAAATTGTTCACTTGGAGTTTTAATTTTAATTGTATTAATGAAATCATTTTTTTCACATAGTGAATGGAAGTTTTATTAGGGAAAATTTGTTTGTAAACTTTTGAAGTATAAGCTAAAATAGAAATAAGAATATTTCAAAAGTTGTGTCAAGCTTGGTTTTATAGGAGAAATATGGTTTCTTCTCTTTGTAGTTTTAAGTTGGATTTCAAAAAATGCATGAATTTTTTCTTTTATTACATGAAATTTCTTTCAATATTTAGTACAATTGATTTGATTGAAGAGTATATTATTTGACTATACATTATATATATATATATTTAGTAGTTAAATTACAATCATGGGGATCGCTCCGAAAATAAACTTCAATCAAAATAACAAAAGCATCAAACTCTTAAACATGGTGCATAAAACCAAACATGAAGATCCATAAAAATCTCCTTAAAATCTATCTTAACTTCCAAGTTTTTGCACTAATTTTGGTGTGAGAACGAAGAAGCATACTGAGGGCATCAACTTCTTTTTTTATTTTTCCTTTACACAACTTTCCAATTTTCATTAGTCGCCTCAACATTCAAATCCTCACCATTAGTGATGAAGGCCATTTGTCACTAGGGGACAATGCTTTCAAAACCTCTATTTGTGATGTTGACTCTTTTGTTGGGCTTAACATCCTTCTTTTTCATAGCTTTACTGCTTCTAATCCTCAAGGGAAGGGATCCATCAATAGCCACAGGTAGTAATTTCAGTCCAATATTTGAGGCATTTTGACTCCCAATTTCAAGAGATAATAGTATAAGGGGATTTTTTTGCACTTCCTCTTGGGAATCACCATGTTGGGTTAAAGTACATTCTTCTTTTTCCATAAAGTAGTAGTAAAGGGAGGATTTCCACCAAGTGGCCTAGTTGTATGTTTTATGCTTCTAGAGAAATTTGTAACAATGTGGCCAATGTTATAGCACTTGTGATAGCGAAAAGGCATTCCCTCATAGTCCAAAATTTGACACCAATTGTGATCTTTAGTTTTGAGAGTGATATCCACCAAGAGACTTTGGAGATATCAACCAAAAATTAAGCATATGTGGTATGAAGGTAGTTGGAGGAGCCTTTGTCTACACCCATGAAATTCCCCAATGTATTACCAATTTCTTCAAAACAAGAATCAAACCAAAATTGGAGTGAAATATTAGGGAGTTGTACCCATACTAGTGCAATATTGAATGATTCAGTTATAGGATTGAAAGATGGATGCCATGTTTCAAGCATGAGAAAATACTTGTCACAACTTCATTGATAGTCATAGAGAATTTTATTACAACCTATAGCACTATTAAAAACCACCATGAAAAACCATGAGCATAGGGGCAGATTTACATATCACCTTTCAAAATGGGACCCCAAGTGTTGGTGATCTATTTGTGTAGATCAAAGAAGCTTGGTCATAATTCATTAAATCTTTCGATCAAAGCCTTCTAACAAAAAATGATTTGTTTTCAACCACTTCCCTCTTGACATCTTCACTAAAATCTATGATAGGAAGTTGGACCATCTAAGAGAAATCACATCATGGGCTTCAAATCATATTTTACCCATATGAGGTAGATTCACAACATCCTTCCAAGGCTTAGTGTGTTGCTTATAATTTTATGGATCCTTGAGCACCTTCTCCAGAATCAAGTCCTTCTCATGTGCCTAGTTCTACCAAAAAAGGGAGCATCTTGCTAAGTAGAGAAAATTTTGAAAACCCTAACTTCTATGCCATACAACAACAATGACAATAGAGGAGACATTTTTTCAACTATATATTATATTATTAATATTAAACATGACTATTAATATTATTCAATTTTTATTAATATTATACATTATATTATTCAATTTATAAAGTATAATATTATTGATATGAAATATTAATATATAATTACATATAAATATTAATACATATTGAAATTAATATTATATTAGTAATCTATTAATATCCCAATATAATTCTATTTAGCTATAAACATGCCTTAATAGAGTACTATAATAATTGATAAATTTTATTCTTTGATTTTCATTCATTTCTGCAAATTATGAGAAATTCTAATGTTTAGTGATTTTTTTGGTTAATTTTTCTTAAATTTGTAAAGATCTTATTATTTATAAATATTTTGAAAAAAAATGTATTGAGATATTTTGATAATGACAATTAGGGAAAATAATCTTAAAAATAGTATTTCTTTGTAAGAAAAGAAATTCTTGTAAGTTTCCATTTTCAATAATAAGGGAAAATACAAATAAATGTACTTGGACTTGGAAATTATCATCAATGCACGCTTCTATGTTGTATCAATTTTAATGAAGTGCTTATAAATTTAACTATAGACCTTGGTCGCGCCCACAAAAGCATATAAAAGTCATGGCAAATCCTAACCTAGGAATTGGACATTCCAGCAGGTGACTAACATCTTCTTATGGTCGTTCATTTACATTGTCAAACCAGGGAACGTATACTTGAAATGGAGCAACACTGTATGTGCACCAAGAACCAGTTTCAGTCACAATTTACCGAAAATAAATGCTTGGAAGGAATTCTACTTATGCTCAGGAATGTAATGTAAAGTCTTCTTAACTTAAGCGTAACTTAATCAAAGCAAATATCATAATGACTGTTATTAAGAGACAAACTATGAACTGGCCTTATGTTGCAGGAACAAACACAGGGATGGATTCCCGATGCTGTAGGAACAATATAAGACTAAGTTTGTGTTGAAACTTTCAAGAATAAAATCTAACTTATAATCAACAGAAGATAAACAACTAACTAATTATAGATACTCACTAAGTGGGGCCCCTTAGCAAGCATCAACTAGTTCATGCAAGAATTAAACTCAAAACTTCATCAGTTTTATTCATAAACTTGGAATCATATACATTGATTGCTCTGCTTATAAGAAAACTAACACAAAACTCTAATTATTATTATAATACTAACTCTTACATGCTATGCTTGCCCACTCGCGCAGGAGGAACACTTATTTATATCAAAAAAGCAACTAACTACCTAACTCTAACAGAGAAAGACGTGGACATAAATGTATCCCGAAACCGAGGAACAAACTTCTCATAAATGAAAGCATATTCATTCAACACGATTCAGAGAGAATTTAGCATTCCACTCTTCCTTAGATTAATGATCATTTAGATTTCTTCCCAACGACCTGGTCAAAGAGTCTTTGCTGGAACAACTTCCTCGATGTCGTGCTGGAAATGGACTTGATCTACTGCGCTTGACTCGTTCATGCTTCCTTCAACAACCTGCGATGCAAAAGGCGACAGAAGCAAAAGAAAGCACGCATGGCAAACAACATGATACACATTCATTAATCACATATTAAATCTATTTCATTATTCAAAAACCACATGCATTATATTAGTCGTTCGGAAGGTTAAAATAGGGTAATTAATATAGACACATAGAGATGTTAAGCTGCAGGAATATAGGAATGTGTGGCTACAGGATACTACCCGATTTAGATAAAAAGCTTTTTAATCAAGAGTTAAAACAACCATTAGCAATAAGAGTAAGGGTATTAAAAATACATTATAATATTCAAATTATGAGCATATTTTGAGCTCATCAGACCTCATGTCAAAGTTGTAGGAATTTTATATAAATTACAATTGGCCTAACCATTGCACCTTTTTTTTGGTGTAAGTGCTAGTTGATATTCAATGTACATTTATATATTTTTAAGTTATTATATGGAAGTTTTGTGTTAATCTACTTTTATACAATTGCAATGTGTTATGTATAATATAAATAATGAATAAATATAAATTGATTAAAACAATTTAATGTAATGAATATATTTTTAGGAAATCGCATTAAGATATCATATTAAAATGAGAGTTTTGTGGACATACAATTATATTTTATAATATTTACTCAATTACAATTACACAGTTACAATTGGAAGTGAAATTATTATTGCAAACTTACAAAGATGATCACACATTTCACATCATATTAATTTGTAACAACCAATGACAAATAAAATGTACATGAGTTAGATGTTTCCCTCAAGGATAGACTTAGGAAAAAAGACCATAATCAATCTTATTGTTTTTTTTAATTGTTAACATAATTTGTTATCTATTCTATAATACCATTCAAATGAGAAAGGTGATATTCTTAATGTTTGAAATTATTTAACTCTAGAAAGAGCAATAAATGTTTAACCAACCCTCTACTTATCTCCAATATCTATTATGACCTGTTGTACCCAAACCAAATTTTTTGCTTCACTAAGGCATTTTGCTTAAAGTTGTTTAAACCTTGTTAAATGATGTCAGAAGTTTGTTTTGGGGCAATTCAAGTATAGACTTCAAGTGAGTTTATTGTCATGAAGATACTAGAGAATTTTGGAAAAATTGAAAATTGGGATGAAAATCATCAAATTTTTCTAACTCTGGAGCAAAAGAGTGCTTCCTAGTCAAGGGCGCCCTAGCTTTTGGAGGTCCAGATTCTATTTTGAGGTTTAGCACTTCCAAGAAGACTTATCCGGGATCCTGTCAGCTTCGCGATGAGCTATCTAGCTAGTCAGCAGGACATGTCTAACTCCTCTTATGCGAGATTTAGTGAGAAACGAGAGGAACGAAAAAACAACTAACATTGGAAGGAAAAGCGTGCCTCTAAGCCAAAGGCGCCCATCTTTTTGAGGGATTAGATGAAGGATTTTGATCAAATGACACCTTTGAGGTTTGTTTCACGCATAGTCCAACTTTGTGATGCATTTGTCAACACGTCAATCAGAGTTGTTGAGAAGCCGGAGCCACGAGATGAATGCAGGATTAAATCTTGGTCAGAATGACATGTAAAAGTCAAAAGCTCCCCTGGAGGCCAGGGGCGCCCAAGGTTTTCAAGCCTTTAATGCCTCTTTTCTAGTGATCTCATATGATCATTCTATCTGTGTTACGTCTAGTTCTCCATTGCCTGTCTCCGTCAGATTAGAAGATGACTTAGCAGCTTGCAATAGGAGGTTTAGTGTTATTCTGGCCAATTGAGAAAATGGCTCTCTAGAATAAAAAGCGCCCCTGGAGGCCAGGGGCACCCTTGATTTTCAACCTCCAGATGATGTTTTTAGAAGAAGTTTTCTCTTGGAGTTGTTTTGCGAAATGGAACCAACTCCTCAGTGAACCAGTTTGTCAGTCCTGAAACTTTCCCAAGCATAAGATATGAGGAGGTCATTTTACCTTCTAGTGATGAAAATGATGAAATTTTGGCTAAGTTTGGGGTCAAAAGTGTAGTTTTTGCTAGGGGCGCTTGGATTTTTGACGCCTCAGAAATTAATTTATGGATTGTAGTCTCCTGGCGTGATTTTGTCAGCATTGATCCTACTCTTCAATGCAACTGTTAGCCAGTGGATTGGTCATGTTAGTCAAACAAAGTCAGTAATTGAACAAAGGCTCCAACGAGAGTTGAAAATCCAAATTTTCATCAAAAATGACAATCTGGAAAAAATGCCAAAAGTCAAAGGTTGACTTTTTGAACTAAAGATGACCGGTGCACTTTTAAGAGATGAATTTAAATATTATTTTAATATTTAAAATTTGACTTTGAGTTAATTATTTCAAATGGGATGTTTTTTGGTTGCATGTGCAGTTAACTGTCTTGCATGTCAATATTTTTTAGTTGCATGTTGAGTTAATTGGTTTGCATGTTGAGTTAATTGCTTTGCATGTCAGTTTGAACAGAAATTATCGAAGGTGGCACCCTTTTTAGGGTAAAATTAACATTCAGTTAGCAATTCAGAAGTCCTGATCATAACTTAAGTCAAATATTTTTTAGAGGTGCACTTTGTGCATGATTATGGTACGATTTTAGACTTGAATTACTTTATTTAAGTCATATTTTCGCTATTATTTCTCATTCCAAGTTCAAAGCTAAGGCGAATTTCTTGAGAACAGAAGATCTGAAGGTGATTTCAGTTCAAATTTTCAGCATTAGATTCAGTGTGTTCAGAAGATCAATTTTCCAGAGTCAAAATTTTCAGTGCATGCAGGTGTCAACAAATTCAGTCAAGCATAGGAGATTTTCTTCAGAAGCAGAATTGAAACTTCTATCTTCTATCTAATTTCTTCTATTCTTGTCTTAGATTTCTTTGCATGTCAAGGAAAATGACAAAATATTCATAATCTGAGCTTCTGACTTCGCACATTTCAGCATTTGCAGCAAAACCCATGTCTTAGATTTTTTCGAGAAAATTGCTCCGCAGCCTTCATTCTGAAGCTCTGTGCTTTTTTTTTGAAGATTTCTTTGCATGTGGGCCAAGAACACATCTTTTTAAAAATCAATTCATCTGGGTTTGCTTAGAATTCCATTCAACACAAAACCCATGTTCCAGATTTTCTCGAGAAAAAATGCCCCGAGAAGCTCTAAAACCCCATCAGTTCTCAACTGAAAAGTCATTGCATGCCTTGCTAAAATTCACTTTTTTGAATTTCTAATGTTCTAGGTTTGCTTAGAATTCAATTTTTCATAAAACCCATGTTTAAAAAAAAATCCAATTTTTTTTCCTACAACTGGCTATTTTTAGCCTCGTCTAGAGCTTTTTCCAACTTTTTTCTAAAAGTTGTCCAAACATACCCAACTTTACAGTCAAAAATATAGTTTTTCAAAATCCAGTATAATCCCATTAATTATAAGACCAAATCGGTCTTAATGCATGACTTTTTGAAAACTTCAGATTCAAACTTGAATCATGTCTATCTGGTGGTCAATTTGAGCACGTTGGAAGGTACCAGCAACATAGTCATGCGAAATCTTGAGCATTCTGGCTTGCTCGCAAAAGCATCAATTCCTATCACCATCTTAGATCTCGAGTTTGTTCTTGCATGTATTAAACACTATGATTCATCAGCAAGACATATTAGATCTGTCAATGGGAAGATTAGTTGCAGTCTCAAGCTGAGGGACATGGAAAAGTGCTTTTTTATTCCTCCTCGCTCAGACAATTTCACTGTAGTCATCGAGGCTTGTGAGAAGTTATGGTATGAAGACTAGGATAGATCGTAGAGGAAATTTGCTCTGAAGTGGTTGAAGATTCAGAAGACCAACATGCTTAAGAAGATTGGTCACAGCGAATTCAAGGATGAAGTTGCAATTTTGATAACTTTACTCAATCAGGTTACCGGTCAAGAAGAAGCCAATTTCTTCTGACCTTGGATGTTTTATATCATTTCATGGATCTTAGAAGGTTCAAAACACTTTGACTGGGCCATGTTGATCAACGAGTCCATTCACCATCAGATCATCGATTTCCTCAAGATGCACGAGTTTCATATGGTTTCCTTCTTGGTCTACTTGATTACATCTCAAGGCAATTTTAGACACTTGAATACCAATGACACTCTTAGCATTTAGCGAGTACACGAATATTTTTCTCAATTGGAGTTCCATCTTGTTGGCTCAAGAAATCTTTAGGGAGATAGAGGCATGAGCCATCATATCAATTGGATTTGTTTGAGTTTAGTGATCCTTATCAGGGGAGATCAAGCAAGAAATTCAAGAAGCGGGTGCACATTGAGAAAAATCCTAAGTCAGAGATCATTGTAGAGGTTGCTATGCCACCAGAAGGCAAGGGCTTGGATGAGGTTGATGTTGGTGATTTCACCTTCGTCAAGGAAAATCTCGATAGGACCACTCAACAAATAGACGTGAGCCTTCTCAAGAGTGTCACAAAAAATCTTGAGGAGTGTGTCATGAAGGACAAAGAAGATAAAGCACTTCTGAAGGATGAAATCAAATAGCTCTGACAATAGGCATGTTCATGGAAACTCGAGCAAAGCACCTATTCTTCCACCTGCAAAACAACAAAAGTTGGATCAGCTTGTTAATCATGGTAAACTTTTAGACAATTGGATTGAGGACTTCATTGTTACAATTTGTCAGCTTCTTGCAGAGTTATATCAATTAAGAAGTGATGCACATAAGCTTCATCAAGGAATCCAACAAATTGAGATGGCAGTGCCATAAATCATGGCAAAGGACAAAATTCTCATATCTCAGTTATCAGTTGCATATGATGCCATTGAGGTAGAGGAAAAAGAAGAGAAAGAAAAGGTTTTCACTTGGAGAGAACAACATCTTTTCAGGTTGGAAACATGCGAAAGAATCTCTACCAGGATGAATGCATGCAAGGAAGATATCACTAAATCTCTCAAACTTATCAGTGAGTTTATCACCCAGATCCCATGCCATTATCTTTGAGAGGATGGTTCTCACAGTGATCTAGAGGCAGTTCAGGAAGAGTTTGAGAAGCTAGTTCATGATAATATCGAAGGAGATCCTATGGTGTCCAAGCTACATCACATCTCAATGATGATAGCTAGTTTCAAAAGGGAAACTGAAGATATCAAAGAGTGTCAGAAAGCAATCAAAGATGGTGACATGGAGTGCCAGAGGCAGGTTATCATTATAGAGCATCAAAGTCCCAGAGGATAGTACCATCAACCAGGTCTTGGACAACATGATGGATAGTGATGACCTAGACTGTTCAATCAGTTAGGACCTGTAGTTATTTTCGAGGATAGAACCGGAAGCAGCAGTTAGAACTTGATACCCATCTTCAGTTCTCTTTGTTGAGTTCACACATGATTATTTTGTCCTTGAAGATATCTTAGAGGAGTTAGTACTTTTAGTTAGGAGTTAACTTATGGTTGTTATCAATTATTTTTATGCTTTCAATAAGGACGTTCATGCTTGCACATCATCCAGTTAGAATAGTTTGTACCGGTTAACTAATGGTAGCTTTCCAGTTAACTGTATAGTTTGCTTTATTAGGGTTTAGAAATAAAATCTTGCATGCTTGCAAGACTGTAGTTGACTCAAGGTGATTTTAGGGTTCCCTACACCTTTGATGTCTATAAATAAGAGTTTTTTCTCATTTTTAATTAACTTTTGCACGCAATAGTAATATATGCTTAGCCAAATTTGCTTGCAATATTGCTATTCTATATATGTTCACTTGGATTAGGAATAATATTGGATGATCTTTTCATGTTCATGGTTTATGTTCTTGTGTCTATAAGCTTTGTTTCATATCTACACCTCAAATAGGTGTCGTCACCTCCTTGGGAATTTAGAAGTGGGGCTTATCGTTTGTTGTTATTGTGTTAATAAGCATTGTTTCATGTCTACACCTCGGATAGGTGTCATCACCTCCTTGGAAATTCAAAAGTAGAGTTTATCATTTGATATCGTTACCAATAGCCTTTCTTTTAGCCTATGCCTCAGATAGGTGTTGTCACCTCCTCAAAAATCTTGTCTTAGAGGTTATCGTATAAATCATCCCCGCTCCATTTCCTCATGCTCTATTTTCTTGAGGGAACTGGATAGCTTAAGTTAGTTAGTTTTGAATTGTAGTTGAGATTTGAAAAACTAGAGAAAACCCTTGGCTGCAACGTTCAAAGTTTCTCAAAAACCTTGTGCCTCCTTCAGCTGAGACAAAAAGATAGGAATTAGTTTACTTTACTTTTTCCACGCATTTGTCAGCACAACGAGGGAGTTTCCCCTCCTAATTTGAAGAGCACTCATCACGTAGTGTGCATAGTAGTATGTACCATATTGTCAAGGATTTTTGTACAATTACCTCTTGTAACAAGTGAAGAAGGGACAATTTTTTATTATTAAAGTCCCATGACAATACCCACGTAATTATCAAATTCCACAATTCCACATGTAATGTTAACTCTAACAATCTAGTACCTTAATGATAAACTATATTCTTTACAATACCAGTCTTCCCATTAACTAAGCTAGCATTCACTCACAAAGTATACACAAGATTTCACATTAAACAACACACAGTATAATTAGTCTACCCAAATGATCATCAATAACATCATGTGATTCTACATGCAAGTATATGCAAACATACTACATACAACTAAAATGGGAAAGTGATTTCAACATTCTCTTATTATGGAGCATGATCATGCTATTTGTGGCACATAAATGCATGTATGCATCAAATATTACATGTCCACAACACTATTTGAGATTTTCAACTCATGAGTATTTTTTATAAGCATACATTGTAATTGCATTTTTAATGCCTGTTAACATCTCTAAATTTGAGTTATTTTGGATCATGTCCTTTTGATAGAAAAATGTGTCAAAGGTTACAACTAATTGGATTATAGTATATTAGACTTTACCATAAGTGTTGTCTACAAATACACAAAGTAAATAAAATTAGAAAAATATGGTTACAAGTATGCTAAAGAATTACATCAACAAGTGTTATTATGCATAGTAATGATGGAAGGCACCTACATAAAGTGTCATGACTCAAATAGGAAGTAACTAGGCGAGATCACCAACAAGGACAATCAACATTGCACCTTTATGCTATGTGAATAATTTTTTTAAGCACTTACTGATATCAAAAAATAATTTGGGGTTAATAAATCAATTTCATCAATGAGAATATATCACATATATTTAAATATTCCTATAATGCAACTAATAATTGACTTCTCAAAGGTCTTACATTCCTAATATGATTTTTTTAAGGATTCATGTTTTATAGTGGTGTAGATGTTGAAAGAATCAACTCTTGTTGCTATAAGTAAAAACAAGGGTACTTTCTATTGAGTGATTTACTATTCATTGCATGCATGATATAATTAATTGTGTAAGGTTTCCCTATCCAAATGATTCATTAAATGTATTTTTAGAGGTTCATCGATGTTAGGGAATTTGTGTACTATCTATCGGTCACATAAAATATGCATTATTTTTTATGCAAATTACTTAAAGGATATAGCTGATGATGGAATGCTCTTTCAACCAAATTTCCTAGCCAACTTGATTTGATGGACTATAGGGTGGATTTGATGAACTATGGGGTGGTTTCCTACAAAACACATGCTAATTCATATTTATTACAATCACACTCCATGTCAGAGTCTCATCAAACAAGGATTTAAATGGTAGATAGCTAAACATATTATCATGAATCCAACCTAGATAAAAAAAAAATTCACTCCTTTATTTTACATTATCATCAACAACATGATCTTCAAGCACACCATCAATGATCTCTAAATAAATAGGTGCATGGAAAGTTTTCCATGCATTATATGTATTTCTAATACCCTTCCAATTTGAATAATGAATTACTTCTCATTTTTTATGTTGCATAATGGTTTATATAACAATTCACTCCATAAAATTCATCATATTCAAGTGAGTTACTATTTTTTTTTCAAAAAAAAGGGCAAACCCTAACAATCATTGGTGTTTTATGGTTTCCATTGCTCATGCCTACAACGTAAAGTATGTGACCAAGATCTTACAACTTCTACAACACAAAAATGGTCTAATTACATGAGGCACTTCAAATATATATGGATGAAGTTTATTTGAAATGGGTCATCATCATATTGGTTCAAATGTACATGACACAATACCTTTCTTTGAATATTAGAAAAAAAAACTTGGTACACTCAAGTGGAAATTTTATCATCATGTGTTTCTTGTGGACCTATGTCACATTCAACACCTATCTTGGTCAAGAACCATCTGTGTGCATATAATGTAGGATCATCTAAACTACTTGAGTCAAACACCTTAGTCAACATGTCATGATAACTCTCTAAAAAATGTTATATCTATACATATTTTGCAATAAATTTTAGAATTATAATACAAGACAACATCAATTGAAAATTTATGGTTCTCCTCTATAAATTACTAAAACATAATTTAATTAGCTAAATTGGGCTATGGTGATGTGGAGATCTATGATATCTTCAATTGAAAAATAAATAGCTCAATTATGTTCCCAAATAAAAATTTATGTCCTCCAAAAATTAGGCTCCCAATTCAAGAATGTAAGATCATATATGACACACAAGAGAGTTATATGAGGGAGGTACATTGTGGACAATGATTTTGGATTGTCCACCTGCTTTAGCTCCTTCTAGGGTTTTTCACCTAAAAGGAGAAAGAATGGGGTCCAAAATGTTAATGTCTACACTCAAGATTAATGTAAATGAGATGAAATATGCTTAATAAAGATGTATTAATGCACTAATTTGAAAATGAAATGATTTTATGATGTTAAACCTAAGAAATGCAAGGTGCTAGAAAACACAATGTGGTATGCAAACATGTGATGAATTACCTAGATGTGTAAACAAAACTAGATAGAAAGTTATGAAACAGAATGTGTGCACCTAGAAGCTGATGAAGAGTTGGCTGGAGACTGTAGGAACCACTGGAATTCTAGAAATTCTGATTGTTAAGCCAAATGCCAGGACTAAGTCACTAGGTTGGGCGATTTAGTCCTAGTTTTGGGAAAACTGTCTGAAACATGAATCTGCCAAATGGGTATCTAGAAATGCAAAAATCACTTTTCAAGCTTTGGGGTGGGACTAAATCGCTAGGAGGGGCGATTTAGTCCTCCTGTAGATTTTGGGAATCTCGGGACTGGATTCTATAGCTTCAAGTTTGCACTTGCTTTTCTGATGTGGGTCCGGATCCGAATCTTCAAAAAATGACCTGTAGAATGTCTCCAAACTTCAATTAGGTTATGTTGACTTGAATAGCTTTGATTTATTGAAGACACCTTTTTCTCACTTTATCCTTCGACAAATTTGCCAACAAAGTCTGCAAACACACATGCGAAGGGGGAAAAATGGTTGAGGGTTAGAGTATAGGGGTTTTCCTTGGTCAAACCCCACTTTGGTAATCAAACCCTAGACAATAAAATGAAATATGAAGAGAATGATAAATAGATAACATGCAATGTCATAAACTTGCCAAACCCTTGTTGATGAAAATCTTAAGATATGCAATGAAGTGCTCCAATGGATGACTTGATTATGCTCAAAGTACTTGAATGCTCGAGAGATTGAATGCTTAATGAGTGCAAGAGAGTATGGGATTGTAGGAGATGTAAAATGAGGGGAAAAACCCTTATTTATACTTGATTTTACTATTTTTCCTAAAAATAACACATCATAGGCTGACCTCAAGGGTTAGAGGACAAAATCCCGCCAAAAGTTTAAAATGATTTTGATTTTTAATTTTGATATTAGCTAATTATTTATAATTCCCCTTTGGTGGTTTCATGTATTAGTTTCTCTATGTATTGGGTATTTGGGATGAAGTTTATATAATATGTTCATAATTATTGTTATGTTGCTAGTGTTAATGTAAAATTGAGTGTTGGTGTTGTCTCTTGTGGAGTCTCCTTGCTTGGATTCTAATATAATTGATACTATTGTTAATTAATATATCAATTCAGAGTTTGGAGGCTAACCTTTTTCTTGAAAGGGGTTTTTGTCTCTCCTCTTAAAATTGTGTATGAAGTTTTTATACATGTTATCTTCCTTTTATTTGGTATAAGATCATAATTAACTCGAGCTATAAGTGGTAGGAACAAGGTTTTTTTGTACTAATCTTGGTTTGAATGAGAACATGCATAAATAATATCTATGTTGTTAGTAAAGTAATTGGAAAAAATATCTAGACTAAGATGAAAAAACTAGTGCACTAAATTTTATTTATGGAAGCTCAAATGGAGGATTTTCTCATAAATTGGGATCACTAGGTTGCAATATCTAAACCCAACCCAACTGCAACATCATCAAATGATTGGGTGGTGTTGGATTGAAAGGAACCAAACCCTGTTTGTATTTTCTTGTTATATTCAATCTCGTTTAATTCTTATGAAAAATTCACCATAAAAACCCTCTTGGAAAATTAGGGAATCCATACTAGGAAAAATACCTAGTTATTATGTTTTTCCTATGGAAGAAATTATACACTTTGAGGTTGGGTGATGGTGATTTTCTTATTCAACACTTGAAAGTATTCAACATAATTATAATTTAATCACAATCTATGTGGTGAATATGGAAGAGGAATATCAATGTATGACCCTTTTATGTTCTATTTTAAACCCATGAGATAATTTGATAATGGCTATTAGAAATAATATTTTAAAATCAGTGCTTGAAAAGATCATGTTTGGTCTTCTCTTGGAGAAGATGAGGCAGAAGGCTATTAAATCCACCAAGGAACCCTTGGCTATTTGTGTGTAGTGTGAGTAAAAAGGAAAGAAGAAGGACATAATCAAATCTAAATCTCATTGGGACCTAAGTCTCCTAGAAATTTTAAGACAAAATTTTATAATTGCGACAAGATTGGTCACTTGAGAATAGAGTGCAAGGAGGACAAAAAGAAGGAAAAGGTTGAATCTAATGATTATTCTATCAAGTCTTCTCAAGAGGATGTAATATGTTCCTTTGCCATGGCATTGGCAATACATGCATGTGAGTATGCATGGATAATAGATCCCAAAGCTTATATCCACATGACTCTCCATCAAGATTAGTTTTTAATATATGAAAATATGATGGTGGGAAGATACACCTTGGTGGCAAATAATATCTGAACATAGTAGTACATGGGAGAGTCAGAGTTGATTCAAGCATTCAAGGCATTGTTTCAAATCAAGTTTCAAGATCAAGACCCACATCCATTGAATCCATTTCATGCTAGTTGCTGATCTATGTTCCAAGCTTAATTCAAGGGTTTAGTGAGTTGTGGAATTGCTTTGTTCATTCATCATTCCTTTCATGCTATTTTATTTAATTTCAAGGTTTAATTACCAAAACGGGGTTTGACCAAGGCAAACCCCCATTCACCATAAATAAAACATTTTCCCCTCTTGATTTGTGTCTATAGATTTAGGTGGAAGATATCTTGGAGATGTCTTGAAGAGCAAAATTGAAGAAATTGTCAAAGTTGCAAAAGTTGTAAAGAAAGTTGTCATCTCATGGAAACTCAATTCTAGAATTTATTTTCGGCTTTTCAAACCTGAAACCTAGGCGAATTGAGAGATTTGAATATGTTGCAAAGGCCCACAAAAGCTATAGAAAAACCCTAAACTAGGACCCATTTACCCTTGGGCGAATGAGTCATCATTTTGCAAATCATTTACATAGCATTGCATCATCATTCACTTGCATTCAAAAATTGAAACAAAATTGCACATCAAATTAGGTCTCTTAGTTGCTCATTTTGTCATATTTTGTATTTCCATTCAACATTAATTTCACCAAAAATTCAAATTGTCACTTCACTATTTTAAAATCAAATATGAAAACCACTAGAATCAACTAAAAATTTTGCAAAAACATCTTTAAAAATCCTAACCTAGGACCCATCCACCCCTGGGAAAATGAGTCCCTGATTAGGGTCATTTCCTGATTTTATAGGCATTAAAACATCTGTTTCTACATTTTATTTTGCTGTTTTCAATTTTTTGTTTCAGTTTGTAGAATTTTTGTTAAGTGGAATTGATCATATTTAGCTCCATTTGATAAATTTGGTGAATTGTGTGAATTCAAAATTGCATTTGCAAGACATCATTTCAAGTTTTTACATAGAATAATCAAAAAATTACCTTGCTATAAATTTGAAAATTTGAAAATCCCCTTGCATTTCAAACAATGGACAAGTGCATTGGTAATATATGGAAGTCTTTAACATCTTTAGTTGATGTTTCAAGTTGTATTTTTGGAAATGATCCTAATGTAATTGAACCTAATCATGCTCAATCAACTCCTAATGAATGTCCTCATGAAGTTGACATCATTGGAGAAGATGATGATAGCATGAACAATTTCATAAATGATTTCCTTAACAATCTTGAGAAAAATTCATCCTTTTACCCATCCATGCAACAACCAACACCCCCTACCATCCCACCACTTGAGATGTTTGGTCTTTTACATCCTGAAATTGATCACAAACTAAGCCTAAACCTCCAAAAATGAGTGAACCTAGCTCCTCTAATCAAGTGCATACATATCCATCTATGTTAAGAAAGTGACCAACACACCCATCAAGCTAGAAGATACTTATGGCCAAGGCTTTAGGATTTTAACTAAACAATGATGTGACAAACTAATGAGCATGAAATTCACAAACTTTTAGAATAATTTTCTATTGAAAATACTAAGGGACTAGGATATCAAAATCCTTATCCCTCCAAATCTTCTAAGGATACAAATGTCCTCCCTCATAATGTTGAAGTAATGTCTCACAATGATGATAGGGTCATCTTAGGTCCTCCTCCTTCCACAAGCAAACAACAAAGGCCTTACAAACTCAAGAAGCTAAAGTTCCCTTGTCCCATGTTTCTCACTGAAATGCACTTACATATACTTCTTAATAAAGGACTTCTAACATTACCACCCATCAGAGAAAATAAAAATCCAAAACACAAGCACACAAGCATGTCTCTCTATCAATATCATAGAGTTCTTGGGCATAGTACTAATGAGTGTCATGCCTTAAGGAGGATACTTGAGCAATTTGATATGATAGAGATAATCCCTTAGAGCATGATCTTTTCTCCTTGCCATGTAATAGTTGTAGGATCATAGCATGCTCACTATTACATGTTTAACATTCATTGTAAATCATTTTCTTTGTCGCAAGGAGCTCATTCTCATCATTTATCTCGACTCATCCTTGTCCTGCACTTAGTAGGGGAAAGGGGTTAGATAACCTTGTCCTAGTTTTGGAACTTGATGGTGTCCCTTTGGCTAGTTGTCTGCCTTCCATATATACTGAGAAAGCTTGGGGTGCGAACAACCTGCGATAGGTTGACTCGCATGTGCCTTACTATTCTTTTACTTTGTTTTCTTTTGCATGTTCCTTTGTGTGATTGCATGGGCGTAATGTGATCTCCCCGTGCTGTTCTATTTGATGTATATCTCTCTTCATGTGCATTCCTCTTTTGTATCTACATTCTTCTATATGTTGTAAACCTTTATCTTTTTGTTTGTCTTTTGTTTTCCTTTTGGGGATGACGCAAGGCATCGAGACATTTAGGTCTCTTCCATGTTGACCCAAAAGGATTTTTTTTTTTTCTCTCTATGTGTCATTCTTCTTGTTCTGCGAGTATTTGGGGAATGATGACATTTCTGAGCTCTATAAAAACATTGTAGCAAAGATATAATGACCCCAAATTTGTAGATCCCTTATGTGTTTTTGGGGGAAACCCATTCCTCTTTTTTTCATGATGTAGTTTCATTCGGGAACATATGACTTGGCATAAATATTTTTGAATAAGCTCTCATGTCTTCTTCATTGGCTACTTTAAATCAAATTTCTCACAACAATGTTGTAGCAATTTCTTTAAAGTGGGGGCATATATTGACATTCCTTGCATTTCATTGTACGATTTTCTTTCTTCTTGTGATGCGCCTTTTCTTGGTGGTGTCATTGGGTTTGATGTCCTCTAAGAGCATGATATTTCATAGCATACGACTTTCCTCTTAGTGGTGATGCTACGCATTGCATTCCCTAAGTTGCGATTCTCTTATCTTAGACTTGTCCTCTCTTGGAGACATTAGGCACGATGTTCCCTAAGAAAAGACCTTACATGAACTAAGCAATATCCTTTTGAACAAACCTTTACCCACATTTTTGTTCATAAGTGTTTAGCATAATACAAATTGTTAACCTTGTGAAGCTCAAACCCCTTCCTTCAAGGCCACCAAGCATAACACACTTTGCTTGTCGATAGAGCCTTCCCCTTGTTCATAGGTGCTTAGCATAACATAGCTTGTTAGGCCTTACGAAGCTCGAAGCCTTCGTTGTGTACAGTGAGAGCCTGTAGACCTGGCATGACTTTCTCACTAAGCCACTGTCCTGGGGGCTCACCTAGTAGAAGAAATAAGGTTCCATTAGCCTGAAGTGAGCGTGTGCGTTGTTTGCATAGTGGACATCGAGTTCTACTTGCGAACATTCCTAGACAAAACAATTGAGATTTGTTCCACACCACGTTGGACAATCAAAGCTTGATCCACCCACCTTTTCTTCTAGTCTTTGATGTTGTATGATTGAGTATCTTTGTCATTATTGCATACATATGTGTCTTGAATGTCTACTTTAGCATGAGTTTGACATGGGGTCATCCTCTCACTAAAGTGGGGGCTAAATGTAATGTAGAAAAATGTATCCCTATACATTTTCACACTTAATTTGGGAATTAATATTAAAATGAACTTAATGATGCCTTAATTTAGTGTTGTAATATGTATTTTACATATTCAAATTAAGTTTAGGGCCCTATTAATTAAAACAGACTTAATTGTGCCTTATTTTTAGTGTTATAGAGTGTACCTCTTTACACTTTCACACTTATTTAGGGCTCTCTTAATTAATTGAGGTTAATTTTCCTTAATTGGACCCTTTAATTCAAATCCAAGCCTAATTAATTATAATTTCCAAAGAGGAAAACCCAACATACATTAATGCCTAAACATAACACTTATCATTGAGCAATGTGTGTCCTAAGTGAGTGACCTATGACCCATTCACCCATGGGTGAATGGTTCCTCGCTTAGACCTAGGACCTAAATTTAAATTATGTTTTTGGTGGTATTTTAATGATTTCAAATCCATATTCACATGTCGACTTGTGTTGTTTGAATTTCGGGAAATTAATGTTACATACCTATAAATATAAAGTTATTTCACTAAGTTTCATCTAAGCGTTTCAAGCAAGCTAAGAGTATTCAAGTGAGAATTATCAAGAGCATTTCAAGGAATTCAAGTACATATTTATTGAAGAATTATTATAGCAATCAAGATCCAATTGTCATGTCAAAGTCTTCTTGCATCATGCATGTTATTGGAGCTAATATGTTGATGTAGAGTTCATGATCCATTCAAGCATTCAAGGCATTATTTCAAATCAAATTTCAAGATCAATATCCACATCCATTGAAGTCATTCATGCTAGTTATAGATCTATATTCCAAGGTTCATTCAAGGGTTTGGTGAGTTGTGACATTGCTTTGTTCATTCATCATTCCTTTCATGCTATTTCATTTCATTTCAAGGTTTAATTACCAAAATAGGGTTTGACCAACGCAAACCTCCATTCACCATAAACAACACATTTTTCCCTCTTGATTTATGTTTGTAGATTTAGGTGGAAGATATCTTGGAGATCTCTTGAAGAGAAAAATTGAAGAAATTGTCAAAGTTGCAAAAGTTTTCAAGAAAGTTGTCATCTCACGAAAACTCAATTACATAATTTATTTTTGACTTTTTGAACTTGAAATCCAGGAAAATTGAGAGATTTAGATCTATTGCAGAGGCTCCCAAAAGCTATAGAAAACCCCTAAACTAGGACCCATTTTCCCCTAGGCAAATGAGGCCCAGGTCAGCTTCAACAAAACACTTTTGGTGATTGGTACACACTTTCTTTCCACTTTGACTTGTAATTTGATTTCTAGTTGCATCAGTTTTGAGTTTAATCTTCAAGATCCAAGTTGTAGATTGCATTTTGGAGTTAGTTTTCTATTTTCAATCTTTCTCCCCAAAGTGTTGTTTAATCAAGACCCTCGTCCTTGCAAAAAAAGGAAATTTGCAAATTCACACTTTGACTTGACTCACCTCAAGGTTGATAGTCCTTTCATTGTGTAGATCTCATTTCCTAATGAATTGAGGAAGATAGGTCCATCATAACCCTATTTCCCTTCATTTATATTGGTGAACCTATTTTCTTTCTTTTCAATCACCTAGAAGTCTTCTTGAAGATCCACAACTGGTTAAGGAGGCATTCAGTTATAAATATTAGCAATAGAATAACTACCTCTTCATGATTTTAAAAATGAGCTATTCTAATGGTCAGTATACTTAAGATATTTAGAACCCTATAATTTCTTCAATGCTACATTCACATACCAATGTTTAATATGTCAAACAAAATCATACTTATGATACCCCATATGGTCACTTGAATCCCTATAAAAATTGATTGAGAATAGGGTGTCATTTATTTTCCATGTTAAATAAGCTAAGATCCCATAAAATCCAGTAAAATGGCAGCATGGAGCTTACATGGAAATCATTTGTGTTAGAAGCAAAACCATCATATTAATGGAAATATTGTATTCCTATTCTCCACTGCTTGGACTACATGTGAATCCATTCTCTTGTGATGAATAACTATTTCTAGGTAGGGAAACACCCTCATAGTAGTTAAAACATCAGTTGAATCATTAATGATGATCTAGATCATTTAGAGAGGTAGGTGGGAGTGAATAGCATGAAAAATAGGAGGTTTTGAGTTTTGGGGTTCAAGGGTTAGGGATACCTCATAACTCGTACCACTTGTTGGGGATTAGGGATTAAAATTATGGCATACCTCATGCCTAAATAAAATAAAGGTATATGTGCATCACCAAATCTAAACAAATATATTGAGGGAAGTATCAAGAGTTATGGATTAGGAATATTGAAGAAATCATCCCATAAAGCATGCAAGTAAGGATAGGCCCAAACTTGCAAACCCGATAAAATAACATAGTGGGAAATATCAATGGATCAAGAGTCAAGGATATTTAATAACCCATGCCAAAAGTACTACATTAAAGACACTCTCTCATTTTCTAATCTAATAAAATATATAGAAGGGGACTTCATTATTTGGGGATTGGGAATACTAAGGAATCAATACCATAAAATGTGTGGGTGAAGGGAAGATCGAAATTATGACTTCAAAAGGTGACTTAATGTAAAGAGTCAAATTGTGGGGGTCTAAGGAAAAGTATATTATAAGAGAATGTTCAAAAATATCACAAGGACAAGGGAAAGAGTGGCGTAAGGGAAAATGGGAAACTCCAAAACTCTAACATTTAGCACAGTCCTTAGAAATTTGAACATAAAACCTCAACACTTAATTTTTTTTAAATATTTGTAACTTCTAACACATGATAGGCATAAAGGGGAGGAAGGAAAAAATTAGATGGGATTTTTTTTTACAAAATGGGACCCACTCAAACATTTCTCATATTGGTTATATATGATGGAAAAAATGAGGCCTAAATGAACAAAGGAGCTAGGAATCAAGAAAAAATTGGGATTGACATATTGAGTCCCAACATTGGCTCTAGTTGTGGATATACATATCTTGCAAGAATAATGATAATTTATATATTCAAGAGTAGACAACAAAAGGGAAACACAAGGAGGGGACCAAGAAAACCACACTTCATCTTGACCAACTGGTGTGTAGACTACACAAGGACACACATGCACAAAATAGAAAATATGTAAAAGGTAGGAAATCATTACTTACATGAAGTAATATTTAAGATGTTGACCATGAACTAGTAGCTCCATTAAATATCTTCTTATATTATTGAGATGGTACATATTGTGACCATAATCCTTTGCAATTTTATATGGCCCAAGCCACAAGGGATCAAAATTTATAATTTTTTATCCTTTAATATGGCATTCCACATGAGGACCATGTCTCCAACTAGGAAATTTGTTTGCAATGATTTATTGTAAAATATATGTTTCATTATGGATTGGTGTGATAATATTTTCTCATGTGCAATCCTCCTACTTTTATCCAACTTGATTAGTTTCATAATTCTCTAAGTGATTGTATCATTTTCTCCTTCAATATTTTGCAACAACTGATATATTGGCAAATCCAAGTTGATTGGAGTTTTGGAATAAAGTCTATAAACTAGTTCAAAAGTGTTCTTTCAAATAGCTATCTTTTAGGTCCCTCTTTTAACTTAATGTACAGTTCAACTTGGCATCCCATATTTTCTTGTTCATATCCATTTTTCCTTTAATGGTCTTCACCAGGCTCTTTTGTTGAATTTAGCATGTCCATTTCCTTGGGGATGGTATGGGATGAGTGAATTGGACCAATCCCTTGCTCAATGCATAAAACCAAAATATGATCATTCAATTTGAAACACATGGCATTATCTATAATGATTCTTATAGGCACCACAAATCTAGTCATGATGTTATTTGGTATGAAGTCTACTACCACCTTTGGTGTAGCACTACAAGTTGGAATTGCTTCAACCCATTTGATGAAGTAGTTTATGGCTAAAATAATCCACTTATATCCATTACTTGATCTTTCTTGAATTTCCCTTGTGAATTCAATTCCTTATTTTTGGAAAGGAGCTTCTACCATCATATATATCAAAGAAAGGGTACCTACAAACATCAATTTGTGTAAGAACCTATGGTAGGTATCATATTTTCTCTCTTCCAAAAACATTGTTGAATAAGGTGGGACACCAATATCCCACTTTGATTATTTTATTCATAGTGCTATTGGCCTTGAAATTTCCTTCACAAATTCCTTAATATCATTCATCCATCACCTTGTTGGATTGTTCTTATTTTAAGCATATGAGTAATAGTCTACTATGATCTCTTCACCTCAAATCATCATGTACCAACACATACATTTGGATTGTAACTAAAGAGATGTTTTATGGCTATCATTCATAGCAAGAGGACATTTCATGATTTTCATGTAAAA
Source organism: Sequoia sempervirens (assembly GCA_007258455.2). NCBI lineage: Eukaryota > Viridiplantae > Streptophyta > Pinopsida > Cupressales > Cupressaceae > Sequoia > Sequoia sempervirens. The sequence continues at coordinate 316,212,440 of VDFB02086081.1, forward strand.
GATGATGTCCTTATACCATAGATCATATTTCAATGCATAGTAAGTTGATGCATAATCAAAATTTATCTCATTGATGTTAGTTGCTTCTAGATTTACATATGTCATTAGTTTGGCCAAGCCTTGACCTTTAACTAGTTTTTTTATTTATACCTCAATATCATATTATTGAATCTCATTGATCTATTTGCATCACTTATACGGGGCTTCCTATTGACTAAATATGTATTTATTATATGTGGCACATATGCAGTGGTCTTTGCATTAATTAGATATGAACTATAACTCTTGATAGCTTTCATAGGGGCATAAGCATGATTTTCCATTATTGAATAATTTAATTTAGCACCTTGTAAATATACTAAAAAGTGCAATAGGCTACTCATATCCCTCATTATCCTTTTAAAGAAACACAACAATAGCATGAAATGAGATAAACAAGAAAAGTTGGAAAGATTTGGAGTAGACTAGACTTACTGAGATTGGTTCTTCTTTGATGGCTTCCTTGATATTCATAAATGCTTCATTTAGTTGATCACTCCATGTGATCGATGTTATTTTATCAATATTTTGGAGATTGCTCTTGTTTTCTCAATAGTTTGGAATAAACCTTAATAAATTTGATTTGTCCAAAGAAGGATTGCATGCCCTTGATAATTTTAGGTCAAGGAATGAGACCAACTGATTCCACTCTTTTAGATCAATTCTCACCTTATCCTTCAATACAATATGCCTCAAAAATTTGCCTTCCTCTACTCCAAATATGCACTTCTTGGGATTTAAGGAAATCCCATACTTAAGGCATTTTTTGAAGATAAGCTCAAAGCATTTGCAATAATATTTTTTTGTCCTTGGAATATGTTATATCATTTTAGTAAACCACAATGATCTCATGTATGAGGCTTGTTAGGAATAGAATCATAGAGCAATATGCAAAAAATAAATGTATAAATAAAATATAGAATAACATAAAACACAAAGACATAGATATACGTGGTTCACCTAATATGGGTCACGTCTGTGGAGAAATAACCAATCCTTCCTTTATTTTGTCCGATAAAATAAAGGGATACAACCTACAACACATTTTTTGTAACTTACTCTTCTCTTTATCATAGTCTCCTCACACAATATAATTCAACACCAGTTGTAATACAATACACTCATAAAAAGGGGTTGCCTTCTAGGGAAAGAAAAACTAACATAATCCCTACCATCAAATTTGTGACCGAATAATGAACATTCCAGAACATTCCAGATTTATAATTAATAAATATATATTAAATATAGATTTTGGGTGCGCTACCCCTAAACCCTTGTCGAGGCACGCGACCCCTAGACCCTTTGCTCTAGAACCAATAAGATCAAGCTCCATAACTAACAAGGCTTAGAAAGAAAATATTCATTTCTCTTTAAAAAGTAAATCCTACATTTTTCAACCCAATGAAATTCTCACATAGACATAGGTGCTCAAAGGAGTAGTAAGTATACTCTTGCGTTGCTTTGACTCCTTGACCACCACTCAATTTTATCTAGAGAATTTGTCCATTGTGGACAATAAATATAATCTAGTTACCTTGTGTAGTAGATGATCCATACTTGGGAGAAGATAATTGTCCTTAAGAAAATTTGTGTTCAAGTTTTTGAAGTCCACACAAAGCCTTATCTCTCCATTCTTCTTCTATACTAGAACAAGATTTGACACCTATTTAGAATGTCTATTAAGATTGATAATACCTCCCTCCTTTAATATTATAAACTCTTATGTTTTTGGGGAAAGTGTAGGGTTGGTTAAACTCTTATTCTATCTAAAAGGTCTTACATCAGGTTGGCGAGGAGTAGCATGATTAAACAAATCCATACTCTATGCATTGAGTTCATCATATGGTCATGCAAAACACTTTTTGAATATTTTGAATGGTGTAATTAATATTTGTTTTTGTTCTTCTTTGAATCCCTTAAGTTTTTCTTCTATACCTAGATTTACACCTTTACTGTTATTTTCATCAATTGGTTTGTTCCTACTCTTATACCAATCTACACTATCAAATATTCTCTCTAAATCAAATAGTACTTTTGGGATTGTGTTGGTTTTTAATTGCACTATTGTATTACCCAAAAATATTTCCTTGCAACCTTTTGTCTCAATCATGGGGTCCAAATTAATCAATTGACTATCAAATTTATCCATGTAGTTTACAAATCTATATGTCTATTGATTATCATCAAATACCTACTAGATTTGAATGTTATCTGGTATGCTCAAACTTGTTATAACACAAAATTGAGAGTGAGGAGTTGACCTCAAATTAAACTTGGAAACTTCAACAACTAAAGCATCAATAATAACATTGTTTGACCTATCAATACATTCTAGGCTTATTATATCAAACAATTCAATGGTGTCCTAAACTATAATCATGTACATCTACAATCTTTCATCCTTTGTAGCATATATATTATTTACCTATAATACAAACACCTTTGAATATCCAAGAATACTTAATTTTTGGTGTGAATAAATGTCTTATACCTAGTTAATTCACTCACTAGGAACTTAGGGGACATATTCACATGTTAAGCTTACTTAGGGGTAAAAGCACAAAGTTGTGTCACACTTTATAAAGGAAACGACCAACACTGATCCAACTTTTAAATTGAATCACTAAAAAGTGGTATATACGTTTTGAATTTTGAAATAATGTAAACTAGTAAAATATGTATTTTTAGTATTTTATTTAAAAAATTAAAAAATTATTTAAAACTAGTTTTTAATAAATTAACACTATAATTTAGTTGTTGATAAATGTTGAAAAATGAAGTTGCATGAGACGTCAAACTTTTTATAGTAATTTTTTTTTCTTTCAATTTGTTTGTGTGTATTTATAACTTCAAACTTTAGTGCATGGATATATTTTTTTCCAATTTTGATAAATATATATTTTTAAATAAATATTAAAATATGCGTGAATAAAAAAATAGATGTTTCCATCGGACATCAAATTTCATATTAAATATTTATCTAAAATGGAAAAAAAATTATACCATCTTGAAATAGATTCTTGTATCTAATGCATCATTTTTAAATTTTTTTTTGAAGTTTTAGTATTTTTCCTTGGCATGGTAATCAACCTAATATTTTGTGTTGATAACCTACTTTTAGTAAAAATAAAAATAAAATATAAATAATAATTAAACTATTAAAATAAATATATTTTTGAAAACTACACTTATGGATCTACAAAGGGTATTTTTATATTTTTAAAAAAATGTTATTTACATTAGTAGGAGTTATTGAAACTTCAAGTTTTTCAAATAATTTTATTTTTTTGGTAAATTGGACTCAAAGTGGTGCTCCATATATTTTTAGCCAACAATTTTCATTGAAAAAGTTGTGGAAGTATTTAACTTAGCTAGAATGAATCTTAATAGATCATATGTTTGACCAAAATTGATTTTTAGTTAGAAATAAAATTCAGTTGTGTTGATAAGTTGGTTGAAAGTGTGACATAGCTTTGTGCTTTTACCCTTATGTCCTAAAATCATTTCTAGAAGATTTAGTTGTCATGTCTAGATTTTATCATTTCTTAGGTAGTTATGATAAGTCATCTCATATCATAAGATTAAGACACTTGTCATAATCTTATGACATCTTCTGTCTCACCTTGGCTATATAACCAGGTGGTCTCATATGTAAATGATATTGAATTATGAGATAATCAATTCTATTGCAATCTTAAGTATTGCATTTTGATCTCTTTATGCTTTCCATTTGGTCTCTAGATCTTGGGTATCTACATAGCCAGCTCTAACATGGTATCAGAGTGGGTTGGGTGCCATTGGATAGTCATTTTTTGAGAGATCTTGGTAGATCTTGAATCATAGCATGTAAGAGCCACATACTCTAAAAATTTGTAATGCATTGGAATTTTATCTTGAATATATATTTTAAAATCACCATTGGGAGAGATAAGAACAACCCCTACTCCTAAACCATCTCCCGAACATGCATCATCAAATATCTCTATCCATAAATTATTAGCACTTTCATCAGGGGTAGAGCACATAGGAGAATTAGCATATTCATAATCTTGTTCATCATAACATGTAATAAAATATTCAGTCCAACATCAATGTATGATATGTCATTGGTTGGCTTATATATGTCCTTAATGTGTGTTGTGTTTCTTTTCTCTATGCAAGATTACTTCTTCCCCTGTAATGGAAAAACAATGTATGATAAGTCTATTGTATACTACCTCTAATTAAGGCTACCCACTTTCTACAAGTAACATTACCCATTTTAAAAAATAATCTACAATGATTATATTCATTAACAATGATTTATTTGGGTATGCATCTAGTTGAAATTACACATTATTCATAACTCCAACAATATTTACCTCTCTATAATCCATGACAAATCATTTACCATGGGATTTGGATACCTTCTAACCTATATCATTTATTACTTGAAGAGGCATGAAATTACTTGAATCTCCATAATCTAATATGCAATTGTGGGTTAGTCATCCACTAAGCAACAATGAGGATTAGAAGGGTTTAACATTATGCAATTGGCTACTAGATAAGGAATTTCCTAGGTAGATATCAATGATTTCTTGTGTATCCAAAACACTTGGCTCATCATTAAGAATATCAATAGGCTAGTCTATTTCCTTTGCAACTTTAAATTAGGACAAAACCCTTTCTATATGTTTAAGGATCCTAAGGATTTACCGTAATGACACCAAAACTCTAATTTGACTCATAACTTGATCCATATCAACAAGATTATAATTGCATAAGGTTACATCATGTGGAATAGTAGCCACTAGCATTTAGAAAATAAGGCATGGCAATACCACAAGAAGAAAAATACTTACTCTACATATGCTTAAACCTTAACATAATATCATCATGCTAGTCATTTGAAACACATTAGATTAAGCATCCCTATGAAATACTTAACCATGCTAAAATATGCAAAACTAAATAGAACAAAAACAACTAATTTCAAGCATATAAAAACATGATCAAAACTTTATCTCATAGTGGATTGGTGCTTCTATGGAAATAAGCCCTTTCCCAATCCTTGCCAAGCTTTATGATAAAATTCCTTGGAGATGGAGTGGACAAAATCAGCTCTCAATGTGAAGAGAGTGACTTTGCATGATATTGTAGATGCATTGTTGAAGAATGAGGCTTCTACTTATAGACTCTCAAATTGAAAGAGTGTTCAAAAGAGAGCAATGTGGGATAATGTTTTAGCCAATGAGATGGAGCCACTTGTCACCTTGTGAGTGGTTGAAGAATGTGCAAGTTTTGGTCAATGTGCCAATAAATGGGATTGATTGGCTTTTTCAAAATTCAAATTTGGCTTGTTGGAGGGAGAAAAAGTGTCTTTAATGCCAAGTGGGGGACATGTAAGAGGGAATTTATTGCCATGTTGGAAGGGACAAGTCAACTTGCTTTCAAATTCAAACTTGAGGAATATTCTCAAAAGATGCTTTGTTGAGGGAAAATGATGATTTATAAATGAATTAAAATACTTTATTGGTGCAAGTGGGAAAAACTAGAGGATGTGATGGGTGATTAGATTAGATTAGTTAAGATGATGATTAGATGCTTTTGTTCACGTTTCTCAAGAAAAATGATCTAAATTGGATCCTAAAGCACATAAATGCATATTCATAGGTTATGGTGAAAATGTAAAAGGTTACAAGCTTTGGAATCCACTAATAAAAAAAGTTTCTTTGTCTAGAGATGTTATTTTCAGGGAATTTTGAGCTTATTCAGGAGAAGAACAACCAAAGAAAAAGGATACTTCTCGACAGTGCATTTTGAGACAAATACTGAGAAGCAACAAGATGCACATGTTGAAGAACAAGTGGATGAATTGCAAGAAGAGAGTTCAGAGAGTTCTTCTGAAATAGAGGCTCAAGATGAGCATATTGAGGAACAAGAAGAAACTCCTTTAAGGAGATCCACAAGACAACAAAATCTCGTTGATAGGTATAGCCCACCCAATTTTTGTTGTATTTTTGCTTTAATGAGTACTAATGATGAACCCAGTTCTTACAGGGAAGCTTTGCCTCATACAAGAACAAGCTTTGGAAATGGAATCCTTGGATACTTGTGACACATGGGATCTTGAGAGTTTTCCCAAAGATAGAAAGGCCATTGGTTGTAAATGGATCTTTAAAAAGGAAATTGGTGCAGATGGTAATCTCGAAAGGTACAAGGCTAGATTAGTAGCCAAGGGCTACTCCCAGAGAGAGGGAGTTGACTTTAATGAAATCTTCTCTCCTGTTGCTAAATTAACTTCTATTAGATTCTTTTTATCTATTGCTACTGCTTATGATTTTGAAATTGAGCAAATGGATGTGAAAACTGCTTTTTTGCATGGGAATCTTGATGAGGAGATTTATATGAAGCAACCTGAAAGTTTTTTTGTAAAAGGAAAAGAAGAATTGGTTTGCAAGTTAAAGAGATCTTTATATGGATTGAAACAGTCACCCAGAATGTGGTACCAAAATTTTGATGCTTTCGCATTAAAAATTGGTTATGTTAGGAGTGAGGAAGATCATTGTGTTTATATAAAAATTATTGATGATCAACTTTTAATTGTTATCTTGTATGTTGATGACATGTTGTTTATTGGTAATGGAAAGGTAACAATCAGAGAATTGAAAGCACAACTCTCGAGCACATTTGAGATGAAAGATATAGGGGTTACAAAATATATCCTCAGTATGGAGACCAATAGAGATAGAGGTAACAGAAAGCTTTGCTTAAGTCAAAGCAATTATGTTGATACTATTTTGAAAAGGTTTAACATGCAGGATAGTAAACTAGTTAATATTCCTTTACCAGTTGGCACGAAGTTAAGTTTAGATATTAGTCCTAAATCTGATTTTGATTTTGATGAAATGTTTGAAATTCCATATGCTAGTGCAATTGGTAGTTTAATGTATGCAGTGGTTTGTACAAGATTAGATATAGCACAAGCAATGGGAGTTCTTAGTAGGTTTATGTCTAACCCTGGTAAAGAACAATGGACTTATGTTAAGAGGGTGTTTAGATATTTACGAGGGACTTTAGATTATTGTTTAGTTTATCATGGTTCTAATAATATTGATATTATGAATAGATCATTGGACATACAGGGGTTTGTTAATTCAGATTGGGCAGGAGATCTAGACAGTTGGAGGTCAACAAGTGGTTATGTGTATACTTTGTTTGGAGCCACAGTTAGTTGGATGAGTAAGAGGCAGCCCATGGTTACTTTTTCCACCACAAAAGTAGAGTACATGGCTTCCACACATGCCTCTAAAGAGGCAATTTGGTTAAAGAGACTCGGGTCAAGTATTGGTTTTAATTGCAAGCAAGTTAGGCTTGAATGTGATAGTCAGAGTGCTATTTGTTTAGCCAAAAATCCTATGTATCATGCTCGTACTAAACATGTAGATGTTCAGTATCACTTTGTGTGAGAAATGGTTGAGAGTGGGAAAGTATTAATTGAAAAAGTTGACACTTTAATTAATGTTGCAGATTATCTTACGAAGCCAGTCCCTACAGATAAGTTCTCATGGTGCAGGAAGGCCATTGGCCTTGAGTCCTGTACTTGATTTAAATTTATTATTCCTTGTTTAGAATAATTGCAATGTATAATGTCAAGTGGGAGAATGTTGGAAATAGGATGCCATTTAATTGCAAATCCTAAACATTAATTATTTCATGTATCTCCTAGATTCTTGGAATGTGTTCCACAACACTAAGATTAGGATGAGATTAATATTTGATAAAATAATCATGATTATTGACATTTGTAATTAATTCTAAATGTAAGGAGCATGTGAGGGCATCCATAGTGAGTTCCTAAATAATAGGGGCACATGGGCCACCCACATGGTAAGGTGTCACTCACCTTATGTTCAGTTAACTATACATAATAACAATTAACACTTCTGAATGCATGTAAAGATCCTAGGAGTTAGGGTTTAATGTTTGCATGCTTGAAGTTCAGTTCAGTTCAGTTCAGAATCAGTTTAGTTCAGTTCAGTTATGGTTCAGTTATCTTCAGTTAGTTTTAGTTGTATGTTAGTTAACTTCAGTTAACTTGGAATGCATGGCTAATAAAATTCAGTTGTATGACAGATAACATGGACTACCTCCAGTTAACATGGGATAACCATTCTTGTATGAATGGTGTTGAGTAAATGTTTCAGTCAACTAGAAATCACTTGGAGCCAACTTGGGTGCCCAAGATGCTTTCTTGGATTTACCTCTCTTGCATGATAAGATATTTTTGAAGGCTTAGTTAAGTAGGATTACTTATGGGCGCCAACTTTGAGGAAGAGCTTTGGAATTATCACCAAAGTGAAGGATGAGTTGTAGCTTCAGTTTGGGACACCCAAATGCATGAAGCACATGTTGTAAGCTTTAGTCTTCACAAAATAACTCAACTTGAAGCAATATGGCGTACCTTTACAAGGGATTGAGCTTGTGCATTGTAATTATCACCATTTGGAGATTACAAGGTTGCATATTGTCTCTAGATCTCATTCAATTTGAAGAGAGTTTTCATAATTGTTATTTGCAGGTGTGAAGAAGATTGGTAAAGACAGAAGAAGAATTCTCAAGCAAGAATTGGAGCTATTGTATTTCAGAGATTGAATAATAGAATAATTCTTGGTGGAGTTTTTTCTTGAAAGGGTTTCTCCACCGTTATATCTTGTGTAATCTTTCTAATATCCTGTGTAGTTCTTCTATCAACTTATGTCTACATTCTACAACAATAAAATGGATTAATCAAGATAATCACCCACAAAGAATATGTGTAACAAAGAAAAAACTTACTTAGATCAGCAATATTACAGTTTTACAGAGTATTAAGCTAAGAAAACACCTCATTTTTCAACATTTGCCATTAGAGGCAATTACAATAACTTTAGATAAAGAGGGTACGTGAGGGTCCCTAAAAATAAAAGTAGGGCTAATGCTCCACTCTTAGGGCATATCCCTAGAAAGTGGTACAAAATTAGACTTTGCTGGAGAGACAAGAGGTACAAAATTAGCTACTTTTTGTGCCTTCTTTATTTCTTGTTTGACATGAGATAAGGCATGGCTAATGGATTTAGTGTCACTAAACCATATTGCATTTTCATAGTCGGTTCCCTCAATGGTTTTGACAATGGATTCTCTTTCCTTATTGGCCTTGAGGTAGCGCTTATTTCTGATCACTAACTTCCTTGCAGTCATCTTGAGTCACACCATCCTAGCACAAGTATTCCAAACATTAGAGTCACACAATGTTGGATGAAAGACTTAGCATAGTGAGCTCATAGGTTCCAGAGTTGAACTTGGTAGGTTTGATACCACATGTTACAAGCCCGGTGTTTTACCTATTATTTTCACCTAAGTTTCAACCCATATGTGAACAATTTAAGTTTTCCAAGATAATAATATAATTTTTTTCCAATTCAATAACAAAGATGCTCATTTGAAATAATCCTATTCCAAATTCCCATTACATTTATAATGTAACATTACATAATTCCCAATAATGATTTCATTTTCAAAATAATTTTTTCATAAAGATACAAGATCATGATTACACACATAGCTTCAAGAGCTGATGAAACAAAGTACAAATGGTCTAGATGTCCCCAATGTTGGTACATACATCCTTAATGTCCCCATTGTTGGTGTATACATCCTAGATGTCCCTAATGCTAGTGCATACATCCTCAAATCCCAATTGCCGACTACATGAGGGAGAGTATCACCCAAGTGCTTTTCCTTCAACCATGGACTTACTGCGGTCCCCCACACACCTACCTAACTGGTAAGATGGCCTTCCCTTCAAATAATAGATTGGTGTGGTAACCCTCGTAATATAGCCTACTTGAGCATGGTGTTATGTCCTACATAACTAGAGCTATCATATAGTAGATACCCACCTACATGCATGACATTCCTAGCCTAGTTATGCAATCCTGGCTCATAGTGAACCAACAAGTGTACGCAGTGGCAACTCACACTTAATTTAGCCAAAGATTTGATAATATATATCAAACGCACTTTTTAGAAGTGGATGTTGTATGTTCACCCACCCCCTTGCTTGATTTGGAAACTAACATGACCATAATATCTCTTGATGAGATTATTCAACAAACATCATAACAAGAATCTATCCAAAAAGGTAAAGTACATTCAAGTGATCTAATTGACCAACTAGGTTAATCCAAACCATGGTTTATCCTAATCCCAAGAACAAGCCTTGTTTCAAATATGGGTTTACATAACATCACAAATTGACATTCTCAACATAGTACTTTTATATCAACATTATAATTCATGCAACAATACATTTTTCCTATGCTATCTTATATATAATAACAATATTTTTTCTTTGTAAATACAATCTCATGCTTCTACATAATAGATACATGTATATTTAATCTAATAAGATTTCACATTCAACATATAAGCAAGCTTTATGTAAAATACAATCACTAATTTCTCAAGCACTTGCAAACACATGACATTCAAATAGAAGAGAAAACAAATAAGAAAGTCTAGCACACCTGGATAATTCACTTCCAATTAAGAAATTTCCCTCAAAGCTTAATCCCAAGAGTACGCTTGCTACTCCTACTTTCAACTTATCCCCAATTTTAGCCTCCTTCCCACACTCAAAGCTCTCAACAATTATCTCACAAATACTCAAGAAATCTCTCACTTCTCACTACTTTCACTCAACAATGCTTTGCACAGAAAAACTACAACATAATAGAATCAAACGAATTCCAAAAGAATGAATGCCAAAAACTAAGAGGTTTCCCTCTTTTTATACTAAACATTGAGAAACTTAATGCTACATTTTAGCTTCTCCAATTGCCACCTTTTTCCTTCCTTTTGCCACCTCTAAACTACAAATATAAATCCAAAACAAACTTCTCTTCTAACCAGGTCGACTAAGCAAGATTGAGTGACATGTGGTTGCTAAAGGAATCAAAATAAAAACACATATACAGTCCCAACAAACTCAACTTCTATTATATGGCTGAGTTGCCTCAAAAAAATGCCAACAATGGTTATTTTACCAAGTGAAAACATGGCAATGGTTTCCTACAGGTTTTCTACTTCCATCGTGGCTTTTGTTGCTTGCCACAATCTATTTATGGAACCTATATTAGTGGCTGCCAGTCAAATATAATACAAGCTCTTTTACCTTGCTGCCAACTCGTGGCTTTGACCAAGTCCAATGCTTTTATCTACTTGTGTGTGGATTTTCTAATACTCAACATCTTTTATATTTAAATGCATCTCTTTACTTTTACATGGCACAACAAATAAGTGCATCATTTAGTTTATTAAATATCATTCATAATGCATTCCACACGCTTCATACTATGCATTCAATATTGCAACAATAATCACTCTATCGCATATGTGAATATACATGTGTAGTATTTAGTTTATGCTATGTTTAAGTTGTTCGCTTTATATGTGTTACATTGTTCACTTATCTCGCACTACATATGTGTTGGTATCTATTCATACAATTCAATATATATATATATATATATATATATATATAATGCTTAATCATTGTAATATATATATGTATTAACATATATATTAAAACCATTCAGTTGTCAATCGTGTACATATATATATTTCAAATGTATATACGTATATTAATATATACGTATGTATGTATCTATACGTTATCAAATATGTACATATATACATATATATACTTTAATACATATTTACATATATATACATATATATATATACATATATATATATATATATATATATATATGTATATACATATGTATATATATATATACATATATACATTTATATCATTATTAACATCTAATAATAAGCACACATATATATTTATTGATAGGTATATATACAAAGTGTATATATATATCCAATCGACTTCCTATGTGCATATCATATCCGTATATGCATATACATAAATATTTCTATCTTTTTTTGTGTATATGTGCATATGCTCATATACACAAGCTGTCACATATATACATATATACATTTAATGTATATACGTATCAATTAACACACACACACACACACACATATATAAATATAATTATAATACATGAAATAAAACATATACCCAATACATAGATTTAATCACCTTAATTCAAACCAAAGAAACATCCAAAGGAAATCAAAGACAATCATGAAAACATTCTAGTCATCCCAAAAATTACGACCAAGGGTTTACTTACCGAATCCCAAACTGACTTGACTTAACTTTACTAAACTAGGATGTGAGTGTGTGATAGCTCAAGTAGGTACATTAGTGGTTACCATACCAATCTCCTCTCTTGGGTGATACTTCCCCTCTTTTATTGGAGGGTTTGATTCTTTCCTGCATCCAACTTAGTGCATCACAAAAGAAGTTAGTCAATTCATAAACATTCATATATCATATATCATTTTCATCAAAGTATTTAAAGAATTCACAATACATTGCACATTCATTTATCTCATTTCCATCAAAATATATATACAAAAAAATATTCATCTATTAACATTTTATTTCATAAAAAGTGACAGTAGGCAATCACACAATGGGGTGCAACAAAGGCTCTCTTGGAAGACTATATTAGTTTAAAGATTAAAGGTGTTGAGCATTGACAATATAAGTTATGGATATAAGTGATCATTACTACACATTCCGTAATCGAGATGCCTCCTTCATTAATGCTTATGATTGAAACCCCCGTGGAGGTTTTAATGAGAAAAAAACCCTTCAACATATTCATGTATTTGGTTGTGAGGCATATGCTCATGTGCCTAGGGAGAAGTATTCAAAATTGGATAATAAGGTTATGAAATGTATATTAATTGGCTATGGTGGGTGTGAAAGGGCACAAGCTTTAAAATATTGTAGTAAAAGAAGTCCTCTATAGTCAAAATATTATTTTTAGGCATCTCAAACCTTAAAATATAGTTGAGCATCCTAAGGAAGATGGGAGGTCAATTGTTTAGCTATATACAAAGTTTGAGTACTACACTAGATGTTCAACCAAAGGCTTAGGTTGTCTTGAATGAGGGGGATAATACAAATCTCAAAGAGCTAGGAATAAGAAGTAGAACCTCCATTATAGATTTTGAGGAGACTCACTCAATAAAGTAGGCCAAAAAAATATATAGCCCACTTGATTTTAGATGTATATTTTCTTTGTTCACTAACATTGATGAGTTTAAAATAGTTAAAGAGGTAGTACAAAAAGATGATTGTGAGTTTTAGAAAATTTCCACAAAAATGGAGATGGTTGCACCAAAGAACAATGATGTATAGGACTTGGTTTAGTTTCCTAAATGATGGAAACCCATTGGATACAAATAGGTGTTCAAAAAATATGTTGGGATCCCATGGTAACATCAAAAAGTACAAAGAACAAGTGGTTGCCAAAGTTTATTGTCAAGTTGAGAGAATAGCTTTTAGTGATATTTATCCCATATTAAACAAATTTTAAATCTATTAGAATTTTATAAGCTTGTGCTACTAATTTTGATATTGATATTGAGAAAATATATGTGAAGAAAATCTTCCTGCATGGTGATCTAGATAAGGACATCTACATATCACAACCTAGGCACCATATTCAAAAGGGCAAGTATTTTTTTGGTTAAAGAAATCCCTAAATGGATTAAATAATTATTTTTGAATGAGGTATAGAAAGTTAAATTCATATATTTTTGGGTTGGGGTTTATTAGGTCTAGTTTAAACTATAATGTTTACTATGAAAAATGGTGAACATTCTTATCAATATCACTTTTTATGTTGATGGTGTGTTATTATTTAGTACTGCTAAGGAGTCATTAGGGACTTGAAATATTAACTTTGAGTATAATTTAAAATTAAGGACTTAGAGGCTAATAAGTATATCCTTGGGATGAAAATTAGATGGAATGGGGCTTGCAAAAAAAGTTGGATTTGTTAGGGAAAGTATATTTTTATCTATTTTACAATATTTGAGTATGCTGGCCAATCAACCAATGGCTATTCGTATTTTTGTGGGAACTAATATTTCAATAGAGTATTATCCCATGAATCTTTCAGAGAAAAATATGAGTTTAATTCCCTAAGTTAGTGTAGTTGGGAGCCTTTTGTAATGTTCAACTCCAAACTATACAATTGAACAAGTAGTGAGAGTCTCAAGTCATTAAATTGGTAATTGTAGATGAGAATATTATGTTGTAGCGAAGAGGGTCTTCGAGTATTTGTGAGGTACTTTCCAATATTCCATATGTCACCATGATGATATTTTAAAGAACCAACACTTAGTGGATATATAGGGTTACTTGGATTCAAATTGAGTAGGGGGTATCAATAGCACAATGTATAATAGTAGCTACATGTTTAACTTATTTAATAATTCTATGATTTAGATCAGTAAGAAAAATATTATGGTTGGTTCATTAATAATAAAGGTAGTGTACATGGTAGCTAGTCATATCTACGAGGAGTCTATTTGGATTTTGAGATTGTATTAGGACATTGTACTATACTAAAGAGTAGTTAGAGTTTATTGTGATAATCAATGAGTCATCATCTTGACAAAGAGCTTGACCATTCACACGTGGACAAAGAAAAATGATGTACATTATCATATTGTTTGTGAATGGGGAAAGATGTGAGGGTATTGCTAAATAAAGCCAATAATATTGAGAATAATTTCATAAAATCAATTGACATAGAGAAGTTCATGTGGTGTAGTAAATCTACAGGCCTCCCAATCCTTAATAGATAGTTGATGTTAATGTTATTCCCTTTATTTTTGCAAGGTTTCCAAAAAGTGGAAGAATGTTAGGAAAGGTGTTTGAACCTTGCATCCTAATGTTTAAATCCAATTTATGGGTTATAGATACTAGTTTTGGCCCCAAAAAATTATCAAACATGCTTTAATTGGCTAGATCAAGTTATAGTGATGTCAAACTCTCTAAAATTTTTAATTTAAAAAATAGGCTCGATCAAGTTCTTGGATTGAATGGTATGGCACCAAAAAGCTAGGTTCCAACTTTCAAAATATAAAAATATTTATGATGCATAAGAGAGTTGGAAGAGGGAGTTACACACATTGACCAAGAAAATTAACTAACTTATAACATATCATTATGACTATCATAAAGTATCTTTATAGGGTTTGAATAAGGCAAATTAGAACATCCAATTTCAGGGGATAATCATGACATGTTATGACATTCTTTCATAGGATTTGTCTAGGGATTTAAGAATTGAAATTTGACTACGAGATATGAGTGCCACTTTTGGGTGGTATTAAGAGACACTTTTGTAATTTCCCTTTAGTGGTTACATATATATATTTTTAATCTATTTATTGGATTCTCATGATGGAGTTTATATCATGTATTTATTTGGTTATGTTATGTTGTCAATATTACTCTAGATTTGAGTTTTAGTGTATGAAGGTTGCTTCCCTAGATTGCATTATAATTGAAAATAGATGAGAAATACTTTATAATGAATGGTTCAGAAGACATAAGACTTGTTGAAGGTTTTATAGCTAAGTGGGCTCAATTTTGGAGGAAATCCATGGTCAAGTGTACTTGAGTTAGATTAGTACTTGGATGGGTGATTTGCTAGAAAATTTAGATGCCTTACCCCTATGAACATCACCTAGATAAAATGAGTTCTAAGTGGACCATTCATGCTCATAAGAGATAGGTTCTTATGAAACACTATTAATGAAATGTGGGTACATGAAGTTTAACTCAAAAACTACATAGCTAAATCCTTAAAAAACTTCAATGAATGATCAAAGGAGCTTTATAATGAATGATTCACATGACAACACTTAAGGCTTTGAAAATGGGATAAAAAGCTAAATGGGCCTGATCTTAGGAGAAACTCTATGGTTAAGTACATTTGAGTTAGAGTAATATTTAGATGGTTGGCCTCCTAGAAATTCTCAATGCTTCACTCATTTAGGAATTACCTAGATGCTATGACTAATAAATGGACGAATCATGCTCATGAGAGATGAATTCCTATGAACCATCACTCATAGGCCAATAAAAGTTGGCTCAAAAATTACAAAATTGAAACTAACATCACATAATTTAATACACTAAAAAACACACAACCTATTTGAAAAATAAATGGTGTAAGAACCTATAAAATACATGTTGGTAGAGGTTCTAATTGATCAAATAATAAAAAAAAAAATTAATCTCCTCTTGTTGTGAGAAGGGACCATAGTTAGTGGGGCTAGTCGTAGCTCACTCTTTAACGCTCCACCACTTGCAAGAGGTGCTCCTGGTTGGTTTGATTCCACTAAATTCCCTTGGCTAGCTCTTGTTATCTTGCTTGATCGTGTGAATGAAAAATAAAATAATAATAATACAAATATTATAGATGGATGGGATCCTCCTATGGACACTGTACCTTGTTGATGTATGGGATAAACCAAATGAGCAATATACTCCTCGTCCTCCCTTTACTTTTACTTTTATTATGTAACGATTTAATTTTATGTTTTTATGCTTTGGAGTGATATCTTGTCTAAACCCTAAAAATATGACTATTTCTATTTTTTTTTAAATGTATAACATTATTTTATAAGTGATAATATAAGCACTTAAAAAATAAAAATAAAAATAAAAATTTAAAGCTCTCTTCAGTCCTTGTCGGTTTAAGTACTCGCGTGTGAAATGTTTTTAACATTGCTTGACCTGTTAAGACATTCAAAATAGTTAATTCCCCGTTAAAGCGGATCGAAGTTGGATGTTGTAGAGGAATAGATAAAAATTGTTTAATTTGTGATCGAATAAAACCATTTGTACGCGGAGTCTAAAGATTTGCGGAGAGTAATTTGGGTGCATACCGTGACCAGGGATTTGCTTTTCTTTTAGTAAACTACAGCATCATGGTAAGTTTATCTTTTTTCCGATTCAACTATTTATAGATTGATGTTACCAAATCCATGTATTCTCAAGTCACTGGAAATTTAGGGTTATTAGGGCCAGTGCTCTCAGATTTTACAATAGAACTGTAAAATTCAATTTAATATTGTTATTATGTAGGCTGTTAGTATGGCTAAATTTTGTAATAACAATTCTGGAAATTATATTATTTTTTATTGGTAAATTTCATTTGAGGTCTATCATTTCATTTAGATGCCACGACCAAAGTGTTCTTGTTTTTGAAAAAATTATTAAGACTTACATCTCTGTTAGGGTATGTGGTAGTTTGGAGTACGTCAAATCCAAAATTAGATGTGGTAGTTTACTTGGGTATGCCACTTTCAAAATTGAATATGCCACACCTAAAATAGGATGTGCTAGTGTACCTGGGTAATCACAGCGGGAATTGAATGTGGTAAGATTATCTGGGCACGCCACACCCAGAATTGAATGTGGCAAATTACCACATTCATCATTTTATATATTTAAACATGTCTCTTGAGGATTTGAACACTATAAAACTCCCAGTTATTTACCACTTGAGCTCATCTCATACTTTATTACATCCTTTTTTTAAAGGATTATTTTCCAGGTTTTGTTTAAATTCTTTGGTAATTTATTAATTGCCACGTAGTATTTCTGTCTATGTTATTGTTTGATCCGTTGCTGGATTTGACCGGAAGAGGTGGAAACTGAAGAACTAAAAATTGGGGGTTTCAGCATGTTTGAACACATTATGTCTCCACTCGAAGAATCAGGTGCATAAATTGCTCTGAAAATGTATGGCTTCGAGAACATTTCTGAATAATTTGACTTTGATGTGTTGTGATCTATTCAAGCTTTCTGTATTAGTTTGAACTTTGAAGAATGATTCCTTATCTAGTTTTTGCTTTCTTGAGGCTTGATTCAGTGACTCTTGCAGTTATAAATAGATATATTTCAAGGTTACTGCAATGTATTTTTTTTGCTTAAAAGAATTTGCAGATTCTTTCTTCCTTGTTAAATTTGTTGAATTATAAAAGCTTGTCTGGTAAGTAAAATGAGAGGGAAAATGAGTACTGAGCAGGTTGAGCTTTTTGAACATTCCTCGTTCAATTTGATGTTATTAAACAAGAGATTGGTTTCAATGAGAAATTATAAAATAGAAAAATCAAGGTCTAAGGCAAGTTATAAGAAATTTGAATCTGAACAAACGATAGCAAAATTTAGAGAAACACCACAAAAGAATTATCTGAACCGAATGACAATTCTTTGGCGAATCCTACACATAACACAGTAGAAAATAGTTTTCAGTTGGAAATGTGCCTGTGAAGGGACAGCTCTATAACAAGTGATTGCAGTAGGTAGGAAATTTATACAAGTAGGTAGTTCTATCACTCTCTTGTTCCTGGATTGTAATTGACGATACACAATCATGCACAACTTAACATAAAGAGATGTGTATGTGCATGAACATGTAAAATGACACAAAGGATCTGAGTTGTGTAAGGAATGTAGCCAAGCTTTTATTTGAAAATTCCATGTTCTTCCAGGTAAAGATAAAATCATGCTTATAGTTATGTTTAGAACTGTCATGTTTTGAATATGAGAGGTGTTTTTTCTCTATCATATGTATTCCTATGCAATCTTCATGTTTCTGTTCATGGCTTATTTAGTTGGTTTCAGAAAAAGGTATCCTAGTTTTTGGACATATCAGCTTATGTCAACACATGAACATATTTGAGAGAACTAAGTTGAGGAATAGTTTCTCGCAAAGTTTACATATGCAGACTCAATAGACCAAAAATTTCCAACTTGGCAAAATTTTCACAAAACTCGGCATCTTAAAAAAATATTTCAATTTATTTAAAAACTCAAATTAATGCAAAATTTAGTTGCAAGTTGTATCAAATGAATCTATAAAATGTTGGGGAAGTGTTTTCTATTAGATTTGAATATAAATAGAGTATAAAATTGCATCATCATGCTAATACATTAGTTAGTTGGTAACTATTATGAATCTATGATGATTGTCGTTGAAAATTATTATTATAAATTGCATAACTAACCAAGTCATAAAATACAAGATTTTACAATTTCCTCATCCCTATTCTAGTGAAAAATTGGGGAGAGGGTTTAGTCCTTGCACTTGGCTGTGGCTCTTCACTAGCCTAGAAGGTTGTGCCTGTAGCTCCACCTTGCTATTGATTGGCAGTGGCTCCTCCTTTGCATATTCAACATCATCTATATTGATACCATCCAATCCAATCTTTTGATCTTGTTGCATCTACATCCTCCATAGTCGACTTCTCAAGATTGACAATTTCATCCTTTATAAAGGAGGACTTCTCATCTTGCATAGGCTAGTCACTATAAGGATCAATTTCATCAAATCAATAAGCTCATTCGATTTTTCCTCCAACCTTCATGTGTGAAGTTGAAGGTTGTGTTGCCTAAAAATTAGGTAGTTGAGGCATTGTTGAGTCAACCTATTGTGCTTCTTTGTGTGAATGGTGTCAAATAATGTAATGTCCCCTTCTTGCTCTTGAGCAGTATTGAGATGCAATTAGCCTATTCCAGAGTCCTCGTAGGCTAGTTGATGTGGTTAGGGGACTCAGTTGCCAGCATAGATGTCAGTTTGGGGTTATTTTGAAGAGGTTACTATTTATATTAGTGGCTGGTTTCAAAGTTGTCATCTTTAGTTGGTCACGTTGTTCCCAATGGTCTTCAGTTTGCTCAATTCAGAGCCTTTGGCATTCACTTACTATTTATAGCAGTGCTATTTTTTGTAAGTCATCATTGAGAAATTTGGTTCCAGGCTTGGTCAAGGTAGCAGCAGTATAATTCAGTTCAGTAGGAGAGCCTAAGGTTGTGGATTAATATTTATTTAATTTGACCCCTTTGGTATTTAAATTAAGTTGAAATTATAAAGTTAAGTCATAACTTAAGTTGAGGGGTAAGAGGGTCATCTGGAGGACCAAGGCGCCTAATGCAATGACATTAAGTTGTTTTAAAGCCAAAATAAAATATAATATTTTCCTTATAAAGTGTGATGCCTAGGCATGAAGAAAATATTTTAAGTTTTAAAAAATAAAGTGACTTCAAAGAAGGGGATGCCACATTAAGGGGATATTAAAATATTTAAAATGCTCAAAAGTTGAAAAAAGAAGTTGGGCGCCCATTTTATGAAAAGAAATTTAGAAAAGTTTGAAGTCCACATTTTGCCCTATTCTTTTAATATGAACTTTAGCTCTCATTTTGCATTATTGTGAAAAGACAACTTACTGTGATGCTGCTGTATTTTCATCTGGTTGCTTGGGAACTTTGTGAGGACGAAAGCCCTCCATTGTTGGGCTGATTTCGGTGGTGAAATATCCACCCTAGTCAGATTCTCAGTGTTGGTTGTAAGTTTATTTCAACCGGAGCTTCAGAGATTTATCTACAGGAGAGGAAACATGAAGATTTTCTAGTATTTCTAGGAATTTTTGGTGTGCTTTGGTGTGGTTTCAGTTTTGGAGTGATATTTTGAATTTTCTGGAGTTTGCAGTCATGGACCTGAAACTAGGTTTTTATTCATAACTCATTTTCAGTTGAAGTTTTGATTCTGGGTATTGAACTAAAGGTTCCCTATCAAAAGCCGATTCCAATGAGCATTGATTCAAATTTTTTAATGGAGAAAATGATTTTTTAGAGAGGATCGAACCTCTTCAAGGGGCGCCATCAGCTACAGGGAAGAACACGAATTTCTGGTCTGCACCTTTGGATTTTGGTTTCCAAGTTCTGAGCATTGCAGAGAAGGGGCCTAGGCGTTGGAGATTGAAAGGAATATTTGGAGCTTCAGCTGGAGTTGACCTGGTGCTTCTACAGTGTCTTGTTTGCTGCCATAAACAGGTTCTTAAGATAACTTTTTCTGATGTAAACGTTCTGATATAAGGAAACAGAAAATTAAATGTTTGGATTGGCTCAATATTTTTGAGGAAATAGTATCTATTTGCATTTCAAGTTTATGGCTATGTCCCTTTATGTTATATCTCAGTGTGAATGCATTTAAATCCCAATTAAAACAAAGCACAAGCATCATTGAAAAACAAGAACAGCAAACAATCAATTTCCAAAAAAAAATCAGGGGTGCACATTATAAATAAACTCTAGTTGCACTCATAGCCAAACACGCTACAAGGTTGAGACAAAATTAAGAGGGCTAGCTTTTGAAGATTTGGAGTATTTCCTCCCCAATTTTCCCACCAAGAACCTGCAAATAGGTCACCGTATATTTATATCAAGCTCTACCTCAAAAACTTTCTTCCATGTCGGCCACTAGCCGTTATACATACAAATTCAAAATAGGTCGGCACCTAAACATTCTTGTGATGGATAGGAATGAAAGGCAACCTACATAAATCCTTAATTAGGACCCAAATAGATCCCAACATGCTTCAACACGCTTCTACAAGCCTCGCATGTAGTGTTAAACACAAGGTTGGCCAACTCCTGTGCAAAACACCATAAACATTAAGTACACGCTTCAATCCGAAAAGTCGAAAGTTCTAGATAACATAATTCACTTGAACTCAATCCAAAATAGTCCATGGACTACCACACACTTTATCCAAGCTCACATCATATAAATACTTCAACTCTGAACAATTGGTAACCCTTATTTGCATATTGATAAATGAAACTCACACTGTACTGCACCAAATCAAGTAAGAACTTGAATAAAGAAAGATAAAAGCATCATAAGAAACTTCCCAAATCTACACAATCTAAAGCCAAACAACCGAGAAACGCGAAGCAAATACATTTCTCCTAGATCACAGAAAACATCACTGAACAATTGGTTCACACATTGGTGAAAATATTTCGCACTGTACAATGATCTAGAAACTCAAATTCTGAATATAGTAACCTCTGACAACCTTGGTTAATTTGTAAAATCTGCACAGGCATAGCATCAACACAGAAAGAATGCGGAGCACAACACTTGCACAACATAGTCTACTCTGTTTATCGATTTTCTCAATATCCTCAATGTCTTCAATTCACAGTTGACATCAATGACAACATCAGTCAGTAGACTTCCTATTGACATCAATAACAACACTTTCATTCTTGCAACAATCTCCCCCTTTGTCATTGATGGCAACACAAGATGTGAAAAGCCACCAAAGACAACACACAACAACTCTGAACACTCTCTCCTTTTTTTTTAGATTAGATAGCCTACACAACATTCCTGAAACCTCTCCCCCTTACAGGAGTCTCTCTCCCTTTGATAAGATTTTTGACATGATTCTCTCTTCCCCTTTGACATCAATGGCAAAGGAAAAAGGTTTGCATTATTCTCCTCCTTTGACATTATTATTAAAGGGAGTCTCTCTCCCTTTAATAAGATCTTTCACACGATTCTCTCTTCCCCTTTGACATCAATGGCAAAGGAAAAAGGTTTGCATTATTCTTCTTCCAATTCTCCATTCAGAAAAGTAGATTTCACATCCATTTGATAAACCTTAAAATCTTTATGTGTTGCAAATGCCAAAAACATTTTGATAGCTTCCATCCTAGCCACAGGAGCAAAAGTCTCCTCAAAATCTATACCTTCTACTTGTGAGTAACCTTTACACACAAGTCTTGCCTTGTTTCTTACCACTTCTCCATTCTCATTCAACTTGTTTTGAATACCCACTTAGTTCCAATCATGTTCTTGTTTCCCGGTTTAAGAACCAATTCCCAAGTCTGATTCTTTTGTATTTGCATAAGTTCTTCCATTGCCTTCATCCAATGCTCATTCTTACATGCTTCACTCACTGATTTAGGTTCAACTTTAGAAAGTAGACACAAATTTGCTTCAACTTCAACAACTTTGCTTCTTGTCAATGTACCTTTCCTCTTATCTCCAATGATTTGATCTTTTGAATGATTCTTTTGCACATACTTAGGGGTCTTCTCCGGAGCTTCTTCCTCTTCATTTTGCACTTCTTGTTCATTACCTTTTTCTTCTACTTGTCTGCAATCAGGTTCATCTAACACATATCCATCTTTTGCAATAGAATTTTGCAAGTTTTCATCAACTTTAGCATTTGCTCTTTCAACTATCTTCCTTAGCCTTTTGTTGTAACATCTGTAAGCTTTGCTTCTAATAGAATATCCAGGGAAGATACCTTCATCAGACCTTGCATCAAACTTTCCTAAGTTTTCTTCTTCTCTTTTGATGTAACATTTGCTTCCAAACACTCTAAAGTACTTCATAGTAGGAATCCTTCCATACCATAGCTCATAAGGAGTCTTTGTGCTATAAGCTTTAGCTTGAACTCTGTTAAGTATGTAAACAATAGCATGAATAGCTTCTCTCCAATAGACTTGCGGTAGATTCGCCTCTTTCATCATAGTCCTTGCAGCTTCTTGAATATTTTTGTTTTTCCTTTCAACAACTCCATTCTGCTAAGGAGTTCTAGGGGCAGACAAATGCCTCTTTATTCCATGAACTTCACAAAACATGTTAAACTCATTGGAGGTGAATTCACCACCTTTGTTAGAGCTCAGACATTTTATTTTCAAATCCATTTCATTCTCAACCATAGCTTTAAATTCCTTGAATTTATCTAATGCATCAGATTTCTCTCTAAGAAAAGTAACCCATGTCATTCTAGAATAATCATCAATCAATAGCATAAAGTACCTATCACCTTTTTGATTTCTCACCCTTGTAGGACCACAAAGATCTGTATGCACCAATTCCAATAGTCCGGTAGCAGATTGTTCCTTTCCCATAAAGCTACTCTTTGTTTGTTTTGCAAATTGACAACTCTCACAGACAATATTGATAGGTTTTGTGATTCTAGGTAAATCTCTTACTACATGAATTGAACTAATTCTAGCCAATATATCAAAATTCATGTGACACATCCTCCGATGCCATAACCAGCTATCATTGATTTGAGACATAAAGCAATGACCATCAACACCCTTAAGCTGATAGATGTTTCCATTTGTTCTCTTGCTAGCAGCAATCACAGTTCCGAACCCTTTTCGGATCTCACATACTCCATCCTTAAACACAAGATTATACCCTTTGCACACATTTGGCTGACACTCAAGAGATTGTTTTAAGCCCTTAACGTAGTAAATATTGTCAATATTATGCTTTCCATCAAAACTGATTGAACCTATTCCACAAATCTTAGCTCCTGAATCATATCCAAATTTAACTAATCCTCCATCATACTTTTCAAGTTTAACAAACTTACTTTTATCTCCGGTCATATGATTAGAGCAGCCACTGTCAACAACCAAGTAATTCTTATCCTCTTTGACATGAAAAGCAAATACCAAAGTACCTTCAACTTTATGTTTCATCTCCATAATACTTTCCTTCACACAATTTTCAAGGTTAACATAACCGGATTTTCTTTTATAGCCAAAAATAGACATTCATCATCATCAAAATCTCCATAATCAGATTCATCATCAGAAATACCATCATCTTCTCTCACATAGTAAGCCTTTTTGATCATCTTTCCTTTATTTTCCTTATTCCCATTGTTTAGAGTTCTTTTTGGACATCTAGAAGCATAATGACCTATCTCACCACAGCTAAAACATTTGAAAGGTAGTTTACCTTTGTACTTATCGGTGCCCTTTTTCATCTTCCTCACAAAGTTAGCTTCCAAATCATCAAGATCATCTTCACCCGAATCTTCAACCTTCTCTGATTTACTAGCCTTGAAAGCAGTCTCTATTTTTGTACCTTTCTTCAGTTTTCTCATTTCAAATGTAGTCAGAGTACCAATCAACTGATCTCTGGAATAATTGTCAAAATCAATGGTTTCCTCAATAGCAGATACCTTCTCATTGGAACAATCCAGAAGAGATCTAATAACTTTTTTCACCACTTTAGATTCTTTAATTGTTGCACCAAGACCTCTCATAGCACTTACCGACTCATCAACTCTCTGTATGTAGCCTTTAATTGTTTCATCTTCAAACATATGCATCATTTCAAATTGTGCCTTCAAGTTCTACAACTTTGCTTGTTTAACCCTCAAATCTCCTTCATAAATGCTTTCTAACTTATCCCAAACTTCTTTAGTAGTTTTCAACCTCATAACTTTAACTAATTAAGTATTTGAAAGACTATTCACAATAATGTATCTTGCCTTAGCATTGATCTCATGCGCCTTGATTTTTGCACTTGTACTTGGACCATTCGGAGGTGGAGTATATGTATTTTGATAAGCCTTCTCAATCTCATATCCTTGAGCAGACAAATATCCTTACATCTTTGTCTTCCATAACACATAATTTGAGCCATCGAATCTAGGAAATTCCAAAGCAATCTTGTTCGCCATCCTGGATCTACCTCAAGTGGTTAAGTGGTTAAGCTCTTCTTCAAGGAACCTCGCTCTGATACCAATTGTTGAAATGAACAAGACATCTGAGAGGGGGGCGGGTGAATTAGTTGTAGCAAATTAAACCTTTAGAACCCTTAACAGTAATCAGATCCACAAGCACTCATTAAACCCTTATTTTGTTAGTTTGATCAAACATGAAATGCAGATAACAACAACTGAAATCACAACACCATACACAAGAGAACACTAGATTTACGTGGAAAACCCTATGAGGGAAAAACCATGGTGAGGATTAGCTCACAATATAAGTAATAGCAAAACCGGTACAAAGGGGCTCACTGCCAAAATATGACACACTGTCCAAAAGGCTCATAGCCAGGGCTCACTGCCACATAAAGAATTCAAAAAGATAGAAGAAGAATTTAACACAGAGAACACTTCTCAATGCAATAAGGAGTCCACCACAATTGCTTGCACACTTTCACAGTCTCACATGAAAGATTTCGGATGCCTTTAGCTCACTGCCTTCAGGAACCCTAACATGAAGTTCGCACTACTTTGCTCAAATTCGCATCACATACATTATCCACATCAATCTCGCATCTATCTTACTTCTTACTCTTTCTCCTTTTTTTCACTTGCATCACATACATATTTATATCAAGCTCTACCTCAAAAACTTTCTTCAATGTCGACCACTAGTTGTTATACATACAAATTCAAAATAGGTCGGTACCTAAACATTCCTGTGGTGGATAGGAACGAAAGATGACCTACATAAATCCTTAATTAGGACCCAAATAGATCCCAACACACTTCAACATGCTTCTACAAGCTTCGCATGTAGTGTTAAACACAAAGTCGACCAACACCCGTGCAAAACACCATAAACATTAAGTACACGCTTCAATCCAAAAAGCCGAACATCTAAGCTCGCATCATATAAATACTTCAACTCAGAACAACTGGTTACCTTTATTTGCATATTGATAAATGAAACTTACACTGTACTGCACCAAATCAAGTAAGAACTTGAATAAAGAAAGATAAAAGCATCATAAGAAACTTCCCAAATCTGCACAACCTGAAGCCAAACAACAAAGAAATGCGGAGTAATTACATTTCTCCCAGATCACAAAAAACATCATTGAACAACTGGTTCACACACTGGTGCAAATATCTCGCATTGTACAACGACCCAAAAACCCAAATTTTGAATATAGCAACCTTTGACAACCTTGATTAATCTGTAAAATCTGCACAAGCATAGCATCAACCCAGAAAGAACGCGGAGCACAACATTTGCACAACATAGTTTATTTTGTTTATCAATTTTCTCAATATCCTCAATATCTTCAACCCACAATTGACATCAATGACAACATCAATCAGTAGACTTCCTATTGACATCAATGAGAACACCTTCATTTTTGCAACATAGGAGCTATGAAATTGCAGTTTTTTTCGTGTTAGTTGTCTCCCCTATTTTACTTATGATGGAGACAATATCCACAGCTGTACAATATAATCATACGATGGGTGTGAGGTGTACTCTTAGGGTTTGAACGTAGAACCTCTCTCACACTAGGCTAGAATGTTACCAATGGAGCTCAAGGCTATACGCTAGCAGCCATATTGATGTTATTGAGGCTTCAAATTGATATTACAAAGCTCTCTGGCTGCTATCTACATTATGCATCCAATATGCAATTATGCACACACTCACATACATGCCTACATTGTTGATGTGTCAAGTTTCATGCTCCTTTGCTACTACCGACATGTGATTCCCTTTTATTTCTTATAACCTAAGTTACTAGTCCTAGTGCTCGTTTGAGTTCGGGTTCACGGGTTTGGTTTGCAGGTTCGGTAAAAGAATTTAGGGGGTTGGGTTTGTTTTGGGTTCATCCATACAAAAACATATAAAAATGAGAAATATATACATATTTGCAGCTGTAAATAAGTTCAAAATACTACTTAGCATCATATAATAAACAAAACCACCATAAAAATAAAAAATACTATAATGTTAATTAGTCAAATTGGAATGTCATGATATAATATTGGAATTAAAAATAATGATGTCGAGTGTCAACAATCAACCATCATCGGCCAAACATCAATATCATATGGGTCTTGAACAATATCACCATCACCATCCATATTAGATGGTGTACTAATTGGTTTATTAGAATAACCACAAACAATGCCTTTGGCACTAGCACACTCATTCTCGCTAGCTAGCTGATCTTCAACATCAAGTACAACAAGGTGGGAAGTGGAAGCATCCAAGTTAGTATGCTCTTGCTTGATATCCCACTTTCTTATTCCTTGTAGCCACTTTGTTTGTTTGAAGTGAGATGCAAGTTGGAATGTACATACACTAAGTCTACCTTTTTTGAGTGTAGTCGATTGTGCTTTATTTTGTGGATGAAGGAGCATGTGACTCAATTCCTCTCAAAAGCAAATGAACTGACAACCAGGTGTTGGCAAAAAGTTGAGTCCACTTTTTGGTCAAAAAGTGGAATTGTTTTCCTTGATTTTCAGAATGTCACATTTGACCTTAAAATTTGAAGCACTTAGAGATGGAATCTTAGAAAAAGTCACTAATTATAAAATGTAGTACTCAGAGTCTAGTTTCCAAATATGTAATTTATTTCAATACCCAAATGATACAAATTGATTTTCAATAGGTGTTTCTAAAAACCACTTTTTAAAGTCATTTTTTTTTTACCATACCATGTACGTGTATGTCATCCATATTTTGACCTAAATAATCGTATTTTTCTAAATCCTTTTGTGAAAAAAAGATTTGTAACTCACTGAAGCACACTTTCGATAGTTTTTTGTAATTTTTTATTGAATTTTTTTTTTGTTAATTTTTTATTGGCCATATTTGTTGTTTTGAAAAATCTTTGTATACATCACGCATAAGATGACCTAAACTTATCATTTTTTGATTTTTTTTTTCAAATTGAAAAAAATTGTTTGAAGTACGCTTTCGTACAAGTCGTTTTTCAAAATATTATTTTAATAAAAAGTTACTAAAATACTAAAAAACTTTGATATTTCAAGTTTATGGACCAGTTTCATCAGAAATTAATTGAAAAATAGAAAAATTAATCCAATTGTAAAATAAATTACATATTTGGAATCTACACTGTCTCATCTATAATGGGTTTTAATTTCGTTAATAAATTTTGCAAAAAAGGTCTTCAGACATGTGCCCAAAGTCACTATTTTCTTGTGACATTGACATGACCTTCAACTTGCAAGTCAAACTAGGTCCAAAGTTTAGGTTCAGGTCCCCAACCCTTTTTTTGAACCAAAAAGCAAGGCAAAAACTCGACCAAAAATTCAAATTTTAAGAAACGAGATCCTGTTTCATAAATTTTTATTTTTTTTATATTTTTATGAAATGGGATCCCATTTTTAAAATGGGATCTCGTTTTACAAAACGGGATCTCATTTCATAAAAGCATAAAAAATATTTTTATATGAAACAAGATCTCGTTTTTGGCTTGAGGCACCGAAGTGAAACGGGGTCCCGTTTGTTAAATAACAGGACCCTGTTTCGTTTTGTCTGATCTCGGGTTTTTTTTTTTAAGTTCAAAACTTCCACCTTAAGTGGACTCAACTTCGTGCTTTTACCCAACCCATTAAAACAAAATTAGAGAGTTAAGAGTTATAGAATAAAAAAATTTAAAATATAGATGAAACTTAAAAAAATTATTTTTATAAAACTTTTGCAATAAAATTTTGATCACAAGAGATTGTAGGTGTGTGAATAATTGGCCATGGAAGTTCCACCAACTACGAGTATTGACCTTAAACTTGTCACAAAGAGCATCAATATTAAAGTCATTGGAGTGTACAAAATCCATGAACTCAATCCTAATTGCGTCTCGCATGTCAAGATCAATGAAGAGTCTATGAAGTGTTGCCTTGCACCCATGGCTCACTTCTACATCTCTATATGGGACAATCCTTGTTGTTACAAAAAGGATCTCAACACTATAATAATTGTGACTCAATGCAAAGGAAAGAAGATGTAGCGGGGTAGTTATTGTGTTACATCTCTCTTCAATAATTTTGTATATCTGTTTGAAGAAATTTTCTTCAATATCTCGCTCTTTTTCATTTATGATGGTCTTTATCTTCTCAATTGTTGAGTTGATGCTCTCATATATCTCTCCCAAACAAGGCCCATCCATCTCGGTATAATGGATCATACTCAATATGGCCTTGGTGAAACTGAGGAGATATTCAACACAATCACACCAAATATCATTTAAGATTTATATGATTAATATTTGTTGCCCTTACAGTGCTAGTTGCTTCCATATGGACCAATTTTGGCTGATGACCGTGTTAGAAAATGCCTCTTGAACCTTCACATGCCATCTCAAGACAATTTTGTTGGAAGCAAAAGGGGTCTCAACAACCTATTTGAAAATCAAAATTAAAAAATTAAATAAAGATTCTTAAAGAAGAACTCTGATTTTGAGAATGTTCTAACTCTTCCTTGTGACATATGGTGGTTGGTGATGAACATTTGGACCTCTTTGGCCTCAACATATGCTTATTTCATCCAATCATTTTTTGTGCTAACTTTTTGTAGCATAAGGTGAGGGTGTGGTAAGAAATCGGCGGCTATCTACAGGTTGAAGTTTAGATGGCGGTGGAGGGTGCTTCATTCCTTGAGATCCTTTATTTAACAAAGGATGATTTGCTTGTGGCTTGTTGCTTGATATACTTTTACCTACTCATTAATATATGCTTTGACTTGTTCTTGTGGAATGGATACATTATTTTTTCTTGGGCAAGCTTTGATGCCTAGTCTAGGATGTGGCACAAACGGGCCTTTGGCTGACTGTATGAGCTTGAATACCTGATACCATGCCCATTGCAAATCCAAAAATAACCCCCACTACTTGGAAGTGGCTGTACTATATCAACATATTTTCCAAGGGGAGATTTTTGGTCTGTTTTGAAGCAGGGTTAGCTCATGAAGCTAGAATAAAATGTGGCTGGTGCTGTGGGATACACAATTACTGTACATTTCTTGGGCAAAACATTATAAATTTATATGCTATTGCTAGACTTAAGTTTTTGCATAAATTTGAAGCCTCTTCTCACATACACATGTCACCAATGACATTTCTTCCAATCAGAGTTCACAATGCTAATGGATTCCCAATGAAATCTTGAGACATTAACTAGATATAACAAGATTAGCTCTGAATCCAAAAGAATACAAAACTATCGTTGATACACTAATGAGATATTACAAATCTAGAGCTGAATAAAATGGTAGGCTTTAACGATCTATTGCTTTGAAGATTGGTGCTTGTTTATTGTAGCTGGAATGGATGAAAACCATATGAGCTGTATTATTTTCTTAAGCTTGCCTGTCTAAAGTATATAATTGTATTATGAATTGTTTTCCACAAGTTAATTGTTGCATTCAATTTTAAAGATTAATGGATAAGAAGGACACTTATATGGTTATCTCGAAGTAATACATTTTAAATCCTTTGCCAAAAAATGAAAATGATTGTGATATTTCTAATGCACTGTTAAAAATGTTTCCAACAAATGATTCATTTCTCTGGAAGCTGCCTTCTTTGGAGTAGATTAGCAATAGCAATGTGTTTCTTTTATATGTGTGTCGCAGTCAAGTTTTCGATCTACTGGAGGAATGTCACGGCGTGAGAAGAGGAAAGGTCGTCAGCATGGATTGAATGATCAAAAAAGGCAAGAGATTAAGGAGGCATTTGAATTATTCGACACTGATGGGTCAGGTATGGCCTTCGAGCTCATGGAAATCTAATTAGATTAAGCAATTTATTCATGTTTACCTCTGATTTTTTATTGTTAAAATTCTCTCTTTCCTTTTATACAGGCACGATAGATGCAAAGGAGTTGAAAGTTGCCATGAGGTATGATTGTATAACCTCTGTATTATATGTTGAGTAGAAACATTGCCAGTCTAGTTAGTTTAATATTGGAATCTGTTTCATTTTGTTAACATTAATTCTTGGCTGCAGGGCTCTGGGTTTTGAGATGACAGACGAGGTAATTTAAATAGTAATGATATTTTCAACCTTTTTTTGTTTTGTTTTATAAAAGAATTGCTCATTTGATTTTTTTATCCTTTCCCTCGTCAATAAATCTTGTAGACTGTGGGAACCACCATTAGTTCTTATTGGTTATGGGAAGCTTTTTGTATCAAAGGGATTTAAGAAAAGCATTACAAGAATTAAAATCAGAAGTCTTAGAAAACATAAAATTTCATTAATATTATATTTAAAATTTATCAAAAAATACTTTAAAGTTGCACTTCGTAGATTATCACCTCTTCAAGAGCATTATGAGAAGCATTAGAACAAAGTATCCATGGGGCTAGTAGATAATAAGAGCACAAAGCACATCAAATTAAGAATCCATTTAGAACAAGTTGTCCAATGCCTTAGGTCAGGAAGATCAATGCCTCGACCATTATGGAAGGAGTTTATCATTTATATCTATCCCACAGATCTCTTAAATGGTGCATGTTTGGAGCAAGCAAAAGATAAATGAAAAAGAGGTTTACCGCTGTTATAATAATTATTTCAAAATGATGCAGTGCAATATCTCTTTATGAGCATCAGATTCTTATCTATGTTCCAAGGTGATGAGTGTCCATTCCTTGGCCCCTTTTATGTGTCCCCCTATACCTATTTTATTTTGAATTTTCTTACTGCCATATTGTGTATAGGATTTTAGGGACGCTTCTGGGTGCCCCCTTTTTGCATTCCCGTGTTTTCCTCTCCCTCCCAAATGGGGAGTTGGAGGAACATAGCTTCTTACACGCATGAAATAATTTAGCACCACAATTTGGAAACTTTTACAAGGGTAACCACACAAATATTTATTGATTTTTTTTTTGCAACAAGAGAGTCTTGGTGTATAATGAGCCCACTAACTTCCCAAATGACACCTATGGCATCATAGTGGAGTTTGATTATCATGAAATACCCATGCATTAGTTACCAAAAGTAAATGACATATTCCATTCCTAATGATATCAAGTTTCCACAATCGATATTATAGTTCAATATTGCTTCTGGATTTGATTGTGTTAGAATTTTTTGCATCACACAATCAATTCTAACACAATCAAATCCAGAAGCAATATTGAAATATTCCACTCCTATCAAAGTGAATAAACAATTCCACAATATGTAAACACAAAATTGAACATTATTACTAACACTGCTCCATACTGTTTTATTTGTTTTCCCAGGCTTCGAGATGTTGTCTGTGTTGGTTGAACTTCTTGCTCATTGCATTTGTGAGGATATTTGCAAGCTGAGATTATGCAGGACTGTAAACCAACTTCACCACTTTTTTCCACACTTACATGTTGTGAGTTGAATAGTTTCTGGCTATCTCGTGAAAATGCTGTGGCATGAACTTCCCTTAGTGTAATGTATGGGCATCAAGCTACATTTTATTCTGCTTGACTAGGCAATAAAGCAATTGTCATTGTTTCTCACTGAGCCAGAATATTACAACAGAGTCAAGGTTAATGCATGTTTTTGTTCTTGAATTCTTTCATCCATATCTTTGGCCCAACTTGAATCTGGGAAATCTTTCAACTTGAGCCCTTCATATTTTAGGAACTGAAGCCCATAATTTATTATGCCTCATGTATTTTAATGGTCTTTTGAAATGACAAGTAGAGGTGTTAGTGGCATAACTAATATTAAACCTACTGGAAGTTAGATACTTTTGACTTATAAGCAAATGAATTTAAAGGGTTCCCATCAACACTCTTGTTATCTACCTGGATTTTCAGCTTGACATTTGTTTCAGCATGCTTTGTTGTGATATAAATATGTTGTCCTCCTTTTGCCATAATCTCATTGGAAATATGACAACACAGAAAAGCAAGAAGTCAAATCAAATTTATCTGTTTTTTAAGATCTGCAATACAATTCTTGCCACTCCATGTCATGATTAAGTCATTTTATGCACAAATTGTTATCTTATATAGCGGATCAGTGGGTTTGAAATATTAGATAATGCTTTTTTAAGTTTATAAACAAGATTTTCTTGGGTTTGCTTAACAATTTTCTAAGGCTGCTTCATTTTTGCTTCTACCTTAAGAATGCCATTCTGAAAGGAAACCTTCACATCCATCTCATGCATCTCCCAACTGAAGTGTTTTGCTTACTCAACGATACAGTGACTGTTGCCATCTTTTTCATTGGTTTAGAAGTTTCTTCAAAGTAAAATTTCTTGCTATGCATGGTTGATATCAATTCTTGCTTTGTGGTTGTTTGCTATAATATCGAGGACTGATAAATAATGTGATACACCCATTAGTGTCTTTTGGCCTTGTTAATAGGAAGCTATATGAACTCCAGTGTCATTTTTTGCAATGAGAAGTTTTCTTGGCGTTAACAAAAAATGTAGGTTCATCTGCATATGGTAAGCTAATCTTTCATGTACAACTTTAGAATTAACTGCAACTTGGAATTTTGCCTTTACTACAGGATTATGTCCTGTGCTGTTCTTGTTGATAATTTGTATTAATACTCTCAAACATATTGAGCCATTTCTGTCTTCTATAAGAGATTTATCTTTGTCAGATTCTCTTTTTACACTTCATTTGATAGTTTGGCCTAGATATGTTATGTGCCTACTTAAGCATTATTGGTTACAAAGGGTGTTTGTGAAGAATAGTGATCTATTGTAAATTTGTATCCCTTGAATTTATATATAACCTTTAACTGTTCACCCCATTCTTTTTTTATATTGCTGAAAGTTCAAAAAATTTACAAATAATATGAGCCCACAGGACATTCCCAAATTAGCATTACAACAAAAACAAAAATAAGTGTTGACACCAGCAGGATTACAAATCAAGACTGCAACCTGGAAGCCACTATCAAGCTACAGAATAGAAAAACCCACTAAGAGACTTAAACAGATTGAATAACCAGAGAAAATCTTAGTCTTTAACAGATTTATTTAATACAGATATAAGAATCTCTTTTACATGACTGTCTAACACCTTTTCCAGCCAAGAAACATCAGCCAAGATATCACTGTCGGCCAAGGTGGTTTCAGCTTCATGATCAATGAAAACCTCAATAATTCTGTTCTCTTTCCTCTTTAGAGCAGCCTCAGCATCTGAAAACTGAACGAGGGCAGCATCAACATTAGAACCCAGAACATCACTAGATGGGAGATCAATCTTTAGCTTAGGATTAGCACTAGAAAGATCAGAAGTAGGCAATACACCCCTAGTAACTGAGTAATCTACCTCAATAACAATATTAAGGTAACTACATTCTTCCGGAAAATCGTTAAGAAGGGTAATGGTACGGTGAAAGAGAAAATTATGGAACTCCTTTGGAACTTTAAGCACCGACATGACGCGCAGAACAATAGAAGAAAGAGTGACCTCATGACAAAAGTCTGTAAGTGACCTTTTTCCTTGAAAAACTTTGTTGTTCCTCGCCTTACATAGAAACCACAAAATCTCAATAGACATAAGAAGCTATAACCTATTATAAAACTTATTCAAGCTCTTATAAAAACTAATAAAACAAAACAAAATATTAAACCAAGAAATACTTTGCTAGTACATAACTCCCACAGCTTCAAAAAAGTACTCCAAATAGCTTTGGAAAATTTATTATTAAAAAAACATGTAGGCAACTTCTTGTGCCTTGCACACATGCCCCATTTCACTTTGGCAAAGTGTGGACCCCCCTTTCTGTTTTTGCATTTGGTTTGGTTTTGTTCCCTTGGTTCTCTTGTTCCTCCCCTTTGTCATGGAGAGTGTGCTTTAAAGTCAAATTATGGCTAAGTTTCATGAGTTCAAAATTCTGGTCATTTGCAGGGGGGGTTTGTATTGTTAGCCTTAAGAAAAAATTCGAGTTTCAGTCCTTTTATGGGAATGTGGACTTATGACGGACTATTGAACATCTAGACATGATGCCTCAACCACCCGAGGTCCTTGCCTTTCCTAAATCCTCCCTTTGTTGGCTAAATGTTTAAAATCCTTAAAAGATGTGATTTTGCAGACTTTCAATGTACTACTAGACATCTTGTATATCGACAAACAAAGTCCTTTCCGTGCAAAATATTCCCGCATCCTATTAGTTCTTAAAAACCTTGTTAAAATTATCCTGTGGAATCTTGAGGGACATCCGGATATTGGACTTAATGACATCATCTCTAGTCATCCCTCAAATCCATGCAAAGTCCTTCGAAGTGCCAAACTAGTGTTTTGAGTAAAATGCATGTGGGATTTCAGTTACAATGTGGAAGTAAGTCACCTCAATGCAATGTTCAGATCCTATGAGAATTTTTGCATCTTATTCCCGCAAGGACTCTTGGGTCTGAGGTAAATTATCTTTGTAGGCTTTTAGCGGAAATGGTCTTTATCACTTACAATCCAATATTTGAAGCTTTATCCCATGACTACATTAAGGGTAAAACCTAGTGAAAATTTCAATGAAAAGCTAAACTTGAAAGGTTGTAGCATTTCAACCAGCTACTAGAGAACCTAGAAGACACATATCTAGTAGTTGAGCTGAACTCCACATTTCCAAGTTACCTTAAAATATTGGTGTTTAAACTTCAACAAGCCAGAGTATTAGAGGTTCTTAAGTTTTCCAAACCTTTGAAATCCTGGCAACTTCCCAAGAAGCAATACAATTAGGACAAAGTGAAATCAGCAATTTCATAAGTTCTCTAAATCCCCGAAGTGACCACAACCTCTATTGGAAAGTTTTGAAGTTTGCTAGCTTGCTGAAACATCAACAAGGTTTGGAGAAGTCCAAAATTGCCAATGAGGCAAACAAAACAAAGGTTTCTTTAGTAAGTTTTAAAATTATCTAAATTACCAAAATGATGATATCGAATTTCCAAAATCATTGAAAAGCAGTGAAAAGTGGAGTTAGTCCCTACTTACAAACTTCTCTCCCGGGCATCCCAATGTCCATTTCTCCTTCAAATCTCCACAATGATGTTTTAAGGGTATTTTCATAAGGAATTCAAAAGTTTGTGAACTTTCGATGGACTAGACTTTCACCATGATGTCCTAAAGTTTGGATCTCTCATGAAATCCTGTAGATTGTTTAAAATGCATGAAACTTTGCTTTCTCAATTTTAAATTTGATCTAATGATATCCTTTATTAAGATATTAGAATGTTTCTTTCATGGTCATCTAGTCTTTTTTAGTTTATTAGGTAGTTTCTATTTTTTCAGTTAGTTGTTTTAGAAACTTTCTTCGTTGTTTCTCTATTTAAAGACTTCATCTCACGGGAGGGCTCAGATTTTTGGAAAGCTTTTCCGGCTCTCTATTTTGGTACGGATTTGCAAAGGCGGGTTTCTATGTTCAAATCCATGAGGGGTTTTGACTCGTTTTTTTGCTTTGGATCTGATTTTGTTCGTGTCAGGGTTTGCTCGAGACTCGTTTTTTCTCTGCTCACGTTTTTTTTAATTTTTAAAATCATATCCTCTTTCTCTTCCCGCGACGGCTAGGGCCTCTGAAGTTTGCGTGCAGAAGGGATTTTTTGGTTTGAGGGCGGTTTGTGGGTTTGTGTTTGTGTTTGAAGATCAAGAGTTTTCTTTTTGGATTGAGGATGAGATTTTGCGTGCGCTTTGCGTGCCCTGTCTCTATTTTGGACGCATTTCTTTGTTTCTTTTTTTTTGGCATTCGTGGGTTCCTTTTTGGCTTTGATCGCGTCCTCTCCCCGCGTGTTTTGAAGGCGTTGTTTTTCCAGTGTGATGCGACTTCGTTTTGTCCGCGTTTTTCTTCTCGTTGCTGTTTATGAGTGCTCGAGCTCGAAGCTTTTCCTTGTCTTCTTTGGTTTGGTCTTGTGGGTATTGCAAATTCACCAGCTGTGACGGATTTGCTGCAGTAAGTTTTGGAAGTCTCGACTGTGCTTTTGCTTCGGCTAGTGTTTGTATAAACCCTTTGTTACAATCAACCATTTTTTGACAACAAATTTCTTCTGGGTTTTTAGTGAGATTTTTTGGGTTTTAATAATTTTTCCCTTAAAATTATTTGTTGGGTTTTTATTATTTTTTCCTCAAAAATTCTGTATGGGTTTATAGTTTTTTCCTTTAAAAATTATGGGAGGGTTTTATAATTTTTCACCATAAAAAATTATTGTTTGGTTTTGATCGATTTTTCTCCTCAAAAATCGTGTTTGCTCCTGTAATTCACGATGTTCGCGTGGGATTTTGTCTCAGGTTATTTGTTTCAAGGTTTTTACTGTTTTTTCCAAAAAAAAACGATGATTTGTAATCTTCGGATTTTTGGGTTTGGCAATATTTTCCTCAAAAATCGTACTTTGTTGTAGTTTGTTTTAAGTCGCACTTGGAATTGTTGTGCAAATATCTACACCAATGGTTTTTTGCAGTCTGTTTTCGGGCATTTTGCTCATCTGCAACAGTTTGGAGGGTTTGTCGATTTTTCCTTAAAATTGCGATTTTAGTTTATTCGGCTTTTCTTGGTGTCTCTAGCTAAAGGGAGGGACAACTTTGTTTCCCAACATCAGGGTGGTGATTTGTGATTAGTTTTGGTTATTTCCAGAAGTTCTGCAGTTTTTGGGAGGGTTGGTGGCAGACTCATCTCAAGTGGTAGAGTCAATGGTAGGCTCTTGTCTCTTGTTGCAGAATTTTCTGAGAAGAAGGGGGCAGCCTTCTCTGTTTTTCTCTGGGTAGTTAGAATGATGACCATTAAGGGAGGGTATTAGGATATTAGAATGTTTCTTTAATGGTCATCTAGTCTTTTTTAGTTTATTAGGTAGTTTCTATTTTCTCAGTTAGTTGTTTTAGAAGCTTTCTTCGTTGTTTCTCTATTTAAAGAGACTTCGTCTCATTTGTAATTATTCGAATATCAATTAATGAATTGTAACATCCTTTTGGATGTCGTAGCATTTTGGGTGGTGTTACTCATGTTTTAAAATTTTCAGACTACGGACTTTGTTTTCCTTATTTATCCTCTTTTAAGTCATTATTTAATAAGTCTTTATCTTAAGTCTACCTCTTAAGGTCGCCAGTTCTCATGTTTTCGTAACCTTTGTCGCGGGTTTCTTGAGTTATGTAACTCATGTCGCCACTGTCTTTAAGTTCGTAACTTGGTCGTCGATTTATCAAGTTTCATAACTTCATGTGTTAGCGACTTATGTCTTGTCATAGTTCGTCCTTGTGCTGTCTTCAAGCAAGTCGCGGAGTCGGAGGTTATCATAACCTGTCAACTCCAGATTTTGGTTACCAAGTTACCGATCCAAGCGACCTGGCGACATGCCTCCTTTTTCGCTCATTTCAAGGCGCTGTACAACCTGGAGATGTCTAATCATATTGAAATATGTGCATCTTTTAAGGCAATTTCCTTCTTTCGAAAATTGGGGATTGAGTATTTCAAAAATATGGTACATGTAGATGTGATGGCAACTTAAATGCGAGGTGATGGGGACTTTAAACTTATATTTGCATATTGCATTTCGCACCCATCTCTCTCATTAATTCAGTATGATTATCTTCCCGAAAGTTGAGAACTTATGCAGATTGCTATAGGAAATCGCCTGTTGAATGTGAGAGACACAAACATCAAGCCTTTGGGTTTGAAAGAATTGTGGGAGCACTTGGAGAGCGAAGGAGTTTCTGCATTGAATGAGAGGCTTGTGGTGAGCGGTTTAGCTAATGCTGGTGGAATACTTGAAGCAGTAGAGTGTTTCGAACTTGTGGTCGCCTGTGGAAAGAGGTACGTTCCTGAAACACAAGAAATTAGAGCAGTAGACGGGTTAGTGGTTATCAAGGTCACTCCTGAAGCTATGTCTCTAGCTCTTGGCCTCCCAGTAGACCTGCCATTTGAGAAAATGTCCGTTGCAATTGTTGATGAATTTTTCAAAGAAAGAGAAGACTGGTCTAAAAATTCAATGCTAAGACCTGGTTAAAGTTTGAAAGGAAAGGTAAGTCCCAATTACCCCCTAAGCTTAAGAAGACACATTTTAAGGATGAAATTTTCAATGCCATTACTCTATTGCATCGTGTTGTTGGTAATGAAGACTCTGAAAGCTTTGAGAACTGGATGTGTCTATTCATTTTGAAAATCTGTGAAGAGGGTGTCTTTATTAATTGGGGTGAAATTATATGCCATCATTTGAAAGAGCAATTGCTGAATTATCAGAAGTGTGCTACTTTTCACATGTGCTCCTATTTAGTATATCTTATTGCTAGTCAGAAAGATGTTTGGGTAGGGTTGGAAACGTAGGGTGCACTGGTGTCGAGCATGCCTATATATAAATTTGTCCCACAACTCACCAAACGGTTTGGAATGGAGAATTACCGCCATGTTAATGATGTCTTCTTAATGGATACTGCCAGGAGGTTGGAAGGAAAATTAGAAGTGCGTTTCTCTCCAGACTCTATGTCCTTGATAATGAGATATGGAAGTTTTTATATTCAATTTGATAAATTTTCTTATTTAAGAGTTGGCGGATTTGAAGGTGCTCCACTAAAGTTACCTAGATACCCAAATGACCTTATTGTGTTTCTAGAAGTCTGCAGACAAATGGCGGAGGTAAATGTTAAATATTTGAAAATGAGTAAGAAAGGGTATCCGTTTCCATTGGTATTTTCTTCTTTCACATGCAAAAGTAATCAGGTTGCCAAACAAGCCTGTGAAGCCTTGAGGCAATTCAATTTTTCTAGTTGTTTTGGAAGAGCCAATTTTGATAGTAAGGGTTTCATCAAACAAAATTGTCATGGCGAGGGCTCTTATGTGCATGTTCCACATATTGAGGATTTCTGGGAGGATTGTGTTAATGAATTTGAAGTTTTCAAAAGAAGCAATATGAGGTTAACTCTTAAACAAATTCAGGATTTTGAGCTGCCTCTATGCATCCCATAAAATGTGTTTGAGGATTCGATGATTCTTCATCCTGATTATAGTAAGTTTTTGTTAGAATTTTCCATGTGTTGATTGGAATAAGGAAGAGTGCTCTGATATCCACGAGTGCTCAGTTTTAGTTGTTGAGAAAACTCATGATTGGCTAACTAGTAACTGGAAGCACTGTGCAGGTTCTACCCATGGTTCAAAACCTTTAGGCGGAAAAGAGACAAGGTCATCAACTAAAGCTTTGAATGTTACCCCATCAACAAGAAGATTTGCAGATAAATCATCTGGATCAAACTTGCAGTCAGGAGGAGACGGAGAAAAACCGGAGGATGTGACCAAGTTAAAGTCCATTTGTGAACAGGATTTACCTCCCTCTTCCCCTAATCAAAGTGAAGATCAATATAAACTCACAGCTGCGGATTTTGGGAATATTTTCAAAAATATTGCAGATGATAATATTTTTCCTTCCTTGTCTGAAGATGTAGCCGTCCCATCTAAAAATCCAGATAATACTCCTCACAAACAACAACTGCTTATTGTCGGAAGCACAAATGACAACACAACTACACCATCTCTAGGTTGGTTGAAAAAGGTGGTAGAAAAGAAGAGAAAATCAATCCCCTCTGCTGTAGTAGAAGTTGATATTGTAGCCAAGCTTCTTCAGAGTTCTGCTAAGCCTAAAAAGGCTAGGAAAATGTCTAGGATAATAAATGATGAGGTCTTAGGACACCAATTGTTGGAAGTGGCGGATCCAATAGGAGAACTAAATGAAAATGAGATCACTACAAATGATTATAAGGTCACTCATGTGGATATGGGACCTCCTACCTTTGAAGGGGATGTATACCATGCTGGTTTTTCTGTGGAAGCCCTAATCAAACGTGCCAAGGGTCTAAGGAAGGAAAACATTCAGTTGCAATCTCAAGTGCTCGCCCTCAGCCAATTTATTTCCTCTTTAATTGCTACTCCTGTGGTTGAAGAAAGCTCTAGCTCTCATATTGAAAGCTTTGATTCTAAGACTCTGCAGCAGGTTAAAAGAAGTATGATCTATTCAAAAAACGCCAATGAATGGATGGAGGTAATGTCCCAGAATGCTTTATTATATCTAGGTGAGATTGTTCCCTTCTATTCAAAGGTTAGCTCAAAAAGAAAGGAATTATTAGCAGAAATGCAGAATATGAGAAAAGAACAAAATACTCTTTTTGTATTGTCCAAGGAAGTTGCAGATTTGGTTAGTCTTGATCCGATTACATTAATTGGGGAGAAAATTGTGAATAATCCCAAAGAAATTGATCCAAATTGGGCTGATTATTTGGAACGGCGATTGAACATATATGATAACCTCATCAAGGAAACTAACACTGCAATGGGGCAATATTTGGATATACTAGTTGAAATCAGAGAAAATTGTCATAATCTGGGTACAGATATCATGGATGAATTTGGAGAGAAGGTGCTGGAATTCAATGAAGTTGCTATGAAATTTAAAGAAACATTTAAAGAGGAAATATCTGAAGCACCTACAGCTACTTGGGAACCCTTCTCTAAGCTCAGCCAAATGGAGATTTATTTAAAGACATACAAGTCAGCACGGGATGGAATGGATCAAACTGTAGCTATGCTGAGAAGAACTTGAACAAGTGGAAGAATAGATTACAGATAACTACTACTCCAGGCGACAAGAATATTACTGCAGTTATTGCCAGGTACTGAGAATACAGAGTGAAGAAGAGGGAAAAGGAAAAGTTGTTGGAAATCGAAAAGATAGTGAAGGTTGAAGATGAAGAGCGTGTAACCATTGAAGAATGATGCTTATCTATTTTTAGCATCAACTTAGTTTAGCTCTTTTTCTTTTGTTATCTTAAAAGACTTTATTTTACATGATGTTTTAATGGTGGTCTTCAAGAAACCATTATTGGAAACTTATTTTCAAGACTTCAAATATTGGGAGTGGAGATCTCTCGCTCTCTCTGTTTTTTTTTGGGAAAACTTTGATTTTCTCAGAAGAAAGACAAAAAGTTTCTCTAAATCTTTTTCTTTTTCAATATGAATATGCTATGGTGAATTATGCAGATATGATCTTTGAATTATAGTGCATAATCTTATTCAATTTCTATGGATATCTCATCAGTGTATCTTTATATTGAAATAGTTATCAGTATGGAATCTTGTTGTACCCAAACCAAATTTTTTGCTTCATTAAGGCATTTTGCGTAAAATAGTCTAAACCTTGCTAAAATGATGTCAAATACAGTTTTTTGGGCAATATCAAGCATGGAGTTTTGTCAATATTATGTCAGTCAAAGGCAGTATCCATTGATTGGAACTTGAATCAGAGACTCTGAACAAAGCATTTCACGATGGAGGAGCATTTCACAACGACAACTATACTTTTGAATGGTCATTTCAGTGGCTAAGATGAAGATTTCAATGGTTAATTTTTGAAGATTTCTCAAGGAAAAGCAAAATTGCGCCCCTGTAGCCCAGGGGCGCCCTTCTTTTTGAAGGCCTAGATTTTGTTGCACATGCTCATGAATACAGTCAATCTCTTCAAAATTAGTCTGACTATCCGATGAGCTATCCTGCGAGGCTATCCGAGACTTGTGACTCCGGTAACTGGCATCAGAAGTTGAAGATTCTAGAAGTTGCAGTTTGCAGAAGCTTGTTACTTTTTAGCTTTTGCGCTCCTGTAGCTTAAGGGCGCACTTCTTAATGGAGGTTTAGATCTTGGTTTATCTGATGGTTGATGCATTCAATCTTTTTACGACTAGTCTGCCTATTCGACGAGCTATCAAATGCAGTGAATTGAGGTCCGAGGTTCCGGTAGCTGACGTCAGTAGATGAGATTACAAAGAGAGCTCACATCACAGGAATCTTTCAAATGGTGAAATTGCGCCCCTGTAGCTCAGGGGTGCCCTTCAAATTGACCCTTGAGATGGCAGAGTTTGCTGACGAGGTCTTCTTGACATCTGTGCTACTCTAGTCCGGCTTCGCGATGCACCAACTTGCCTGTTAATCCGATATTCAGAGAGATCGTGGCAGAGATTCTACTAGGCATGTAATTTAGCGGGCGGAGGAAAATGTAAATTTCACTGTACTTCTGTAGGCTAGGGGCGCCTAGCCTTTAGGCCTGTCATATGAGGTTATTGACGTTCGAAGTCTTCACGAGACTTGAGCGCAATTACTCCATCTATTCAACGAGCCCAGCCGTCAACCTTCGGGATTTGGCAAATGCTCGTACGTGTGAGGTCTTTGGCGAAATACTGAAAAACGAAGACAACTCAGAAAATGGCCAAGTTTGGTTGTCTATTCCATCTTGGGAAAGGCGCCTTTCTATTTGAGGTCTTAGAAGTAGTTTTCTTGCTTCGTCACCTCCAAAGACGTCTCTCGTAGGTCCTTCTGGCTACGCATAGAAACAGACGGTACTTGAATTAGGCCATCCCAGCTCCTAATATCAGAGGTCAAAGTAGGGCATCTGGTTGAGAGTTGTAATTTTGTCAAAATGGTGTTCGTGCCTTTTCAAGCCAGGGGCGCTTTTACTTTAGGGGTCCTTAATGCACTTTTCAGATGCCGTGCGTATATTCGTTGGATGCGGAATACCTCTAGTCATGCAGTGAGCTTGGTTGCCTGTCAGCAGGGTTCACTGTTCATTGTCAGCAGCCGTTTGAAGCGTCAGATGGCAGTTTGGAGAAATGGTTAAGTCTGGTACCGGAAAATCAATTTAATCAAGGGCGCCTAATTCTTTGAGGTGTTAAATGATGGATTTTGCAGTGATGACTCCCAACAGACATTTCTTCCTTGCTCAGTAGGCTTCGCAATGAATACACTTGTTCAGTCTCAGCATCATCTGGTCACCCAGAAATCAATGTTGAAGATGGCCAGTTGTAACTTTGTAGTCAGCTATAAAATAGGAAGTCAATAAAAAACGTGATATCTTGAGCAAATGGACGCCTATGAGGTCAAATGAGGACTTTTCGAAATCAATGAAGTTCGCCGAATCCATCCAAGTGCTTTACGTGGTTTGTCAACTGAATAAAATAATATTTAATATTTATTTTGCATGTCAAAGCATTAAATGGCGATTTTCTCAAATTGGTGCCTCTTTGTGCTGGGATTTCAAAACGCATGATGAATATTTTTTATTATTATTTTATTCCGAACTCCGAGTCAGTCACAGTTCAATTGAAGGGGGTCCAATCAGAAGCCTTCTATTTCAGTTGAGGGTTTTTAGTCTTACAGTCACCTTTGAGGTGCAAATTTATTCTATTAATTCAAGCATGGCGTCATATTTCATTCCACAGCTTGAGCAAATTCGTAATTCTTCAAAGCAAAGGCGAATTTTCTTTAGAGTTGGGAAAATTTTCATCAGCAATCATTGGCGAAGACATCAAAACATTTTCTTTGCAGGTACAAGTCAGAATTATCAGCGAATTTCAAGGCAGAGTGGCGATTTTGGCAGAGGAAAACATCAAAAAACGTCTTTCTTCTCAATTTCTTCCATTTTCTCGTCTTAAATTCATTCGCATGTTTGAAGAATTGGCGACTTTT
The DNA here is from genome assembly GCA_007258455.2 of Sequoia sempervirens. Classification (NCBI taxonomy): domain Eukaryota; kingdom Viridiplantae; phylum Streptophyta; class Pinopsida; order Cupressales; family Cupressaceae; genus Sequoia; species Sequoia sempervirens. The sequence goes on from VDFB02086081.1 coordinate 316,257,217, forward strand.
GATAAAACAAATCATCTGGGTTGATTCAGAATAGCTTCCTCGAGAAAACCCATGTGCCAGAATTTTTTAGGAAAATTTACTCCGGAGCATCAGTTCTCGAGGCTCTGATTTTCTCAACTGAAAATTCCTTGCATGGTCAAGTAGAAGTCAAATTTTCGCATTTCTGATGTTCTGGGTTGTCTTAGAATCTTTTTCTGGACAAAACCCATATCTCAGAATTTTTCTTGAAAATTGCTCTTCGATAGGCTATTTTTAGCCTCAGCAGGCTATTTATAGTTTTCCAGAAAATTTGTCAGAATATAGTCGTGTTCACAGTCAACAGGCGAGTTTTTCAGAGTGCAATTCACGCAGACTGAATTCAAGACCAAATCGGTTTTAATTCATGATTTCATTAGAAAAGCTGACACCAATTTGTATCAAGCGCATTCGAAGGGTTGACAGGCATAGTCACTCAAGTCCACATGGTTGCATGCCTCGTATGGCCGATTGTCTTCCAAAGCCAGTTTAGAGGGTTGATACCATTGGAGTTTTGTGTGTGCAGTGAGTTCGTTTGCATTTCTCACAACCAGAGTGTGCGCAGTCAAACTTCGCAAGTTTCATCATGCGACACTCTTTCATTAAGGAGAAGCGTCAGAGACATTAAGCTGCAAAGGAGATAGTGGCCATCACTTCAGTTACAGAGCCGCCAAAGTTATAAGTCAATGAAATGCTAGTTTGAGTGTGTAAAGATTTTCAAGATTGCTCAATTTGCTGACAAGAAGTGAATTGTCAGTTAAGGCATGTGACGACCCCCAGATGGTGACGCAGTTAACAATCTCGTTGAGGGATTGGTTGCTCGAGATCACGGCCAATAGACTTTAGTTCCTACCTCAAAGAATAAACATTAAACACAGGAGTTAAACTTGGTGTTACCTTTTCAAGTTAACTCGTTGTCTCATCTCATGCATGTCTATTTTGGAATTAGCTTTATTCACTTGGAGTTGTATTTAGGGTTTACGTTAACTGATGGTAGTGTTCCAGTTAACTTGCTTTCAATAAGGACGTGCATGCTTGCACAATTGTCCATTTAGATTAGATGTACCAGTTAACTGATGGTAATTTTCCAGTTAATTGTATAGTTTGCTTTGTTAGGGTTTAGCAATAAATCTTGTATGCATTGCAAGACTGTAGTTGACTCAAGGTGATTTTAGGGTTCCCTACACCTTTTGATGTCTATAAATAAGAGCTTTTGCTCATTTGTACATAACTTTTGCACGAGAGTAGGATATACAGCCTACCTTGCCTCAATATTGCCTTCAGACATGTCATGAGTATTTACTATTATGATGAATTGTTGCCACTCGGGTTTCATGCAATTATGATGGTGAATTCTTGCTTTAGTTAGATATAGTGGCTACTTGATCGTAGATTGTATGCGTGTCTTGCCAATGCAATTTATTATCCTAGTTGGCTATCCTTCATGTTTGTGTTCAATAAACTCGTTCAGATTGAGCTGATAGATGTGCCACCTTGCCTTCAAGTTGAGAATCTGTTCTTGGTAATCGTGTGATGTGTGTGGAATAAACTTATTTAGATTGAGCCGATAGTTGTGCCACCTTGCCTTCAAGCTGAGAATCTGTACTTAGTTTATCGTATATTGTTGTTTCCAATAAGCCTATTTAGACAAGCAGATAGTTGTGCCACCTTGCCTTCACGTTGTGAATCCGTACTCGGCTTATCGTATATTTGTCGTTTCCAATAAACTTCTTCCCAGCCAAGCAAATAGTTGTGCCTACCTTGCCTTCACGTTGTGAAACTGTACCTGAAGTTTATCGTTTTAGAACATTCCTGCTCCGTTTCCTCATGCTCTGTTTTCTTGAGGAAACTGGATAGATTTAAAGTAGTTAGCTTAGTTGTAGTTAATGATTTGCGAAACCAGAAAATCCTTAGCTGCAACGTTCTTGGTTTTCTTAACCTTGTGCCTCTTCCAGCTGAGAACAAAAAGATAGGACTTAGATTACTTTTCTTTTCCACGCATTCCAGCACTACGAGGGAGCTTCCCCTCCTAATTTGAAGAGCACTCATTACACAGTGTGCATAGCTGTCCGTACAAACCTGCACTCCAGAGGTGTTAGTTTTTACGCCAACAAATCTCTTACTGTGAATTGTTGATCTGTGAATGAGCATTTTATGGTATCTTTGAAAAGTTTTACAATCGTTATTATAGAAATTGATATTATCTGAATTCACCTTTCAAAGCTTTCTCGTTAAAAGCAATACCTTTATTTGCTTTTTGGTTAAAAGCAACACAGATTTAAATTCATTGCATATCATATAAGGTAGCTGCCACCTTGTTTAAAAGCAGAGAATCAGATTAGGATATCATCATATCTGATTCAACTGTTGTTTACATTTGTCATCTCCATGGGCGTTAGAATATAGAGTTAGGTGACAAATTTGTGAACCAACAGGGGGGAAGTGATATCTTTAAAGCATGCAAAGGAAAAATTAGTGTGGTGGTTGTGATGGTCATCTTGAGGAGTTACATAATGCCACTTATTGCTAGATTCGACTTGTGCAACAAGTTCCCATGTGTTGTTCCTCAACAATGCCTAATACTTAGCATCCGTGACATCTTTCCAAGGTGGCGACTCAAGAACCTACCTCATAGTTTTTGGTTTGGAACTTTGAATAACTGTGCACATTAGATCCAAATTTACTTCCTCATGAGACTTGTTGAAGCCTTTGGCCTAGTGGCAGACTTATCTGCAATTGCATCTAAACAAAGCCTCTTCTTGTGCTTTTACATCAAGTTCCTCATCTTCAAGTTCAATAATTCTTAGTGTTTGGCATTTGATAAGTGATGGCGAGGAAGAAGTTCTGCATTCTTTATCCTAATAAAAAATATCCCTGCTGATGTACACCTTTGTAATTGAATCCACAAGTTGATATCCCTTTGACTTTGAATTGTACCCAAGAAAATAACATTTCAAGGACTTTTCATCCAACTTTTGTCCTTTGCACCTTGGGAATGTGCATGAAGGCTATACATCCAAACACTTTGAGATGTGAAATTGAGGGCTTTTTCCTAGTCCATGCTTCTTCAAGAGTGATGTTCTCAAGCACTTTGGTGGGTGCTTGATTTAACAAGTACACAATTGTATGAACTGCTTCAGGCCAAAATGCAAGAGTCAAATCTGCATCCTTTAACATACATCACACCATTTCCATAACAATTACGCCTCTTTGCAACACCATTTTCTTGAGGCGTATAGGTAGTGGTCAATTATCTTTTGATCCCATGTTCTTGTAGGTAGTTTAAAAATTCCTTATTGGTGAATTCTCCCCATTGATCTAAGCGAATGACCTTGAGGGAGTGGTTAGAAGACTATTCTGCAAGGGCATGGAATGCTTCAAATTTTTTGAAAGCTTGATCTTTGTGAGTCAAGAAATAGACCCACATTTTTTTGGAACTCATCTAGAAAAAGTAAAAAATACTAGGCTTGATTATGAATGGATGTCCTAGGTCAATACATTTTGGTGTGCACTAACTCCAAGGGACAAGAGGCTTGTATTTCTATGGTAGGAAAAGGAGCTTGAGATTGCTCCCTGGCAAGACAGTTGGAGAAAAGAACTTTTTTTTTTCTTCGTGGGGAAAGTCCTTGCACCATGTTTTTGTTACTCAATGCAAGAAGGTGCCCCAAATTGAGATGATCAAATCTTCTATGCCATAAAGTAGGGGATGGATTGGTTTTGATTGCAAGGGCCTTGTTTTCATGAGTAACCTCAACCAATTGAATCATTTTGTCTATCCCTAAGGCACAATCAACAACTTCACCATTGCAAGCCTTGACTTGAATGAGACAAACTTTCTCACCATTATCACAATCAAATTCAACCTTCAAGTTGTGCTCTAGCAATTGACTTATTGAGAGGAGGTTCTTTGCGAGCCTTGGAACATAGAGAACCTTTGTAAACTAACACTTGTCAGCCTTGCTTGGTAATGGAATATCCTCAATACCCTGTACTTCATAGGATGTATCATCACCAAGGGAAACTTACCATATGAAGTTGAAGGGTTGAGGTTGTAGAACCACTCTTGTTCTTTTATCATGTGTATGGATGCACTAGAATCAACATACCATGCATGCTTGTCAGAAGTAGAAACACAAGTCTTTGCAACATACAAGAAATCTTCTTCATTAGAACCACCTTTGGAAGCAACCTTACCATGTTGCTTCTTGTACTTATTTTGTCAATGATGATTCTTCTTCTTGTCCCCTTGAGAATGCTTTGGTGGCTTTCGTTGGCTAGATTCACTATTTGCAAAGGAATTGTGCCAATGTTCTTGGAGATTGTGTCCTTCCCACGATGAGGCACTTCTTTTTTTTGTGCAAAGGTATTCTCTTGTTTGAATTTGGGTGAACGTGGACCATTGCAAGAAGGTTGCTTTCCCTTGTACTAAGATGTGAGGGCTTGATTGTGCGGGGAGTTTGAGGTCTCCTCACGAATTGCCTCTTCTTGTTGAAGCAAATTCATCAATTCCTCCAAAGATGGCTTTTTGCAAGACACATTGAGACTTATGACAAACTCGTGAAACAAAGGGTTTAGTGCTCACAAGACAATGGGTACAAGAGATTCATCTGACACATCTTCTCTTAATGCGTGTAGTTATATCTTGGTCTCTGCAACACTTTTTCACTACTTTGCATTTGCAAACAATGTTGCTGACACTGCAAATGAAGAATTTAACTCTGATTTTTGGCCTCATAGACTATGTTGATGCAACCCAAAATTAGATTTGACTTGAAGTATATGTTTGAATAGATTGCCTTCCCCTTAGTAGATATAGATATTGTGGGTTCGTGTGATTTCCACACAGCTTTTCATGGCCAATGCTACTCAAATAAAGAATGTCACATGATTGATGAAGTTGGCCTCAAGCCTCTATATGCCTATATTTTCTTCACATTCTTTCTTCGCAGCAATTTTGTTCATACATCTCTCCACACAATTTTGTGGGTGCAAGGCTAGGTCTTTGTCAATAGAAGCTTGCTGTATTTTGTTCAAATGGCTCCATTGTCAAGAAGCTCCTTTTTAGTGCCTCTACAATCTCTTCTCAATGTCATGGTATTTGAAATATCCAATTTCACTCATAAGCACATGGATAGTATATTGCTTTGATATCAAATTGGAATGGAGAAAGGTAATGTGTTAGTTCATTATTGAGATGCAAAAATAATATACAATTGTAGAATTGGTTCCAAGATGAAAACCGATCAACTCCCCAAACCACCCTTATGTTAATAATAGTTGATTATTATTATAATTATATTACAATGATGTAATATATAATATTATATTCAAATAGCCATTTGACCACAAAACATCCCTAACCATTATATCTCAACATGAGGATTACAAACAAACCAAAAGCATGCCAAATAGTATATGAAGAAAGCACTTTTTGACAAACTTGAACTCTATGAGCAATGGATCACCTTGCCACTCTGTGAGCTCTCTGTCAATTTTATCAAAGACCTATTTCCACATATCACTTAGAGAGGGAGAATGAGCAAATGGAATGCCTGAAAATTTGATTTAGAGAGATCATTGTGCTCTCAACAAATACACACTAGAGGAACTTCAGAACAGCTATGAACCAAGGACTTATGAACAAAGATTTTAGATCCAATTGTGGAACAATACAGTCCAAGCATGAAGGTCAAGTGGGAAAAAATGTCCTGACCAAGAGTAGGGAACAAAGACGCATAATTTGCAAACTGAATGTCCAACAATTTAGAATAATCTAGTAATCTAATCTCTCTAACAGGGGGGATCAATCGAGGCATCTCTCAGAATAAAATGGAAGGATTCAATAACAATCACAAACAAAGAAGGGATTGGGGAGCACTCTTGTCTAATGGATTTCTAAAATTAAAAAGTTCAAACAAGGACCTATTAAAATCAATTTAAGCTGAAGCATCCCTAAATAGAATTTCCACCATTCCATGGAACTGCCTTTTGAAACCAAGAGATCTTAGCATCAACAAATGAATGGCTGTTCTATTCTATTATCATAAAATCTCTCAAATTCTAGTAGAACAATACGACATGTTTGCCCAAGATCCCTAGCCTAAGCCATTCCTTGCTATTAATCAGATTATCCAAAATGTAGCTGCCTTGAACAGAACTAGTTTGAGTACAAGAAGCAATCTTAGGTAAAATATCATGCAGCCTAACAACTAGAAGCTTAGCTATAATCTCATAAGAAACATTAATAAGAGTGATCAGTCTCTAGTTTTTAATTTGAGCCCTATCCCCATCCGTAGGAATGAGTTTGATAATACTTCTGTTAATATCCTTACCCAAAGAGCTAGTCTGAAGGGCTTCCTTATAAATATTTCTAAGGTCCTCAAAGATCCAATTTCTGTTAGCTTTTCAAAATTAATTAGGAAGTCCATCAACACCAGGGACTTGTCCTCTTGTAAACAGTCAATCATTGAAATAATTTCTTCAATAGAAATATCAGCCTCAAGATCACTAGCATCCTTCTTATATAGCTTTTAAGGTAGAATCCTACTAAAGAGATTGCAATTACCAGAAACATTCTCATTAACACCATCCAAAGAAAATAAGTTACTATAAAAGATGGGCTTTGCTGCTCTCCTTAGGGTGGAACAAAGCACCCATTCAACATCAATATCATCTGTAACCTATCTTCAATTCTAACAAGAACCTCTTCCACATCCCTCCTCTGACAACTTTTGTCTTACCATAAGCTCTCAGAAACTTCTGAAGGGCTGAAACAATGTCATTCCAAAGGTAGATCATGGAAGAAGAGAGATTTAGAGTTCCCACAAGCTTCCCAAGGTAGGAAAGAACCTTACCTTGATATGTGAGTCACCCCGACAGTAGGAGGGGTACAAAACATTTAATTAGAAAACAAGTTTGAAGAGGGTGGTATTGAATAGGCTTCGTAATTAGGGATGGAAAGAGAGCCCTTATTTGAGAATAGAAATAATCCCATCATTATCAAACAAGTACTTAGAAAAGGAAATTTCAAAGAGGGTGGTATTGAATAGGCTTTGTAATTAGGGAAGGAAAGAAGGCCCTTACTTGGTGATAGGAAGAATCCCATCCAGACAATCCCTATCTTGGAGATGGGAAATGTTTAGGTTTAAACAACCCATCAAAGTTGTTAGCATGGTTCTTAGAAGCACAATTAAAGTCTATCCTAATTTCAATAGGATGATGAGCAAAAAGAGTGAAAGGGAGTACAATAACCACATTATTGTTGAGATCATAGGACACAAAAAGAAGTCCTTCACATAGAATTTGCCCAATTTAGAATAGAGCCTTTTGTTTCCACTTTCTTTGTTACAAGTAAACCAAATTCTCTTGCTCATCAACCAAGTATTTTAAAGGGGATCAAAGATACTAAGTATCCTTTTCATTTTGGACCAAAAGAAGAGCTCATTACCCTTCCAACCAAATTTAAGCCCCCTTCTTTTGTCGTTATTTTTTTCTACCATATTGAAGTCTCCCTTTAGTATCCAAGGAACCTTTGAGAGATTAATAGCCAATCGGTTCCATAGATCAACCCCCTCTCAATAATTATTAGAAGCACATAGAGAGCATAACCCAAATTGAAAGCCATTCACAGACAGAATGTGATGTCCCCTTCCTAGTGAACGCAACTGGATTTGAGGTTAGCCTATCATTCTGATCCTCGTAGGCTGACAGTGGTGTGTAGAGGATCATTGAGGCAGTTACTCGGTGTTTAGGAGCATTATTCTTTCAGTTGATTCAGGTTGGGCTTTCGCAGAATCTTTCAGAGAGGTTTTTCAGTTACTTACTATTTATAGTAAGTCAGGCAGGCGGAAGTTGCTATTTTGGGCAGGGCACCTGGTTCAGCTGGTTAGCTCAGAGTCGACCCAGTTTGTCAGTTTGATGGTCAGATGGAAAATAATGGAGCATTTAATGATTATTAAATAATTGATATTTTGACTTTATGTTATAAAGTCACTTTATTAATATATTTAAATATTAATGATTTATGGCATATTATAAAGTATTTTTAGTATTTTATAATAAAGTGAAATATTTATTATAATGAATAATTATTTATTCATTAAAGTGGGACGCCATTTATTAATATTTTCCTAAGTTAAGAAAAGGGCGAATTTAATCATTTAATTAAATGATTATTAAAAAGAAGCTTGGGTCGAATTTTTGAAAGGGTTTATATATTCACTGCCAAGACAAATCAAACTCTTATGTTATGATTATTCAATTTGTCTTATTCTCGCTCTGAGCATTGGAGTTTGCGAACCTAGGGTTTCAGCAGACATTGATTTTGGAGAACGTTCCCTCTTCAAGATCTGGCATACTGAGACTGTGAAATACCAGTTAAAGATTGTCAAACTTGGTGACTTCGTATAGAGGTTGCAGTTGAGCTTATTGATTCGATTCAGGAAGGATTTGCAGAGATTACTCATCAGTTAATGGTGGCGATTTATCAGAGATCATTTCACAGAGATCTGGGACTTCATACTTGAGGCCGTACCATATTTAATGCTGCTGCTGGGCCGTACTTTTCTGTACCAGCAAGGGCCGTACCTTTTCTCCAGAGGAATTTGCTTTGCCTTTTCATCTTCTATCTCTTGCAAAGTTGGCGCCTAGGGTTCCTGGAGCTGTTTCATTGTTTCTGAGCCTGGAGATTCGTGTTTTGGAGCTGGCCGTACCTATTCTTCTTCATTTCAAGGCGGCTGCAATAACCAGGTTTTCATTAATAAAGTTGTTGCCTTTTTGTCTGCATATTGATTTTTCACAGTTGTAACTATCCAGCACGATGAATAAACTATCTGGCAATGAGCTTTGACCTTTGTTCTGTAGTTTTCAAGCATATATTATTTTATTTAAATTTTCCAGTCAATTCCTTGCAAAATCGCAATTTATCATTTATTGCAAAAAACCATCAAAAACACAAAAAAATACAAAACAAACAAAAATCAGCATTTTCAGTCAGGGGTTTGGGTTGAGAGACACCTGGTCTCTTACATAGAATCACCTATACCACCCTATTATAGAGAGAAGAACTTTAGTGAACTACACTAGCCGCCCACTTTGTGGATGACAAAATCACTGACCCACCTCTACCTCTATCATGGGGAGTGTAAAAGAAGCAAGAGCTAGGCCAGATAAACTTTAAGGCATACTCCAAAGAGAACCCAATATCTTTATCTTCTTGAAGCATTGAGCAATCAAAGCCTTTCCTAGAGTTTCAAAACATTCTAATCATTGCCTTCTTGTCAACAGCCTTAAGACCTAACATTCCAGTTAATGCGATTCAAAGTCAGTAGGAGGCGTGGATAGTTTAGAACCTTTACATAACATTTCAAAACAATGGGGAAGCTTTGTGTCGCTCCCCTTCTTTAAGGGTTTTGAGATAGAGACCAAAGGCTAATCATGCTTCCCTTTCTCGACATATTCTTGTGGACCAACCTATTCAACAATCAAACTGTCTGGAATTAAAAGTAATCACAGAGCATAGTTGACAAGGCACTATTTATGAGCATTCCAGGAGTCTCCTCAATAGTATTAATCTTATATCTTTTAGACCCATCCCTTGGTACAAGATGAGGTCCGGTTAAGGAACTAATGGGGACTTACCCTTCAGGGAGTTGAGAGGGTAGGAGTCACCGACACCTTGAGGGGGCACAGCCTCAGGGCAATCCACAGAGGTCAATACATTTCCAAGAACATTAGAGCTGGAATCAACAAATACCTTTCCCTTGCCACTATAGGAGCAAGAACAAGATTAGAAGAAGTCTAAATAACTTGATACCCCACATAAGACAATCCTTATGAAGAGTAACAGTACCATGAGTGAGAAAATTATTGAGTTTCTTTGGAACTTTCAGCACCAACATGACCTGCAAAACAATAGAAGAAAGAGTGGCCTTATGACAAAAGTCTATAAATGACCTTTTTTCTTGAAAAAACTCATTGTCCTTGCCTTACATAACCACAAGATCTCAGTAGACACAAGGAGCCATAACGTATTATAAAACTTATTCAACCTCTTATCAAAACATATTACAATGTTTGCTAAATATAGTCAGTTTTCTGCTTGCTACTGTCAGTAATGGATGGTGACATCCAGTGACAATTATTGATTTCTTTGTCATCGGAGAGAGCACATGTAAAGCATCTATGATTATAGCATGTAGGCATAATATGCTTCCCTTGGAGAGATTAGCCTGATAAGTGTTGACAGTCGCAATTTCATTAGTCACTCTCCAACATATCCTCCTCGATAACATCCTCATCTAGGACACATATAAAATAATTTATCTACCAAATGGACAAGTTACTTTGAAGGAAAACTAGTCTTTAGTAAAAGATAAAGAAGAACGATGGTCAAAATTGAGGCCGGGAACATGTCCTGGATGACTTTGGCGGAATGGATACCCCTCAGTTTTTGGCTTTCAGCCTAAGGCTCATGCTTCCATATCAGATAACAAAATGATCTTGTAGATGATATAAAATCCTCCATAAAAAATAAAATTTTAACCATTCTATTTAAAATCTAAAAAATGTTGTTATGGCCACAAATAAGAGATCGATATAAAACACATGGCCACCTGCCTGGGCTACAAACTAAACTGTCAACTAAGTGCAACTGAAAAATAGTTCATTATAAATTCACATTCACATGTAATTCGTCACTTCAGGCTTGCACCCTTAGCTTCCTCTAGCCACTTTCACCATTGACAGAGATTTAGAAGTATGTAGTGCTTTATAAGTCACCTTTATCTCTCAATTCTTACCAGTAAGCGATTAACTTAATCATAATCCACATGTATTTATAAGCAGTAAAAGCTAAGTTACCGGTTCGGTTTTGGGTTCGGGTTCGGGTTCGAGAACCCGGTTCGCCAGTTCGGGATTTTTTTTTTTGGGTTTGGGTTCGTTTTGGGTTCGTAATACAAAAACATATAAAAATCAGAAATATATACATATTTGCAGCAATAATTAAGTTCAGAATACACCACCATATTAATAGTCAAATAACATAGCAAAAATACACCACCACTTTATACTCAAAAGTCAAATGTCATGATATAGAATTATAAATTAAAGTTTACAATCAGCCATTAATAATTATTAATTATTGATCATTGATCAATCTGAATCATATGGGTCATCAAAAAAAGCAGCATCATCAGCATCATTAGATGCTAAATTTTGTGTAGAACCACAAATAGCATTAGTGGCACTCGCACAAGCACTGCCACTAGCACTAACACTACCGCTCTCATGCTCAGTAGTAGCTGCTTCAGGCTGATAGTCATCATCAATATCAAGTGCAGCTAAGTGACTTGTGGAAGCATCCAAGTCAAGCTGCTCTGGCTCAATATCCCACCTCCTTGTGTCTCCTTCTTTGTAAGAACTATGTTTGTGTGTAAGGAGGCGCAAGTTTGAATGCACATACACCAAGTCCTCAGCCTTTTTTGAATGTAGCCTATTGTGTTTTATTGAGTGGATGAAGGAGTATGTGCTCCAATTCCTCTCAGAAGAGGATGAACTAGCAACCTATTAAGACCAAATTAAAATTAAAATTAGTAAATAGTTAAAGAGTTACAAAAATTAACTAAACAAAATTATTAATTAAAATTTAAAATTAAAATTACAAATATAAATTATAAAACTTACTTGGGATAAAACTTTTATTGCAATAGGTTGGAGGTGCATGTATTCTTGCCCATGGAAGTACCACCAACTATGAGCAGCCACCCTACACTTGTCTCGAAGAGCATCCATATTCTGATCAACACTCCCAGAGCATGCAAAAGCCATAAACTCAGCCCTCACTCGATCACGTTGGTCACGATCACTGAAGATTCTACGAATTGCTGCCTTGTACCCTTGGGCCACTTCACCATCCCTATATGGAGCAACTCTTGATGAAGTAGAAAGTATCTCAGGGCTATAATATTTGGGACTCAATGCAAAAGCGAGAAGATGCAAGGGAGTGGTCATTTTGTTCCATCTATCAACCATGATTTCCTGTAGCTCTTTGAAGAATTTTTCTTCAGGATCTTCCTCTTTTGCATTGATGATGGATCTCATCTTCTCAATCATTGAGTCGATACCATCATATACTTCGCCCAAACAAGGTCTATCCAAGTCAGTGTAACGGATCATGCTCAGTATGGGCTCGGTGAAACTGACGAGATACTCAACACGATCCCACCAACCATCATCTAGGACCCTTTGCTTGATCCTATTTGCCCTTTCATTGCTAGATTGCCTCCATACAACCCAATTAGGGCTGATTACCATGGCACATAGTGCCTCACGAACCTTTATAAGTCATCTCAACACAATTGTGTTGGAGGCAAAACGGGTCTCGGCAACCTGTTTGAAAATCAAAATTAAAATTAAAATATAATTTAAATATACAAAATCAAAATTTAAAAGAAAATTCAAAAATTTAAAAATATTGAGAATTAACTTACCTTCAACAACTCCAATTTAGAGAATTGTCTAAACATTCCTTGCGTCATATGGTGGTTGGTGACAAACATTTGGATGTCTTCACCCTCCGCATACACCTGTTTGATCCATTCAATTTTGGATCCAATTTTTTGTAGCATTAGATTGAGGGAGTGGACAGCACAAGGTGTCCAAAAAATGTGTGGATACTTCTCCTCAACCAATAACCCAGCAGCCCTACAATTTTTGGCATTGTCGGTTACAACTTGCACAACATTTTGATGGCCCACTTCTTCAATAGCTTGGCAAAGGATGTCAGCAATAAATGGACCATCTTTCACCTGTCCTTCACAATCCACTGCTCTCAAAAACATTGCCCCTTTAGGGGACATAGCAATAACATTGATCAATGGGCGATTTCTTGCATCTTTCCATCCATCGAAACTATGGTCACACTGTTTCGATCCACGAATCCCTTATGGGCTTCAAAAGTCTGCTACATGTTTCACCTCTTTCTCCAATAAGGTGCAACGCACCTTCTCAAAACCTGGCCCTTATACCCCTTTGGAGCCTCATTAATAGATTTCACCATTTTTTGCCAATATGGTGAACGAACAACATTGAATGCCAATCCATTGGCATAGACACATCTTGCTATGTCTTGATCAGCAATCTCTCTTGCCTCATTCTGAAATGAAGCTTCCAACGGTCCCTTAGATCTTTTATTTGAAGAGGGCATGGTTTGCTCTCGAGGGATGTCCATAAATGGATGGCTTTCTGTAGGTGGAAAATAAGAAGGTGGTGTAGGGGGTTTCATGGATCGAGATCCTTTCTTCAAAGGATGGCTTGTTTTACCACTGGTTGTTTTTTGGTCTGCCTTTTCTTGCTCAGCAATATATTTCAACACTATATCTTTTGGAATGCCTTCGTTGTTTTCACCTGGACAATTTTTGATGCCTGTTTCAGGGATCCCGCACAAGTGCCCTTTTACTCGACTATATGAGCTCGAATATTGAACATTGCAATGACTACAAATCCAAATATATCCTCCACCACCTGGAAGTTGCTGAACCATTTCTACATATTTCCAAAGGGGAGAGGCTGGGTTTATTTTGAAACGAGATTGGATTGAGCCTGAGGAGGTACCGGTTGCCATTGTAATACGAAATAGTGAATACCTAAGGCACAACATATTGAAATTTTGGTATTGATTCATTGAATTTGAAAGCTAAGTAGCCGGTTCGGGTTCGGGTTCGCGGGTTCGGTTCGCCGGTTCGGCAAAATTTTTTGGGGGGTGGGTTCGGTTCGTCTTGGGTTCGTTAGTACAAATTACAAAAAAATGTAAAAAAATATATATATATATATATATGCAGCCTAGAAGCATGAATAGTATATTTATATGTATATACATGTGTGCTTATATACATGCATAGATATATTTATGTATGTATATGGTATTTATATGTATATACATGTGTGCTTATATTAATTTGGTTGTATCTGACTATGTACTATTTACTTATCAGCTTGTGGGTAGGTTTAAGGAGACAGTTATTAATAGTGTTGATGGTTGTGTCCTGCTTGTCAACCATCAGGTTCTTTAAATAGGTTTTTCTTAGTCAGGGAAAGTAGTCTGATCCTTGGCTGGTCATCTCTGGTATATTTCTAAGTAAGAACTTCATATGAATAAAGATATACTTCTTTTAGTCTACCTAGTATTCATTGCTGTTTATGTTCATTACTATTAAGTACTAGTCTTATCAGATATAGGAGTAAAGAACAGTGGTGTAAGAACTGACATTGTAGTTTCTGTAAATTCTGAACTGAGGGAAAAACTAAACTGAAATATGATATTCTGTTGTTTTTGTTTTAATTTTCAATATTGGAATATGAAAATTCCAGAACACCCAAAATCCAAGAAAAAATCATATTGCACTTCAAAAAGCATTATTAAGCAACATAAACATAAAGGAAACTCTTTGGAGAAGAGATGTGTGTTAGCTGAGGGCTAGCTGAGGGCTTATAATCTCAGTTGTATCACAAGCTGATAAGTAAATAGTACTCAGCCTCTTGGAATGAAAATGCTTGTTTGAAAAACAAATGAATGAAAATGAGGCAGTTTAGGTGTTTAACATGTTTTAGAGGTCACTTTTAGGGTTCCCATGGGCGTGGGTCAAAGTCAAAGTGAAGGAAACATTAAAAAATAAATAAAAAAAATCACTTTTTGCTGCTCAGACACCCGGGTTCTGCTTGGGTTCGCCTTGGGTTCGCCCGGGTTCTGCTCAGGTTCGCCCGGGTTCTTCACTGGCGAACCAAGGCCCAAATGCAAGGACCCTGGCCGAACCAGCAGAAGGACCGGACCAGGACCAGGACCCAGGGCGAACCCGGACCAGGACCCGGGCCAGAACCTGAAGAACCGGCTACATAGTTTGAAAGTAAAAGACTTAATTAATTTCAAAAAAATGAAAAAATTGAACATGTGTTATAGACATTTAGAGGAATGAAAAGTAAAACAAAACAATAACTAAAAAACAAAACAAAAGAATTGAAGTTCACTTGTGAAAAAAAATGTAAAAAAAAATCAAAAACTTCAAAGAACCTACCTCTTTTGAAGAAATCTTGCTCTACGATCTTCTTAGCAACGAATAGACACTTGCAAGTGCTTAGGAATAGCACAACAATCAACTTTGAACAATCTACGATCAGCTTTCAAGTCTATTCCAGCTTGTGCAAGCAAAAGAGAAAGTTCAGCAATGGAGGCAAAAAATTCTTTTTTCTCATTCACAAATTGGTAAATGAGTTTCACTTTACCTATTTCATGTTTTTGAGGCAAGTATTAGGGTTAGAATTAATAAAAAAGTCCCTAAAAGTAAAAAACGAGTCAAAAAAGTCATTAAAAAATGAATTTTTTTTTGGAAAAATGTGCCTGGGTGCGGAATAGAACCCGGGTTCGAAATTTTCAAACCCTGTCCGGACAGTCCAAAATACGGACCCAGGGCGAATTTCTTCGAACTGGACCCGAATTCCGGACCCGACTCGAACCCGAATCGAACCCGGGGCCTTCAGTAGCGAATCCGGTAACATAGAGTAAAAGGTTTTCATGGTCAATTTTTGATTTTTGTGGGATTTGATCTGTGTAATTTATAGTCATCTCAGTGAGTAATCATTTTTTGATTTTTGTGGGATTTGACCAGTGTAATTTATAGTCATCCTATTGAATAATTATTTTTTAATTTTTGTGAGATTTGATCCATATATTTTATACATATTTCAATGAGTAATTGCATTTTATTTTTTTGGGATTTGACCTATATAATTTATGGTCATCTAATGATGACCTCAATGAATTGTCACTTATTAGTTATTACCTCCATAGATTATATTAAAAATAAAATTAAAAAACAAATAATTTGCTCCATAATTTTAGTTTGCCGGCAAATATTTAATTAACTGATAAGCAGGAGGTATTTTGGTTGCAAGTTAAGTGGGCTTAACCTAGGAGAAAACTCTATGGTTAAGCGTGTTTGAGCTGGAGTAGTATAGGGATGGGTGGCCTCCCAGGAAGGCCCAATTCTTCACCTCTGTGAGCATCACCTAGATGCAATGAGTGCTAAGTGGACCATTTATTATCATGAGAGATGGGTTCTTGTGAACCACTACTCATGAAAGATGGGTCAATGAGTTTGACTTGTAAAACTACACAGTTGAATCCTGATAGCAATATCACTATTTAATTAACTTCTTACTTGTTTTAAATGATAATTTACCATGCTAGTCTCTCTTGAAACTGACCATTCTTAGTAGAGATTATGTGCAATTATTTTTCAAATTGGATGCATCTCGACTCTGAGCACACTATGGAAGGGTTGTGTGTATAAAAGGAGAAATTTGAAATTAAATTTTGTTGGGAATCTAAGCATACATTGAGATAGTTATGGACATTGAATACTAACATATTGATAACATTAGGCCATAAATCCAAGGTTGTGCACCGCTTGCATAACGAAGAAGAAATGTGGAGTTCTAGAAAATTTTATTGTTTTCCTTCCCTCAAGCTTCCTACAGATAATGAAAGGTTTCCATTCTTCCGAAGGTTTTTTTGTGCATTTCATTTGTTTTTAATTAATTTCTGATAGCTTGGGTAGCCCTCTCAAGTGAAAAATGCATATTAATGTAACTGGAAATGATAAACTTCAATTTAGTTGCCAATCTATTTATTACTTTTGACACCTTTACATAACAGTTCAGGGTGAATCTTTATGCACCGATACAAAAAATTAAAGAACAAACGAACAAGATAGGGTTCAAAGCAAACCGTTCTTATGGTATTGGGGAGAACCGGGAGGAATGATCATGAAATGGCAGAAGTTAAATCATAGAGACAGAAACGATACCGTGTTAAACATGACGAAAATGAAGTCCATGAAGTATCATAATATCGACAAATTGGAATTATTTAGTATTAAAGCTAAATGCATAAAAAAGGTTGAGTCTTGATAAATTGTGTTTAACTTACTTTGGTATAACAGTTATCTTGAATTTGTCTAAATATTCTTCCCATACTTAGGTAGCCGTTCATTAGTTTTCTTGATAGTCTCTTGATTTGGTTCCTGCAGGAAATAAGGCAGATGATTGCCGATGTTGATAAAGATGGGAGTGGGGCAATCGACTTTGATGAATTTGTATACATGATGACAGCAAAAATGGGAGAACGAGATACAAGAGAAGAATTGACAAGGGCATTCCGAGAAATAGACCAGGACAAAAGTGTAAGAGTATGAAGGCTTACTTTGTCAGCAGTACGTTTCTTCTTATCTACGTATGTTAATACAACTAGCTTTTATGTTAATGTTTCTTAGGGAACGATCGGTCCTGCGGACATTCAGCGAATGAGCAGGGAGGTGGGTGAGAGCTTCACAGCAGAGGAGATATATGAAATGATTAACGCGGCAGACCATAATGGTAAGCTTTTTATTACCAGTTAGTGACCAATTTGCTGCCAAATGGTAGCTTCTTCATACCAATTTGGTCCGAAGGGCCATAAAAGTTGTAATCATCATCATCTTTGATTTGAGAGCCTTCATTTATTTTCATTGGTGGATCTGTTGATATTCAGATATTTTTAAAGTTATATCGTTTCTTAGATTTTAGTATTTACAAAGGATTCGATGATTGTATGATACCCATTGCATTGGGAATCTGTATTTCCCTGTGTTTCACGAATTTGGATATTCTCTACAGGTGATGGTGAAGTTGATATGGAAGAGTTCTTCAAGATGATGAGGAGAGCCAATCTTTACTAGTTGCTGTGCTTCTGAAGATGTTCTTTCTGTTCAGTTGACTGTATAAAAATAAATCTTGGGATGTTTGTATGGATATTTTTAGAAACATAATGAATCTAATTTGATTATTTCTAGGATACAGGTTTCTATTAGTTGGAAGGGGATATTAATTTTTTTTGCAAAAGTGCACATATTTTAGTGCTTCGTTTTGTATTAAGTTATAATGTTCCCTAATTCATCTTTTAATAATTGTTTTATAATTTAGTGGTTTGAAGAAAATTAATTTTTGTTTATTTTTTTTAAGAGTGGGCTCATTTTGGCAGAATTAAAATATATAAAGTTTTAATTTGCAGTCTTCATATCTTTGAAACCTCGATTTAAATGTTATTTATATATAAAATTATAATTATTTTTAACATAATAATAAATTTTAATATTATTAGTTATTAATTATGTTGATATCAGTATTACTTAATTTATTTAGGATTATTTGAAAAGGTATTAATTAATAATTATATTGTTACAAATAGACTGGACTCCACCACAATGGTAATAGTCATTGACAATTGATTTTGAAATTTTAAATGAAGTGATAAATAATTGTTTTGAACAATTTTGATAGATAGTTGTAGATGGTTTTAATTTTTTTTATTTGACTTTCTTTTTTCTAGATAAGGTTTAAATTTTTAGCCTTTTTTATTATTAGTTCTTTGGTTAATTTTATGGCTTGCATTTTTATGTTAGTAATTTTCATATCCTTTTATTTTTATTGGTAACCACTTCAAAGCTTTGAGAAGTGTTCGATTGTTGATGACTAATTTTTGTCTTAGTGATGGTAAAAAACAATAAAAAATGAGATTGCTTAAACCAAATCTAATGTTGAAATGAAACAACAAAATGTTTGTTCGTAATAATTATCTATTTTTCTTTGTTTTGTGTTACATGTTGATTCAAAAATATTAGAGAAAGACAATATTGATGACCAATGAAATACAATAAAAGAAATACTAGAGCTAGATAATTTAATTTCTTAAGTAATAAATGACATCTAAATTCAAATACATGGTATAATCAATTATTTGCAATTTAAAAAGCACATCATCTTGTGAGTGGTTAAATGTCTCAAAGTAAGCAAACTTGAGAAATGTGACTTTCAATAAGCAAAACATCAATCTTGTTGCAAAATGAGCTAGATGGCCAACTTTGAGCTTGCCTAATTTACACTTTCCAATTAGGATTGAGGCATACGGTTTAGGGTATGTGTTGGTAGTGATTTTGATGTAGTTATCTAGTTTTATATCACATCACTCAAGGACCTTTATGGGAGGGCAAACTATTCAACTTGTCCTAAAAACTATGTGCCAAGGTGCAAGCACTTAAATATTGGAGTTGCTATCTTCAAAGTATCCTAGGTCAACTATGTTTCCTAAATACATATAACTAGTTGATATCCCTAATTTTGACCTTTGTCCAACATTTAGGCAATGAAATATAATATTTGCATATTCAATCCAATAAATTTAAATCACATGACAAATTTGTATATTTATAATTCTTATTTACACACAAGTCACCTGTACATCTAACTACATTATGATTATACAATACATCAAACACAAAAAAATAAATAATAACCTAACTTGTATGAGAAGTATCCATTATTCTATTTGTTGAACTCTCCCGATACATATATCAAGGATCATAATAGGGTTATTGAGTTATAAAATGTCATGATTTAATTTTACCTTTTATATGTTGGTATAGTTCTTGTCATTTATGTTGTGCTACATGTGAATTATTACCTCTTTCCCTTCTAACCTATGTAGATATTGTTGAAAGTACCATGATAACACCTTCATAGTACCTATGTCCTTAATTCATTTTCCTATCCACCCTTGTGCTATCAACCCTATTTCATTTGATTGAAACCTTTAGGGATATAGATTTAGGTATAGATACTATTTGAATTTGCTAATTATGCTAAATATGGATTTAACTATTAGTAGTAATTGATTCCATATAGCAATGATATATTTACAAATCAACAATTAGACTTAGTTTATAATCAGACATAACTCTCCATTTGTGAGGTTGAAGTTGAATATTGTATCACCAAAACATTAATTAGTTTTAGTATCAAGTTATCCCAATTCAATTGTGTATTGTAATTACACAAAACTAATTAACATCACCATATTCAATGCTTGACAAGCATTTAGAAAATAAAAAAATATGATTTCATATTTAATGCAATGAATTTGGATGAATGAAATTGTTATATAATTATAATTCTTGTTTTCGCACAACTTACCTATAACATGAAGCTGCAATTGAAACATCTAAACCTTTAGGATGATAGTCAGATGCACATAAGTACATATGATGAGTTTATAGTGAGCCGAACACACTAACTACAAACTTAAAACTCACAATGACTCACCACAACTTATATGAAACATGCCTTCTCCATATGGATGATCATTGCACATAATGCCATTGGATGATCTATGCTAAATTACAACAGTTAAAACTCATTACGACTCACCACAACTAACTTTATAGTAGTTTATTAGTTTATTAGCTGATAGGGTATATATTGTGTGAGGTTTCGGCTTGAAACCTGTCTCACGCTCTGACAAACAGCTTATCTTACCTGCAACATTAATTTCACCATAGACTAGATGAAATTTTATGCTGTATTTAACAAGCCAGATGATCTCCAAATCAAATCGGATGTCTTCTGAAAGCATTCAATGTAGTGATGTCGTTTTACCAACACGTAAGGCCATAACTAATGTAGTTATTATTATTGAGAGATTAGATTTACACCTTCCCCACCGACCTAAAATCAAATCAGATTGTATCTAGGTATATCAAATCAAATAGTGCTCAATATCTTTTCCCTATAAATCAAATTGAATTCCATGTAAAATTTGAATCGCTTCTCAATGACAGGCCTCTCATAAGAAATCCATCATAGAGAAGGTATTCTTCTCTTCTCGAACCACTTCATTGCTGCCACGTCAAAGTTAGTAATCAGTGGGATAGATATTTTATTATTTGAATAGATTTAAATTAGTTTTCTATGAGTAATAGTTTTGGGAAATTGTGGGAATACAATGATTTATAAATATTTGTATTTTTCATTGTAAAATATTCTATGAAAACCCTCTATGAACTTAATAATATTATTATTTTTCTTTTATAATTATTACTATTACAAGTTATATTTTAAGAAATATTTGTGCTTATTATTTGTCAACATGATATCAAAGCCCAAGCCAACAAAACTAGGCCAAACTAGGAGTCCTAAGCACCTATAATGTGGCTCAAGGGGGTTGTAGAAAATGAACAAGATTTGAACCAAAGATGGATTGATTACCAAGAGGGTTGGTAGCTTAGTAGTAGAGTAGTCCAGCACCAATACAATGATTTATAAGATGAACTAGTAATCAAGAGGTTCGATAGATAGTTTGGGGTAGTTTTGGGAAGTTACCAAATACTTAGCACTAGACCTTTGTCTTGAGTTTAAACCTAATGGGGTGGGATAATTTCTTTGTCTAGGTATGTAGAGTAGAGATTATTGGGTTTTTACCATTGACTCTCTCTGCAACTAGGTGAAAATCCCGTGTCCCTAAGACCACTTGACCTCTAGTGGTTGGCATGTACTACCTTGAAATTTCTCTACATAAAAGTTTTGAACTAGAGCTTTTGATACTTATGAGTTATCTTTTGAGCCCCGAGCCTCATTAGTTCAAACCCAGTTTACAAGTTAGATTCCTTCTCATAGTGGGTATTTAGATCACTACCTACTCGGTATTAAAAATCTAAACTTAATTTCGTGATGATGAGGCAAGAATCTGGCTTCTTTTTTGTTCCCAAACATTGTAGAATTTTTCCCGCTGTTGATTTAAATTTATGATATCTATTCAATTGTCATGGTATGGGTTTTTTGTCCAAGGTTCCACCAATGATTTAGGATTGATGTGAAACTTATGTTTCACAATTAGGTACTAACTTACCCTTGTCAATTATAGTTTGGATACTAAATTGGGTGGGTATGTGTAGACTTGGTTCCTGTTAGTGATTAATATGAATTAAGGCTAACAAAAAGTCGATTAGTTATTCCAAATAGAAAATTATAGGGCATATGGTCAAAAGTATTCCAAATAAGATTTGTTGAATGTTCTTTATATACATCAACAATTTTGAAGAAAATTATATTACTATTTAGCTTTAGGACTGGGGTCTTGATAAATAAACTGTTAAGTTTCTCTAATATGTATATGAATGCCAATAAGCATGTGATAAGGAAATGACATATTTTTCAAAATCGTTCTATATGGTATGGCTAGGATACAACATCAATAACTTGATATAAAAAATATATATGTATAACATATCAATAGGAGGTAGATGCATTAGCTAACATAGTGAACAATATTGGTGTGGATCAAGTATTGCCAAAATCTTACAACAATATTGTAACATTGAATTAATTTCCTTTGATTATTTTTGTTCAATGATTTTAATATTTTGTTAAGGAAATGATTTTAATATTTCCTTTGATTCTAACATGTATATGAATGCTCTGATATGTATATGAATTCCAATAAGCATGTGATAAGGAAATGACATATTTTTCAAAATCGTTCTATATGGTATGGCTAGGATACAACATCAATAACTTGATACAAAAAATATATATGTATAACATATCAATAGGAGGTAGATGCATTAGCTAACACAGTGAACAATATTGGTGTGGATCAAGTATTGCCAAAATCTTACAACAATATTGTAACATGAATTAATTTCCTTTGATTACTTTTGTTCAATGATTTTAATATTTTGCTCAGTAATGCTTGTGATAAGCTAATGTGGAATCAGTTGGACTAGGTTAATCTTATCTTATCCTTCATCACTCCTAATGCATCAAAATCACATTTTCATGTCAGCATAGTTTATGAGGGTAACTGGTTGCAACATGGACTGTTTGGTGATACATTGGGATTTACCAAGGTTTATCAAGAGTTATAAACATATGAAGTTACATAGAATGTATAAGTTTTATAATGTATACCCTTTTCTAGTGGCTACACCTGTGTGAAAGTCAAAGTGTTTCAATGTATTTTACAACAATGGGAGTATCTCCTGAGAATAGAGAAAAGTCTATTTTAAACATTAGTATTAATATGAGAGTAGGTGGCTACTCTCAAGTCACTTCTCAATTGAAAATTTCTTATACATATTCATTATCATGTTATTGGAAATTTGCTCAATTTTATAAATTAGTTATTATATTTAGATTTTCTTACATTTAACACTTGAACTCATCTTATTGAAAAATATAATCTTTGTTAGAATTTAAGGTATTAAGTATTCCTATTTCAGTAATGTTTATTTGGCAATGATTATTGAATACTTGAAAATCCATTGTCTTGAAAATTCACTATTTTCATTTGATGGGAAACCATACAAAAACATTTGTATGAGGGCGGTTTTCTTACAACATGTGAATAGAGCTCAAGATCATCTTTGTACATTTAACACTTGAACTCATCTTATTGAAAAATATAATGTTTGTTAGAACTTAAGGTATTAAGTATTCCCATTTCACTAGTGTTTGTTTGGAAATGATTATTGAATCCTTGAAAATTCATTGTCTTGAAAATTCACTATTTTCATTTGATGGGAAACCATACAAAAACATTTGTATGAGGGTGGTTTTCTTACATGTGAATAGAGCTCAAGATCATCTTTGTTTATTCCATAAAAAAATTACCACAACTCAAAGAAGCCATAGAACGTATTGTGTTCAAATAAGTTATTTTCATCATGCGAATAGAGTTGAAGTTCATCTTTATTTATTTCTTCCTCTAGTTACTCTATCCTTCTACAAAGAAGTTGTCTCTTTTTGCAGAATGCAAATTGAGATGAAGAGTCAATTTATGTTCTTAGATTCAATTAAATGTTATGTGGCACTTGATAAACACTTTCTACTTTGTTAGGAGAACAACCACCTCTATGAATGAACCCAAGGAGAACCCAAACCTCTAGACCTACAATCTCTCCTTACCAAAGTACTCCCTCTTGTTGCCATGGAAAACCCTCGCCTACCTCATCATCTCTATTTTTTTCCTTAAATCCATATTTTAGAATTACTTAGCTCATAGAGTTCATATAGCTTAAGTTTTGTATCCATATTGGCTTCTAAAGTAAATAATTTTATTACTTTTTAGTTAAAAAATTATAAACTCAATACAAAAGTTGATAAATTTGTATTGCTTTCATTTGTTGTAGTAGAAAAATAAAGAAGATATCCTTCTCCGAGGAAGAATAAGCTTTGAAATTTCTTGTAAAGAACAACATTGGTTACCACTACTGATCCGAGTTTGAATATAATCCTATCTGCTCTGTTATTACTATTCCTTTCAATTATCAATTTGCAAAATTCAGGGAATCTATATATCACTACTATTAAATCATAGATAAGGCCACCTATTCCTCAATTTGATCACTTTCTATGGACTAATAGGCTCTTGGTCAACCTTTGTGTCATAGAACAACATACTCAAACCCTTTGGTAAATTATTTTCTAGAGTATTAAACTGCAATGATTGAACTTGGATATTAATCATGGCATTATTAATTACATCAACACTATATAAATATGTTTCTCATGATAAAATATTTGAATATGTTTAATGTTTGCATTGATAATAATATTGTATTTATGGAGGGATCCCTTCCAAGTTGATTGTTATTATACTGTAAATCAAATTTTGTATCTTTGACTTCATCTTCCATCCATCATATTAAGTATTCTCTTGTGATGTCGCCATGATCCTTTTGGTTTTCATATTTCTATGCTCGTAAGCTTTTCTTTATTTTCCATTGTATAACTATAGAAATCTATTTTTTTGTTATTGAAGCAATCTCTCCAAGATGTATGATGTAATTTGATTCTAAATTTCTAGAAGTATTGTTGCAGTCTCTACTAATGTCAAATTTAAACATTATAGAGTTATAAATAGGAAAATGTTTCAATTACCGCTATGTTGTAAATGCAATGGTTATCATGAAAATTTCTGCGCACTTCCCTTCATACATGTATGGTTTAAAAGACACAATGTAAAACAAAGAACTCCTTAATAAAATACCCAAATTTGTATTATTCAGATTTTGAAAAATTATACAGACACTAATGTACAAGTTTTAAATTTCACTTCACTCCCATGCTTACTTCAATATATTTTTCTATCAGCATAACCCTTGCACCCCCTCTGGTGCAAGTGCTAGTTCAATAACAACATGAACTAAGAAACATTTCACAAAATCCAAATTACCAAGGCATCTGATCTTATGATGAACATGAAATTTGTAAGTGTTTAATATGACCATGGAACAAAATGAAATGAAAAATGATGACTATTGCCAAAGGAATATTTAATGCATGTACATAATAAAGTGCAAATATAAATTGTGGTCAAAAGCTTATTTACTATTGAACTCAAAACATAAAATGCTAACATTGATACAAATACAATGAAAATTGATGCAAGCAGTTATAAACCCTACAATAAATATTATAAAAAAATTATCTTTAATGACCCAACAACATCAGTTATAAACCATAAACATGTTAAACATTACTAATGACAAAAACCCTAAACTGACTTGACAACATTATTGGCAAACAATAAATATATTGAAAACCCATTTGCATAACGAAATCATAAAAGTGAACTTAAATTTACAACTTAATTGGTATTTCACAATGATGCTCTAATAGAAGATTAAAATTCCCATGAATAATGGGTTTATGAATGTAAAATACAACCGTGTTCATAAACACTTTCCCACAACACCTTTTAATCTTTTTTGTATAGTTAAAGAAACATAAAACCTCACACATTCAACTTCAAACTAGATAATGTCAAAGAAAATATAAAACCAAAAAACCATTATTGAAACAAGCACCCACAAAACAACAAAACGTTCAAGCTAATGGATATAGAATAGAGGCGATAAAAGAGCAAAAAACCATTAATGAAAGAAGCACCTCACCTGGGTCGAAAATTACTCGAGGATGGCATAGAAGAGCCTGTTGATCAACATATATTTAGGGACCATTTTATTCTTTGATACCTGCAAAAAATGATAAACGAGGAAGAAAAAATTGTAGCAAAACGAAAAAACCAACCTTGAGGAGTAATGACAATGATAAATGAAGAAGTAAAAGTTATTGTCCATGCTTAGCTTTGCATGCACCATCATTTTGAAGAGCAATGACCACAAACCCACCATTGTCGAGCATTCCTTTCACGGGAGGCCTATGAAATACATAGGAGAGATGAACATCTCAAGAAGACACGTCTCATTTGTGGGATGGTGGTGAGCAAGATAAGTGAGGTTGTGCAACACTCAATGCATAAATGCATCAAAAGTTGGCACTATATTCAAAAAGTAAATGGGAAGGGACAAAGTTAATGCGGCTAGCCAGGAGTATAAGAAGGGACAACACATGTTAAATGTGAGGAAATGGATGTTTATGGTGGTGATTTGCCTACTCATCATGTGACATGCCGAACACACACCACTCCCCTACCATGCAATCATTGGGGGTGGATCCAACCCGTGATCGGTCACCCATCCAAATGGGAAACTAATTCGATCGCTCAACCAATCATAGGTGTACATGTGGTAGATTGCATTTAGATAAGTGAAAAGGAATTTTTTGGGTCTAACATGGAAATGCTGAGTTGGTAGGTAGTTTTTTGAAGTGCCACGTGGAACCCCGAAGGTAGAACACTCCATTATGGGGCCTCTCCCCTAAATATTGTTAGATATGATAATTTCTAATCAATTTTCCATTGGTTGAAAGTGAACGAATTAGCTTGCTAGTGGGCCATATGGAAGAATCAATAGAGAATTTTTTGTGCTTTACCAAAATACTATAAGTTTTGGCATGGTTTCCACATTATGTGATTGACCAAATCAGAAAAGTGTAATTCATGTAGCACATAATGGAGTCACTGGGTCTGATGTGATCTATAAATATCATGTGATCTATAAATAGTAATATTTTCAACAAAATGTAGTAATTCATGCATTATTGTAACTACAATTAAAATCATGTAGGCCATTAACCATTAGTATAAAAAAATACCCTAAGACACCAAAAGGGGGAGAATTTTTGGTTGTAATAGACATAAGACTGCGAGAATTTTGTAGAATTAATTGAATATTTAATAGTTATGCATCCAACCTATTGTAATTTATTCTTAGTTCACTAATGAAGAGAAATTTATATATTTTGTGCCAAATATCTATCTTTAGAGGATTACTCTTCACCTATGTTTTTTTGTTCATGAATGATATTTATTAAGGTTTAAAATCATGCATTTTATGCTCTTTTGCTGCCATAGTATATTATTATGATCCAGATAGCAAATGTTATGAAAATTTAATATAAGTAGAATTTTTATCCTCTCACGGATTGTTGTAGGATAGATTCATCTATGAGTTTTATTCTCTCATTTTCTCCATAAAGTTAGAATAATTCTTTAGGAACTATAAAGAGAACCAAATTCTAAAATTTTGAAGGTTATCTTTCAATTCAAGTTCCATACTCATAAGATTTCTCATTGTTGGTAAGAACCTGTATATGAGTGCAAATTTCAAATACAAACATCAATAATTTTTGTCACACATAAAATTAACCATCCTTCTCTTTGATTAGGCATCATAACCCTTATATTCCACGAAATCATATTCATTTATTATATATTTCTTTTTTATTTCTTTTACTAATCACTTCATCAAATGGACATTGAGACCCAGTTTGTGTTACTTTCATTTCTACTTATATATTTTGATATAATTTTAGTTTCTCTCTTTTCTCTAATGCATATTTCAAGCGTTCTTTTTACTAAAAAATCATACAATATTTCTCTTTCCTATCTTAATTATAGATTTATCTCCTAATCCCATTTTTTTATGTCCATCATCATTCACTCCTCTTTGGAAGCCTTGATTTTCTTTACCTTCCCTTCCCATTATATGTAAGATTGAGTTATTGTTTCCATGTGAAAAATATTCTAAGTGGATCCTCCTCCTCCTCCAAGATATTTTTAATGGATGAATTCTTTGAATCAATATTCCTCCATATCAACTTATTATTGTTCTTGATTCCCTCACTTTCACCCATTGACTTTTTAACTAGGCGTTCTTTGGTTTTTTGGAAGGTAAATTTTTAAAACTTAATTTCTTACATTTATGGTTTTTTATTTATTTCCAGTGGAAATTTATGAGATATATTCGTATTTTAATGACAATCTATATGTCAAAAGAGTATACATTATTATTCCATAATTTTATCTTATTCTATTCCTTCAACATTTAGAGTTGGCCAAAGCCAACAACAAAAAAGGAAAAAAATGTCTAGACTAAAGAAGATTGGGAGGTGTCATTGGACGCTTACGAAAGAATTGGAACCTAATTAATTAAGTTTCCCTCGGGTACTTGGTGTTGTTTCTTTTGGTTGTTGGTGTTGTTGTCTTTGGCAAGCCTATGTGCCTTGCAATGTCATATTTTGGCTCGTGTGCCTCCGTTTTTATTTCAATTTGACGTTGTCTTAAACTCTTGGGTCAGGGCCCTTTCCCTACTTTATCAAAAACATTTAGAGTTAAAATTTTGGGGAAATGTTGGTCTAGTTACATTTTAACACATATTCTAGCATAGTTATATGCATCACTCCTAAATGTTATATTTTAAGTACATAAATTTAGTCCCCCAATAGGTTCTCCTACCATCCAAATAACATATTTAGACTATAAATCATGGTGAATGACATAGATCCTAATTCACATCAGGGCTTATGAGGGCATCTTTTTCATTGGTTTGAGACCGACATGCAAGTATTCTATGTAAACAATAATAATGATATGAAACCAAGGGACAACATGAAGATTTTATCTCATTCCACTACATTATAAAAGGTGATTATGAAACACCTTCCTTGGTATGATTAAATCTCATAATCATAAAATTTTATCCAATAGTTTCTATCTTGTACATACTTATCCTTTATATTAAATTTCATGCCAAGAATTATACATGCATATGAGCCATCACATGATTGTTATTCCTAAATATCTCATGTCTATCTCAAGAATGGGGCTATTTTCTTAAATTTTAAAATATTTTAAAAATTGTAGTTGTGCTACCATTTATCCTCATGTTTCCTTTGAAATAATCGAGATTACCTTGTTTAATTATATCTTCCTTTAGTAATTTTGTATAAATAAAGAGATTCAAGAACAAAATAATTCTCCTTTTCTTTTTACATGTACATATTCTTCTTGTGTTAAGAATAAAGATCCATATGATATAATGTTTGAAACACTATTCAATCATATTTCCATCATCAAAACATTCACTTTAATATTTTTTCTTGACTACAATTGTATTAGTTTTTTTTATTATCCTTGTATGAATACTAACTTGTCTTTTCCCCTTTGATATTGGAATATAGTTGGAAAAAAGGTTTAAAATTAAATTTAAAGCATTTAAATTTTAAAGATAGATATAAATACTATTATGGATTGATTAAGTCATTACAAATGGAAAGAGGATAAATTACATAAAATTTTAAGTCTAGATTGAAATTAAATTTCTACTAGATTATGACAATTTATTTTCATAACATAAAGTTCAGACATTTATTATATCTTATTGGTGTGAATAAGGAGTTTTGCCTAACTAGTTCACCTAGTAGATCCTATTCACATGTTAAGTTTACTTAGGGGCCTAAGACCATTGCTAGAAGTCTTAGTTGTCATTAGTTCTTATCTTATCTTATGCCATTTACTTATTGTGTCATAGGTCATTTAGTTTTTTTGTCTCATGTAATTAGATTAAGACACTTGTCATGATCTTGTCTAATCATATCTCTCACCTTTCCTATATAAGCAAGGTCTCATATGTATATTTTGTATTTCAATGTATTACACCTATATGCACATCATTGATCACATTTGATCTAATATATTTGCATCCATTATTGGCGAATTTGTGCTTTCTTTTCTCTCTTGTAGAAGGTTATTTTGGTTTTATAGGTGATCATGGGAGCTTGAGTTCTTGAGTGACTTTAACATGGTATCAGAGCTTTAAATCTACAAATTCCCTTATCAAATTTGAGAGTGATTTGTACATGAGATTTTTCTAGGTTGAAAATCTTGGTGAATCTTGAAAAGTTGAGTATGCTCTTCTCTTGCATCATATGATGACCTAGAGAATAAGAAAAATTTGATAGAAATACTAGATTTTGAGGGGGTTCCTCTTTGTGGATTTGTATTGTAGGTTTATATTGGAGCTTGTTGGTGCAAATATAAGCTCACTACTGAGTTTAGGGTGTCTAATAAAGTCAATTTTGCATTTTGTTTTGTCCAAATTGGACATGTGAGGTCAAATCTACATGGGTTTGAAATTGGGGTTTGAAGCTAAGATTTGGTAAATATCTTTTTATTGGATCACTTTTAGCTCAAATAGACCCTTCCATTGAGTCCAAAAGGCTAAACAGTCCCTATTTTTGTGTAGGGTGAGCTTAAGGAAAAATTATTTTGCTAGGAGGGTCATGCCTGCAAGCCAAATTAGACCTTTTTTTAGAATTTCATAACTTTTCATATAAGACTTTGATTTTCGCAAATAAGATAGCAAAAAAAGATGGTTCCAAGAAATTTACAGTGGTGCAATCCATTTTTTCATATTTTTTGTAGGTGAATTTTATTTTTGGTTGAAGTCAAATCTTCGTTTTGGACCTCCAAACTCATAATTTTTTTCTAGTTTATCCAATTTTCAAAATTCTTGTAGCATTGGAAAGGTATTGAGGAGCTCTACAAATATATCCATACATTTTTTCTAAATTCAACTCCAAGTATCTTTTATTCATATTTGTGAATATTTACATTCTGGTTGATAACTTAGACATATTGACACCTGGAGAAGTTTTTTCCTTTTAGGAAGACTTCATTTTCAGTTAGATCATATTGAGAAATTATAATTTTAGTTTATGGATCTCATTCATGAGATATGATTATACTTTTCATATTTGTTCCATATTGACATTATAAACTTTGGAAAACATTTTTGGCATTGTAATCACACACTATATAAAGTGTCAAATCATACTCTTGGCGGGTCTCATGATTGAGTAAAACTTGGGGGTAATCTTGTGATGTTTTTGGATTGAGTCTCTTTATTGGTCTATTGTGTGACTAAATTTGAGGAGTTTATCATGACTATCACAAAGAATCCAACTATAATTGAACTGAAAATAGGGAACTATAATGTGTTGGCAACATGAGCATGAAGGTATATGGTGTTGTCATTAATGGCAACCCATTGTAGAAGTGCTGGTGCATCTTTATGTACATAGTCTAGAAAAGTCCAAAGAAGACCAAGTGCTTTGGTGAAAACTACCTAAGTCCTAGACTGGCTCGTAGTAAATAATAGAGAAACAATTTTGTGGTCTGTATTGCTCCACTTTGCATAATATTATCATACGTTTTTGAGGTAATAATGGTATGTATTGAAGGTATCTATATCCAATTTTTCAAGGTTGTATGTCTTTCGTAGTTGAAAATATTGATGACACAGTATCAAGCTTAGTAGAAGCAGAGTTACAGGTGTAAAGTGCATATTAGAATGCTTCGCTTTCCACCGTAGATGATTAATATGTTGTGCGGTTTTGAGGAAGTGTTTGAGGATGTAAAAAATGTACGCACTCCAAGTGGCAAGTGATTTGGTGGTTTGTGTGTTGAGTTGTGGATGAATAGCTGGTTTAATCAGTTGTTGCTTCACCAATTTTGTTGTACAGTGCAAACCTAAGGGTTTTAGGGTCGTGCAAAGTTGAATTATGAAAGGAGTGGAATCATGAGAGTAATTATAGGTCATGCTGACATATTTTGGTGAAGAACACGTTTTGGTTTCTTCCACAAGGTATGTGGGTTGGAGTTTTGAGTCAATAAGTTATGGTGCTATACGTTTCATCTAATTAGGTTGACCTAATTGATGATATCTGTGTTTGTGAAACATATGTATATATAGAAGGTCAATTCAGTGTTGCAATGATGAGATATGAGATGCGAATGAGGATGTTATGTAGAGTAAATGTGAAAGGTGATAGTGGTGAAGTATGAAGTGTGTAAAGTCAGTTTTTTGAGATTAGTTGGAACTATACCTTCAACATGTTGCAGATGCATTATTAGCAATTCAAAATATGGCAGTGAGCCATTCTTCTATTCTCTTTTCTGTATTTACTGACAAAAGAAACCTCAATCGGATGAAGCAACAACCTTATTAAATGCCTTCTGGAACTCATGAAGGGTCCTCAGAAAAACTCCATCGTCCTCAACATCTTTGTGGTGAGTATGTTTAGAGTTTAGTGCCTCCCTAGGAACCGTCATTGCACCCTCCCTCAGTTGCCTCCAAAATTCAGACATTGTGATCTCCAATTGCATCACAACCTACGAAATAATACTAACACATGTGAGTCTTTTAGAAGACTCAGTAAGCGATCTCCTACTACTCTTAAACTTCTCCTCGTTCCTAGCAATCCAGATATGCCACAAAATCTCAGTGGATAAACAAAACCAGAATAATTTAAAGTCTTTATTAAGCTTCATATTATAAAGAATAGCATGTTTCCACAAGAATCTGTCATTTCTATCCCAAATGTTTAACTCTTTGCAAAAAAAATTTCCACACTTCTTTAGCATACAAACAATAAAAAAAATGTGATTGATGGATTCAGGAGTTCTACACAGACTACAAATATCTATATCATTAGAATTGATTTTGAAAGGAACTTTGTGTAGAGTGATTAACCATCTAAAGTGAGCCTTCTCGGGCTCCTTAACAGTGAACCACATGGTATTGAACACATTTTTCCATTGAGTATCAAAAAGAGAGACATTCCAACAATTATTGAGATGATCCTTAATAGAACTATCATTGGTGAGAGTGTTATAAATCGTTTTAGCTTTTAAATCAGATAGCATCGATCCATCTTTCCAAAAAAAGTCATTGGCAATGTCCAGGGTCTTGTCCATGTCATTTGGAAAACTGACATCTCTACAAACCATATGGAGGGTATTATAAGTCCTCAAACTGGAGTCAGACAAATTGAATGCATCCACCAAGCTGCTCCAGTCTCTAATACGACCACTTGAGAGAATATCTTTGAAGGTGATGATACCTTTCTGAGCCCACTTCTTCGTAGAACAACCCTAAATTAAAGCTAGGGGTTTAGACTTATGATCCAGGTTCCACCAAATGGAACTGAAGGGGTAGCAAATGATATTATTGTTTCCAGAATAAATATAATCTTTAGTCAGCCTCACGTTGTGCTTAATCGATTCCCAAGCTTTCCATAGGCTTTTAAAAACCATGGAACCGACAGGGACCATAGGATGCTTGCCAAAGAGAATATCACTAATGGGCAGGGCTTTGCAAAATTTAGCGTTCTTGGGGGTGGATAAAAGGATGTTGTTCCTCACAAGGATTTTCCAAGGCTCATTGCCAACAAGTAATTTTACGATCCACTTGGCAGCCAGAGCAGTGCCATGAAGTCGGAGGTCCTTCAAGCCAATCCCACCTCTCGCCTTGTCAAGGCAACACCAATTCCAATTAACCAAGTGCTTTTTCCTTCTGCCTTTCCCATCTGACCAAAGGAAGGACCTAATACTCTTCTGGATCTCATTAACTTGATAACTGATGAAGAACCAAACCGAGGTGAAATAGATGCTGTACGAAGAAAGGATCTTCTGACAAACTTGAACTCTCCCAGCTAGCAATAAGTACTGTTTATTCCATCTCACCATCTTCTTTTCAATTTTCTCCCTAATCCAGAGCCACATATCCTTCAAGTTGGGACTGACAGCAAAAGGAACTCCAAGATATCTAACTTGTTTATTAGGTCCTCCCCATTGGAACTCATAATGCTTAACCCAATCGGGTGGGACCTCCTGTCAACCGAGGAGACTAGATTTAGCAATCGAGACTTTTGCACTAGACGCCTGGCAGAAGAGAGTTAATTTTTCCGTTAGGGCATGCATGTTTTCTTTCTCTAGCTCAAGGAATATGGCCGTATCATCAGCAAACTGGATGTTCAGGATCTCAGTTTGGTTTGGGAGCATTATGCCTTTGATCCTGGGGGACACGGTGTTCTACCTAAGTAAGTAGTGAAGGGCATCAGAGGCAATGACAAAGAGAGCCGGCGCTAGTGGGCAACCCTGTCTAATCGACCTTCCCAAATAAAACTCATTAGAGAGGGATCCATTAACATCCACCTGCGCAGTGGCATCTTTTAGGAGAATGTCAATCATTTTGCAAAAGTTAACCGAAAATCCAAAAGCCTCCAGGGTGGTCCTTAGGAATGCCCATTCGACCCTATCATAAGCCTTTTTGAAGTCCAACAGGAGCATGGCAGCATTTTGCTTGGAGTGCCTAGCCCATTCCAAGGATTCCCAGCTTGTAATAAGATTTTCCAGGATATATCTACCCTTGATGAAGCCCGTTTGCATGTTATTAATGAACTTGGGGAGGATATCCACTAGCCTTAAGGAAATCACCTTAGCAAGAATCTTGAAGGAGACATTCAGGAGAGTAATAGGTCTCCAATTTTTTATAAGCGTCTTGTCACCCCCTTTCGGAAGGAGTTTAATGATGCCCCTATTTATATTCCTTCCCAGGGATCCCTTCACTAAAGCTTCTTGGTAAACTTGCAGTAAGTCTTCGCTGATCCAATCAGGAAAGGCTTTATAGAATTCAATGGGCAGGCCATCTCTGCCAGGAGATTTATCATTGTTCATCGAGAGGATGGCCTTCTTTATTTCTTCTTCAGTTATGTCAGCACCCAAAGCCAATGCATCCTCCTTGGAAATCTTTTGAGGGATAATACCTTTAATGAACATCCTAGCATTGTGACTCTCTTCACTACCACTTTCCACACAAAAAAGATTTTTGAAGTAGGAATGGAATTTATTCATAATATCATCCTAGGTAGTGAGTGTATTACCACCATCACAGATCTGCTCAATTTGTTCCTTAAAAATTTTCTCCTTCAAGAATCTAAAGAAAAACTTGGAGCCTTTATCACCACAACTCACCCAATTGAGCTTAGCCCGAACCTTGAGCCCCTGGATCTTGTGATTTTGAATCTTTCTTAGCTGGTTCTTAGCCAAGATGAGTTCCTCACGAAGAGTCTCATCATTCAGAGTCTTTTGAACCTTAGTTTCAACAAAAATCACCCTCTTGTGCAAATCCAGTTCTTCCCTCCTGCTATCCAAAGCTTTTTTCTTCCCAATGGTCCGGAAGAACTTGGTCTAGCAAAGGAAATTCTGATCCCATCTGTCAATGGCATTTATATCCTTCAACATCCACTTATTGACCTCTCTGAGGGTGGATATTGCCTCCACACAGTCCCTGTCATCCAAGAGGAAGGTATTCAACTTAAACAAGGGAGACTTGACAACCTGCTGAGGCTGGCCTTGAGCGGCGACCAAAGTGGTTTTAATGGGGTGATGGTCAGATAAAGTGTACGGATGGACACTCACCTTAAGCCCATCATTGTTAGGCCAAAAACTGAAAAAATCTTGGTTCGCATAAAATCTATCAAGCCTGTAGTATATCCTCTTGCCACCCTTCTGGGAGTTGCACCAAGTATACCAAATGCCTTGGCAGTCCTTTTTACCCCAGGGGCTTCCATTGGGTCAAATAAGTTTAACTTGGCTTTCATCCTAAGCCAAAATAACTTTTCACTACCCTTCCAGCCCATGTCAAGACCCCCCCACTTGTCCTCCAAGTGCTCCACCATGTTGAAGTCTCCCCCAACAAACCAAGGGACATCCGACAGGTCCATTAACCATTGCCAGAGACTAATTCTTTCTTTGTAGTCATTTGGAGCATAGATAGAACAAAAGCCGACTTTGCAATCCCCTTTTTCAATAGTGATCCAGACTGCTCTGTTACAGGGAGAGATTCCCTGGTCAGACACATATTGAGACCACTTGTTAGAGAGGAGAATGGCCGCCCCCCCTAACCCTTTCATGCAAGGTGGTAAAGTGTGAGGCCCCAGTCAAGATGAATTTCAGATTAGTATCAAGCGTGAACCCCGTGGCTTTAATTTCTTGCAAAAGCACTACATCCTTGTTAGCCTCCATATTGAGAAATCTCCTCACTATATACTTCCTGTCAGGGGACTCCAACCCTCTAATGTTCCAAGAAATGCAATTAAGATTCATTAGCAAGGCTCAAGGGAGTTTCTTCTAGATCACCCTTGCAGTGATCAAAATACTTAGTAACTCTACCCTCCACCTCCGCCTTTTTAGGGAGAGGAGATGGGAGCACAAGACTAGTTTTTTTCCTCTTATTTTTAACCAATTGAATTCCTCCGCCATTCACAGCCAAAGGTATCCCATACTTCCTCGGTCGCCCAGGACCAACCTTGGTCTTGGGCCTATGTAAAGGCCGCCTATTAGTGATATTTTCCTTGACACAACATCCTATGGTATCTATGGGTTCCAGGTTGCAGTTAAGAGAGGAATTATTATTCTCAATTTCCTTGATAAATGGGGGTCAAATGTCACACAATTATTGTTTCCCTCCATATTAGAGACTGCATCCGTGTAGCCCTCAGGGGTCAAATGGTTGTCTTGAATTTTAGAGGCGTTAACCTTAGAAAGTTCTTCCTCCACAGAAGCCACGGGCCCCATGGGTGGGGGTTGGTGGTTGGGGATCAGGTTAGCAGTGTCCATAGAAGCAGTGAAAACGGGTTCCTTGGGATCTCTACAACTCTTCTCCCCTGAATTAAGGTGAGAACGGATAAGTTCACTTGCGTTACGACCACTGTTAACCATCTCATCACCAAAATGCAGGGTGTAATGTTTGGTGAGAGCACTTTTATTTGAATTTGGGGCAAAGTCACTAGTTGGTGAAACTGCCTTCTCATCCCCAACCGTCGAACCCTCATCCACTGTGTTCAGGTTTTGGTTAATAAATTTGAGATGGAACTGATTATCGCCTCTCAAGAGATAGCCATCTGACACCAGGGGTGTGGATTTAAATCCAGTGGGCCAATCTTTAAGGTGGTTCTCATGGATTTTTTTCTCTAATTTTCCTCAAAGCCAATTGCTGGGCATTGCATTTCTGCCTCATGGCATTGTCAACATCAGAAAGCGGGGGAGGAGAATTAATGGGACCAGCAGAGGGGGGGAAAGGCTTGGTGCCGGAACCCTCACCAACCACCGGGTTGGCAGAAAACACACTATCAACAAAAGAATCAACCACACTACAAAGCGGAGCCGAGGACAGGACCCCAGGCATCAGAGAACAACTGGACGAAATCACAACATTCTCCATGTGAGCCTCCTGGGTAGACTCCGAACCTGACAGTGTCTCCCCCTGGTGGAAAGGATTCTCCGCCTGGCTGGACAGGGAGGGTGTGACAGCCTGTTGAGGGGCCCTCACCAAGTTGTTAGGGATTGATCGGTCCACAAGCACAGGAGACGAGTCCTGGGTGCCTTTAGCAGACTTTTTACGGACTAGAGGACACCTCGAATGAAAGTGGCCCTCCTTTCTACACAGATAGCAGACATGCAATCCGCCTAGCACCTCCAACAGACAAGAAAATTCACTTTCATCATCATCGATCACAATTTCACCCAGAAATTCAACTCCGAGCATCAATGAGACCAAGGCACGGGCGTCCAAGTGCGGGAGAGAGACCTTTGCCTCATCCACTCTAAGAACCACACCGAAAGGTGCAAGAATCTGGGGGGTAATCTTCCAAAACTCGGGTGGGAGATTCTTAATAACAACCCACCTGGGACAATATAAGGCTAAAACTTCCTCGACAATGGCCGCATGTGACCACGCAAGAGCCCTGAAACTACAACCCCCAACATTCCAGTAAGGTTTTTCCAGTAGTTTCTCTTGCATATCACAATTTTTTTAAAAAATAACAAATAACCCCTTTTGGAGCATCCTACAAAAATTAACTTGAATGCCAAACTTGTTGGCCCAAACATTGATAAACCAGGAATCAAGAAATTTGCGGGCTGGTAATTTGTTTACATCCAAAGCCGCAAAGAAAATTGTAGATTTTTTCAACCTATTTCTTTTAGAATTAATAACGGATTTCATCTCAAGATTAGGAACAAGTTTAGCAGAATAAGAGCGCTCGGGGAGAGGCTTACCGTCCACGCTTCCACCACTATTGGGACCACTTACCTCCGGAGCCGCTTCAATCGCGAACTTGGCACCAGCGAGAATTACTGGGCCACTATCTGAGACCACATCTTTAAAGGATTTAGGGAGAACATTTTTCAAATCCCTATTTGAGAGGGGGTCGGGGGGTTCCATACCCCCCTCCACCAAGACGGACAATCAATGCACCAGGATGCAATGTGCTCACAGGGGAAAGAGAAAATGTGAAACGCAACGAGAACAAGGAAAAATGAAAGTGAAAAACGGAAAAGGCACAAAAAAAGTGACTTCACCGCAAAGCCAAACCTCTGTGGAGGAGGGCACGACCTCCCCCACCCGAAGCCACGTAATCACCAGGCCCCACGATCCTTGGCACCTCGAAGCCTGCGTCAGGGTTTCTCCATTTCTTTCAAGCCATCCGTTAATAAGTATTTGACTACTAACTACCTCTGAATCAAAAACCGTGAGCCATTATTTTTTGACAATGAGTCCTCCATTTTGTAATCCATTGTAAATGGTTATAATATATTGTGAGCTAACCCTCATCATGGTTTTTCCCTTTCAAGGGTTTTCCGCATAAATCTGGTGTTCTTGTGTTGAATGTTGTGATGCATGCTTTAATTGTTCCTTTCTTTCTACAAGTTAAATTAGATGCTTTGAATGCATGTTTAAGTTGATGAAGTGAATAAATTTTAGTAAATACTGATTCACCCCTCTCTCAGTATTCAAGTGTTCAACAATTGGTATAAGAACTTGGTTCCTTCATTTGGCTTAATTTTTGAGGTTTATCTTGGAGGTTGAACAAATGGAAACTAGGAGCTATCCTATCCCTCTGGAAGAAACTATGATGGAAGGTTTTATTGAAGAATATTGTGAAATTGACATGGAAGGAGAACTCATATATACTCTTGATAATCTAGATAAATCAAAATGTGAGAATAAATATCTAAAAGAAAATATTAAGGATGTAGATGAGTGCATCAAGAAGTTGAGGGATCAAATCAAGAAAGTTAAAGAAAGAATCAAGGAAACAAATGAGAAGCTCAAGCAATCAAATGAGAGTCACCGGTTTGAAAGTGCAGGTTGAAGAAGGAAAAAGAGTTGAAGACTGGTTGAATACTAAGTTGAAAGATAAGTTTGCAGAATGTTCAAGACTTGAAGAAGTTGTCTCTGAGGAAAGATCTGGAGAAAGAAAATTTTTAAGAGGACAAATTCAAGAAGAGCTCCACCTTGCTTAATACTATGCTTGCTAGTCAGAAGGATTCTAAGGACAGAGAAGGATTGGGGTTTGAAAAAGGAGAAAGCTCAAAGGAAAATCAGACTCCAAACAATGCTGAAAAGAAGAATGATGAACAAAGGAAGACGAGAGATAAGAAGAGCAACATGAAACATGTATGAAACCAGAAGAAAAGTTTCAAGAGAAATCCTATTAGACAACCAACTATACAAAGCTATTAATCTTTTAATGGTTACTGCTATTCTTGCAATAAATTTGGACATAGAGCTGCAGAGTGTAGAAGTAGAATGAATCAAAACTTTCAATCATTTTTCGGTCAGTGCTATATATGCAATAGATTTGGTCATAAGGCTAGTGATTGTAGAAGTTAGAGATGAATGTCTACAATAATGGTATGATGTTCCAATCATTCAATGGTTACTGTTATACATGCAATGGGTTTGGGCATAAGGTTGTTGAATGCAGATCTAGTTGGCAAGAAGTAAGTTTGTTCAACAAAAAGGTTTCATACGTCACAAATGCAATAAACCAGGACACATAGCTAAGTTTTGCAGAAGTAAGAATGTGAAACCGTCCGATACACAAAAGAAGATTGATCTGATAAAGAAGGTTGATATGGTTGAGATGAAGAAGGAGATGAGCAAGATATGGAATAAAAAGGAAGAGAATGAGGTGAAGAATGAGTGTGCACCAAATCTTTGTGTAGATGTCTCCTTTGAAAACTAGATAGAGATAATTGGCTTAGGGGGAGTTTTAGCAAAAAAATTTCCAGCCCCTTTCCAAAGGTGAGATGCTAATGACTTTATCATATTGGTGCATATGTAGGTTGATATGCTTAATATGTTGAAATCTCCGATGAGAAATCTCTTGTTGTAGAGACCTGTGGAGTGATTAGGAGTGTCTGTGATGATACAGTGAGAGTTTGACAACTTTTTTGACCTAACTTTATTTGCTGCAACTAATGCGTATATTAGGTTACTAGAAAAGGGTTTATATTTCATTATGCATATTTAAAAGTTATTTGTGTTCAAGCATTTGAAGAGGAGAGCAGAGCAAAAGAGAACTAGAGAATTTGTGAAGTGTTGTGCAAAACCCTACCAGTGAAGATAAGGAAAATCCTAGTTTCAGAGAAGTGCAAAATGTTTACTCCACAAGTTATTGATGTGCTTGAGAGGCCAAGACCTAAGTTCAAGAAGCACCCATACAAATCCATGGAGATAGATAAGGAAGGTGCATTTTCTAGGGTTCCTTTGAATGTGTTGCATATAGAGGATGTGTGTATATACATTCATACAAAGTTGGATGCATATGATCACTCAAATATTATGGAATTTAGGGAAAAGGTGTTAACTAGTGATGATTTTGAGCTAAAACTAGAGTACTCCAACTTGACGGAGAAGAAATTGGATATGTGTAATGAGTTCCAAATTTATGTTATGATAATGAGTGGGTGAAGAATGTCTTGAGGAGAATACATGATAAATTCATGTGGTTAGACATTCCACACATGATAAAAAAAAGAGGCAATTAGGGATCTTACTAGCTTATGCTCCACTGGTCCTATTTCAACATTGAAGTTAGTAAAGAATAAAGTTGTAATGAAGCTTACCAGAGCAAAATTTGACAAGTGTGCCCTAACTGTGAATGACATTGAAGATCTGACAACCAAGTATGCTTCTATGATGATTGGTTACAAGATATTTTTCACAAACATAGAGAATTCAGTTTCTGCCACTGCAATACACACAACCTATTAGATTATGAAAGAAGGCAAAGGTTTTTTATCTTTTTGAGCTCCCGAGATTACAATTGTAGGAGAATTTGAAGAAGATAAAAGAGTCAAAATACCCTTTCGATATGGTACTCTTATCATTTACTTGATGTTTTACTTTCTCAATGAGTTACCTGGAGCAAAGAATGTTGTATGGCTAGATGGTATTCATGTAGCTACTCAAATTATAGATCATTTGAGAAGATTTATTGGTAAAGAGTGATGCAAAGCAGGGGGGAAATCAACTAACAATCACAATTTAAACTCTTTCAAACAAATTTTCAATCCTTAAAACTCCTACTTGCCCTTATTCCTCAATTCTTTCCTATCTCTCTTGTAGCCATCCAAACAGGGAATTTTCTGCATATCTCTCAAAATATTCCTCAAACCCACAAAATAAATAGCATTTCAAATACCCATTAAGGATTTCTTCAACATATCAAAATTAGGCATACATTTTTTTTGGAACATCAACCTCTAAAAAGGATTGGTACGCTGAACAAGGCTCTAATTAGGCCTCTTTTCCAAAGCATCATCAACCTAAACTCTCTGCCAACCCCAAATATCTATGGATAGTCCTCAACTGGGTCACACAAGCCCTGAATCCACAACTTTTAGTCATAGGAACCTTCACTGATGCCTGAAAGCACTAAACCCTGTTCTAGGCCATTCTAGGCTTGAAGACTATGAGGGTTTATTGAAAGTCCATACTCCACACCTCTTCCAACCTTTCCAATGCCTCAAATATGTTTTAATATGTATTCCATTTCTTAATAAACCATCCTGAAGCTTTTACCATTGCATTTTATGCAAACTTCCTCCTTTAGCCATCACCTTTCAAACCAAAACTCACCAATTTGCAACTAGGGCATCACACAAAACCATTCAAATCGCCTTCCCTGCTCAAATAATCTCCATTCTCATCTAAAAATACCCCTAAGTACCCATTCCACCAAGTTTTTGGCAGTTCTACTGGTGGAATGGGTAGCTAATGCATTTTTAGTGACTTCAAATCCTTAAACTCTGAGTTTTGGCCGCCTACAACAAAATGTATCTAAAATGCTTTAACTTTGATGAAATTCAATTAGACAAAAGAAAAAATGACATTAACTCATATTTCCATCGAATACAATGAAATTTGGATCAAAAGCAAACTGTACAAGGCTGTACAATGGCATGGAGAACCAAAATTCACTGCAAAACACAAAAAAATGGAGTTTCTATTTGCTTCTTTCAATCAAATCTTCAACAACAGCCCTCCATCGAATTCCTCAAGCCTTTTTAAGACTTGACTAACCACAAACTAACTCATTCAACCGACTCAACAACCTTTTGAACTCTAAATGACTGTTGGGATTCCAATATTTGCATTTTTGCACTTTTACATGATAACTTTTGACAATATTGAAAAAATGTGACAAAGTGAACTCAAACTGGCCAAATGACTCAAATTTCATTTAGAATGGTTTATAATGACCTTATTGGACTCAAAATAAGACTCAACACCCTAAACCAACCTATCAAAGACCTTACTAGACCATGTTTTAAAAAATGATGAACATGGTGCCCCTGCACTAAAGAGTCTTGTGATTCTATGTTATGGGGTTTCTTTAAACCTTTTCAATCCTGGATGCAAGAGAGAGAAAGGATTCCTAGCAAAGTTGTGGATAAATACAAGAATGATTTAAATTTTATGGTTAGCAGAGATTATTGCTATATGGAAGTAGTTGAACCCATAACTGTTTGGGTTTTGGAGCTACCTTATGAGGTAGATGAGTCTATATGCACTGTTCCTGCAGAGATAGTGTTGAGAAAACCTAGGGATGCAATAGTGGAAATGTTTGGTAATTATAAAGAGAAATCAAGCAAAGAGAACCTTGAAAAGGACATTTAAGAAAAAATTAAAAAGATGAAGGTTGATTTGGAAAGAGAGTTTTGTGCCTCAAGCCTTGGAGAAGATTGGTTCCTCATTATCTCATGAGGATAGACTCAAGTTGTCTTAGTTGTATAATAATAAATTCAAGATAAAGAAAATATTTAGCACTCTTATGAGTAGAGATAAGGATGTAGAAAGGCTAAGGAAAGAGACATTGTAAATAGTTGGAACACTTTCTAAAGACTTGGGAGTTCCTCTAGGTGATGAAGATCAGATGCAACAAGACACACCCCTCCCATAAATCAATGAGCCTATTTATGAGCAACATGAGCATGAGAAGCAAGAATAAATAATGACAAAAAACACCCCTTCGGATGTGGAGGTAACTGATGAGTAGAACAAATAAGTTAAGCAAGATGCCCCAAAGAAGACTAAAGCACAAAAAGGAGAAACCTTACCTCCTTCGGGAGTTGAGAAGAATGCAGAAGAAAGCTCTGGAAGTGGTGATAAAGAGAAGAGTGATAATCATGAAGAAGAGAGTACTAAAGTAGGTGGTGAATCCTCTAGACCCTCTGGAGATTCATTGAAAGATTCCTTTAAGGATATGCAATTACATTTTCAACTGGTGGTGTCTACACAACTGCTACAGATTCCTATGCAACAAGGTCAAGTGGACCTAGATAAGATTTACCCTTTACAAAAGTTGCAACAAGTGATATTTTTCTTGCCTCCACAAGAAAGGAGATTCTTCAAACTCACCAGAAGAGTATTGAGTTGGTGGATGAAGCTATGAAGGTATTGCAAGAAGGCCTTCCTAGAATTTCTATTGACAATTCTTTATCCGGTGTGCAACAATTATGGTTATTACTTGATTCTTTTAAGGAGTATTCTACTAGTTTGGAAGAGAAGATAGAGAAGGAAATGGAAAATAAAGTCAATGATAAAAGTTTAACTGATATTTCTAATAAGTGTGGTACTGCACATGCCAAGTTGCAAGGCAACTTGGAAGATGTTAAAACGTGTTTGGAAGAAGCCAGCCAATTATTTCAATTCTGTTTGAAGTGGCCAATTTCTACAAGGAGCATTAAGGGTCAGATGGACTCAATTGAGTCTCAAATTGCTTAGGCCTCAGGTGTTTATGATTCGCTGAGTGATGCAGATGGAACTACAAGAGCTGTCATTGAAAATCTACATGGTCAATTCTTTCTACTACAAGAACAAAAGGATAAAATAATAATGCAGTATAGTCAATTCAAAGATATGGTAAGTGAAAAGCTTACTAGTTTAATTGAATTTTTAGTTGATTCTAAGAAGATTGTACAAATGAATCTAATGCCTAGTTCTTCGGAAGAAGGAGAAGACCTCCATGTTCAGTTTGAAAAGCAGTGTCATATGCTTTAATTTTCCAAGAAGGATCAGGAGGTTGCAAAGAAGGATTGGGAGGAACACCTTGCAAAATTGAAGATGTCCTAGTAGGGTATTTTACCCTCATCTAGTTAAGGTGTACATTTTTGCTTTATATATGCAATTTTCTGATTTCAATATACTATGCAGAGTTAGTAGATGGTTTTGTGGTATAGTTTTTCCCTTTTTGGTGATGGATAATATAGTAAAGGGGAGTAAAGTAGATAGGGGGAGCTACTCTCATGTAAATATATCAGTAGGGGGAGTAAAGAAGAGAAGCATCTTTTTGGTACCATTTGCCCTTGATGTCAAATGGGGAGAGAAGTGTTTTGGAGAAGTGTGTTTCCATCAATGACAAAGGGGGAAATTATTGGAAACATGAGCATGACAGTATATGATGTTTGTTAGAGTAATAAGTTATTATACTTAATTAATTATATCA
Source organism: Sequoia sempervirens (assembly GCA_007258455.2). NCBI lineage: Eukaryota > Viridiplantae > Streptophyta > Pinopsida > Cupressales > Cupressaceae > Sequoia > Sequoia sempervirens. The sequence goes on from VDFB02086081.1 coordinate 316,301,980, forward strand.
TATTGGTTAATTAATTAAGTCACCTATTCCTTTAGTTACTTAAGCTAAACTTAGGCACATTAATAATTGATTAATTATTAAATGTGCACACTAGGGTTTCATTTAGGGTTTCCCTTTTAGGGTTTCTTGATCTCCTTCATAAGGATTGATCTCTTTGTAATAATTGATTCTCTTTAATGCATTTTTACTTTGAGGTTTACAGAACATCTTCTTTGGTTCTTCATGTCTTTTGCATGTGATAGGTGATTGCATGCAGGTGATCTTGGTTTTCTAACATGGTATCAGAGCTCCAGACCTATAGCTGCCTGTTCGTGATATGAAGATATGGCATTTCAGTGAGTTTCTAATGCAAGGGTTTCCATAGGCATCTTATTTGCAAGATCTGGGGGTAGCCAAAATTTTGGAGCAGTTTGAGCAGAAACGAAGGTCACCATTGCATTCGCAGTGGCCAAAAACCCTAAGATCGCCCTTCGTTTCTTCGATTTTGGTGCAATTGATCTGGGAGGCAAAAAAAAATTTGTCTGGGGGCCGTACGGCCTCCCCAGTACGCAATACGAGGTTCAAATCTCGAAAAAAAATCAAAAAAAGGTGTTTTTGGGGAACTATGCCGGCGCCTGTAGTTAAAAATTCATCCCGCTTCCGCCGTGCCACCAGGCGGCCACCAGACCGCCGCCCAGCCGCCACCGCCACCGGTTTGCACCCCCAGCGCTCCACTGGAACCCTTAGCCCCTCTAGCCTCCCTCTTCTCTGCCCCGGTCCTATGGGGGACCGGGGGCCTTGCCGCCAGCCCCTGAGGGCTCCCTCCGCCCCGCTCCGATCATATGGCCGACTGGGGGCCTCAGCTCAGCCCCCGCGGCCTCAGCCCCGCGGCGGTCCTATGGAGACCGGGAGCTCCGCGACCGACCCCCGGCCAACTTCCACCGCATAGGTCATATCAGCGACCAGGGGCTCTTTTACAGGGGGCCCTTTTTTGCGTCGACGACCAGATGGCCATCAAATTTATGCTTGTGAACTGATACGTCAGCATGACGTCAGTGTACGGCCGACCCTCTTTGCCCCTCCTAACCCTAATTTTTCCTAAAGGAGCAGTTTTTTTCTTTTGGTCATAACTTGGGCATATGGTATCGAAATCGGGCAAACAAGATATCGCCAGAAAACTGGTTCCGAGCACTTTCCAGTGGTGCTGTTTATTTTTCAGTATTTTACTGTTTTTCTGCATTTATTACTGTTTGAAGTTAGATGTTTATTTTGGACTTCTGAGCTCATAACTTTTTGCCACGATCTCCGATTTTCGCTATCTTTGCAGAGTTGGAAAGGTATTAAGGAGCTCTATGTTGCTGTCCATGCACTTTTTCTATATCTATCCCAGGTTGATCATTTATTCCAGATTTGGCCCAATGGGTTGTTTGGAGATTACTTGGATGTTTTAGCAGTTGGGAGGGTGCATCTTGCATCTTTGCACTTCATTTTCAGTAATACAACTTTCAATAATCGATTGCTGCTTCATAGATTCCAGGGTTGTTCCCGTTTGGAGTTTTCAAGTGTTCCAAGGCATCGGGTCTGCTGTTGCTTTTTTCATGGTTCCTTGAGTCAATCAGTGACTCTCATCCGGTTTCAGTAGCAAACAAAAGTATCTTTCCTTGCTTGCCAGATTTCAGTTCTAGTGTTACTCTACAGAGTTCTTCTAGTGCTTCTTTGCAGCATGTCATCTCATTGTAGGGGGGTTTTGTCCCACTGGATTTTTTCTTCTCTACCTCATTCTTGCATTTGTAAATGGGTACCTGATCAGGCCTAGTTGTCGGGACCCATCTTTGCTTTCATGCATCTTATTCTAGTGTTTTAGCTTCTTCCTAAGTTCATCTTAAGGGGGGGTGTTAGAGTAATAAGTTATTATACTTAATTAATTATATCATATTGGTTAATTAATTAAGTCACTTATTCCTTTAGTTACTTAAGCTAAACTTAGGCACATTAATAATTGATTAATTATTAAGTGTGCACACTAGGGTTTCATTTAGGGTTTCTCTTTCAGGGTTTCTTGATCTCCTTCATAATGTAATAATTGATTCTCTTTAATGCATTTTTACTTTGAGGTTTACAGAACATCTTCTTTTGTTCTTCATGTCTTTTGCATGTGATAGGCGATTGCATGCAGGTGATCTTGGTTTTCTAACAGTTGTCATTGATGGCAACCAATTGTAGAAGTGTTTGTGTATCTGTATGTACATAGTCTGGAGAAGTCTGAAGTAGACCAAGTGTTTTGGTGAAAACTACCTAAGTCCTAGACTGGAGTAGTAAGTAATAGAGCAACAATTTTGTGATCCGCATTGCTCCACTTTGCAAAATCTTATCATGCGGTTATGATGTAATAATGGTATGTATTGAATGTATCTATATCCAAGGTTTCAGGGTTGCATGTCTTTCAGAACTTAAGATATCGATGACATAGTATCAAGCTTAAAGTAGAAGCAGAGTTACAGGTGAAAAGTGCATATTGGAATGCTCCACATTCCACCATGGATGATTATCATGCTATGTGGTTTTGAGTAAATTTTTGAGGATGTTAGAAGTGTATGCACTCCAAGTGGCAAGTGATTTGGTGGTTTGTGTGTCGAGTTGTGGATGAACAATTGGTTCCTTCAGTTGTTGCTTCACCAATTTTTCTATGTGGTGCCGACCTAAGGGTTATGAGGTGGTGCTGAGTTGAATTATGAAAGGAGAAAAATCATGGGAGTAATTATAGGTCATACCAACCTATTTTGGTAAAGAACACATTTTAGTTTCTTCCGCAAGGTATTTGGGTTGGAGTTTTGAGCCGATAGGTTATGGTGTTACATGTTTCATCTAATTAGGCCGACCTAATTGATGATATGTGTGTTTGTAGGATATATGTATATATAGAAGGTCAATTCAGTGTTGTGATGATGAGATATGAGATACAAATGAAGATGCGATGTAGAGTAAATGCGAAAGGTGATAGTGGTGAAGTATGAAGTGTGTAGAGTCATTTTTCTGAGCTTAATTGGAACTGTATCTTTAGCATGTTGTAGATGCATTGTTAGCAATTCAAAATATGGCAATGAGCCATTCTTCTATTCTCTTTTATATTTTGGACAGAGTCCTTTGGTCAGTGAGCCATTCTTTTTGGACAATGAATCCACGTAAATCTGGTATTCGTGTGTTGAATGTTGTGATGCATGCTTTAATTGTTCCTTTCTATTTCTACAAGTTAAATGAGATGCTTTGAATGCATGTTTAAGTTGACGAAGTTAATGAATTTCAGTAAAACTAATTCATCCCCCCTCTTAGTATTTTAGGTGTTCAACTTAAGGCTTACAAGATGGTATGTTGAAATTTTTTAGATGGCTAAATATTTTTCTCTATCTCTATGAAGTTGTTCCTAAACCTAATCTTGGATTGTTTGAGAAGAGTATAACATGCTATGAAAATACTAGTCATGTAGCAAGTTTTATTAGTTCATATGTAGATTCTTGAACACCGAGTACAATAATATGGATTGATTGCCCTCGTACTCGTTGGAACATGATTTGGGAGATGTATGGTGACTTGAATGAATCTCCATTCACAAAGGATCTAGTTGTAGATTGTCTAAACCACATGATGTTTTTCTACCATATTATTTTCAAACAACCATGAATCTTGAAGAATGGGAAGAACCTGAATATTCAAATGACATAGAGTCTTCTCCTAATACTTCTCTTTCAAATACTTCACACACTCCAACATCAACTGATATATTTTATGTTTGCACTCGAGAATCTTGTGTGGACACGTCATTTGGGGATGAAAAATTTAGTCCAATGACATGCATTGAGATCTCATCTCCTCCATCTACTGTTGTATTTGATAATGCTCGTGTTGCTACTTATGATTCATTGCAATGGGATATACATTATCTTCCATATATGGATACTTGGGATGAGTACTTAATTATAAACATTACAGGTTTGTTTGTAGAGTCCCACATTTTAGATTTGGGAGACACCATTGATTTCATTAGTATTCTCTTTGATGGAGATGATTATTCTGCAGTTATTGTGAGGGAACATTTAGACCCTCTTCTTCATTCTCCACATGATCATTCATCATAGTTTGATATGAGTGTGGATACTTTTGAGTAGCATTTGAAGGAGGCACATTTTTCTTCAAAGGCTATATCTTTGTCTTTGCATCCTATTCTTCATACATCTCTATTATATTCTAGATTGTCATCTTCATTAGTGTAACCTAGAATAGCTGACTTGGTAATGCTAGCTTTTGGCATAAACATGGAGACACGTGAGAAACTTTCAGAGACTTCATATATATTGAGTTTTATTCCTTCACATTCCTTTTGAAAATGGAAAGATATCATTCACACACCTTTGGGTTTGTTTCTTCCTAAGGGGTTAAATGTTGTTTGATGATCGTGGACCATCTTCTACATTCAATTTCGAGCATCTACCATTGGTATTGATTCTACATTGAAGGGGGCCTCCATGGTCTCTCATCTTCTCTCTTATGGGGAATTTTTTTTCTCACATGAGGTTTTATTTTTCACATCTTCTAGAGATATTTTTTCTTGTATTTAATCTTATTTGGGGAGGATTTTTGTCCCATTGGGTTTTCTCCTTTTCTCTATTTGTGAGAGACTGAAATTGCACATGGGTACCTAATATAGCCTAGTAGCTAGGACCCATCCTTGCATTTTTACGTCATTTGCATTTGTGTATTTATCCCTAAGTTGCACTTAAGGGGGGGTGTTAGTGTGAATAGGGCGTTTTACCAAACTAGTTCACCTAGTAGGTCCTATTCACATGTTAAATTTACTTAGGGGCCTGAGAATATTTCTAGAAGTCTTATTTGTTATTAGATATTATCTTATTGTATCCTATGTCATTTAATTCTTGTGTTTTAGGCCATTTAATATTTGTTGTCTCATGTCATAAGATTAAGACACTTGTCATGAGCTTGTCTAATCCTATCTCTCACCTTGCCTACATAAGCAAGATCTCATATGTACATTTTGTATTACATTTTATTACATAGATATGTACATCATTGATCACATTTGATCTAATATATTTGTATCCATTATTGAAAAATTTATGCTCTTTATTTTATCTCTTGTAGAAGGTTATTTTGGTTTTGTAGGTGATCTTTGGAGCTTGAGTCCTTGAGCGACTCTAACGTATCTCAATTAAAAGAAAAATACCTTTCATATTGAATTCCTAACATCCCCTCATAAGATAGAAGAAGAATGCTACTACATTTAGTTAGGGGAAGTACATGTGGAGACTATCCATTCTTTAATCCAATATCAAGTGATAGAAACATGTTGAACAGTTTAAAATTTTATATGAAACAAATTATATGTTTGAAGATGCTATAAATTAGGAGGCAGTTAAAAAATTTAAAATTATACAATGCATTCTATATGAATTATCAATACATCTATGATACAAACAAAACACATTTTTTCTATTTTTTTTTCTCATTAGTTTGGAGACATTATGTTCATAAAATTATATATATTTAATGTGAAATATTTATATAGTTTGAGGAGATTTTGTTAGAGAATTTTATTTTTCTTGAACTTAGTTCATTACTGTATTGCATTATATGCACCTAGTTACAATAAGATCACTTAGGTAGTTGTGTCAACTAGTCATGTGCCCATGTCTTATACACTTGATTGGCACTTATCTAGTCTTAGTTGAGTTACATTACTTTTATCATGCTAGTTCATCTAGTTGTATCCACTTATCATGCATGTTGCATTTTAGTTAGATTCATTTATCATGGATGTCTACCTTTAGTTAGTTTCCACCATTCATTTATTTCCTTGATCTATATAAGGATATGCTTATTTATACTTTGTAATTAGTCTCTTTTGTATAGGTATCTTTGAATAGAATAACATTATTATTTCATATTAATATTTTAATCCTTTGTGCACTTTTAGCTCTCTTAATCTTGGGTGGATATCTCCACAACCAAATCTAACACGGTATCAGAGTAGTAGAGTGATTAGATCTAGTTTTTAGAATATCTAAGATTAAATACCATGGCTTCTCTTGAAAATTTGAGTATGATCTTATCTTGTATCAAATGACTGTAAGAGTTACACAATAAAATCAAGTAGCTAGGATCATCTACAAAACTAAAAAAAAACTTCCACAAAAGAGTAGAAAGAAATAAATACTAGATAATACAATGCATACAACATACAATGGCATAAAATGGTATATATAATGTACAAGACAAAAATTTCTTACAAGGTAAAATATATGACAACATATGATTATGAAAAGCTTCATAATCATATGATATGAGACAAAAAAGTAAATGACCCAAATGTACCCTAAGAAAACTTAAATAACTAGGTGTGAATAGGACCTAAGAGGGAAATTGGTTAGAGAATAAACTAAATCACACCAACACCCCTCTTAAGTGTAACTTAGGGAGGATAAAATAAATAAATAAAATATAAAAATGGGTCATAACAATAAGGTCCAATGAGGTACCCATGTACAAAAAGATATCTCACAAGTGAAATAAAGAAGAAAAAATCATAGGAAAAAACCTCTCTAAAAGTGAGAAAATGTGTAAACAAACATGCATAAATGATGGAATAAAGAATTAAAATGACCACCAAGGACTAAATACATCATGGATATACAATCAATATGCCCCCATAAAAGAGAAATATAAAGAATGTGCATCACTCCACAAAGAAGTAGCACTTATACCAATGGTGAATGCTAAAGATGATCTAAAACTAACAAATATTTCTCCCTCTGAGAAGAAACAAATACAATGGTTCCTGTAGAAGAGTGATCCCACAATAGTGGTTTACAATTTTTGGCCAAACTGGACACTTAAATTATTATTTTTAACTAAATCTTCACATTCGGGCACCTATAGCGGCTAAACCGTGAGGAATTTGAAGATGATGCAAACTAGAGTCTCGTCACATTTTGTCTATAGATTCTAAAAATATTTTTTTTTAAATTTTGGGAATCAAATTGCACTTCTTTTTCCATCTCCCACGAAAACTGGTTTTTTTTCAGAAAACAACATTTTTAAAAAGTGACGCACACCGTATAACACAACTTTTTTTTCCATGAAGGATAAAATTCTAATTCTTTCGAATTTAGATTTGTAACTCCGATATCTAGTGCTTCCACTTGGTTAGATAGTTTTTTATTGATTTTTTTTTAATCAAGTTTCGAAGTCAAACCAATTACAATTCAGACATAGCGCAACTGTATAACGTGTAACTTTTTTTGTATATATCAAAATTCATTTTTTTTGTTGGATCAAGGACTTCAATATTTGGTGCACTCATATCTTTCAATTTTTTTTGATAATCTACTATTTTTCCACATGTGCAGAACAAAGACCTTCATTTTCGGTGAAAAACCTATGATATTAAAATTATATTCGTTGGATAGCTCATTCCGAGGACTACCTGATTCTAGATGAGTTTCTAAAGACTCCTCCATTTTCATCATCAACCCGAGCTTCGAAGCGTAAAAAAAAAGACTTTTTTTGTGTCTCGGGAGGGGGATGAGGGGCAAAGGGGGTTCGCTCGAACCCCTTTGCTATGCATTTGTTTTGTTTTCTTGGCGGCCAAAATTCAAAGGGGTTCGCTCGAACCCTGGTTCAAGCGAACCCCCAAAATCACTTTTTTTGCTTTGGGATCATTTTTTGTGAGTTTTCCTTCCTCACTTGAATTGTAAACCACTATTGTGGCTTCACCCAGAAGAAATTCCCACTCCAAGAAGATAGATGAGGAAGTGTACCTCTAAAACTTGCTCAAGTTTCCACATGCTAGAATAAAAGGATGCCACAATACAATGAGATGAAACCAATCCAAAAAGTCATGAAGATGCATGAAGAAAAATCTACAAAGATAAATATTATGTGATAAAATGTGTGTTATAATTGTCATAAAAGAGGAAATGGATATACTCAAGTGTGTCTAGAAAATATGTAATATGGAATTCACCAAAAAAAACGTGTAATACTTGTCAAAAATTCATCCCACACAACTAAATTTGAAATACTAGAAACATAATATTATATTGAAGTATTGAAAGCCATAAAAAAACATTAAAATTTGAAGAATCAAGAAGTGGAGGAGATGGAATCTCAACACAAGCCTCAAGAATAGGAGTGGATGAAAAAACTCAAAGATTCAAGTGACTTTACTTCTCCTCAGGAGTACAATCCACACTAGATTTATGAGTGTGAACATTAGCCAAGGGAAATACAATATCATTAGGGGAAAATTTTGAAAAAGGTGCAATAAATTCTATTTGTTAGGGTGGCTTTTTGATGGTTCCAAGGATGGAATATCTTGTTCGCTAAAGGTGAGGTGAATAGGGGGTGATAAATAGTTGACTAGGGATTGGAAGTACGAATGATTATTATTACGAGGGATCGTTGACTCTTGTAAGGCCTTGTCCAATACATCTTGTTACACCCTATTGTTTATTTACCAAATACAGTTACCTTTATGTGTAAATATGTTTTTAATGCATGATTATGTCTTGATGAATTTCAATGGATGAATGAAATGTATGAATATGTATTATGATGAATTACTTTTTTTTAAATGCTTTAATGATGCTTATGATATATGATGAATGTGATTTATATGTTATCAACTAATTATGAACATGTTGTTCTAAGTTGGATGCAAGAAAGGTTTGAACCCTTTAGAGGGGGAGGGAGAGTATCACTCAAGAGAGGAGGTTGGTATGGGAACCATTGGTATATCTATCTGAGTAGATGCACACACTGCATAGGATAGAGGAACCTTGTTGAGTCAGTCTAAGTTTTGTGTCAGTAAGTGTTAAGCCTAAGTTGAAAGCTTCTCGATTGATAGGAAAGTTAGGTTTGGATGTCTTTAACCCTCCTTGATTCTTTAGTCAATTTGAATTAAAGTGTTAAAACTCTTGTGATTATATCCACAAATGTGAAAGTATATCAATTGATTATTATTTGTAAACTTCTACCCTTCATCTTAGGTAGCAACCATCACAGTAATATAAGACACTAAACCAACTCATTTTTCTCTCTTCACTCCCATCAATAATTGGCTCAACAATCAATAGCTTCCATTCTCTAGTATTCCCTCATAGCTCTTCTTTAAAACTTCCACACACTACTCATCCTATAATTGCAAAATTTAGTATATGATGGTAACAACAATGGTCAAACATTAAGATATATATTTTATGATTTATAACAAGAGAAAAGGCAAAGTTTTTATTGAAATGATAAACCTTCATGAAAAACATGTGTAGATGGAATTTGCTCAAATATAGTGTGTTCCACATGCCCTAATCCTTCAATGAACATAACAATGTTGGCCTAAAACAAACAAGTTGATTTTTAGATGAAACAACTTGCAAACAAATCACAAGAAAAGAGGATTAAAATATGATGTTTTAAATAAAACTTTATTGATGATCATTTGAATGAAATATATTAATATACTCACCATGCATAGAAGATAAAACTTTGATGACATGAGGTAGATCCAACTTAATTCCACGAACTTGTGAAATATTTTATAGATATTATTAATGATCTCTCAAGATTCATAATGTAAAATTCACAACACTCTTCACATTTTTAAACCCATTATACATCTACAACAACTAAACCATAAAAATTATATTTAAATAAGTCATATTCTTATTAAAAATATTGTTGTCTTTAATTATGTTAAATCTATATTACCAATACTTATACCATTGACTTAGATAAATGCATAGCAATGATATAGTCACATTCCTTAATAAAAATAATTCAACTCTATATATAAAACATGCTATAGAAAAAATTCAATTTATATTTTCTTATATTTAAAATAACTAAATTTATATTATAAATTGCAACATTAAAAGTAATATTTTAGTAATTTGTTCTCACATTATAATTATGTGTATTTATCATATCTTTATTGAAAAAAAGAGATCAATAATTAACGAAATGAGCAACAACAAAATTATAGCAAAAAAAAGAGGTGTATGTATGGCTCGGCTTAAAGAGCACACACTAAGCCCTTTGACTTCTTGTCCTTTCTAACTCCGTTTTGTCAATCTTTTTCCATTATTAATATATCAACTACCAGTTTTAGCTTAACCGTGACTTCCCCTCAGCGACTTTTAAATTGTAGATAATTTTAATTTAAATATCTTTCCCTTCACGCTCAATTAATGTAATGTCATGGTTATGCTCAGTGGTTTTTTGTGTAGGTGCAAGGTGTATGAAATGCAATGGTTGTAGGATATGCACATAATGGATTTGTTGAAGGGTTCAAAAACATTCAAGTATACACAACTGGCAGGTGTAAAGCCAAACTCAACAACCTTTGTTGATGTCCTCCCTACCTGTGCAAAATAGGAGCTTTGGAACAGGGTATGGACATCCATTAAAGCATAAAGGAAGGGGAATTTTTATCAAAAGTTATAGTTGCAAGTGCCCTGGTAGACATGTATGCAAAATGTGGAATGTTTCTTTAAGGATTTATTTATAGTTCTTTTGGTTTGTTATTTTAATTTGTACCACTATATATAAACAATCGCCCTTTGCTATTATGATATAACTGAGTACAAAATTAATGGATAGTGATTTCCATTTTCTACTAAGCGCTCAACTTCATAATTTTCATTGTATATTTTTATTTATGTTGAGTATTAAGTGGTGTAAGTATTTTAATTTTTGTTGTTATAGTTGATTTCAAATTTTGCATGCATGTCTATTAAGGCACAAGTAACTATAACGTCTCATAAAAATCCACTTTCAATTGTGTTATGATGGGTGTTGATAGCCTATTCTAAAGTTCCAATTTTGGCACAGGTTGGGAGGATGTTGGTATGGGTTGCAAAAATAGACCTTACACATACCAGTTCCATTGCTTACAAAATTTCAAGGCCTTTTCATTAAACCTATTTTTTGACTATCTTCCAATCATTCCAATTGATGAGAATCACATTTCTTTGAGACATCTTGTTTGTTTCATCTTGTGCAACTTGCTAAATTTTGTAACAAGTTAAATAATGTGCATATGTCTATGTTCCAAATGTAGGTTACAACACATGTTTGAACATCACACATATTTGTGCATGTAATAATTTGGGTGCAAATATTTGTGAGAATAGGGGAAAAGCTTGTGTATATATAACCCCACATTATCTTTGTAATAGAGATAGAGTGAAAACGAGATGATAATGGAGATGATAAATGAATAGAGAAGTGTGGTTCTAATATAGATGAGTAATTATTAGCATGAATGTTTACTTTCTCTATGTGAATATAATGTGTTTTCTTGAGTAGTGATGTCTTGTAGTCCTATTTTGTGTTTTGTACAATTATCTAAGGAAGGTAATGAACTCTTCTCATGCTTTGGGTGAGACTTGGGTTGTGAAGCTAGCATGTAGAAGCTACAATAAGGAGTTAATCATAAAATACATGAACGGATTAAATGCTAAGTAGAATCATTAACATGTTCATTTTATTGCCAAGACCTCCTTTGAGGTTTTACTGTTTGTTGTAGTGTCTTGACAAATAATGCATAATGAAATATGTAAATGGTTTATGCAAAAAAATAGAAATTTTTATTAAAGCTAAGATATTAGTAGGCGCAAAAAATTAAGAATGGATAATAATTTATTTGATACCACTTATGTGAATAATTTTGGGTTAAATTGCCAAAACACTTGCTAGAATGGTTATCAAGATGGATTTTCCAATGACAAAGTACTCACATGTGATTTATTACATGGACACCTAACCTAATTACTCAATTGAAGTGTTTAGATTCAAGATGGATGTGAGTAGTAGAAGCATTTTTCGAAGGTGCTATTAATTCATACATCCTCCAATTCACAATATTAACCTTTTCATTAATCAATGACACTTAAGTTCTTAACTCCTTTATGCTACAAATTATTTAAAGATATGTTACTTTGGGTAAAGATAGTAGTAAAGAAACATGTAGAAACTCTCTATGGAGTAATTCCTTGTCATGCAGTAGAATATCTAGTCAAAAGCTAGGATGGATTCATTTGAAGGCTATAGGTAATAACAATGTAGAATGCATAATGTGTCATGAAAATGGGTACCCATTCCTTGTAGAACGTTTTTCCCTTACAAATTTTACCCTCAAAGTGAACCCATTATCTTGTACTTAATCAATAATAGTAATGCAAGGACCACCCAAATATATATAATATCAATACCAATAACGTTGTATTATTCTCTCGTATTAGATTAGCTAAAAATATGCAAATCTTTATTTAATTAATATTTAATATTTTTATAAACATGATGAAAATGGGTGGGTTAAAAAATTAAAACCTAGAATACTAATGAATGGTAATATAAAACAAGATTTGAATAATTTTGATATTTATTTATTCTAATATCAGTGGTGAATTACCTAGTGTTATAAATAATTATTTTTCCTCTTCCAACATGAATTCAAACCTACACATAAAAAGACACAATCACAAGTGTCAAAAGTGTGCCATATCCTATATTGATCCACCTATTATTCATACAAATTTAAATCAATGTTAAATTGCTCTCAAGTAGTTGAGAGATGTTTTCACGCTTGTCAAAATGTTGTCAATTGATACAACTTTAGAAGAAACTAAAATATAAGAACATTGTGAGGGTGGGATAGTACCATAAATGGTATCATAATGGGAAATTTTGGAAGCACTATAATAAGTGGTGGTGTACCACCACTCAACTAGAAGTAACCACTTGGAACACTATCCATTTTTCTTAGACATAAATCAACACAAATAAGTCTCAAGGGACTTTTTGACAATCTCTATTTGACCATCACTATGAGGATGATAAGTTGAACTCAAGATCAATGAAATTTCTAACAACTTAAACAAATCTTGCCAAAATGTACTAACAAAGGTTGGATCGTGATCAATGACAATAGAATTAGGCATTTCAATTGTGCTTAGAAAAGAGAGAAGATCTCATAAGACCATGAGAGTTATCTCTACATGACAGAGAATTAGTCTATTTTTAATTATAGATGAGAATGTTTTTGATTAGGTGAAAAGTAGGTTTTGAAGGAACCCGAAACCCTTTACAACCAAAAACAAAGCTGCAAAAAGAATAGCTTGCAGCCAGCCAAAAACCAGCCCCCAAACAAGACACTTCAAGATTTACATTTAGAACTACTCTTGTGGGAGCGGAGAGTCATGTCAAAAGAAGGCTTAGAGAATTTTTCTTTCTTGCCCTTTACAGTTATCCAACTTTCTTCCACTTGCCCTGCCTTAACATGCCAAGCCAACATACTACTTTCCTGAAGAAAATTTCCTGTAGCCACTGTCTCAGGGATTTCATTAGTATTTTTTCCTGTAGGTAAAGTCTTATCAGAAGAGCTACCAGTAATGGTAGCCAGAGATCCATTCTCACGCTCATTTTGGGGTTTCAACATGATAACCATTCTCAGTATCAACAACCCCTTCATTTAAGACATCCAAAGAGGATGCCCCAAGACCCTGTGATTCCAACGTAACCACCTCAGAAAAACTCCTATGTTGCTCAGGTTTCTTCTCAACCGTATAATGTTGTTGAGAAACACCTTTCCACCATGTAGCCATTATTGCTTTCTTCTCTAATCCACATTGTCCAACAACATGACCTGTTTTAAAACATCTTTGACAACGGAAGGGGACCCCTTCATAGTCCAAAGATTGGACCCAAGAACCCTTAGAAGATTTGAGTAAAATCTCAACAGGCAACCCTTTTGAAACATCCATTTCCACCAATATATGGGCAAAGGTGGAGTGAAAAATATCAGAGGATTCATCATCCACCAACAAAAAATCTCCAAGGGCTTCACCCACTTCTTCTAAAAGAGAATCAACCCATAAATGGAGGAGATTGTTGATGTTAACTTGCACCGTCAAAAGTATTCTTCCAACAATCTCCTTATTTGCAATAAATTAAATAATAGCCCCAATTTATTTAATTTATTAAGACTCAAGAGGCACAATTTCTAAAGACACTTCTATTTGTTAAGAAAACAATTTAATAATGAAGAGACACGATTTTCTAACAAGGCTGACCTTGATGCAAGAGGCGTGAATTTCAAGAGAGACGTCTTCTTGATGTTGGCCGACATGGTGCTTGGAAAAGTCACGTCCTCTCCTCTAGTTTGTATTTATATTCGATGGCATTCTCATTGTTCATCATCAAGATCAAGTTCAGTTCAATATTATTCATTGAAGTCTAAGTGCGAATTATCTAGAAGTAAAAGCGAATTCTATAGGAGAGCATATTGTTTGAGGCTGAGTTTTATCAGCATTATAGTTCTGTGTTGCATCACTCTTTGGTGCATATTTTTGGGCCTGCATATCGGCCTCTTGTAAGGAGATCATTTTTGTGACAATTCAATATATAAGTGATATATTGTTGTTGGGTTTTTCTCCCTCAAGAGGAGGGTTTTCCTAGGGTATCTGCTATGTCTTTGCATCTGATATGAATTAATTTTCTATGCATTTAATTTGATCATTAAAAATATACATGGTATCAGAGCGGGTTTGAGAAGATTGTGATTAGATTTGATACTACAACGATACTCCATTTTCTTCGTCTTAATTCCTTGTCTATCTCTACATCAATCAAGATGGTGAACGGATTGAAAATTGAGGATAAACTCGAGAGAGCATCCAACTATACTTCATGGAGGTTTAGAATCATGCTCACATTGGAAGAGAATGATTTGGCTGAGTTTGTGGTGACCAAAGTTCCCAAACCTGAAGAGGAAGAAAAGTTGCAATGGAGGAAGAAAGACATCAAGGAAAAGTTGTTGGTTGATTCCGTCAAAGACCATATTGTTCTGATTGTCTCCAAGTTGAAGACTGCAAGGGAGATGTTCAAAACATTGGAGGAGATGTACGAAATCAACAACACTAGCCGGGCACTTGCGCTAAAGCAACAACTTCACCATGTGAAGATGGCGAAAGGAGAAACAGTGATTGCTTACTTCATGACGATTTTAGAATTGAGAGATCAGCTCTCTACAGTTGGTCATGTGGTCGATGATAAAGACTTGACGATGCTTGCTCTCAAAGGTTTTCCATTATCATGGGAGCCCTATATTCAAGGAATTAGTGCAAGATTCAAACTTTCGAAGTTTGATCGCTTGAGGGCCGATTGCATTCAAGAAGAGTCAAGATTGGTGGCTAGAGGCATTGGTCAAAGTTTGTCTAATGAAGATATTCATGTTCTCGCCTCCCAAGCTTCAAAGAAGAAGGGAAAAGATGGAAAGAAAGGATTCTTCAAGAGGAATCGAGATAAGGGAAATGATGGTGCTCCCCCTTCCAAGAAAAAGAGAGATTTGTCCAAGATCTAATGCTTTAGGTGTGATAAGTTTGGGCACTTCGCTAAGCATTGTCCAACTAGACCTAAGCAACAAGCCACCATTGCAAATGTTGATGATGCCTCTCCGCAAAAGGATTCAAGTGAATATTTTCTCTACTCGGCATTGTCAAGCAGTGTACCTACTGACACCAACACTTGGCTGATCGACAGCGGTGTGTCTAGACACGTCACTGGTTTCAAGGAGCACTTATCAAGTTTGGTGGAGAAGGAGTCTTCCGAACAACTCATCATTGGAGATGATGCTAGCTACTCTGTGAAAGGAATTGGGACCTCTTCACTTCATTTGGATTCCAACATCACACTTTAGTTGAGTAATGTTCTTTATGTTCCAGGAATCAAGCGCAATCTCATTTCAATTTCAGCCTTAGAAGACAAAGGATATCAAGTTTCCTTCTCCAAAGGAAAAGTACTTGTGTGGATGGAGAATTCTAGCTTCAAGAATGCTCAAGTAATTAGAGTTATACATGAAAGTCTTTATAGGCTCTGCACGCGTCCTCTACAAGCTTTGGTTCATGATTCTTCAAGTCTATGTGATCTTTGGCATCGGAGATTGGCTCACCTACACTTCTGAGCCTTACCTATCATGGAGAATATGGTGTTGGGACTTCCTAAGTTCAATCAGGAGCATGAAGGAACTTGCAAAGGTTGTGCACTAGGTAAGAATATTAAAGCTCCTTTCCATAGTAGAGAAAATAGATCTAAGTGAATTTTAGACCTTATTCATTCTGATTTATGTGGACCTATGTCTGTTCCGTCTTCGAGTGGATTCTTTTATTATGTTTTGTTTATTGATGACCACTCTAGAAAGACTTGGATTTATTTTTTAAAAACTAAAGAGTTTGAGGAAGTGTTAGGAAGGTTAAGGAATTCAAAGCCTTGGTAGAGAATTTTTCTAGTAAGAGAATCAAGGTCCTCATATCAGATAATGGTGGAGAATACACCTCTGGCAGCTTTAGGGATTTTTGTATTGATGCAAGGATTAAGAGGGAGTTTTGTGTCCCCTATAATCCTCAACAGAATGGCGTTGCAGAAAGAAAGAACAGGACAATCGTGGAAGCAACGAAGGCCATGATCCATGACCAAGATTTGCAAACCTTCTTATGGGTAGAAGCTTCCAGGATGACTGTATATGTTTAGAACAAAATTCCTCACAAGGTCTTGGAGAATATGACCCCAGAAGAAGCCTTTATAGGGAAGAAGCCTGAAGTCAGTCATTTGAGGATCTTTGGATGTTTTGTCTATGTTCATGTTCCAAAGGAAAAGAGAACTAAGTCGGAGCCTTTTGGAAAGAAGGGAATATTTGTAGGCTACAGTGAGACATCAAAAGCCTACAGGATATACATTCCAGGATAGAAGTTGATCGAGATCAATTGGGATGTCACATTCGAGGAAGATGTTGCATTCAGGAGATCTAGGGGCATTCATATGGAGATCGATAATGAAGAGTCTCCTCAGGATATGGAAGTTGACCATACTCCAGAGATTCAAAGGGAGACTTTAGAACCAAAGGATGATCTTGATCCAGTTGAACCCTTGGAACCTACTGATGGGCCTACCAACATTGTAATTGGGAGAAAGAGACCTCTATGGGCCAGGCGTACTATGCAAGAGGCTGAAAGTTTTGCAGCTCCTAGAGGCACATTCAGAGAAAGTAAAAGGCCACATAAGTTCTCCAGTTATGTTGCCTTAATGAGTCAGATTATTGAATCCGAGCCCACATGTGTTGAGGAAGCATCTAGTCAACAAGTTTGGAGAGATGCTATGGAAGAGGAGTATCAGTCAATTCTTAAGAATGATGTTTGGGACATTGTTCCTAGACCCGAGGGCAAGTCTGTGGTATCTTCAAAATGGCTCTTCAAAATCAAGCATGCTGCAGATGGGAGCATTGAGAAGTACAAGGCAAGATTTGTGGCTCGTGGGTTTTCTCAGAAAGAGGGAGTTGATTATGAAGAAAGATTTGCTCTTGTTGCTCGCTATACTTCTGTCAGAACCATCATTGCCATTGCTGCATTTAGAGGATGGAAGATTCATCAAATGGACGTGAAGACAACATTTCTCAATGGTGTGATGAAGGAAGAAGTTTATATCAAGCAACCTGATGGATTTTAGGTTCATGGGAAAGAGTCTCATGTTTGCAAGCTAAAGAAGGCCTTGTATGGTCTTAAGCAAGCTCCTCGAGCATGGTACGAAAGGATTGATCGATACCTGTCAAGTTTGGGCTTCTTGAAGAATGATGCTGACTCAAATCTCTATTTCAAGGTAATCAATGGTGATGCATTAATTTTGGTCTTATATGTTGATGATTTGATTCTTACTGGAGAAGATCACCTGATTCTTGAGTGTAAGGAGTTGACTTCTGAATTTGAGATGAAGGACCTTGGGCTCATGCATTACTTTCTTGGATTAGAAGTCTGGAAAAAACCAGATGAGATGATTCTAAGTCAAGGAAAGCACACCATTGATATACTTAAGAGATTTGGTATGTTGGATTGCAAATCCATGTCTACACCTATGGAGACCAACCTACATAAATTGAAGGAGGTTGCAGCTAGTTCAGACGTGGTGGATCCTACATTGTACAGACAACTGAGTGGGTCCTTGATGTATCTAGTTAACACTATACCAGTTATCTGTTATGCTGTGAGTGCACTTAGTCAGTTCATGTGTGAGCCGAGACAAATACATCTTGTTGCAGCTAAACATATCCTGAGATACTTGCATGGAACAGTTGGATATGGGTTGAGGTATTCTTCAGATGCAGACTTGGAGTTACATGGTTATACCGATTCTGATTGGGCAGGGTGTGTCACAGATCGGAAGAGCACCTCTGGTTGTTGCTTCAGTTTGGGTTTTGCTATGATATCTTGGTGCAACAAGAAGCAGTCATCTATAGCATTGAGTACAACAGAGGCAGAGTATATTGCAGCTTGTATGGTAGCTCGAGAAGTAGTGTGGCTTCGTAAGCTCCTTGTAGGATTGTTTGGACAATCAATGGAGCCTATTATCATTCATTGTGATAACCAGAGTTGCGTGAAGCTTTCTGTCAATCCTATGTTTCATGACAGAACCAAGCATGTTGAGATCAAGTACCACTATATTAGAGATATGGTACTGCGGAAAGCTATACAGTTGAGGTATATTAGCACTGATGAGAAGATGACATACATTCTCACCAAGCCTCTCTCCAGAATCAAGTTTGTGTACTTTTGAGATAAGCTTGGTATGGTGGAGAATCTAGCCTTAACTGAGAAAGAGTCTCAGTATCAGTGAGCCTGTTAATGAGTTCTTCTCTGCGAGAGAACTTTGAGGTGAAATCCCTTATTTAATGAGTTCTTCTTTGTGAGAGAAGTTCGAGGTGAAATCCCTTGTTAATGCATTTCTCTTTGAGATTTGAGGTGAAAACTCTTGTTTCCACCCTCTGAGAGAGTCATGGTGGATGTCATGTATGTGACTCCATGACAAAATTTTGTACTTGTGTTTCACCCTCTGGGAGAGCCATGGTGAAAGTCATGTTGAGGTCACAACACCACGCAAGTGATGAACACTTGTACACACCATAGTATGGTCATAGCCATTATGGTTGATATCGTGTTGAGGCGATATCTAATATCACGATGAGGTGATATTCTTTTTTTGCTTATGGTTGTAGCCATAGTAGTAGACATCACGATGAGGTGATATGTCCTGTGCAGCTAGAAGTATACTCCCTAGTTGAGAGGGAGTGTTGATGTTAACTTGCAGCGTCATAAGTATTCTTCCAACAATCTCCTTATTTGCAATAAATTAAATAATAGCCCCAAGCTATTTAATTATTAAGAATCAAGAGGCACGATTTCTAAAGACACTTCTATTTGTTAAGCAAACAATTTAATAATGAAGAGACACGATTTTCTAACAAGGCCGACCTTGATGCAAGAGGCACAAATTTCAAGAGAGATGTCTTCTTGATGCTGGCGACATGGTGCTTGGAAAAGTCACGTCCTCTCCTCTAGTTTGTATTTATATTCGATGGCATTCTCATTGTTCATCATCAAGATCAAGTTCAGTTCAATATTATTCATTGAAGTCTAAGTGCGAATTATCTAGAAGTAAAAGCGAATTCTATAGGAGAGCATATTGTTTGAGGCTGAGTTTTATCAGCATTATAGTTCTGTGTTGCATCACTCTTTGGTGCATATTTTTGGGCCTGCATATCGGCCTCTTGTAAGGAGATCATTTTTGTGACAATTCAATATATAAGTGATATATTGTTGTTGGGTTTTTCTCCCTCAAGAGGAGGGTTTTCCTAGGGTATCTGCTATGTCTTTGCATCTGATTTGAATTAATTTTTTTTACATTTAATCTGATCATTAAAAATCTACAGAGATTAGGTAGCCAAACCCAGATTGGGATCTTATTGAAAGTTTTAGAGGAGGGGTTGAAATTAGAATGCCAAGGCTTAATCATTAGCAAAAAGTTGTCCTCCCAGCTAAAAAAATGGTCACATAAGATTTTGTTTCTATCCTGAGCATTGCCAAACTTGGCAACAAAAAGCCCCTTAGCCATGGGGAAGATATGAACTTTACCAGTAATTAGAGGCTCCCATTCTTTTGATATCCATGAGTGCAACTGAGGGAGGCTAGGCCAAAAACCCCTAAACCTGCAAATCACCCCATGTGATGACAGATCAGAAGCAATATTATCTATTTCCTCCTCTGTCTCAGTTTTTAGAACGATAGAGATGGCATTAGCTACAGGGATGAAACCCTTGTTCGGCAATCTTCTCAGCGCCAACATCGTCGCCCAAGCTGAAGCCCTGCCATCGCCTTGGACAACAACGCCAGCCCTGCCGCCACCATGGACAACAACTCCAGCCTTGCCGCCACCATGGCCATCCCCACAGTCCACAAACTTCACCGTGGGAGTTCCTATATCTTCCACAGCCGTCACTTTAGGGTTTTTCCCTGCTCGGGCCTTCGTCCTTGCCATTTCCCTCTTTTTGTTATAGATGAGAATGTTAACAAAGAAGACCAAAATGGATTTATAAAAGTAATAATGAAACATTATATTTATGAGGCTCTAAAAAGTAGAGGGGGCATTGGATAAGATGAAGGGCATTGACCAAAAATTCATTATGGCCTTTTTGAGTCAAAAGACAATTTTAGGAATATCTTCTTTGATCTAAATTTGGTGATAGCCTAAACAAAAATCCAACTTAGTGAAAAATCATGCCCCTAAGATGTCATTTAGAAAATCATCAATAAAAGGGATAGGAAAATTATCCTTGAAGGTTAATTTATTGAGTTTAAAAAATTTAGGCACATCTACCAACCCCCATATTTCGTAGGAACCATAATTACAAGAGAGGAGTAAGGATTATTACTAGGGTGAATGATCCTTCCTCTTGGAGCTCCTTGACTATTTTCTAGATTTTATTATTTTTCTCAAAAGGGTACCAATAAGGATGAATGTTAAGAAGATGGCTTCCTAGAATGAGGTGACTCGAATGGTCATGGGACCTTAGACGAGGCAATCCTTTGGGTTCCTTCAAAACTAGGTGATACTTATCAAGGAGGCGTTGCAAATTGGGCAAAGCAGACAAAGGAAACAAAGGTTGAACCTTGAGAGAGTGAGATTGGGATAAGATACCAAAACTCCCTTTCTTTAATAATTTATCCCAATGATGGGATGTGACCATCTAAGTGTACCATAGAAAAATGGACCTTTCCCATTTTCATAGTCTTTTAGGCCTTGTTTCATAGTGTTGGAGCCATGTTGCTTTAATTTTATGATGTATCTTGGCTTGAACATGCTTAGTTTGGTGCTAAAATTCAAAGAACGACATCTTGTGAAAGTGTTGTGAAGTGTTGTAAGATATTTCTACATTCTTCTAGACTCTATTTAATGCAATTCACTTAAAAACCACCTTTTTACTCACTAACAAGTCGTATTATGAAGTGTTGTAAAGTCTTGTAACTAGATTTCACACTTTTCTAGGCATATTTTCCCTATTTACACCCTTCTCATGCTTTATTTTGTCTTTTTATGCCCTCATATGCTTATATTAAGTGTATTTTTGGGTCTTATCCCAACAAACAACATTAAACATGACTTAATTTCCAACACTTGGCTGTGGGTACCAGGTGGGACTCATTCGCCAAGGGTGGCAAATGAGTCCCCCTTGGCCCCAAATTCAAAATATTTCAAATTTCTTTCGTGATTTTTCTAAAATTTCACTTCATGTCGGCTTGTGATGAGGTATGAACAGATACTAAGGCATAAGATTTGTATAAATAGACATTTTTCACCTCATTTTACATCTCCTAATCTATCTATCCTACAATCTCCTCATTCAAGTATTCAATCAAGCATTTTGCATCTTCAATTCAAAGCACTTTCAAGCACTTTGGAGCAGCCAAAGACATCACTTCATATTTGCATATTCAAGGATGTGGTAAGTTTGCAATACTTTTATGTTATTCATTTATCATTTCATTTGCATGTCATTCATTTCAATTGGGTTTAATTACTAAAGTGGGGTTTGACCAAGGCAAACCCCTATTCACTAATCCCCCAACATTTTCCCCCTTTGCATGTGTCCTTCCATCCTTTGTTTTGCAGATTTAACAGGTTCAAAGGTGTTGAAAAGTGGATTCCAAGTCAACTAGGCTCTTCAAATCAATTCATCATGTATTCAAGTAATTTGAGTGACTTTCAACCTGTTTTATGTAAAATTGACCCTGACAACCTAATAGTCAGACACTACCAGATCTAGAGTAGCAGTGTTGACCCTTGACTTTTAAGAAATCTTGGGGAGGACTGATTCACCACCCTTGGCGAATGAGTCCCACATAAAACCTAAAAGTCTAAATTTTGTCAGAAATCAACTTTTGACACTTTTTCACCAGTCGAAGGACTGATTCGCCACCCTTGGCAAATGAGTCCCACTGTGAAAAATTAGAAATTTTCATCAGCATTCCAGACATTCCAGAAAGCTCACACATCATCCAAGTGCACTCATATTTGACCCTATACTTTATGTTCTGCATATTTCTTCCAATTTCTTCATATTTCATAGTTTTTGCATATCACACCGTGTTTTCAAACAAGGCATAAATCTCACTTTTGCATTCATTTTAGACCATCTCAATCAGTCGATTTCATTTAGTTTAATTAGTTTACATCATATCACATCACATATGTTCTAATTGAATGAAACACCCAAGCATTTTAGGATCTAATCTCTCCTTTTGGGTGAAAAACCCTATAAGTGCAAGAGAATCTATTGGGTCCTAAAATCTATGTTTCATTTTGGTGAACCCGACTTTTGAACATTTTCAAACTTTTGATTGCATCCATACATTGCATCCTAGTTTTCATTTGCATTGCAACTCAATTAGGATATTGATTTGTTATTTCATCCTAGGAACTTTCATTTTCCATTAGTGAAAAATTCATGTAGTTTTCATTATTGCATTCAATTTCATTAGAAAAACTGAAATCATGCATTATGTGCTTGTTATTGCATTCTGAAAAGCATTTAAATCATCCTTAAACTTCTAAAAAATACAAAAAAAATCCATCCTGGGACTCATTCGCCACCCAGGGCGAATCAATCCCTTTGCACATTTTAAGCATTCATTCTGCACCATTTTTGGCATTCTTTTGTATTCCTATTTCTTGCTTTTGCATTCTGTTTCTAGTAATAGATTCTTTGTTCTTCTTCATCTCTTGCATTTTTATTTCTTTACATCATGGCATTTTCCTTCAATAAGTTTTGGCATTCCTTGAAATCATTGGTAGACATGTCCAATTGTACCTTTTGTTGTGACCTTAATGACATTGTGCAATCTCATGCTCCTTTAACTCCTCATGATTGTCCTCCTCGTGATGTTGACATCATAGGAGAAGATGATGCTAGCATGAACAAGTTCTACAACGATTGCCTTGACAACCTTGAAGCCATTGCAACCTTTTATCCCTCTATGAGATCACAAGAACTTCCTCATGTTGCACCTCATGATCACTTCGCATATTTACATCCTGAAGTCAACACAGGACCTATGGTTCCTCCTGCAAGTGACCCTAGTTCCTCTCAACTACCACAATCCCAACCATTCTATAAGCACAAGGTCACGAACAATCCTATCAACCTTGAAGAAACATATGGTAGAGGATTCACTATATTAAGTAGACAAGGTTGTGACATCAAACATGAACATGACATCCATCCACTCTTTGAACAACAACCAACTGAGGCACATACAATAGGATTAGGATATCAAGATCCTTCTCATCCTGACAGATATTCTCTTCAACCTAGGAAACTTTCAGATGTTAGCAAGGTCATCTTGAATTCTCCTCCTCATTTAAACATTCTCCTTCCCCGTGAACAACCATTCTCTCCTTCTAATGACAAGGATGTTAAGACCCCTATGGGTCCCCAACCTCCTACTCACGAAAAAGGAGAACCTAGTAAATGTAAGCAACCATACAAAATGAAGAAGATCAAGTTTCCTACACATCCTCCACCTGAATGTGAAAGGAAACTTCAATTACTTTTAAACAAAGGTCTTATTCTTTTGCCACCTTCAAATAGGTTGGTTATTCGCACTCCCAATTCCAACATACCATATTGCAAATATCATTGTGTCCTTGGACATCGAACTAAAGAATGTCGAACTTTACACGAAATACTGAACAAGTATCATTTCACCGACACTGATTGCTTTCCTCTCATCCCTTAAAACAACATTGACCTTTCATGCTTTAATTGTAGGATTCCCCATTCTCACTATGGCATGATCCTTTCCCATCACTCATCTCGGCTCATTCTTGCTTTTACATTTTATGGGAGGCAAGACATTGCCAGCCTTGTCATGCATATGTTTGTATCTTAACATTGTTATTCCTTTTCCACTTGTTCATCCAAGACTGAGAAAACAATAACTTAGTTAATGGTTGACTTACATCTGCATTGCTTTACTTTTTCTTTCCTTGTGCGTATCGTGTTCCCCTGTATCGTGCATTTGATGTTTCCTCTCTTTGTACACTTCTTTTATTTGTATCTTCATTCTTCTATTTGTCGTAATTTGTTTTGTGTTTTCCTTTTGGGGTTGACACAAAGCGTAGAGATGCCCTATGTCTCTTCCATGTTGACCCAAATAGTCCTTGTTTTTTTCATTTTTGTTTTGTGTTTCCCTTTTGGGGATGACACAAAGCGTAGAGACGCCCTATGTCTCTTCCATGTTGACCCAAACAGTCCTTGTCTTTTCCATTTTTGTTTTGTGTTTTCCTTTTGGGGATGACGAAAATGTAGAGATGTCCTATGTCTCTTCCATGTTGACCCAAACAGTCCTTGTCTTTTCATTTTGTTTTGTGTTTTCCTTTTGGGGATGACGCAAGCGTAGAGACGCCCATGTCTCTTCCATGTTGACCCAAACGGTCTGTCTTTTTCTCTTTTTTTTTTGTGTTTTCCTTTTGGGGACGATGCAAAGCGTTGAGATCACAATGTCACTTCCATGTTGACTCAAAACAGACTGTCTTTTCCTTTGTTTTCACTCTCTTTGTGTCATTCTTCCAGTTCTATGTGTATTTGGGGAATGATGACAGTTCTAAGCTCTTTCATAAAAACACTGCAACAACGAACATACTGACTCCAAATCCATAGATCCCTTATGTGTTTGGTGTACTTTCTTTTCTGGGGGGCAACGCCCTTTCTTTCTTTATTTTTCCTTGACATGACAGAGCCTATCTTTGAAACATATGACTTGGCATAGAGCTTTCCAAGTTGGCTCTCATGTCTTGTTTTCTTTTTAGCATTTTCTTTTCTTCTCTACTTTCAAGTAATTGCTCACAAAACGATGTGTAGCAATTCCTTTAAAGTGGGGAGCATACATTACCATTATTTCATTTGCATTCTTAGCGAAGCCTTGTCGTTGACATGATGTGTTTGCCACTTTGTGGATGGCATTGGGTATGATGTCCTTCATAAATGTGATCTTTCTCAGCATATTGCATTCCTCTTTATGGTTTGATGCAACGCACTGCATCTCCTAAGTTGTGGATATACTATTCTTTGATTGGTCCTCTTTGGAGACATTAGACACAATGTTCCCTAAGTGACTGACCTTGCATAAACTGAACAAGACTCCTTTGAACATATTACACATCACATTTTTACATAAACATTATCATTCAGCCACCTTGCATAACACAACTTGCATGCCTGTGGAGCTGTCTTATTTGTTTGGCCACCTTGCGAATATACTATTCTTTGATTGGTCCTCTTTGGAGACATTAGACACAATGTTCCCTAAGTGACTGACCTTGCATAAACTGAACAAGACTCCTTTGAACATATTACACATCACATTTTTACATAAACATTATCATTCAGCCACCTTGCATAACACAACTTGCATGCCTGTGGAGCTGTTTTATTTGTTTGGCCACCTTGCGAATATACTATTCTTTGATTGGTCCTCTTTGGAGACATTAGACACAATGTTCCCTAAGTGACTGACCTTGCATAAACTGAACAAGACTCCTTTGAACATATTACACATCACATTTTTACATAAACATTATCATTCAGCCACCTTGCATAACACAACTTGCATGCCTGTGGAGCTGTCTTATTTGTTTGGCCACCTTGCGAATATACTATTCTTTGATTGGTCCTCTTTGGAGACATTAGACACAATGTTCCCTAAGTGACTGACCTTGCATAAACTGAACAAGACTCCTTTGAACATATTACACATCACATTTTTACATAGACATTATCATTCAGCCACCTTGCATAACACAACTTGCATGCCTGTGGAGCTGTCTTATTTGTTTGGCCACTTTGCATAACACAACTTGCATGCCTGTGGTGCCATCCTATTTTTCTTATCTTATAAAAAATTAAACCGACATTTGCATTTCTTTGGCTTTGTGGCGCCTTGTTAAAGTTATCAAGCGAGTATAGCTTTAGCATGGTTGAGCGGGAAGCCCAACTAGTGGCATGACTTTTCCCCGTAGCCACCTTTTTATATGTTTTGTAAGTGCATACCAACTAGCGTATGTATCTTACTTTTTGGGCCTTCTCACCCCGTGGACAACTCGTTTCGTGGCCCCATAGTGAGTACACATTTTATTTTTCAAACAATTAGCCTAGATCTCTTTTCACAACTAGTTGGATTGATGATCGAAGCTTCACTCAATTCCTTTCAACACTTGTGTGTTCCTTTGTCCTTATGTTTAGTTTGCCATGGGATCTTCATCCTAGGGGCTTGATCATCCCTCTTGTTTGTTGTATTTCATATTGCTAACACAAGTGCATTTGAACACTCTTCTCTTTGACATTCATGGCTACTTTAGTGTGAGGAAGCAAGTTTCTCTCACTAAAGTGGGGGCTAAATGTACCGTAGAAAAATGGACCTTTCCCATTTTCATAGTCTTTTAGGCCTTGTTTCATAGTGTTGGAGCTATGTTGCTTTTAATTTTATGATGTATCTTGGCTTGAACATGCTTATTTTGGTGCTAAAACTCAAAAAGCAACGTTTTGTGAAAGTGTTGTAAGACATTTCTACATTCTTCTAGACTCTATTTAATGCAATTCATCTAAAACCACCCTTTTACTCACTAATAAGTCCTATTATGAAGTGTTGTAAAGACTTGTAACTAGATTTCACACTTTTTTAGGCATATTTTCCCTATTTACACCCTTCTCATGCTTTATTTTGTCTTTTTATGCCCTCATATGCTTATATTAAGTGTATTTTTGGGTCTTATCTCGACAAAAAAATTAAACATGACTTAATTTCCAACACTTGGCTGTGGGTCCCAGGTGGGACTCATTCGCCAAGGGTGGCAAATGAGTCCCCTTTGACCCAAAATTCAAAATATTTTAAATTTCTTTCAGGATTTTTCTAAAAATTCACTTCATGTCGGCCTGTGATGAGGTACGAACGGATACTAAGGCACAAGATTTGTATAAATAGACATTTTTCACCTCATTTTACATCTAATCTATCTATCCTACAATCTCCTCATTCAAGTATTCAATCAAGCATTTTGCATCTTCAATTCAAAGCACTTTCAAGCACTTTGGAGCAGCCATTGACATCACTTCAAATTTGCATATTTAAGGATGTGGTAAGTTTGCAATACTTTTATGTTATTCATTTATCATTTCCTTTTCATGTCATTCATTTCAATTGGGTTTAATTACTAAAGTGGGGTTTGACGGGTTTGACCAAGGCAAACCCCTATTTACAAATCCTCCAACATTTTCCCCCTTTGCATGTGTCCTTGCAGCCTTTGTTTTGCAGATTTAATAGGTTCAAAGGTGTTGAAAAGTGGATTCCAAGTCAACTAGGCTCTTCAAATCAATTCATCATATATTCAAGCAATTTGAGTGACTTTCAACCCGTTTTCTACATAATTGACCTTGACAACCTGATATTCAGTGACTACCAGATCTGGAGTAGCAGTGTTGACCCTTGACTTTTCAGAAATCTTGGGGAGGACTGATTCGCCACCCTTGGAAAATGAGTCCCACATAAAACCTAAAAGTCTACATTTTGTTAGAAATCAATTCCCAGTTGTCAGAAATTAGCTTTCGACACTTTTTCACCAGTCAGAGGACTGATTCGCCACCCTTGGCGAATGAGTCCCACTGTGAAAAATAATAAAAAATATCAGCATTCTAGACATTCTAGAAAGCTCACACATCATCCAAGTGCACTCATATTTGACCCTATACTTTTTGTTCTGCATATTTCTTCCAATTTCTTCATATTTCATAGTTTTTGCATATCACACTGTGTTTTCAAACAAGGCATAAATCTCACTTTTGCATTCATTTTAGACCATCTCAATTAGTCAATTGCATTTAGTTTAGTTAGTTTACATCATATCACATCACATATGTCCTAATTGAATGAAACACCCAAGCATTTTAGGATCTAATCTCTCCTTTTGGGTGAAAAACCCTATAAGTGCAAGAGAGTCTATTGGGTCCTAAAATCTATGTTTTGCTAAGCTTATCCTGCCTTCAATACATGTAATATATAAATTCTTGGCCATCATAGTGAAATTTGAGCAAAATATGGGACTAATCACAAGTGATTGGACCTAAGGTTTGTAACCACTAGACTACCAATACCACATCTACGCCACCCAAGGAATGATAAAGCATATTAGTGGTCATTGATAATCCCCAAGGCAATTCTAACATTATGATACATTCCTCCATATGATACTATTGTAGATTGGCCGTCATAATTTAAAAATAATTGCAAGCATGCACATAGCAATGTAGCTAGTTGTCAAGTTTTTAGTTGATAAAATTATGAGTGCTACCACCGTCTATTAAGAGCACTAGCTTGTCTTTTGATATGGTCAATGACCTTAAGTGTTTGGGGAAAATATAACACAACTGAAATGAATGGAAATAGGGTTTGTGTGTGAATCACAATGGAGTGATAAACAATACACCTATCTCTCCAATTTCATTCAATTATGAGGGTATAATGTGTAAATGAGAATCATAAATCAAACCTAAACAATATAGCAATCAAAAGGCAGGTTTTAAGAGGGTCAAATGTTGTGTACCTATTGCAAAAAGTGCTTTTTTGGACCTCACTGAGACTCATTCGCCCTATGGCGAATGGGTCCTACCTAGGGTTTTGGAAAATCAATTTTTGGGTTTTGCTCTTCAATGTCTGCACTTCCAGATCCTAGTCAAAAACTTGGAAATATATTTTATAGCTCAGTTTTCGTGATTTTGCAAAAAAGGTGACAACTTTGACAACTTTGCAACTTTCTCCAATTTTTCTCTCTAATTGATCTTCAACCTAAAACCTGCAATCACACATCAAAGGAGAAAAAAAATGTTTTGTTAGGGAATAGGGGTTTGCCTTGATCAAACTTTGTTTTGGTAATTAAACCTTGAAATGAAACAATGCATGAAAGGAAAAACGAATGAACAAAAACAATGTCACAACTTACCAATCCTTAATTGAACCTTGGATTGTAGATATCCAAACTAGCATGAAGTAGCCTTAATGGACATAGATTTTGATCTTGAACTTGATATGAAACAATGCTTGAATTGGATTTTGAATGCTACATCACAACGTTAGCTCAACAACATGCATGATGCACTATGTCGTTGACATGATGAAATGACTCTTGATTGCTGCAATATTCTTCTACAAATCTGCCCTTCAATGCCTTAGAAATGCTCTTGAATGCTTTTGATCTCATAAACTTGCTATTAGGACTTGCTCATAAAAAATTCTTAGATTCTTAGGATGAAACATAGTGAAATAACCTTGTATTTATACTTAACATTATATCCTAAAATTCAAATAACACAAGCCAACATCAAATCTAAGATTTGAAATCATTAAAATACCGTTAAAAATATATCACAAGGGGGGGTCCTAGGTCTAAGTGAGTCATTCGCCATGTGGTGGATGGGTCCTAGCTCACTTAGCTAGGACACACTTCGGGAAATATGAAAGATAATGTGAAAATAAGGTCCTAGGACCTTGTGAGGACCGGGTCCTAGCTCACTTAGCTAGGACACACTTCGGGAAATATGAAAGGTCATAAGAAAATAAGGTCCTAGGACCTAGTGAAGACCCTAGCGAATGGGTCCTATGTCACTAACCTAGGACACGCACCTTCAAAAATTAAGTGTTGTGTAATTTCATTTATGAATGTCGGGCTTTATCCTGCGAAATATGCAATTAATTAGGCTTGGATTTGAATTAAGGGGGCCAATTAAGGCAAATTAACCCCGATTAATTAATAAAGCCCTAGATTAGTGTGAAAGTGTAAAGATACACTTTACAACACCCCAAATAAGGCACAATAAGTCCATTTTTATTAAAAAGAGCCCTAAACTTAATGTGAATGTGTAAAACACATTACAACACTAAATTAAGGCAACATTAGGTTCATGTTATTGTTAATTATTCCCAAACTAAGGAAAAAGGGATACTTTTTCCATTACTATTGTGGTTTCTTAGAAATGCACCCTATGCAAAGTTATAAAAAAAACTTAACTTCCTAAAGAAACATGGGATCATTCCAAGGCTGTGGGTCACCTAAAATTGAAATGAACCTTCGGAGAAGGCCGGCTTCCTTTGGTGTCACCTGACTATTAATCTTGTAAGGAAAAGGGTAGAAGGAGAATACATTGAAACTAACGAAATACTCTAATTCTATGGCGATGCACCAAATTTAATAAGAAGGCATATAACACAGTTTAAACACACAATTTCAATCAATGACAAAAGCTTTGTCATACACAACTCAATCACATATGTTTTCTGCATAAATATTTCATTAAAAGGTTCATATGGCTACACTCCTAGAAGGAATGAATAACTCGACAACTAGAGAATACTGCATTATGAACACATCTCACAACCTGCAAAAATACATATTGCTCTACAGAAAGGTGTTGAGATAAGACATAACTACAAGGAATTATAAGTTTCATAAGTAGTTTCATCAATTATACGAATACACACGATTTAATAGAGAAATTGAAAAGGTAAAGTACTCGTACTCATTGATTTTAATGGTGAACACTGATATACATGTCTGTCATGAGCTACAACACATAGCCTCTCTTCTGCAAAGAACTCTACAAGTTACCGAAACAGAAAAGTACCAAGTCCGAACTGACTACAAAAAGGCAAAAAATGCCATATATACAAAAGAGTGTCGGCCTCTTAGGGCTTACAAAAATATCTCCCTTCGGGATAAATCTCCCTCAGACCTTTTGAATGGAGTTAATGTTGTATTAAACGTGCGTCCCTGTTGTCCATGTTGGTGTGGAATCGCTCCAGGAATGGTCTCCCTGATCTTTTGCAACTACCGCATTCACTTCTGGTCCCGGTGGCGATTTCTCGAACCTCTCTGTTGAGCTGCCATGAATGCTTTAGAGCTCAGAGTTGATCCACGTCACTTTCACCCTGTTGATCTCCTTGGCACCGGTCAAGCTACCAATGGTCCGCCTGTAGCTCCCTCTGATTGGTCGAACGAATGCCACATAGATTCTTCGGGCAGTCAAAAGTTCTTTGCAAAATCGCATGTCGGCGAGACACTAATCATGTCTCCCCGATGCGATTATAGCTCCCTGCAACTATCGACATAACACATGACGATCGGCAAGACCACATAGCGAGTTACAAAAGTCATATCGATATCACTGAAACCATCAGCGAGATAATTGTTTTCAGTCAGACAACATGGCGAGCCCTCAGGAGTCATACCAATGTCACCATCTCATTGCCTAGTCATCCACATTCGGCAAGAGTTCCTTTAGTCGGCAGGATATCATACCGGTCTTCATGAGTTATACCGCTGCACAAGATGTCGTTGAGACCCTCATCCTGTCGGGAAGACATCCTACTGAGTGTAAAACCTCATCTCGGAGTCTCCTCGAGGTTAACATTACGAGCCATATCGACAAGAGCTCCTTGATGTCACCCCGAACGCATTTCGCTCTACCCGAGCTCAACATTTCTTTCGGTGAGACACTATCAAGTCGGGAAGACCTTTTGCCGAAGGCAATATCCTTATAACGCTGTGCTCCTCCATCGGTGAGACATCCATGTGTTGGTGAGACATCTTGGCGAATTCATCTTGCTTTGGCAAGGGCCCATCCTCCTGTGCTCAATGGTCGGTGAGACTCATCGAGCCAGGGAGACCTCTCCCCGACCTCTAAATATTACACCGAAGGCACCCTTTGTCGGCAAGACCTCTTGCCGTCGGTGAGACCTTACGCCGAAGGCAAAATCCTTCGGCGAGCTCAATTTTCCTGTCAGGAGACTTCACTATATCGGCAAGACCACATACCGATGTCAAACTCTCTTGGTGAGCTCTTTTGTTGTCGGTGAGACTCCTGCCGAAGGCAAAACACATATCGAGACCCCTTTATCTCTCGACAAGACCACCTCCATTCGCCGAGACATCACAGCGACTCTTCCATCCTTCGCCGAGCTCACCTCCTGTCGGGGAGACATCCCTTGGTCGGCAAGACCTTACGCCGAAGGCACAATCCTTCGACGTGCTCGCTATCGGTGAGACCACCTCCGTTAGTCGCCGGGACTTCATACCGAACACAAACTGATCTCCCCGACGCCGACCTGGTGAATGACTGTCGGTGTGACAACCACCGGTCGGGAAGACATCATAGCGGGCAACAAGACCTCATGGCGAAAGCATTCCGCTTCGGCGAGACCCTTCGATAGTCGACCAGACCCTTTGGCGAAGACATAACTTTATGCCGAGAGCTCCCCGATGAACACTTGTCGGCATGACCCTTTTCAAGCGGAGATAAGACTCTTGGCGACCCGAAAGTCCTGGCGACTAGTTTATTCAACCACATAGGACGCACTGCTAGTCGGCAAGACAACAAAAAGGTCTTGCCGACTTCCTTCTCTGGTGATTTTTGTGCCAAAATGATTGAGGCAGACTCTTCGAATGAGCTCCTTGTGAAAAGTCATCAGACGCATGACCTAACCCTTGATACAAAAGTTATCAATCGACCCTTATGAACATCTAAAACACAATTAATCCTGCCCGATTGAGCCCATAGGTGAAAATTGAGCAACAACTACAACAACCAAGACATGAATAAAAATATGAGTTTTAAGCATGGATTGTTACTTAGGGAAAGCCAATTCTTCTTTTGCATTTGAAATTCTTGAGAATTATTGGTTAATATCGTAGAGTTGATGAGATACAAGCATTGCTCTCAATACTTGTGACTCTTTTTCCATGGTTGATCAAAATTATAACATAGCCCCTTAGCCCATTTTTCATGATCTCTTTTTAAAGAGCCCATGAATTATGGTAGTTTTAGTGCCTTTATTGAGTACCTCATTTCTTGATTTAAAAGAGGAGTCAAAAGGCTATATAAGGCCTAGGTATTGGAGCTAAATTAGTCCTCACTTCACTATACGCTTTATGATAAATCTATCTTGGCCAAGGACAACTCTTCTAAGGATATTTGAAAACCCTCATCATAGGGTTTCTAACCTAAAAAGAACAAAAACTACTTGCAAGGGGAATTTTTTCGTAAAAACATGGGTAATAGATTTAGTTCAACTATAGCTATAATCACTTTCTAACTACCAAGATCCCTCTAGGGAGAGGTCAAAGCATATGATGGATATTTATAGATGGCCCTAAATTAGTAAAACTACATATAGCAATTGCCCTAGAAAGAGTTTTGATACCACTTGTAGTGAACCTACAAGATAAAATATGTTGAACACAGAGAAATATTATAGAAGTGAAACAAAATGCTTTTATTATCTTCATAGTGCCACTTTGATGGGGTAACCTCTAGAGCATACACTTTGTTAAGTTATAACAATTTCATCAATAAAATTTCTATTTTTTATATTTCTTCTCTTATGTGTACTTTTATATAAAAAAATTATTGAAAAAAAATGTCTCAGATTCATTATATAGAAACAAAAAAATAGATAACCAATAGACAAGCCTTAAATTAGAACTTGGGGTCAAGCTCATCCTTTTGCTTGATAGTTAATCCATCTTTTTTCTTATGTTATTATATTTTTACAATAAAATTTCATTTTTATTTATTGTTGCATACAACCTCTTAAAATTTCTATTTATTTCATCAAAGAAAATTAAGAGACAAATACTCAAACATAAATAAAAAAAATCAGGTATGATAAAAACTAATTGCCATGAACTAAAATACAATAAGAAATAATTATGAAGCCACCAAACCCAAACCATAGAGAAAGTTGGCTCTTGAAGAGCCCTACATGAACCTAAATATGGCAGGGGCATCTTCCCAATGCAACACTTGACACACCAACAACACCAACCTCAAACAAACGGGAAGAAAAATATTGATACCATACTCAAATAAAAAAATGGCAAAGAAATCATGACCCAATCATATAAAAAAAAATTTAATAAGAAACTAAAAAATAATTTAATTATTTAAATTTTTGAATTTTAAAAAGCTAAAGAATGAATTGAAATCTTGTACCAGATCAACCAAACCCCTGAATATTTGAAACTAATCTCACTTTTCCTTAAACCAAAGAGAAATCAATCTCGGATCATTTTCCAATAATGCTTCAGATCATGGGAGACAATAAGCCTCTTAAACCTCCATTTAGGTTCGAATAAATGTGGTTTAAGGATCCAAACTTTCTAAAAATGATTGATCAATGATGGAAAGAGGGCATTGTTGAAGGTTCTAAACTCTTATGCTTTGTTTCAAAGATGAAAATCATTAAAAAGAGGCTTTTAGAATGGAATGCAAATCATTTTAAAGACATTTTTCAAACCAAAAGGAACGTAGAAGATCAGCTTGAAGATCTCAATGAAAAGGTGATTAAAGATGGTATGCAACAAGCTGAATTTATCAGAGAAGATGAACTCTTAGCATAATATGAGGATGTAATAGCTAAGGAAGAATTTTTTTGGAAGCAGAAGTCTAGGGAGGTATGGCTACAAGAAGGAGACAAGAACACGAAGTTCTTTCATAATGTAACAAAACAAAAATGGGTTATTAATAGAATCTCCAAGTTGCAAAGACAAAGAAACCAGATAATAGAGGATTCAACCTTAATTAAAGAACACATTGTCATTTATTATAGAAATTTATTAAACAATGAAGGGAGTTCAAATCGATCTGAGCAAAATAAATTCCTCTCTAATATTCCAAAGATAATTACTCAAGAACAAAATAAAGATCTAAATAGAAGCATATCTATGGAAGAAGCAGAGATAGCCCTCAAACAGCTTCCGGCAGGGAAGGCCCTTGGTCCAGACGGGTTCCCAACAAGATTCTTCCAAAAATGTTGGGGTATTATTGGGAAGGATTTAGTGGATGCTTTAGAGGCAGCAAGAAGGTCAGGTAAAATCCTCAAGGAGATTAATAACACATTTTTAGCATTAGTTCCAAAGAAGGAAAAAGCTGTTAAGGTGGAAGATTTTAGACCCATTTCTCTTTGCAACACAATCTATAAGATTCCCTCAAAGGTGATGGCAAATAGGCTGAAACCTCTGTTAAATTTGATAATATCGGAGGAGCAAACAGGTTTTGTCCCAGGTAGATCTATTTTGGATGGAGTCATTGTAGCCCAAGAAGCTATACATACTCTGCAAAACACTAAAAAGGCTGGTATGTTGATAAAATTAGACATATCAAAAGCATATGATAATGTAGATTGGTGTTTTCTGTGCAAAATGATGCAAGCTTTTGGCTTTAATAGACAATGGATAAATTGGATATTTGAATGTATCTCTACTCCAAAATTCTCAATTCTAGTAAATGGAAATCCAAAAGGTTACTTCAACTCGTCCAAAGGGTTAAGTCAAGGGGATCCTCTGTCCCCATTTCTCTTCATCATTATGGCATAAGCTTTGGGTAGAGCAATCAAGGCAAATAATGTCTCAAGGCAGATTGAAGGGATCAAAATGACTAGGAATTTTAGTTCCACGCATCAACAATTTGCTGATGATACATTATTGATGGGAGCAGCAAAAAGAAAGGAAGCGAGAAGATTTTATGAGATTCTTTGTTCATATGAGAAAGCATCAAGTCAAGCAATCAATAAAGAAAAATCTGAAATCTTCTTTTTCTCAATGAAACAAGATATAGAGATCCAAATTATCAATATTTTTAAATGCAAAAAGGGATCCTTTCCATGTACATATATGGATTTGTAACGGCTTTGCCCAATGCCATAATATCCCATTTCAAAGTTGGCCTATTAGAACCAAGGATGGGTTACTTAGTAGCTTATGAGAGATCAATCCATCAACGATATTATGGGAAATATGGAAAGAGAGGAACATGAGGTTTTTTAACAACAAATCAAAACCAGTTGAATCAGTTATTAATATGATAGAAAGCTCAATTGTGGAAACGATAAACAACAAAATAGCATTAAGACTCAAGACAAAAGGAGTCTTTACTAAGTGGGATGGAAAAATGAGGTTTGATTGGGCAGGCCTTAAAGTCCCCATGTTCTTTGGGGAAAGAGATAAGAAGAAAGAGCAGACAACATGGATTCCGCCTAAGACTGGATGGTTGAAACTGAACTTTGATGGGGCTTCAAAAGGTAATCTTGGTCCATCAGGGGCATGGTGTATAATTAGGGATTTTGGTGGTTCCATTAAAGGCAAGATTATTGTTCCCCTTCAAGAGGATACAAATAACATAGCTAAATTCACAGCCTTATACATTGGGCTCCTTGAATGCCAAAAGAAAGGAATTGACAAGTTAGAAATTGAAGGAGATTCAGCTATCACTATCAATGCAGTGAGAATGTTTGAAACACCTAACTGGAGACTTAAAGCCCTACTGGAAAGGATACTGACAATTCTTGATTATTTTGATTGTTTTACTATTAATCATGTATATAGGGAGACAAATTTGGAAGCAGATGAGTTATCAAAGCTTGCAGCGGAAGGTAAAGAGGTGAGGTGGTGGCAATAAAGCTATGTTAGATGATCAAGGTCCTTTGTTATTGGGGTCATTTTTGCAAGACACAGTTTGTTCCTCTGGCCACAATATTGGTTGGGACTTAATTATGTCTACTAGAGCTCTTTCAGATGTTTATATCATGTCAAGAACAGTTGCTGTTTTGGTTTGGAGTATAAGCTTATAATGATTATCTTGTAATATAAGATGTAAGATCCTTCGATATTAGATATATTAATAAAATTTGACTTTGCCTCTTGCTGATAAAAAATAAAAAATAAAAAAATTACCACTTAATATTTAACATAAATAAAAATAGCAATCATCAAGTTGG
Source organism: Sequoia sempervirens (assembly GCA_007258455.2). Taxonomy (NCBI): domain Eukaryota; kingdom Viridiplantae; phylum Streptophyta; class Pinopsida; order Cupressales; family Cupressaceae; genus Sequoia; species Sequoia sempervirens. The sequence goes on from VDFB02086081.1 coordinate 316,339,224, forward strand.
ATGCTTTGCAGAAAATGGATATCACTATCAATTAATTTTATACTGTCTGTTATATCAGAATAGCAAAAGGGGCGATTGTTTATATAAAGTGATAAAAATAACAGACCAAAAAAAAACTATAAAGAAATCCTTAAAAAAAACCATCCACATCTTGCATACGTCTACCAAGGCACTTGCAACTATAACATCTGATAAAAAATCCCCTTCCCTTTGATGGATGTCCATACCCTACTCCAAAGCTCCAATTTTGGCACAGGTAGGGAGGACGCCGGCATAGGTTGTCGAGTCTGGCTTTACACCTGCATATCCTGTGCATATCCTGTAGTCATTGCATTCCATATGTCGTGTACCTGCAAAAATAAACAGCCACAAAAGAGAGCCCATGACATATGCATTAATTGAGCGGGAAGGCAGAGATATTTTAATTAAAATTATTTACTATTTTAAAGTAACTGAGGTGGACAGCAGGCGGATGAATTGTCTATGCAGTCATCAGACTGCACATTTGACTGTTTATTAATTTATTGAAAATCAAAATATAATATATATTTTTTATTTTCAATTAATTATTAATAAATATAATTAAATGTGTAGTCTGATGGTTGGATAGATGTTACCGCAGATGAAGCAGCCACTGTTAAGTTGAAACTGACAGTTAATATCTTTAAAAAAAAAAAACTGAAAGAACAGAGTTAGAAAAGACAAGAAATCAAAAGACTTAGTGTGCTATTTAAGCCCAGCCTGTATGTATCATTATGTCACTTACTTTGATTAAATGTTGCAATAACTGATAAAAAGCTTTCTCAACTCTTTCTTTATCGCCTATCACTGCCATTCCCATTTCTCCATCATCTGGTGGGTTCGAAGACCTTTCCATGAAGGTTTTCCTTAGCACGAATTTGTCTCCACTTTCCAAGGGGGGAGATTGTGGGAAAAAACCTATCCATACCCATTTCCCCCTCCCAACATCAATGCCGAATGTCGAGTCCATTTGCAAACTCAGGTGGGTGTCATCGTAAATGGAATTTATAACAAAGCATAACATAGCTGCCTCCTTGGAAGAATGCCTCTGCCCACATTTTAGGGTCAGAGAGACTGTACGCCGCCAACGTAACCAACCTATGCCCTGAGTACTCTCCCGTAAGCATGAATTAACTAAAGTGAGACCAGGGAAGGTCAAAGACTTCATAATCGCCTCCACGCCAGGCGCTGTCCTTGCACATATTATACATTCGGATGGCCAATTCTGCAAAAATCATACAATTCAATCAACCGATAAACACTTGTTCCATATAATAAACTCACATATCTAAAAACTATTGTAACCTTTATAGTTCGAAGGCAAGGTTCAAGTGCCGATATTTTCCATGCCAAGAGGTCCAGTATTCTCAAACTCTCCATATACTCCAGACTTTGTATAACAGGCACCTTCCAACAAGTGTGTGCCTTCAATGTCTTCAATGACCTGCAATATTCTAAGCCTCCAATTTTCTTCAGCTGTCCAGCAGATCGTATGATTTCAAATTCTTTGAGTGAGACTGACTTTGCAAAATTTGGAAGCTCATGTAAGCTCTCCCCAGAATCCACTATTGCCAGACTCTCTAGGTTAACCAGAACACAATTACAGCTTATGATTTTCAGCTTTGGACAGTTGTGCACCTTTATGGCCTTGAGTGATATTGGCAATCGATCGATCTCTTCTAATTGCTCATTATAGCTAAGCCGTAGAGATTCCAGGCTGGGGCAACATTCCTCAGAGATTGATATCCTCGTCACAGGAGATGTGCTAATTGATATAGATTTGAGGTTGCACAACGAAGAAGGAAAGCACCCCGACAGGATAGTCAATTCTGTAACAGCGCAGCCCTGAATATCCAGATCATGAAGGTTGCTAAGCTGCATCAGTGCTTCTGGAAAGGATTCCAACTTCACGCAGCATATTACAAGTCTAGTCAAGGAGGACAAATTCCCGATAGAAGGTGGCAAAATTCTCAACAACCAGCTTTCTATTCTCAGCTCTTCCAATTTGCTCAGTTGACCAATGCTATTTGGTAATTCCATTAACCTTGTGGATCCCACATCCAGCTTTTTGAGTGATCCCTGATTTGTGATTAGCTGAGGCAACTCCTCCAATTCCCAACATCCATAAACATTCAGTGTCTCCAGCTTTCTCATATTTTCAAGAATGTCAGGCGGAAAGGTGAGCTTGGAGCAAAAGCTTAAATCAATATATTTCAGATGTATAAGCTGCTTAAATGAAGCTGGCAACATCATCAACCCACTGCATTCACTCAAATCTAGATGCCGCAGGTTTGTCAAATCGCCGAACTTACTAGGCAGCAATTTTAGCATCTCACATCTTTTTAACTTGAGGTGCTCCAGCGACTGTAGACGGCAAAACTCTTCTGGTAAACCTTCGAAAGGAGCTTTCGGCGTTACCCACCCGAAGTCCAATGATATCTTTTTCAAATCCTTTAGACGTCCTATTGAACTCGGAAATCTCAGCAAACTTCGGGCATAAAAGATATTCAGCTCTATCAACTGCACAGGAGGCTGCAGCCACGTTTGTATTTTATTAAGACAAAACCCATACAACTATCATAAGAATTAGGATATGGCTGTGCATAAATAACCGTAAAGAAAAGAAAGATACTTACAGCGGTAGTTTCGCTCCACAGTTCTTCTAACTTGTCAGCATCATGAAGCTCTAAAACTGTCAACTTCTTCAACGAAATCCATGACGGAAGAACTGTAAGAGGAAAGTTGACCCATCGCAGCCAGACAAGGCCTGCTGATAGTGTTGCTAATTCTTCTGTGAAATAATTGTTTCTAACAATCACGATTTCTAATCGCCGCTTAAACCTCCTACCTGATCTTCTCACGAGCTCCACAAGCTCCATACACTCTTCATAAAAATCATCTGTTTCTGCTATTATTCCTCTAACCCCGCGAGTCAGCACGCTTTCCTAAAGGAAAAGGAAAACATAAAAAAGCAGCGAGCTTATATAACAGTCAATATCTCCCATGGAAAAATATTAGATAACAAAATAAAACATGATACTAAACTAACCTGCCCCTCTATTTCAATGTCATTAATTTGCTGCGGCGACCAAAGACGGTAGGGAGACTTTGCAACTTCTTTTGCCAATACAATTTCTTTTCCCAGATTCCTTAAATGATCATGCATTGTGATGCGGTTACTCTCATCGAGCTCAACCAGACACTTATTTTCAAGTGTTACCAAGCTATGCAGCCCACTCCATCCAGACCCATCCCACACTGTGACGGCCAACTGTTTTTCTTCTCCTATAAAGAAACAAGATATGTCTAAAAATATCTCTTTTTCTTCCTCGTCTAGTGCATCAAAGCTCACTTTTAGTATGCTTTTAACGTCCTTGGGCAATAATCTGGAGACCTTCTTTAATTGAGCATCCCAAAAATCCTGGGACTCTTCACGAACTAGTCCTCCTAATACCTTAAGGGATAAGGGCAATCCGTCGCAGACTTCTAAAAACTTTTGAACACGGCTTTTAAATTCATCCACTGGAGAGGGTTGTCCGAAAGCATGCCAGGAAAATAGTTCCTTGGCATGTTTCGGATTTAATTTTCTTTTCTTATAGATGGTGGAGACTCCCCATGACTTAAGAACCCCAGATTCTCTACTTGTGATAATAATTACACTACCTTGTCCAAGACTGTCCTTTTTTGGTAATAGAGATTCTAATTGATCTTGATGATCTACATCATCTAAAATAATAAACACCTGAACAGATCTCAAATGTTTGGCTAAGATCATTTTTCCACTTTCTAAATCATCAACTTTTTCTACATCCTTGAAACCGAGGTCTTGTAACATCCTTTTCTGCTTGTTATGCAGATCTTTTTTAGGTACATCCTTCACATTGGAAATAAAACTGCTTTTATAGATGAAATCTTTTGTCTTATTATAATACTCTCTTGCCAATGTGGTTTTACCACATCCACCCATCCCAACAATTCCTACAATTTTTACATCCTCAAAAGAATCAAATGCATTGCTTTCAAAGTCTTGCACAATTTCATCAAGTCCTACAGGATGTTTAGCCACTACTAATGGAAACTTTTGAGACTGCTTCTTTACATAATCTTTAACAGCCTCCAGCAACTTTCCTTTGCCTTCATTGCTAGATAGAAAAACATAAAAAGGGTTCGCTGAAGTAAGTTTTTTTCTATAAGAGAAAGCTTAAATGTATAATGCTTAAATGTAAATGAATAAAATATACTTAACATATTTTTTTTTTTTCTGATATTAAGGTGGATAAATGGGATTAAATTTTTTTTTAAAAAAATAGTGAACCATTTTGCATTCAAGTAATGTTTTAATCGGTTAAATTAATTGGAAAGGATAAAAATAAATAAACACCTCTCACATCTTAAATTTTTTTTATAAAATTAAAATAGTTTAAAAAAACATCTTTATATGTTTATTAAATTGTAAGAGATCAAAAATTTTATTGAAAAAGATATAGATTTACAATTGTTTAAAAATATTTTTGTATTATAATATTGATTAATAATCGTTTATAGATAATTAACACTTGATATTAATTTATTATTGTAGTTTGTTGTGTTTTCGAAAATAAATTTATATTTGTTTGAATGAAAGATTATATTTAAACTGTGATTTTAATGTTTGAAAAAGTTTGCTTCTAATTTTAAAAATTTATAAACATTCAAAATATTGTAAATTAAATATTTTAAACAAAAGTAATCTTAAAATTATATTTGTGATATTTGATAATATAAGATATATGTTGAAAAAAAATCATATGCATAAGTCACAGTTTATATAATTGTATTAAAGATACATTTTGTATCATTATTTTGAAATTTAAATGTAAGAAAAAAATTACTATTTTAAAAAAAATTCCAATCTTTAAACGATTGTATGCAAACAGAAAAGTATTAAAAATAAGATAACAAAACTGCATTTTGAATCAAATTTAAATGAGGATATTAGGATCATAATTTTAACTCAACCTGTCTTTTTGCTACCCTTGGATTATCATATATTCCTTACAGCTTGCATAACTGTTATAGTTTTAATTAATGAGTAATATTTTAGAAGAACTGTGGGTATTTATCAAATTATATGAATATCTAAGGTAAGAAAGATAAGGGGAGCATTGTTTGTTGCACAGTAAATTATGTTTCTAGTGTGAAATTTAGTATATATATAAGAAATTAATTTAATATTACAGTTTTATTTTGTATTTTACAAATTAAATAAAGATCAGAGCTCCTCTATTTTGCATGGGCTTTCTTCTAACACATACATAATATAACATCATCATAAAAAATGATTAGAAAGCTTTTACACTATATTAAATCAAGATATAAAATTTGAATATTCCTTTATACCAATAAAAAAAAATTAATGCAATTTAGATGACAGGCTTCCTCCAACAATATTTAACTTTTTAAAAAAAAAAATTCATACTAAATTTGATTACAGTGCTTTAACTACAGAGACTTTTGTTAAAGATTTATTATAAATTTTATTGTCTAGAGAAATTTTAAACATTACTTTAAAAAATACACAAAAGTATATTAAAATAATTCATAAAATTATAATATATTTTATTATTTTTAACTTTTATTTGTACTTTTTACTTTAGAGGTGATCAAGGGTGGTGCTACCTAATTTCTATTGTCCTCCATAAATCATTTTATCCCTTTAGAAACTAATTGGGAGAGGTCCATTAATAAGAATATTGTTTTAATTTCCGGGACTGCAGCTGCTCTTCGTAACTAAGGTTACAAAAACAAAAGTGTTTTAATTCTTCCATAGAACATTATCTAAGCATTCTTACTGCAAAATAGTCCATGATCGAATTTAAAATAGCCAGTAATATTTCTCAAGAAAATTTTGAAAAACTTTAAACCTACAGTTTTCGAGTAATATCAGGCAGGTGCCACCCAATATTTTGGGGCCCTCTATTCGCAATTTCCTTCAAATTGTGGAATAACATCAATTATTACATTTTAAGTACGACAACTTCTATCTAATTTAGATCAAATCTCTCAACCATGAAGACAGTTCCTGTAATTTTTCCCCCTAATTTAAAATGTAAAACAATTTAATGAAGCACTCATTTGACTAAAATATTAAAAAAAATTGATTAAAAGCTGTCTCATTTAAAAAAAAAACTTGGCAAGTTGTGCAACAATAATGTTTAAGTGAACACACTCAAGATTTAGATACCAATTTCTCATCACCCCCTCATTATAATAAGTTTCTTATGTGGCGGGATCCCAATAACTAGTGTGGTCTAAGAGTGGAGATACCAATTGGGTTTAGGGGAAGCGCCTCTTGTGGTGCTATGGGAGCAACGTCCCTCATGGGCATCGAGGGGCAATACCCATAACGTCAAAAGGTTTGGAGGCAACACCCCTAGCATGTTTCCTATCAAAATAGGGGGCGTCAAGGGGCAGAGCCTCTACCACCAAGCCCAGATTAAGGCCTTTGAAACCACAACCTTCATAACACATGCCATATATCACTTAAGGGTGAAATTAGGTATTTGAATTTCTTTTACTAATAAAAATATTTTTCTTTTGAGTGGCCCTTAGATCCCTAGGTTCACCCGAATCTACCTCAAGTTTGCCTACACAACCTGAGGTGCTTGGAACGGACCCTAAGCAAACCCCAAGCCATTTAGAGAGCTTTGTGATCACTTTTTATTATCCAAAAGAGTCCATCCTCGACAATGGCAGAGTATCTCATAGCATTGAACCTTTTCCCACACAAATCTATACTTGGAATATTCTCAGCAAGAACACCACCCAAATGCTTTCCATTAAGAAATCTCGTCCAAGATTATTCAGGAAACTTGCACCAATGCCAATATAATTTAGCTGCCAATGCCTGACTATTGAGCTTAGTCTATCTACAGCCAAGACCCCCATACTATATAGGTTGGCGATATTGCTGCATTGGAAAACGAGGAAAATTTTACGGTTTTCCTAAGGTTTTCTTTATCTTTGTTTTTCTCGTGGATGGAAAATAAAGATTTTTTTGGGTCTCTTAGTTGGACGCTAGCTATTTGAAAATGCTCGTTTTCATTTCTATAAAACTCCGAGAAAAAGTCATCCAATGGGGGAGATGGCAAAGAAAAAACTGAACAACTTTTCTAAAGTTCTTTCTTGCTCATTGCATACAAGCATGTGTATGTGCAGCTGGCTGTGGCTTAGATGTATTGGATGTTGTGTGTCAAGCACTCACATGGAATCATCTAAACAAGGCATGGACATGTATCAAATGTTTTGCAGGAAAAACATGAGTGTTTTTTAAATTTCTTTCTCCTTTGCTTGATCCATTCTTCCATTTTCATCTCAGATCAATTGTTTCAATTAGTGATAATCACCTAAATGCTAAAAAATACAGAATACACCTTTTTATTTACATCAAACTAGGGCACAATGGAATACAAAGACATTGAACCAATAAATTGGAGCATTCCGCAAAGAACTGTTCCCTGCCCTCTGGCGCTGATCTGAACATTCTGAGACGTGGGAATGTCGAGAAAAAAAAAATTAAGTAAAATAAAAAATTTAGCCAACTTAATTTATTTGTTTCCCTATTGCGCTAGAGTTTGTTTTTCCAATAATAACTAGTGTGTGATGTTGTTTTTGCAGTGTTTTTCTATGTTGACAAAATAAAAGGTAAAAGGCACAAAAAATGTTTAGGGCTTGTACGGTAAAAGAAGTATTGAACATGGAGACACCCCTGCCAACCATGCATGCCACATACAAGACTAAAGTCAAGGACCCTAGCACATAGGGTGTTTTGATATCGGTATTTTACCTATGTTCCACGGCATTTTGGGGATAGAGACAGGGGACGGCAAGGGACACATTTCTGGGACGTCCCCTGGGGGGCATTTTTAGGGGAGGGTAGGGGACGACGATATACAAATATATATATATATATATGAATTTTTCAAAATTTATTAAGATATCATAGAGAGAGAGGGAAAGAGAGAGAGATATGTCAATAACTGATAACAACAATATCAATATGTAAATAAATCATGAGAGCAGTAGTATAACAGCATAATAAATGTCAATAAAGCATTATAACAGCAGTCTCAAACATCAATAAAACCATGGTTCAAAAGTAACAAAAATAAGAAAACCCCAACAGTGCAAATCTCTTAGGTAGAGTACATAACTTCTTAGCCTTGGATGTCGATGCTTCTCAGTTATTCAAACTACTCTTGACACACAAAGCAAATTACCCTGAAGATGGATCGAGAAGTATGCTTCCTAAAATTGGTAACTAAAAATGCATAGGCATTTTATCCAAAAGAGCTTCAACAAACAGGCATGTAGTTGGGAAACCTCAAATTTCTTAGGCCTATAACATTCTTCAAAGTACTACAATGGCTTCTAGATAGAAAAGTAGGGTAGAAAGCTATTCACACATTGAAGACACACAAGGAATACAGTAACATGCACAAAAAATATACAATACTATACATACAAAATATATGCAAACCTGATACAAACAGATACAAACTGAAAATATATAGTAACATACACACAAAATATATGCAAATCTGCATCAAAGAACCATAAAAGCATTAGTTTTTTATGTTATTTTTGCTGTTGAAGTGTCCTCGTCCATTTGGGGACGGCGAAGGACATGCACAACGTCCCCTAGCCGTCCCGAGGACGGCTAGTCGTCTCCAAACGGACGGGGATGTTTCCTATTGATTTACCTAGTTCGGGGACGGCAAGTGGACGTCCCCTTTGTGTCCCCCCGTCCCGAGGACAGCTGGGGATGCGGGGATAGCCCCTTCTGGAATAGGGGATATGTCCTCGTGTAACATAGTATTTTACTATTTTATAATTCTTGCTATATAAAATCGATTCCCCTTCGTCCTTGAATGTATTTGGATTTAAATTTATTTAGGGTTGCTTACAAAGTGGGTCAACTACAAACAAGAATTTGGCTTTAAAGAGGCAGATTTACTTACGAATATTATGCATTCTATTAAGAATCTGTTTTTATGCAATTGAAATTTTGTATGTCAAACTATTTAAGAAAATAAAATAAAATGTTTCTTTTGAAACTGAACCATTGGTAGAATTGTGAACTCTATAAAGTAGTTTCCTCCAGAGATAGAGTTGGAAATACACTTTACAAAACATCATCATTACACAAGGTTAAGAACCTAAGTCTGCAAATGAGGAAAGGATTTGCACTACAAACCAACAGAGACAGATGATTAAAACTATATTATTATTTATTAAAATACATACACTTTAATGTATTCAATAAATCTTTTAAATAACATAAATTTTATTTTATCCAATTAATTATTATATATTATTTCAAATAAGATATTTTTTATTTTCATCTCACAAGCAAAAAATAAGTTCTTCACTCTAAATGATCCAAGGTCATCCTCTACTTTCAAACTTGATGTGACTTTTAAAACCATAAAAGGTATGAGTTTTTTCTAATATCTCTCTCTTAGCTTGATATATTCTATTAATTGTTCCAATTAGTGATGATGACCTAAATGCTAAAAATGGAGACTACACATGTTAAGTTGCATCAAAATCTAGGACATTGAATTAGTAAATTGCAGAATTCCATGGAGAAGTATCCCTTGCTCATAGATTGTGTTGTCTCTACGACATTGAGAGACTTTAGCATCCCAAGGATGTCTTGATGTCTCATTCATCAACATTTGTTTTAAAAAAAATAATAAACCTTAAAAAAACCTTTGGGAAAATGAAGACAATGGTCATTTTAGAACAGTTATTTTCATGACCATTAAAAATACAACAATCAAGTATTTATTTGTATTTTAGTGTTTTACTCAATTTTTGAGTTCATTATTCAATATAATGTTCATTGCTCAATGTTATAGAGGTTAATGTTATTTGCATTTTGTCTTTGTGAAGTATTCAGCACTTTGATTTTAAGGTGAATGTAATTTTGAGGATTCAATCCTTTCACTTGAATTATAAGTAGCAAATTTTAATTCACTTAGGATAGGATTAACTAACACAATAGCAAAAAATATCAAATACAATTTATTCAAAGAAAAAAATAAATCAATAAGCAAACTTGTTAATTTTTGTTCAAATAAAAACTTCAATAATATGAGAGTAGAAAGCAAATGCTACCAGACAACTATGAAAGAAAAACTTGAACAGCTTTTCTAAGGTTCTTTCTTGCATGTTGCATACAACAAGTGTGTACAGCAAACTGCAGCTTAGCCATATTGGGTGTGGCATTGCAAGCATATGTCTCGCGTGTATTCATCTAAACTAAGTTACCAGTTCGGGTTCGGGTTTGAGGGTTTGGTTCGCGGGTTTGGTCAAAAAAAATCAGGGGCTGGGTTCATTTTGGGTTCTTCCATACAAAAACATATAAAAACCAAAAAAATATACATATTTACAACAGTAACTAAGTTCAAAATACTAATATCAGAAACAAAACCACCATAAAAATAAAAAACATTAGAATGTCAATTAGTCAAACTTGAATGTCATGATATATATTATATATTAAAATTAACTACATTGTTGCATTTCTCCTTGTAGGTAAGCATCAAGGAAGATTGTCCAATTGGATGACAATATTATAGATGAAGACTTGTAGACAAACTTGGAAACTTCAACTTGGAGAGTACATGGCAAATCAAATGAATTCAATGGGAGTTTGAGGGCAATGCCCTTGATAGGGTTGAGGGGCAACGCCCCTCACAGGGGCTAGGGACAATGCCCCTAGTGGGGTCGAGGGGCATTCATCATTTTGCATTCATAATAAGACCCAAATTAAGACCTCCAAAACCACACAAACCTTCATGGCGGACATCATTTTAGGATTAGGGGGGACAAATTGGTTTTTTTAAGTTAAAGAAAAAAGTCAAAATCAATTAAAAAATGTAAAAAAAAAGAGTTGAAAACACCCAAATTGTCCTCGGGTCCACCTGGGTTCGACAAGACCGGACTCTATCCAAACCCATAGAGGACCAAACCCAAGTCGAACCAGACCAGGATCAGGGGGCCCCAACAACGAACCGGTAACATTGCATCTAAACAAGATATAGACATGTGTCAAATATTTTGTATGACGAATGAGATTTTTTAAATTAAAATATCATGTTAAAGAATGCCATGGATATTCCTTGCCATAGGCCTTCCTCTATCCGAGCATGTGTCACAAGTTTGACTAGGTAATATCTTTAAGTACCATTTCTTGGTTGTAGGCTAGTTGTCTTTCTGTTTGTGTTTATTTTTTTAATACATTGTAGACCTCACATTACATGTGTCATGTTTAAAAAAAAAAAATTGCTTATGCATTGTGTAAGGGCATACTTTGGCACTATTATTGCTTAGGGCTAATATTAATCAACATCTGCCAAAAATATAGAAATCCCTTCTGCACATACATCTAATTCTGGCTTTAGTCTTGCAAGAAAAAACAATCAAATTCCATTTGTATTTATATTCCAATTGGCTCCATTTTTGCATTTATATGAGAGGTGAATGGTTGTGGACTCGAAAGCAGTGAGGTTAATTTAGTTGCAGGAATAATTTTCATCATTAGCTGTAATTTAGGGACCAATACATGACAGAAGCCGCATGTTGTGTCATGTTATAAACTTGTTCTGGTTTCAAGTTTTTTGGATTGATTTACTTGGAAATACAAAATGGAGCTTAAAGAGTTGTTAGAGAAGCATTTTATTGTCTAAAATACGAGAGAAGTTGTATGCCACAGAGTAAATTTGCATTTCATGTTCTAAACTGATAGACTAGGTTGTAAATTTGAATATTGGAGAGTTAAAATACAACTAAAGGAAAGAAATCACACCGTTGGACCATTCTAGGGTTCAATTCATGAGATGGTTGTTGCATACAACCGTATGTGGCTGTGCATTCTCACTTTGGTCTCATCTGCTTGTCCCAATTCTGGCTCACATTGAGTAATTTTACATGAAAATATATAGAAGGGCTTAAAACAAACTCGCCAAAACAATTTTCAGTGTTATAAGCAATTTGGAGTCGAGTACACCACGGGAATCACATATGATAGGAAGTAGGGCATACATATTACTGCAGCTTCCGCAAAGTAAAAAATTTTGTTCTCATGTAGAGTTGTTATTTACATTTTTACGAGTGTTTAAAGCTCCAAAACATAACAAAGTCAATGACAAAAGTAGGCAGCTGCATATTCCTATTTTGAATCCAGCATATTTTGAAAAAACAAGATGGTGCTTAAATATCATTATTTTTTATGTGCAGTAATCATTACCTCCTATTTTGTCACTCTGTTAGAATTAGTTATGCCTTATATGACTCAAGTTGCATGCAAAATGAATTGTGTAATGTCCCCTTTTTAGCATGCTCATGTTTGTGGATGGTTTAGCCTATAATTCTGACTCTCGTAGGCTAATGAGGATGGTTAGAGGGTCTCTTGAGGTTTGTATCGTCTTCAGTGTTCAAAAACTAGTAGCTTTGGCTTCGTTTGAAGTCTCCAGGACTCCGTATGCTCCACTTATTATTTATAGTAAGTCAGGAATGGATAGAGGGACCCTTACTATTTTTAGTAAGGTGTGTGGTCGTATGCAGCTCCATCAGCTTAGCTCCCAGTTCAGACGGCGTTCAAAGATAATGAGTATTCATGGAAATATTAATGTTTATTTGGCTTAAATAAACATTAATTATTTAAAAGGATTATAATATAATGAGTTATAACTTAATATTGAGGGTCAAGACATCATAAGAAGGGGCCATTTATTTAATTAATTTATGGGCGCTCAATCCAAGGTGGAGACTATGGAGAATTAAATGAAATATTATAATTTCATTTTTAATGTTTAATGATGCTTTTTGGGAGGGGGTCAACCCTCTTTGAAGGCTTATAAATAAGCATTGAGGAAGAAAATTGGATTCATTTGATTGAGCATTTGGAGTTGGTGAAAATTTGTCTGAGAGAGGAGACCAAGGGTTTCTGAATCAGTTAGCCATTGGAGAATGGTAACTCTCCATTGTTGCAGCCATTTGAGGTGGTGAAATATCCACTGAATTTGGTATTAGAGAGGGCTCCACACCGAGGCTCTATTTGTGCACAAAAACCAGAATATTTGATAAGGGTTTCAGAGTAGGAGTGAAAGATTATTTATCAGAGTGAAGAGCAGATTAAGAGCTGATCAGTTGTGATTGTTGGCACAATCTTCAAGAAGGTATGGCCTGCAGATTCGAGTTTCCCAAGCAGCAAGTGGCGCCCCTTTCAAGAGGGACGATTTTGGTTGGAGAACGCACATAAAAATCAATAAAAATTATAGGGAGGTGCGCCCAGCCTATTTGAAGACATCCACATCCACTTTGAGGAAAAAGGCAAGCTATTCTTGAAGAATTGAATTATTATATGAAGCTGCTCTTTCGCAGCCTGGTTATGACAACAGCAAATTGTCTCTTTCTTTTCGGGTATGCTCATGTATTTTGAAGCTTGGTTTGATAAATAAAGATTATTCATTCATAGCAGCCGTAGTTGTTTCAGTCTTGTGTATTTCCTTTATGTTTGGCATTTATATCATTACATGCACAAAAAAAAAACTTCAAAGGCATTAAAGTCTTGAAGAAAACACAAGAAATTGCAAAATACAAAACAAAAAAAACAAGACATAAAATCTAGGGCAAGACGAGTTCTTACAAATTGTTATGTCTTCTCACTGTAGTGTTGTTTTCTTGCCCCAATTTAAATACTGCAAGGTGATTTTAACTGGAAATTCAAAGCAATAATTAATTATTATTGTTGTATGTTCCTAGCAAGCAATTTATAAGTTTAGAAGAAATCCAGGTCCTGATACATGTCAACTATCACAATAGAGTTTCGTAGCTTGGTTGAATTACAAATAGGGCGTAAATGTTACTGACTTTATGCCCCTAACAAAACTGAACCTTAATGAGAACTATCATTTTCACTACTAGAAGCAATTATGCCCCTATACATAACAAGGGTTTTACACAGTTATAGCTCTGTCTTCCTGTAATCCTATCATTTGCTTGCTTTTTAATTTGATTCTTAATTACTATATAGCAATTTCACTCCAATATAAAAAAGACATGCTTAGTACTGTTGCATACACTCTATAGCAATAGGGAAACAAATAAATCGAGCTAGCTAAAAAAATATTATTTCAGTTCTTTTTATTTTTCTTTGCATTCCAAAGTCTCAAAATGTTTAGATCAGCTCCAGAGGGCAAGGAACATTTCTTCATGGAATGCTCTAATTCACTGGTTCAATGTCTCTGTATTCTATTGTGTCATAGATTCTGATGCAAACGAAAATGTGTATTCTCCATTTTCAGCATTTAGATGATTATCACTAATGGAAACAATTGATTTGAGACTAAAACAAAAGAATGGATCGCCACATGTCCATAAACTGTTTAGATGATTCCATGTGAGACATGCTTTCCATGCAATACCCAATACATCTAAGCCGTAGCCAGCTGCACACACACATACATGTATGCAATGAGAAAGAAAGAACCTTAGGAAAAGTTGTTCAATTTTTTCCTTGCCCTCTCCCCCATTGGATGACTTTTTTAGGAGATTTTCCAAAAATGAAAACTAGCATCTTCAACTAGGCAAACTAACCAGTGTTCAACCAAGAGCCAAAAAAATCTTTACTTTCCATGTACAGGAAAAGCAGAGATAAAGAAAATCTTAGGAAAACTATAAGTTTTTCCTCTTGTTTATTTTCCAACACAACAATATTGCCAGACGAGTTCAGAAAGATTTCTCACAGCTGCATGGCAGTGTTTCCTTTCAATTATCATACTATTGAAGTTCTTATTCAGGCAAAAATTAAAAGTTTGCTTATTGATTATTTTCTTTTTGGGATGGGATCAATATTGGATCAGTTTTTGTAATGTCCCCTTTTTCGGGTTTCCTTTTTGGGCCAGTTTGGTGATTTGGCTCACTTACAATTTTTAGTAACTGGTCTCAACCCCTATTTAGCAGCTCAGTGCAGAGTTTCCATTTTTGGCAGGGGTGAGTTCTCTCAGTGGTCAGAGTTATTATTTGTTTATTCGTCACTTAATAAAGTTGCTATATAAATTAAGTGAGAATGAGCATGGGTTATAAAAGACTCCCTTGGCCTAGTAGAGCAACGTTGTCACAACCCTCCTTAAGATAATCATTGACCAAACTTTGACTCCAACTTGTGGTGAAAATAAATCTACACGCAAACACCTAGAATCATTTAGATGCATACAATTTCGTTAATTGCATAATTGTTTGTGTTTCAGAATGTTTATTTAATTAAAGTAATTAAATGGTGAAATAAAGGTGCTGAGAAAATAAAAGAATTTATTAATTTTTTTATTATAAGATTTTATTATGTAATTAAATGATAATACTTTGTTATTTAGAATAATGGTTTTATTGGGAATTAAATGGTAATTCTTTATTATTGATTGTGGAGAATCATCTCACGTACAGTTAAAGTGATTTTCTATATTATTTATTTAAACAAATAATTAATTTGCAATTAAAAAATGACTTCTTTAATATTTACGGTGAATAATATTGTGCATGAAAATGGATTTTATTTTTTGGAGAATGTCAAGATTGGGTTATTGAAAATTTAGGGAAGAAATCTTTAAAAAGGGAAAAAGGATAACGGAAACACAGCATGTCTTCTTGATCTTTAATTTTCTGTTAGAACAATAACTGAAAAAGAATGGAAACCCTTGATTCAACTAATTGAATGAAATATCAACCAAGAACTCTTCGGAAAGAAGGGGAAAACGAACCCAAAGTATATACGGTGGTGAATCCGCCTTTTGCATTACGGGCATAAACAGGCATCTAGCACTCACAGAGGACGTGGGTGGCAGAGTTTTTAGATGCAGTATGCTAATTGAAGGCATCAATAGTCAAGCCCATAACTTACGATGCCTCAATAATAATGCTCGACACAAAAGAATTTGCTACCCAGCTATGGGAGGTGCATAGAATAATCCTCAATGAACGTTGCAGCCAAGAGAAGTAGCTCAACTTCAGGGAAAAGAAAATAATGGACCTGGTGATACAATCGGGCGGAATAGCTCTGGGAGCGTATGACAAGTGAGTGCTTGTCTCTTACTATTTACTCTTTATAGATTAAGATTCTTGTAATCTCCTTAGTGTGAAGAGTAATCTATTCGGTTTATGACATGGGTGCTACTCCTTAAGGTTTTGGGTCTGCACAATAGTTCTCTAGGCTTGTTATGTTTTGCCTATGTGAATTCGATACCATCTTCAAAATGCCCATAGTGCTATGTTGAGGTTTCACCAACCGTACCCTCTGAGTTGACACTACCGATTGCAAGATAATGGAGTTTTGATCAAATTTCCCTCAAATCAAGATTATTGCCTTAGACCGCCATTCAAGTAAGTTGCACACCTTGTTCATAGCCCACAATTTTGGCTAGGGCCAATAGGACGTTGGTTAAGGTTATAGATTCAACTTACATAGAAAGCCTTCACCATCATTATTTCTGGTTATATTAATGTACCCCGACCGCGTCATACTTAGAACTACTCTTTCTCGAGGCGTTGTGTAGAAAGGAGTCCGACCATGGTTAGCTTGGCCTTCAATGGTTTAAGTGGTGACTGTCTATGATATTGTGTCCAATATGATAGTCTACCAGTGCATTAGATTTTAGAAGATTTGTTATCCTAGGGATACTTGACCACTTGTTCTATACTCGGCCTGCATCTCCTTATTTTGTTTATCTCACTTGAATGTTCATAAGCCATCTCATTCCATCTAGTGCTCTTCCTGAGACTAGTGCAGTCTGTAGGAATCCCCATCGACTAGCATTCATTTTGTAGTGACCCTGAATCACACCTTTAAGTGAAGTGTCTGGCGCATTGTTTATGGGAATTTCAAGTTCTTTTAAGATGATAGTATCGGGAAGTTGCCCTGAATTATGAAACACGGGTACTCCAAGACCCTGATGGAACGAAAGCCCCTAGCCTGCATTAGAATGATCGATATCTTTTCACTATTTAATTTCTTGCAAAGTCTCTTGAAACCACAGTTATCCCTATCCAATAACTAGGTACAATTTGGGGAACAATCCATGCTATTTCTTTGTCTTCTAATATAAAACATCTATGTAAAGAAGCATGAAACCTTATATACAAGATTATTTTCTATACTGAGCTAACCAGAATTTCAATTACCATATTTAAAAGAGTAGAGAACTTCCTTGAAGGTTTTGGCCCTGATATAAGACATGTACCTGTTTCTTTGCTTTCAAATTATGTTCTGAAAGATTATTGATACGAGCCTTCAAGTCTTTGTTTTGTAATTGTTTTGTAATAATCAGTTAGTGTGTTCCTTATTTCTTGAAGATGTCTGTGCAACTTACGACTTTAGCAACTCAAGTTTACCACAATAGATATGCTGTTACTGGTTATTCACCCATGTTTTCAGTACTCGTATTTTCAAATCCTCTAAGTATTTGTTTCTAATGCTTGGAAAACATATCAAACGCATTTTATATCAAGAATGTTTTATTTATCTTTTTTAGTATTTCCCAAGATTCTTTTGTATGTAACCACTTAACTCAGAGATTGTAAGAACCACTATTATTTAGTATTTATATATAAATATATCTTTCAAGTTTCTAGTAACCATTAGGTTTATCTTTTACAGCAGTGTGGTAGAAGGATTACTTTATAGTTTGAGGTTTATTTGGAAAAGCGGTTAGATGGATATTTTGTTAGTAGGATGATTTAATATATTTTGGTTGATGGGACATGACTACCAAAGTCATGGATTGATAGCATGTTGGATATTTTCACATTTTGACCTATTAAATTTAGAATGTTATAATTATTATGATTGAGGATTGAATCTCAATATGTCTAAACTTAGAAGAAATAAACTAGTAGCGTTGTATTAGGTCTGATTTCTTAAATATTTTCAGTCTAATATATATATTTTTTTCTTCTACTAATTTATGTATAAGGGTTCTTTGATAATATTCAATGGGCTAATATTAATAGTTGATTATTAATTATTTACTTGGTTTAATTAAGGAGCTCAAAAGACTAATGAATTGTATTTTGGACTATGGTAATATAATCTAGCACCATCATCATTAGGATTTATTAATAGTATAACTGTAGAGGCCTGTATGCATTCTAGCAGACCTAGGATTACTTTCATGCAGCATTACGTGTGGGTTTTGTTTTTCAGAGTACATGTGTGATATTTGAGAGGTCATTGGAGGTAGAATGGTTTTGTTTGCAAATAGTTGGGAGCAATTCATGATAGTGTGGGCAATACCTTAATTTTTATGCAAGGATGATTCAATGGTGAACTTGAAAGTGTTGCTTGTAGACTTATGAAAAATTGTAAAGGAACTTCCATGTGTTCCTTGTTATGCGTGATACTCATGATATCCTGAAATATGTAATGAATGGTCATGTCAATGAGACAGTATGATCATTGCCCACGAGGCATCTTGTAATCATTGAGAATTTGTAGCCAGAAAGGCTCTGCCCATGAGGCATTTCATTAAGCCAGTAAGGCACTTTTGACGAGTGGTTTTTCATCCCTACGAGGGTTTTCCACTCATGAAATCTCTGTGTTACGGATTCCTTGTGGTTGCATTTGTGTTTTGTTATTACTTTACAGTATTTGAATTTACATGCATTGTTGAAATGATAAATCTTGTGTAAGAATATAAGGCTATACCTTAAAATGACATAACCTTGTTTTGATACACTTGATTTATGGATGTATGTTGTTCCATTTAAATATAATAATGAAAGCAATTGAATTATTCCTCGTTTCCCCCACAGTTTTATAATAATTATGGAGATTAAGATTTATTATTGGTAAGTGAGATTTTTTTCGTAACGTTACAAACGTTGTTTTAAAAGAGGGGGACAATGTTTTTCATGTGATGCCTAGAAAGGGAGTTTATTTATCATTTTTTAAGGCTAATGTTATGCCTCAAGGTGGGACACCTAGTTTGGGCTTAATATCAATTTTAAATTAAAAATCAAAAGTGGAATTTTGGAGGCAAGAAGTTGGACGCCCCTCTTGAGGTAATTTTATGTCATTTCATAAAGTGAAATGAGATGGAAAAAACATTCAAATTCAAATGCAAGTTGCCCTAACTTTTCCCTCACTTTAATAAATAATAAATATGAGTTTGAGCTCTTATTTGCATAAGTGAGTTTTGGCAACTTAAGGAGACTTTGCTGGAATTTCTCCAGGATTCGTATACTGCTAGTTGAGGTCGAAAACTCTCATCCCTAGTTGCTGGTTTCAGTGGTGAGAGATCCACCCTAGCTGGTTGGAGTGATTCTTCCTCAGGAATCACCATTGTTTTTCATGAATTTGATCTTTCTAGGGTATCAAGTATGAAGTTATATGAGGTTTTTGAAGTGTTAATTTTTGGAGTGTTTGGTAATGATTTTTTATGCCTTTTTGGAGTGCTTCTTTGGAGGTTTTGTTGGTTTTCTGACCTGGGCCATTGCAAGGACAGGCCGTACCCCTCTATTTGGCATGTGATGATTAAAGGTTTGGCGCTGTGCTGTGGGTTTTACCATTGAATTTCCTATGCTGGGCGACCTTATTGGAGGAGGTTGCAGGATTTAAAATGATGCACTTGATTTTCTAGAACCAAATCACCCTTAGGCAGGCCATACAGCTGCAGGGAGCAAATTTGTGGGTGTATGTCAGATTTCTGGGTATGATTGGAGTTGCAAACCATTCCATAGGAGGCGCCTAGAAAGATAAAAGAGATTTCAGGTACAGCAGATCTGATATGTTTGGTAATGCCTAGAAATGGTTGTGGATCATTGTTTCTGGGCAGAACTGCAAGTTAGAACCGAGTGGGAGTGGTTGGAGAAAGTTGGAGAGAGTCTAAATGGTTTATTGTTGCAGCTGAGTCCCCTTTCTGGTAGTGTTGATGAAGGATATTAGTCCTGGGCTGAATGGTATTACTCAGAATATTATAACAGCAGGTCTGTAACAGGTGCAATATGCAAATCTCTTAAGGTTATTCATATTTTGGGGTGTACTTTGGAGTGTGGACACCTTGGGGAAGGAAGTACTGTTCACAGTACCCACTGTACTCACTATGTCAGACCTGGTATTTGCTCAGAAAAGCCTAACAGACCCATCCAATTCGCAGAGCAGTCAGTTATAAGGTGTTTGGTGGTGAGATTTACTTCTTCAGTCTCGGGTCATTGGAGGTGGGATTCCTAGCATTTGAAGACCTGCTGGGCGAAATTTATTTGCTGTCCTACCTGGAACGGAGTGTTACCTGCCCTCTTCCAGACCTGCAACTTGTATTTCATCACCCCTTTGAGGTATTTGCAAATAATTTCAGTTTGGTAGCTGTGCGTGTGTGTTAGCTGGGTTTGATTTAACTTGGCATGTGCCAATTGTATTGCTCAGATTTTGTAATCAGCTTGATTAAACTAATGTATGAGCAACTGTTAGCAGCTGTCTATTATTATTTGGTTTGGTTATGATGTGTTTATTGGCAATGAAAACAATGTATTGTTGAATGAAACCTGGATACCAAATTCTGGAACACATACAACACAAAAAAAATTCAGGGGCATACATTACATCTTTTCATGGTTCTTGTCCTCACAACATTTCACAAACATGTTTCACCAAGGTACTTGCAGACATAATCTCTAACAAAAACCTAGTTTTCATTATGCTATGGTGGATGTCCATGCTCTATTCCAAAGCTCCACTTTAGCCATAGGTTGGAGCTATATTACCAAGCATTGTGGCAATTGACTTTACGCACAGCAAAACCTCCTTGAAACCATGGCTTTGTGCATATGTAGCAAAGGACAAAATTGTCACATCCCCGTAGAAGACCATCATGTGGAAGTCATGTGGTCAATGAAACAATAGAAAGTGAAATAAAAACACAACAAAAACATATCCAAGTCGTGGCATTTATTAATGACACGGCCGGAAAAATGCAGGAAGGGACTTGAAAGAGGGAGACAAACTTGCAACATGAGTATGGGCATTTCTTATTAAGCCCTTAATAGGTATGGCATCCCAGTTCCTTGAGCTATTCAAATGGCAGGCGCGTGGGATAAATAATGGTAGTGGTAGTATTTAAACACCCACTACCCCTTATTTTACTGATTCAAGCTTGTTCCTTAGGAGAAAAATGTGGGTGAATGCAGAAGAAGGGTGTAGGCAAGTGAAAGGGAGAGGGAGTTCGTGAATGGGCGATAGACATCCATCAAGCTTAAATGATGGAGGAATTTCGTCACACATGAGGGGTGAGGGCAGAGAATCGCACGAGGGAAGGAAGAGAGGGAAAAATGTGAGAAGGCAGCAAAAATTGTGCAGGAGTGAAGAAAAACAGAGAATGTGTGGAGAGCAGGGTATGGATGCCCATTAAAGCATAAAAGACGAATTTGGTGAAAAGAGAAAATGAAAGAAAATTGGGTTAAGAAAGATGGAGGAGCTGGAAACTTGTGGCTATGTTTTGGGGAAGAGAAGACATAGGGAGGGTGTTGATTGAAGAGACTGAGAAAGGTCGGGAGTTCAGAAGACAATTTGGAGGCCAGACGTGTTAGGAAGACCACAATAGGGTTCTAAGCCTCCAAATTTGCAAGCCAATTCAGGTAACATGTTTAAAAGGCTGCGTCATAGTTATTGCTGGAACCGTGCCGCAGAAGTGTTGTGCAGCTTGTGACAGGCCAGTATTTTTTTTCATCGCCATACTTATTTTATTAGATGTCTTTGGAATTATTTCAATAGCCTCCCGGTTAGGCGGCAACCTCTAGAACAGTTTTCCGTCATTTGAAACATGGCATGCCATTTTTCACAGCTGTATATATATATTTCTGGGGGAGGTGACCTTAGTTTTTAATGCCTCAATCTATGCCTCTGCACAATATGCTTAGATCACTTATACTCTCAATTTGGTGTAATGTCGGTGGTATTCTTAGTTCTGTTGAAATTAGAGAAAATAGGTCAAATTCTGTGCGATTCTCCGATGTTGGCATTTTCAATTTTTAAGTTTGGTGCACCTGTTTATTTTCATTGACATTTTAATGTGCTGGGCCATATTTCTAATGTCCATGCCATCTTTATTTTACACAAAATCATGATTGTATCTTGTTCTCATGCCAGAGCCAATCTCAAACTACCCACAATATTGTAGCGCCATTATTGTAGAAAGGAACCAAACCTGCTCCATCTTCATTATTTATATGTCATTATTGACTAGCATTCTTTCATGAAGGCAAATTGATGCATTATATGGGATTGTGGCATGTTCACAATAGGAAGAAAGTGGAGAATAATTATCAATCTTGACATACAGTTCCTCTACTATTATTCTCTGTCATATCAAAATGGTATACCACATCCACATCTTGTCATGGCTTTGGCTCTAGGGTCTTCAATCTACATCAGGCAATATGTGGTGAGCTTGTATTATTGCAGAAGGCAATCATTCGCAGCAAACAAGTTGACAGCTTTTAATGTAGTGTGAAATTTAACACAATAGGTACTCCGTTTCCACCTACTAAGCATTCATTATATTGATTCGTTTCCTTTCGTTTTCCACTCCCATAAGCTTGCAAGAATAAGATATTCGTTTTTATTGTAATATGATGCCTTAGCCAATGGTGCTCTCTCATTTCTTACTTTCCTTTGTGAATTATGAGAAACAATGGGAGCCGCTGATATGCCTAATCAATGGCAGCTTTACATTTAGGGAATAAAACCCAAACTCCTTTAGTCAACAGCTCAGCCTCTTTGGTGTTGCACAACCATTTAAATTCCATTTTGATCCTCATAAACCTCACATATTGGCAAATTTTTTTGTGTTGGCCTTTGCAATATTGTGCCAGGATAAGCAAAAAGGCTGCACCATTTTCTTTGTCCACAGCAGTTATGTTTTTCCACAAAACAAATGGCACCAAGCATCAAAATACCTGCAACATTAATTGTTGTGCCATACTTCTTTATATTGTTATACTTTTGCTTGATCTATAATTGCTTCCTTGTCATTCTAAATTCCCGCGCCATACCTATTGGGCTTCACCTCTTGAATGCATCTAAACCTATTTCAGTGCCATGCCATGATTATTAGCAATAGTTAAAGGACAATGATATGTGATATATTTATCTGCCTAACTATATATAGAGAGAGAGTGTTACCTGGTCGCTCTTTATGTAGTCCAAACTCACAAACTCATGGGAAGCATCTGATTTAGTGATACACATCATATGTAGTAATTTGATCATGAGAAAGTGGAATAAAATAATCTTGTGTGGTTAGTATAATTTTGAAAGCCCAAGTTACATTGAAACTCATATTTTGCTACAGGTCATAGTTCACCTTATACAAGCATACAGATAGCCGCATTTTAAATAATTTATCATAATATGCTTATGAAAAAATTATGTGTGGGTTGATTAAATACCTATGCTTTAGTGGGAAATTCTATTGCAGTGGTAATAGGTGTAATAAGTTCCTTTAATGACATTTTATCCTCCTTGCTTAATGCACTAATATGACATGTTATATAATTCTAGAATGGCATTTAGGTATTAGAGAAAAGGCTTTATATGACTACAAAATATATACTGACCCCTAGAGTATAAGAACCTTAATATTGAACCTACCAAGTGAATTTCGAATGGAAGTGCTTCCCTATGGGCTTGTATGAACCAAGGTAATTTCATGTAGAGTAATTAGCTTGGCCCCTATGTTGATAAGATAACCTTGGGACGTTCAAGTGGGTTTATGACTAATAATAGGTGGAGTTTGTTTCAAGGCCTCAATATCCTTAAAGGAAAGTGTTATAGTACGGGTTCGTAAATTGTGAACATAGTTATGATTTTCTAGCTACTATTAAGTGTTACTAATAGAGAGGAAACATTAATGAAACCTTGACTATGGCGAAACCTATGCGTCCTTTGAGAGAACTACGTGTGACTTCAATCCCATTTGGAAGCGAGTACATAGGCAGTCCTTGGGCGAAGGATCCCCCTGTGACCTCAAGTCCATAGATGGTTTAGGGATGGATAACTCCAGTGTTTGAGCTTGTTCCTAACTTGTTTGACCTTCCCTCTTCAGTAGGCTTCAATTTGAGGTTGAAATGAGCATTAGATGGTTATGAATGAGTTAAAGAAACCTGATAACTTGTATTTAATGCACAATATGCTTCTAAATAGTAAGTGGAATGAAGTGAATAGATTTCACTACCTTATAGTCGGTATTTGTTGAGTAGAGGCCATCATGTGTTGGTTCAATGTGATTCTTATGTGTTTGCGAAATTCAACTCCAAACCTGTAGGACTCTATGTATAGGCTCTTGAATCAATTGATTGTGATATACTCTTATACTTGTGAATCATGTTGTGTAAGTTACGAGCTAGAGATGACCCAAGTGTGAACTTCTAAGATATTTGAGCAATGACAAGCAATCATTAGACTATTCCAATGATTGATGTCTGGGCTACTATTAGGGATTAGCCGGCATTCACTTGGTTCAATGGAGGTGAAGGTTTCCAAGGGCTACATTGGTTTATATATGATAAGGATTGCATGTGTAGTTACCATATCACGTGGGTAATGATAATTAGAGCTAACCATTTCATCAGGAGGGTTCACTAGCAACCTCTTATAGCACGAGAGTGACCAATGCCAAGTGTTACCCGAGTTGTGAAGAAGATAGTTAACAATATCATTAGGGTCACAAGGTGGTTTATATCAAAAGCTACTTCTTCTTGGGTGGACAGACTTGTCGTTAGTAGCCTACAAGCAATTGAAGTTGGAATCCACCAGGCTATGTCAGGTTCGCTACTTGTTGAAATCTTTGGGTTGAGGAAGGACCCTCAGTGTAGTATGGGATACACCAAATCCTCTTCCCTATTGCCCAATGGTGTAGAAGACCAAGGAAAAGGATGGACCCATGATGTAGTGTGCAATCCACCAACATTTTTTTTATATGGGATGCAAAATGGGCAAGTGTTAGTCAAACATTGTGGATGTGTCAATCATTCATTGTGTATATTATAGTCACTCATTGTGTAAATGGTCTTGGGTTTTGTGTACATTATTACTGATGCCCTTGCTGGTGATGACATCAAGTAGCATGGGCTGCTTGATTGCCATCATAGATGATGATGGATTGGGGAAAGGATGGGACCCACAGTGCAGTATGGGATGCACCAACATTCCTTTTCCAAGTGAGATCCGCTTATGGGCTTATATGATGGTGAATCAAGTAATGGGTTGATGCATGCAATAGGTTGCATCCATCTCCACTTTACCAATTGTTCTTTATGTAAACATGTGATGTATGTGTGGATTGTTCACACTGGATATATATGATGTATGTTGGAGCTAGTCACGGTTGTACTTGTGATGTGCGTATGAGCCAATCACTATTGTACTTGTGATGTGTGTATGAGCCAATCATTATTGTACTTGTGATGTATGTATGAGCCACTCACTATTGTACTTGTGATGTTTATGAGCTAGTTACCTTGCATATATGTGATGTATGCTCGAGACAATCGTTGTGTGTGATTTTGGAATTATGAATGATATGACCCCTATGGGAAATTGTGTATATTTGTACACTAATGATTGGTAATGTTTGGTATGGAACCAACACTTGATGGCAAATTATTATCATTCTATTATAATCGACTAAGTTCATAGCTTATATTTAATCAATAGTCATGAGTTAAAAGTGAGATTAGAGATCTCATGCAAGAGGAGAGGATGAACTTCCTCTAATAGTGGTGTACAAACTGCAAAGCCTCTGATTCCCACAAGGGGATACATGGGCAGGGTCATCATGAATGAATCCTTGAGGTTTAGGTCTACATCTAGGGATGACCCCAACACTTGGGAGCTTACCACCATCAAGTGTAAGCATAAGTGATATCATAAAGTTGTCACCATGATGGTGGTTGATTAAGTTGATAGGTGTTGTGAATTAAAAATTAAAAATTTGTGGTGATCGATGTTAGTGTAATTAATTATTTATTACACTAGCATAAGTTAACTTAGGTCATATATCATTTACTCCTAGGTTGCATTTTTAATAAATCATTTAATAATGGGGTAATGTCCCCTTCCTTGTTTGTAGGGATAAGATTCCTTCTAGAAGATGAGTTGTCCTTCTAAAACTTATCTCAACATTTAATAATTTCCTAGATAGGGTTCACATGTTGTTAGATTATGACACATGGCAACATCTCTTGCATCTTAGGTTTTCTCTTTTGCCTATATATTCAGGCATTTTGTACATTTGTTAACATCCAATCTCATAATGTAGATCAATAATAGAATCTCCATTGTGCATGCCTAGTTGCAACACTTTCTATGTGGTTGATTATCTTTCCTGGCAAAGGTCCTCCATTGAAGACTGCAGCTTCAGGGACCCTGTGCATCCATAATCTCAACATTATATCAGAACTTGTCCAGTGAAACGTCAACCCTCGATCAAGAAAGTTGGTGTGTGAGATTCTTCGCAGGCTTGAAGGTTTCCATTGAAGGCTACTTGACTCCACCCAGGGACCAAGCTGATTTCTGAAGCAAATTGAGTCAGATCCGAGCTCGCCATTGTCTTCAGAAGGCCTCGAAAGCCTAGGATCACCTACCCATTCATCAAAATCAGATTCATCATCCTGGGAGCCACTAGAGGTATTTTTGGGTTTGCAAAATCAACCGTACTATTTGTACAATTTGCAATAAAAAATCACCTCGGTCAGTTGTCCTCCGAGGCAAAAAAAATTTATTCGCAGGCCATTTTTCATTTCAAAAAAATTGGGCATTTTATCTATATATATTTTAGCAAAAAAAAATATATATATTTTTGGGCTCTTGATATAGTTTCAGAAAAATATTTCTTTGAGCGACTGGCATTTTAATTATAGGTCAGCTTCAAATATTTTTCTATCGGCTTTATATTTTGGGGTTTGATTTTAAAAATCATAGGGCTTTATTATTTTTCGTCGGCATTCTTGGAAATTTTTCTTTGCAGATTAAATTTTGTCGGCCAAATCAAAAGGGGTTTTGATTTTTTAATTGCAATATGCAATATTAAAAAATCATATAAATCAACCCCTTGTCGGCCCCTATCACATCTACAGATATCTTTTTGTATAGGCTTGGAGGGCCCTGCCGGTCACATCACCGGCCGACGTCCCGTCCGACTAATTCCTCACCCCGTCGGCTTCCTGTACCATCCTCTGGCTGACTGTTGTTTGCTCACTGTCGGTCGTTGGTCTCGCTAGTCTCCCGCCGACGCCCTGATCTCTGCCGACAATTGTCGGACATCCTACATCGCTGATCGGAGTTTTCTCCCATCGGCTCTTCACCATCGGGCGCTATCCATCCACGACCGGCGGAGCACGCGCTAGCGATGCCACCTGTATCACCACCATTCCTCCACTTTGACGCCGCCAGGGGAGGCGCCCTTTTTTTTGCTAGCTCAACCCACAAGGTCATATCAGCGACCAAGTCTTAGCGCCTGGGGGCTTGATTTTTGCTCCTAATTAGCCTGCAGAGTGCCTCATCTAGGCATTTTTTTCGTTTTATCACAACTTTCACCCATGATGTCAAAAATTGACAAACGAGATTTCATCGGAAAGGTAATTCCGAGCACTTTGCAATGGTGACATCAGTTCTGTAAAAATTTGAACGCAAAAAATTCTACAGCCAACTGAAGACAAACCCTAATCTGGACATAAAGGCTCGTATCTTCGGAACCGTTCATCAGATTTCAGTGATTCCAGCGGCATCAGGAAGGTGATTCAAAACTTTTTTCATCAGTCCAGACGCCTTGATCAGTTTTGGCTCCAGGTACTCTTGCATTGATTTTTTCAATATGGTGCATTTGTTCAATAACTTGGATATCTTGAAGCTTGGGAAAAGTTTTTTTGATCCGAGTAGCATCACTTCAGTTGCACATCATCCTTGGAAGTCTTTCTTTGTTGTTGAAGGCCATTTGTCTTTGTGTTTTTTGGAGAAACTTCATTATGGGGCTTGCATATACTCCTTTGGTTATGTTGCACAAGGGAAACTATCAACAATGGCGGGATGGGATCAGCCACCATCTCCAATCACTTGATCTATTGCCTCATCTATATGGTATCGTTCCTCATCCAAGTGAAGGTATTCTTGAATTTGCTTGGAGTTGCAGCAGATACACTGTTTTCGAGATCATTGCTATGCAAGTTGATTGTGATGTTTTGAGTTCTATTGATCATTGTGATTGTCCTCACATCCTTTGGATTAAGCTTTGGGAGATCTATGGAGATTCAGATACTCCACCATTCCCCAATGGTCATGATTCAGAATATCATTCTTCAAATCAGGGACCCCACGATGATATTGTTGTGAAGGAAGTTGATTGCCTTGAATCTTCCGAAGAGGTTGACAAGGTTCCTTCTGGTGCTTCTTCTCCATCAAAGATAGATAGTATCCCTTCACATTCAGTGATTCCTTGTCCAAAATCATTGATTGAGGCTTCGACCATCATCATTCATTAGGACACATTCAGTTTTCTAGACTTGGCATCACAGGATGGCTTCGTTTCAGGTATCACCGACTTGGCTACTTCTATAGGTTTGGAGGACATTCTTGAGGGGATATCACTCCTCTATTCATATCATGCCTTGGAGAGTTGTCTTGAGTCTCCTCATCCCTTTGTCTCAACCTTGATTGGGGATCTAGAGACTATCTTGGAGGCACTTGGTTTCTCTTCAGAGATTTCATGTATGAGACTTCTACACTGTCATTCCATTCAGGATTTGAAGTTTCTTCAACATCCACCATTGGATTTGTTTCTTCCTAGCTGGAGACTTGTGGTTTGGACACATTTGTTGCTTCAAGCTTCTTTCAGTGGTTTTGAGGACACTTCATTCAGAGGGGGCTATCAAGTCTCTATCATATCCATCACATCACTGTCTTTGGATATTGTTCAAAATCAGTTTCCGCATCGTCCTGGTTTGTCACCCTCTTCATTGATTGTGGCATCTTCATCTTCAAGCAAGGAGACATTTGAGCAGAGTTCAGAGACATCATCGGCATCCACATTCATGCTTCCTTCAATTCCTATCCAGAATGGGAAGCATCTCTGCACTTGCACTTGGTTTTGTTTCTTCCAAAAGGGAGACAAGTTGTTTGTCAACATTGGATCATGTTCTGTCTTCAGACACTCACCATTTTTGCAGGTGATCACATCTTTTGGGGGGGCTATATTGTCTCTCTCTTTCCCTCCTATGGGGGGGGCTTTTGATTGTATTGTATCCATGTGACGGATGGTGTCCTTGGGGGGTATTTGGGAGTCCTCCATCCTTCCCATCCTATCTCCATTTTTGCATTTTCATCTCCTTTTTGGAGAGGGGTTTTGTTCCCATTGGGTTTTCCCCTTTTCTCCGGTTGTGGGAGATTTTTTGCATCTTTATCATGTACATGGGTACCTAACATGGCCTCGTAGCCGGGACCCATCATCATTATCATCTCTGCATAATCATTGCATTTCCTCCCTAAGTTGCACTTATGGGAGGGTCTTAGTGTAATTAATTATTTATTACACTAGCATAAGTTAACTTAGTTCATATATCATTTAGTCCTAGGTTGCATTTTTAATAAATCATTTAATAATGGGGTAATGTGCCCTTCCTTGTTTGTAAGGATAAGATTCCTTCTAGAAGATGAGTTGTCCTTCTAAAACTTATCTCAACATTTAATAATTTCCTAGATAGGGTTCACATGTTGTTAGATCATGACACATGGCAACATCTCTTGCATCTTAGGTTTTCTCTTTTTCCTATATATTCAAGCATTTTGTACATTTGTTAACATCCAATCTCATAATGTAGATCAATAATAGAATCTCCATTGTGCATGCCTAGTTGTAACACTTTCTGTGTGGTTGATTATCTTTCCTGGCAAAGGTCCTCCATTGAAGACTGCAACTTCAGGGACCCTGTGCATCCATAATCTCAACAATCGAGGGGCAAATTCTACAAAAATGGCATGCTAGATGAGGTTTCCTAAGAAAATGTCTCAATGAAATGTAGTCTCATAGAATGCAATGATCGCAAGCTTTGCACAAAATCAATTTCTTGGGAAAAACTTCAAAAACTTCCATACAAATGCCACTAGCAAGTGTAAAGCTAATCTCCACAACCTTTGCAAGTATCATTCCACTCAATGCCAAAACTAGAGCTTTGTGATAGTGCATGGACATCCATCACAACACCACCAGAGTAGTTTTTTGTCATACATTGTATTTGTGAGCACCCTAGTGGGCATTTGTACAAAATGTAAAAGCATACACAAGGGATGCGATCTATTTGACAAAGGGCTTCAAAAAAGGGATGAAATAATGTTGTTAGACTATTCTTTGCACACTTCTATTCAACAATTTAACTATCAATCAATGCAATTAAGTTGCCTCTTCTTCATCATCAAATAACCATGTGCATTTTAATTAAACTATCAATAATCTCCACGCAATTTTAATTATTTTGCTTGTGCAATTTGGAGAAATCATTAGAATAAATACAACATTGGATTTCACTATTGTTCCTCATGTTCCAAAAAATCTATTAGAGATTTGTATATTAATAACAAATCCAATGTGAAATTAATATTAGTAATTCTGTGTCGATGCTACATGAGCTTTCCTCATAATATAGACCCTATGTATGTATGGATTTGATCTTTAATATTTTGAAATTGAATTTTGAGTGGCTCCTACCCACACCCTTTTCACCTAGACCTAACTAAACACATTTATATGATATATTGCTACATACTTATATTTAAACCCATTCAATGTATTCATTTTACACATCCCAACTGTCAATAATCTCCATGCAATTTTAATTATTTTGCTTGTGCAATTTGGAGAAATCATTAGAATAAATACAACATTTGGATTTCACTACTGTTCCTCATGTTCCAAAAAATCTATTAGAGATTTGTATACTAATAACAAATCCAATGTGAAATTAATATTCAATAATTCTATGTTGATTCTACATGAGATTTCCTCATAATATAGACCCTATGTATCTATGGATTTGATCTTTAATGTTTTGAAATTGAATTTTGAGTGGCTCCTACTAGTAGTTGAAAACTCACCAATTGCAAGTACTCAGCAAGCCCGAAAAACTTGGCTCGGAAAAAACTCAACAAAAACTCAGCAACTTAAAAAATTGCATAAACTTCATTAAAAATGCATTTTTTTTTGCAAAATTCAATGATAAGATGCATCCAATGAGTCAATAAATGAGTAAATAGAACTTCAAGTTGAGTCTAGCTTGATTTGAAAGCAAATTGGGTACAAAATGGCATCCTCATGTGGAATGAGTTGATACTGATAGTCTGAAACAAAATGAAAAATAGCAAATTGTTTTTGTAAAACTGAAAGTAAATACTATATTAATATATTTTACAAATTTATATCTTCCTCTTCCCATATCTAGTGAAAACTAGGGGAGAGGTAGAACTAGATGATATTATAGATGAAGATTTGTAGCCAAACTTGGAAACTTGGACTTGGAGAGTACCTCGAAAACCAAATGAATTCAATCTGAGTTTGAGGGCAATGCCCCTAATGGGGTCAAGGGGCAGCACCCCTCATGGGGGCAATGCCCCCAGCGAGGTCAAGGGGTAGTGCCCCTCGTGGGATTTGGGGCAACGCCCCCAACGGGGTCGAGGGGCGGCGCCCCTCATGGGGGTTTGGGGGCAACACCCCCAGCAGGGTTGAGGAGCAATGCCCCTCGTGGGGGTCTGGGGGCAACGCCCCCGGCGGGGTCGAGGGGCAGCACCAAATTAAGACCTCCAAAACTGCACAAACCTTCATGGGATAGTGTTTTTGCTGAGGAAGAGCAACTGGTGGAGGCAAAAATTGAATCAAAATTTCCTTTATTCCGGCCACAGGGATCTTTTTGCTAAGCAGCCGAGTTTTTTTTGGCAAGTTTTTGCACCAAATACTCGTTTCCAAAAAAAACTCGCGAGTTTTCCAATTAAACCCATTCAATGTATTCATTTTACACATCCCATTTCATTCTCTCTCTTGTTAGCATTCCAAGGCATATCATTATTTTTAAATTTGATTGGTCAATGTACAATGAAACTTTTCCAAGCTTTATTAGTGTTTGAGCAAGGGGTCCCATGGAGCTTCTATATGAATTATTTTTGTGGAGATCCCCCATGAGAAGAAAAAAATTATGAAAAGAACAAGAGTCCCACTTTTTAGAATTTATACTTAAAGGGTGTCTTGGGTGGGGCTAAAAGTTACCCACATTTGCTTCCTAAAATTTTGCTACCACTTGTCATTCATCTATAATTTTTTAAGTACCTACCAATAATTTTTTAATTTTAGCTTTATAATTATAGAATTAGTATTCCTTGTTGCTAAAAAAATAATCATGAGACCATCAATTTCCTAAAATTTTGGAGGTTAAAGTTTTAAGAGTGCCTATTATTATAAAAACTATGAGACCCCTTGCTTATAAAAGCTTGTGAAAGCTTTCAGCAACACCCACTAAAATATTTTCAGAAGACCCCCTCCATGGGATTGCAACCTAAGCCTTCAAAATATTTCATTCCTATTGAAATTTGTAAAGACTCTCTAATGCTACTATTTTTTAAGATTTTCTTTGTTGTCTTTCACGAAATGAAATTTGCAAATTGATTTTTCTTTGTAGGTTTGTACTTGATATTTTTTCCTTTATTTTCCTAGCAAATGCCTAACGCATGGAGTGCAGCAAAAGATGTAGGACATGAAATGTTTGTAGGGTTCCAAGCTCTCTTTCAAGGCTTGATTGGATGGCACGTGTGGATGTAGATGGTCATTGCTTGTGGGGTGTGAGTTGCTTGCTACTTCTTTGTGTAGTGCCCAAGACATGGTGGCTCTTATATAGCTAATAGTTCTTTTTGAAAAGGAACATGTTCTAGCTTGTTGGCTTTCTGTGAGCAAGGCAAATTTAGCGCAAAGAGTTTCTTCTCCAGTTTTATTCTAAATGTTTTGCCCATAGGTCTTGATGGTGACACCGGGATTTTATCAATATTAGCAGAACCAATAGAGGTTATGGTAGGGCAGCAGCTTTGATGTTACGTACAAATAAGCATGCTTTATATCAAAACATAGCAAGTACAAATAAGCATGCTTTACATCAAAATTGTCCTACAAATGCCATACGGTATACCAATTACAAATAAGCATGCTTTACATCAAAATGAAAAATAACTTTGTTGGTCTAGAAAATTAAATGAAAAGAACAGAATTTTTATACAATTGAACACGCATATGCTCACACATGAAGCATAAAGCACTATCATGATCCAAACTTAGATATATTACTACTTTAAATGCTCTCCTTGAATAGCACCAAGTTCATGCGGAAGGAAGGATGCTATGAAGTAATCAAGAAGGCAATACAGAAACTTGGATTAAGACATAAGGAGAGACTTGCTGCCTATGGGGAGGAAAATTAAAGACACCTCATAACAAATATCTCATATCAGTACCTTCTCTTGGATATAGACTATTTCTTAATCAATGCTAGTCCTTCAATTTTGTAGACTATTTGCAATTCAATCATGTAATGTGGTTGTGTGGTGGGTAAAAGGGTGTTGCAAATCAACAAGCTTCAATTTCATTTTGTTATTTAATTCTCTGGATATGTTGGTTGTGATGTTCTTTTCATTGTTTGTGAGTTTGGTCTTGTTGATGCGTAAAAGTTGCTTTTGTTTGGACTTAAGGCTTATCAAACATTATCATGTAGCTCTGGTAGCCATTATACTATCAATGAAGATAATTGTACATGGTCTAAGAAAAGTAAAACTAACCCATCAAGGGGGGAAATACCAAGCGTCGTGCCACTGGTGAAGGCAACTCTGGTATGATTTATTTTATTTTAAGTCTACTCCAAATCCCTTCTCACTGTTCAGAGTTAAGCTGATCATTCTATAATTCCAATGTTTCAATTTAATCTGTGTATTGCTGTTGGCAGAAGCATGAGGCCAATTTCCCTGGGAAATGGTGGTTGCCAAACAACCCTAGTCCACTATTCAACTTTGCCCACAGTTGCTCTTCAATTCAAATATTTGGTTGTTGACTGTAGTAGTGCAGTTCAAGATATTCATTCTGGCTTCAAATCAGTTATTTGGTGGTTAGGTGTAATGTTTGTTTTCTTATTCTGTTTAAGAATGCACAATCTGTGTTTTTTGCCTTTGATAAATGCTCAACAATTCTCATACTTGCATTTTTATGGGTCCATTTTCGTGCAGGTGGTTGTATGTTTGAGAAGACTACCCATCGATCTGCATTGAGAGCATTTGTACGCTTGACTCTGTATAAGCATCAAATGTCCTTAAAGCAAATTCTAATATAAAATTGGAATATGTGAGAACATTTGCACGCTTCTTAAATATTGAAGATAATAGAGTATTGTTTTCAAAAACAATATTGAGGAAATTTACTTCGCATCACTTATGTTCACATAATTTTATCTTTTATTGGCATCACATTTGTTCATTTATTTTTTTGCCATCTTAAAATTTATTCATTTTATCTTTTATTGGCATCACATTTGTTCATTTATTTTTTTGCCATCTTAAAATTTATTCATGCAGATATTAGTGTTAAATTTGGCCTTGCCTTTTCAGCATTGGCTCCAAGATTTTGGTTAAAAGCTTTGTTTCCTGCAAGCCTAGCCCTCAGCTTTTCATTGCTCCCTTTCCAATATGCCTTTTACGTTTTTACTAGAAGAGCTGCAGGTATTGTTGAGCAAAGTTTAGCTCAATTCTTGCAGCCAATCCGAAACTTTAACTCTGTACAACAGACTTTCTTCCACAATCGGCTTCATATTATTTGCCCTCATTTTCTACACCAAGAATCTGATATCACCCTTTTTTTCTAATTATCACTTCACTAACTAGAAGCATCTTAATTGAAACCTTGCCCTTAAAAACATTTGGCAGGTTTCGAGTTATTTTTTCAACCTATCTGTCGTAAATGACAATGAAATAAGGTTATCTATGTTATTTGAACAATAGCATTTGAAATCTTGGTAATATAAAGTAACTCATAAAATAACATCAAATTTATAAATAAAACAGACTTAAGGAAATGGTGTAACAATAAAGATCACAAGTATAATAAAGAGAAAATCTTATATAAAATTTAGATTCGATAATAAATCGTTACAGTTTATCTTGTACAGAGAAGAGATTTCCTCGCAAAACAACTTGTGTAATAATATATCAAAACATGTGATAAAAGGAAAAGAGTCTTAGTTACTTACTCATTATTCTTCACAATGTAGCCGGAAAGATAGGAAACCCTTTGCAGCGCCCTTTTCCATTCCTGAAGTGTTTCTGAAGTATATCTGGTCTTGGTTTTAGGGTTGGAAAATGCGTCAACATATATTCCTTTTCCCTCACAAATCCAGTGGATATCTTTGGGGTCAACATTGTAGAAGACAGGAATGATTTTCTTGCCAGTTTTTAGCATAAACGATAGCTCGGCCAAACACCAAGGAGATTCTGCATATCCGGGTGAAAGGATGGCAATATGAAGGAAAGACGTGTTCATGGCCTTTTCTATTTCAGAAGGTATGGAATCGCCCAGATCAAGCTCTGGTTTATCTAAGAAAACTTGAAGTCCCATGCCATGGAGGGTATCATAGATAGAGGTGGCCAGCGTTTCTTTGGCGTCAGGGCCACGATGATTTATGAATACATCATAGCGCACATCTTTTGTTGGTGTTGAAGAAGACGCAGATGCAGATGCAGATGCAGATGCAGATGGCGGCAGAATTTCCTTAAAGGCATTGCTGATCTCATCCGCCGTTGCCATGGAAGCGAAATTTAGGGAACTGAAATAAAGGAGATACTGATCAGTAAGAGCAGATGCAGAACAGAGAAAGAGAGACGCAGGGCAGGAAGGATTTCTAAAGCCCCGAGCAAGCGGAATAAAGTGGTAGAAAAGTGGATGAGTGAAAAAGATGAAGTGAGAATCGTGTAAAGGACACCAGAAAAATTAAGCTACGCGGTTTCCACATAGTACGAAATTCCATTGAAAGATGGAGAGAATACGAAAGTGTACAGATTCCGGGGAATTATGAAGTATGAAGCAGATGGGTAGGAAGGCGGGGCCCAGTAGGTGCACGGTCTAATAGTCGTGCAGTCAATTGTGATTGTAATACTCAGTCTTACCACATATTTATAGTATATATTGTAAATAAATAGTCTAAACAGCACTTGCACTGAAAGAAGGTGCATTAGTTACGCCGATTATATTTTATAATTTATAAATCATTTTATTACTTTCAGTCTAAATTGAATTTGAGAAATGCCTCCTAAAATTCATGAATGAATGAATATATTTAATTTAGCTATCCCATATTGATAATATTTGAATGCTAAAGACAAGGTGACCTATAAGAGTGCTAGATGAAAGAGTTACCAAATTATAGATCTACAAAAGCTAGCTTATACTACACTCATGAAAACCCCTTTTTAGAATGACTACTCTTAAGTAGGTCTATCCTTAAACATATGTCAACTAAAGATGAATATTTATTGCACTTGGAGAAATATTGACTTTCATAGAACTCAAAAACATTTAAAAATAAAGATAACTAAATGTATTAGGCTCAAAAAACCTAATCAAGAATGAGAAAGCTCAACTGAAATTTCAATAAACAATGAACATAAACCAAATAATTTTAAATGAGACTTCAAGAATATTCGTTGGGAATATAATTGTTTTTGATGTCAACTAAACATTACCTCTAAAATAATCTACAAAAACTCTAAAAAAACAACAGAAAATGAACTCGGATTTTCATTTGTCCTCATTAATTTAGAGATAATTGAGATCAAGAGAAAACAACTACAAACAAAAGATGAATAAAACAAATACAATGTGCCTTTCAATCTCAACATACAAGGTTAATCAAAAAATATTAATGCCAAAATAATACTCTTACCTATAAAAGGAATAAATTTTTGGTAGGTATTTTAAAATAGATGTTGCAAATTAGGAGCAAATTGTAACATCACTTTTAAAAAAAGTGCTAAGGGATAGAGAAATTGTGGTAGACCTTGGGGAATAGGTTGTCATTGCAAGAACAGTTGTCATATCAACCTGAAATTGTAGCTTAACTTCAAGTCAAGTTTACTAGAGAAATACCAGCTTCTCTAAAAAAATATAGCACATTACATATAAATTTACCATCAAATGTAGACTAATAGATGGATGTTCCAAAATAGCACCATGAGGCTCAGCTCCTATCAAAAGAAATGTTAGGCAAGTTCAAATAGAACAACCAGATACAAAAATAGTGAAACTTCAAACAACATAGAAACAGATAGAAGTATAACAATATTGTGAAGGAAATTTAAATCAAGTAATTATTAAAGGCATGGAAAGGAGAATGAAGAAATTGTATATATAGGTAAAAGAGGTTATTAAGGTTTTTGTCGAAAAGATTGTGCCATAATGAGCCATTAATGAGCTTTGATGTGAAAAAATAAGCGGTCAATGGCATATTCAGAAATCCAAATGTTACATCACTAGGAATGTGCTACCAAGCCATGTGATAAAGTGACATTGTAGAAAGGATATTGGAGACATGAGAGGATATCAAAGAGGTTGGGATATCTAAAAGGTGCAAATGATTTTCCATTTATTAATATCAAAGAGAAAGGATCATACTTGGTGCATAATGTGTAATTCACTTATAAGACTTTTGTAATTTTTAAAGTAGTGGTTAACATCTCATAAGACGATCATTAAAAATTGGTATACTTGTAACATTCACTGCTACTCACCTGCATGATCCACAACCTCATCAAGCACATATTAGACCATTAACTTAAAACAATGCACTAAATAAAATGAATGGAAAGAATATAATGTTAAAAGAAAAGGTAAGTGGTGTGCCATAAGATCACTCATTGCCATTTATGGCAGTCCTAGGGACCTGTATGTAGTTGGGAATGCACAACCAAGCCACATTCAAACGTGTACAGTAAGAACTTGATCCTTGCAAGAACTTAAAAGAAATTTCATGTGCCTATCTAAGGGTTATAAAATTCATCATTAACCAAATTCCCTTGTTTCAGTCACATTGGCTTAAAAATTGTCGTTGTTAGCTCCCTCTACAACCAAACAATATGGGATAGTAGAGCTTATAGTCAACCATTTTAATTTAGGTGAAACTATTCCATAAGTTTTGTGATCTGAGAGGAATATTGTTTCAATGTGAGTTGAAAAAATGCGAAATGATGATGCATGCATTCACTAAATGGGTTTTAGCTAATCCTTATGCCATCTAGGTAAAAATTCTATACTAGTGCCTACTATAGCTTATTCATACATAGTTTGTGGACTCTTCAAGACTCGCCGCGGACTTGATGAACTCAGGAGTTCATTGGTGAGCTGAGTCAACTTGCCACGGACTCGAGAGTCGAGTCCAGGAGAGTCCTGGGTTAGGACTCGAGAGTTTGACCTCAAGACTCGACCGAGTCCTAAAGTCAGAATCGGGAGTCCTGACCCAGGACTCTCCTACATGACTGGGAGTCAAAAATGGTTAAAAACCCTTTTTTTTTAACTTCTTTCATATTGATAAGTAGGAGGTATTTTTTTAACTTCTTTCATATTAACACTCAAGTTTGTGAAATATAGGTCTGCAAATTGAATTAGGGTTGAAAGAAGCCAACATTATATGCAAACATTTATAATCTTATGATGTTATACATTGAAACTATGAGTATTTGATGACTATGAATGATTAAATTTCAATTATTGAGTGTTTGATGATCATAATTCATATGACATGTGTAATCTTTGAATTATGAGTGTTTGATAATCAAATTAGGCTCTTATGTTCTCTAAATGCATTAATTTGTAATTTTGTTCTTTTTATTTGTAAAACTACCTTCTTCTTCTTTTTGCTGAGTCCTAGCCAAGTCTTTTTATGAGTTTGTCCCGAGTCCCGAGTCTGAGTCATATATTTGGGTTGTTGAGTCCACGGCGAGTCTGAGTTTTGCAAACTATGATTCATACAAAACAACGTGAGATAAAATTAATGTTCCAAACCATATAAAAAAAATCATGAGAGATATATTCCTTGTTACAATGTTCAACACTATGCAATGAGTGAATTCCTGCATTTTACGTAGTATTTATAAATTTAAAAACAAGTCCATAAAAGTCAAACTGAAAATGAACTCAAATGAGATTTAAAAGTAATAACATATGAAAACTCCAGCACAAATTGTGGCCATTGCTTAGAAAAAATATAGGCTCTTGAGCATAATTTTTGGGCAAGTAAGCCAAATGTTCCAAATCATTTCTAGAATGGTAATGGCAGAAAACATGGGATCTGTTTTGAGGATTGCAGTGCCTTTTTTAAGGGGTTGCAGTTTAGGAGATAGGGAAAATAATAAATCTAAACATTAGAGTTCAAAATTTTAAAAGAACTTGATTAGTGCAAGAACTTAAAAGAAAATTCATGTGCCTATCTAAAGGTTATACAATCATCTATTAACCAAATTCCCTTGTTCACCAGTGGCAACAAAAATCGCCAAAGTATTTCGAATGATGCTTTTGAAATTGAGATAATAGAATTGTTTTAGAATGAAATAAACACATTTTAAAATGATTCAGCCCTGTAACCTCAAGTTTTCTATTTCATTTTATATAAAAAAATATGTCTTAACTTTCTCATTCAAACACCCTGTCAAAACTAAATCCATATCCCATAAGAATAGGCCCCATGAAACCAAAAACAAAACAAGATTCTGTTGAAACCTTATAAACCCTGTTTGTGAACAATTACGAGAGCTCTTAACATCTTATTCTCTACCTCAAAATATAAATCCTCATTACAAACTAGCATCGATTGCCTATCTACAACACTATTCCATGGCTCTAAATAGTCCAACCACAAGTCAAGAACACAAGCAAGCTTTTTAACACATGCACCTACTACCCAATAAAGGAAAGCTCTTAATTGAGACCACAAACTAAGCACAACTACAACTCCTGAGGATGAAGTAAATGATCTAGAAATTCAAATATCACTCCATAATGGAATTTAACATTTGTGGTCACTTTGGGAGGAATTGAATTCATCTTGTGGTGATTGTAAATTGTTATTGACATAATTCACCAATAGATAGCTAGAAACCCTCTCTTCACAATAATGTCGATATAAACATAAACAATTTCAAAGCTAAATTTAAGAGTTTGACCTAGAGTTGTTGGGAAACGTTTATTGAAGCAAATTGAAAGGTAGCTTCACTGTATTTGTAGCGCATGCTTCTTAACCCAATTTGTTTTGTATGTCTTTAACAAACATATTTCCTAAATTCACTGAAACCTAAAACAAATCGTATCTAGAACACTCATTCTCAAAAAGGCAATGAAATATTCAAAGACTGGCAAACCCGTAAGGGTATGGGAGAGGAATCCCCCTCAACAAGCCAAAACTGTACAAAGCATGAGGAAAAACGTCACAACTGCCTATGAGACAATGGTGTAAATATGGCGACGGGGATGCACTGAAAGGAAGTGAAGATGAATAAAATCAGATACAGGCACAAAAGCATGTAGATAAAGATTCACAAGGTGCAAATAAGGCTTCAAATTGACCTTCCCTAGGCTTACCCTACCATGGCTAGGGTGCAAAAGAGAAGGGGCCCATTTTTCCAATTGAAACTTTGAAACCCTCCACCCCCAAATTTCATCATCTCACTGGACTCAATTTCATTCTCATTGTTGTTATCTTTGCATGCAACATAATAAGCAAACCAAAACATAAATTACTTAGTAATATTCAACTATACCTGAAGGAATTCAGCTCCGTTGACACTGTCTTCCTTCAACCGGTACTTGAATAAAGCGGGGCAAAACTTAGACAAACACATGCAAACCCCTGTCTAATCGAATAATTGAATGAATCCAGGCAGGAAGACATATCACACCAAATTTTTCTCATCAGTTGCAAGCATCGAACAAAAAGGCGATAAAAGATTCACAACGCACTGGCCGAGTGATCACATGCTTGAGCAATCCATCCACCACCGACAAACTGCTGACAAGAATTTTCGAATCTGAAGATTTTCCCAAGCAAGACAGGAAAAATTTACGAAACCCTACCACAACAGAATGTTTTAAAAATGTGACGGTTATTGCTTCAATCTATTCACAATAAATGAAAATATCTGAGTTTGAGGGCCACTAAGGTTTGCTTTGATTTGAAGATCGATGAGATTTTCCGACAATGGCAAGGTTTACTGGCATGAGAATTCCGACATGAGACATTTATGGTGGGTTGTGCCCACAATATATAGCCTATCGACTAAAAATAACAAAAGTGAACCCATACTTGAGCACATGAGAACTTCTAAATGTTATATTAAAAAAACATAAATACATTCATGAAAAAGTGAAATACGTATTTTTTGCCTCAAATAAAATATCATAACTATCTATTATAAGTGTGACATTTAAAAAATAAAATGCTAATTTAATAAAATAAGACACTCTTTTAAACAAGTATTGTTATCATAGTAAAAAATATTGTTCTTATGTGTACAACTATTGGGGTAGCAATGTACAAGCATTGAAGTATTTTATATTAATAGTTTGTCCTATCACAAATCACAATAAATACCATGTATTTTTCCATTAAATGTGAAGGGATTTTCAAAAAGTTTTAGTGTTAAACTATTGGTCCATTTTTGTTTGATATAAGTTGCATTTTAAATAATTATGTGTTGTTTTATAACAACAAATAGTTTTTTTGTGTTCAACTATTGGTCCATATGTGTTGAATATAAAAACGAGAGATCAAAAATTTATAGTTACTAATAGGTATTTGATCCATTTAGTTGCATATTAATTTTACTTTAAATAAAAATATGATATTTTACAAGCAACAAATGGTATTTTTTTGTTCAACTACTGGGGTCCTATGATTAAGTTTTGGTTGAATCTTTAAAAAGTCAAATTTTAGACACTTCTCAATAGATATGCTGATGTGGCAAGTTGCATGATGACTCACACCTCCAAACATTAGTTATAGATAGATAAAAGGCCAGTCCACATTTCAAAAAAAAAAACGAAGGTTTTACGATATTCCAGTCAATCGCTACATGTTGACAAAGTTAGCCCGTATGACTACTGGTCCCTCTCCCCTAATGCAGATGGGTAGTAATTTTCCAACGCGGTTTTTGCAATAAACCAAATACCGTATAAAGATAAAGTGAGAAGCACATGTGTATGCAAAGACAATAGTCACTTAACCCAATGAAACTCTATGTCTATTGAAAGGCAAAGGTTGTGGTCCCATGGAGGGAGCTTCTAAAAATTTAATGGGTGTTGTAGAGAATTTTAGGAGTATTTTAAAGTGGGTGGTCTCGTGAATTTGTTAAGACAAGTTTAAATTTTAAAATTTATGGAAGTTGTGGTCTCATGAATTTTATTATTTTGTATGTTCAATTTCAAATATAAAATGATAAAAAAATAATTGGAAGGAATTTTAAAACTCCATTTGATTGATATGTGGCAGAAAAAAATTGATGGGTAAAATTTCTAATCCCACCTTAAATACATCCCCTTAAAATTACAAATTAAAAAATAGGATCTTCCATTTATTAGAAAAATACTCTAATTAATTCTGCAAC
Source organism: Sequoia sempervirens (assembly GCA_007258455.2). NCBI lineage: Eukaryota > Viridiplantae > Streptophyta > Pinopsida > Cupressales > Cupressaceae > Sequoia > Sequoia sempervirens. Next base: position 316,381,987 of record VDFB02086081.1, read on the forward strand.
ATTTTTATTTTGTTTCTCATGAGACCCCTCCTCTATAAAAATAATTCTTGAAACCTCTCCATAAGACCACAACTTAAGGAATTGTATCTTTCTTTGTTATTAGATATATTTTACAACAAATTTTAACTTATATTTTTTTGATCCACTAGCACAAAATCATATGACTCGTAGACTGCCAAAATCTCTCCTCATTTTGATTAGAGGAAAAACATGAATTGAAAAGGCATGAAACCCTTTACAAATAGATTTTGAAGGGACCCAAAACCCTGAACAAAGAACGCTGCCAAAGATAACTCAAAGACAACCAGTAGTCAAGCCATAGCAATCTAACAACTCAGAAAAATAACTCCTGAGCTAAGAAATACAACAAGCACTAGCCCTAAACTAAGAGTAAACCATACAAAGCTTCCTAAAGATGCAAAACAATTGCATCACCCACCTTAACTCTCCACCTCAATAAGAGAAAAAAGAATAAACAAACAAAAGCGCAAAAAGAATCCCCTTCTACTTTCGCCACACCCACCTTAACTCTCCACCTCAATAGAAGCCGCAATAGAGGTAACCTGATAGAACAAAAGATAGCCTCCAACCACACACTAACAAGCTCCAACTCAATAGGAGAAACAAATTATGGAACCAAGGAGAGAGAAAACACTCAAGTAGAAAGGGCAGTAATAGCTCCCTTTAACAATGAGAACACTTGGGTCTTCATAAAGACGTTGAGTGCATCCCAACCATCAACATAATGTGAGAAACAAGGGCGGCAAACGCTCCCTTAGATAACTTCAGCAAGGACACCAAGAAAATGGCATCCGCATCCTTCTAGATCCAGCATAGTAAGCTAAAGACCATTTGCATCAGAAAAATATCTAACCCTAACACCTTCAAAGGCTTCACAGACCACACGGGGTTCATCAGCAACCACAAATGCTTGAACTTGGAAGAGGAAAAATAAAAACCTCTTCCAAGCTAAAGCCAACATAAGCAACCATCACAACACATGGCTACATCCTTTGCAACGACACCTCCCCCAAACACCATCAAGGAAGAGGGCATGGCCCCAACTCAACAAACACAAGCAAAGATGCCCAAAAACCAACGAATAGAGTCGCCGATGATGGAAAATAAGACAGCCAAGCTTTGACCATCAAGCCATAAAAATAGAGGCAACCCACCTCAACACTATCGTAGACAAAGCCCTCGAAAGGCCTTGAAGATCGGAAGCCAAGAAACCAAGATCCAAAGCAAAAGCTTTGAAACCAGAGAATGACTGCAAGATAGAACAATACACCAGGATCCATGGCCAGAACCCCCAAGCCATAGCCAGAGAAGTGGCCACAACTCAAGGAGGACACTTTCCACAAAGAGGTCGGAACCACAACCGCACCCTCAACAACCAGCTCACCAATTGCGCCTCCAACAAAATGTAAAACCGCCCCTTTGCAACCGAAAATGCCCAAAACCGTACCAGACCACAGAGCCGGTGGAAAACACGGGCAGAAAACAACAACAAACCAGGGCGGCGCATCATCCTGATCCTCTGAATCCTCATCTTTGTCGCCCTCCTCCTCACCAAAATTTAAAACTTCCCCACTCCCTTCCCTCCTCGCCCTCGCTCCGTGCTCCATTCACGCTTACCAAAATCTCTCCTCATTAATAATGATTTGACTGACAAATATTAGAAATAGATTGTCCGTAAATTATCTATGTGAAAGCATATTAAAAAAGTGTCACGTGGTGAGTACCCTCCTTTATGGTATTGTACTTGTAAATGCATTACTAGTAATAATATGTAATCCACATTAAAAAAACTAGTAAATAACATATATAGCATTATCGTTTTTGGACCATTGGAGAAATTGGGCGAGGTGTGGAAGTAGCAAAATTCTCAATGGTATGGGAATACTTGAAGTTCGGGGTGGTCATGGACATTGAAATTTTTTAAGGTTCGTTGGTATATATTCTAATATTTATCAATTCTTCGCAATTCATGAAGACCTCGCAAGTGTTGAAGGAATATGTGCTATTGGCGGGAACTCGATTGATATGTGAACATTGTGCAACTACAAAGGGTTTATGGATATTTCCTAATAGTGGGAAAGTTTGGGGTCCATCAAGATATATCTTAATGTTTCACTGATCTCTGCGATGCGTGAAGACCTTGCAAGTGTTGAAGGAATATGTTCTATTGCCGAGAATTTGATCGATATGTGGACATTGCTCAACTATGAAGGGTATCTAGATATGTCCCAATAAGTGATGGAAGTAGCAAAATTTTAAACAATATGGGAATACTAGGAAGTTGGGGGGGTCATGAATATTGTCGAAGTTTGGGGTCTATTGGGATATATCCTAATGATTAACAAATCTATGCAATGTGTGAAGACCTCATAGGTGTTGAAGGAATATGTGTTATTGGTGGGAATTTGATCGATATATGTGGACATTACATCTTAATAGTTGACAAAAGTTGGCACTAGGAATATCCTTTGGAGGATTCACACCTTTGATCTTTGACAATTGCAAGTGGAATACACCTTTCTAGATTCGAGCTTTTGGAACATTGTGACAACTAGTCACATATTCCAAAATATCCAACTCTTTCAAAATATCTTCATAAACCAGTGTTGTAGCAGTAATGCAGTTGAACATTAACAATATTTGTATGTGCACATGAAAATTAACCAAGCTTGATAGCAATAGATGGCTTCACTATTAAACTTAGTGGCAATTTAAGTATTTGCAAAACTGAATGATGCTTGACATTTAATCTGTCTCATTATCATCTTCAATGATCACTTCCTTTTCCAAGGCATAAATTGCCTTCTTCTATACTCATAGAATGCAACTAACATTTTGATAATTCCTTCCCTTGGCAAACATTATGATACTTCTCACCTGTACTTACCAGTGCCGTATATACAGTTTGATAACTTTGCTAGCTCTTTATTTCACTCTTTAGTTGTTCTTTGGTATTCCTTCATTAGCTATTTCTTAATCATAAATTCATCAAATATTCCTTCATTCAAATTGTTCAAAGGATCTTCCAATGTAGGAACAAAATTCCTTTTGAATTTTATCAAAACTAGCTCTTCATCCTCCAAGTTATCTAGATCATTCATTTGATAAGCCAGTCCAACAATGATAGCCACATATCCACACATTGGATCTTCTACTTTATTTTTAATGACTTTGGTATCCTCCATGCATTCTTCGACCATATTACTTTCTATTTTTAACTGTTCAATCCATGTTCTTATTTTAGGAATGGCTTCATGATCTGCAATATCTTCTTTTGTCATTAAGTTATAATCTAATTTTTCTACCATTTTTGTTATAGATAACTATGTCATTTTTCTCTATTTTGTCATTATATTCTTTCTTTACTTTATTGGTTTTCTTTTCCCATCAAGTTACTTCTTTATGTCTATCTATGTCCATCTTCAAAGTATCTTCTCCATTTACTAGCATTGCTTGGATTGATTTTTTTGTTATTGTGCTTACATGCCTCATTTTTTCTAAGGCTGGCATTTGATCTTTAGAAAGTAGCACATGCTTAGGTGGTAGTTGGTCAATATCTTGACTTGACCCAACCAACTATTTGATATAACTTTGTAATTGGTCCACATAATCTTTTAACTCCTATTTATTCTACTTGTCTTTTTTGCATCCTTGTTGTCAATGCATCTATCTTAGCTTTAAGCTCATTTAGTTCATGTTATTTGGTTGAACACACTAAATCCATGGTTGTTAATTGATATTCCTTTGATGTCATATCTTATTTATCTATATCTACCAATGAACTTGCAACCTGTAAAGTCCTTGAACCAATGTTATCTCTTGTCATTGCAAATGCTCTTTTCCTTGGCCTAGGAGTTTCTACTTGCTTCATTATGCTTTTCAAGTCAAGTGATAGAACTTGTACCTATGATTGGGATTGGCATTTTCTAAGTAACCAAAAATGTGTATTTTCATTTGTTACTCCTTCCTTTTGTTGCTCCCTTATGTGTGATCTCTCCTCTATTTATTTTTGTTAGATCCTTGGTTCTTGAGGTTCTTCTGCAATTACATTACCAAACCTCAAGGTGTCAATATTTTTTTTGCTCTCTAAGGTTCTTTAGATTTTCCTACATAAGGATATCCCCTTCAACTTCTTTACTAGGCCTAGGTAAATATTTATTAGTAGGTACTTTGGTATTTGCAATCATCTCTTCATCTATAGGTGGCTTTGTGAAGATTTATTTTTGTTTCCCTTGCTCAAAAGATATATTTTCAGTCAAATCTTCCTTTACTTGTTCGCCTTGAGCAACTACAAATTCATCATTTTCATTGTGTTCTCTTGGAAGCAATTTTATTTGAACCTCCTTAGCAACTTAAGCAATAGATGCAAAAACTTGAATACTATCTATAGGCTTTGATTAATCATCTAAAAAAACAATTTTAGTAGTTTTTACAACCATTTTTGACAAAATTGTAGCCAATGATTGTAATGTACCCTGGTCAACTAGTAATGGAAATTCTTTATGTGCACTACCTAAATGTGTTTCTTTCATTTGGTCTTTCTCTTCCATTGCCTTTGCAATTTGATTGTTCTTGTCATATTAAGAGGAGATGATAACATGGTTTGAATTGGAGAAGCACCAAGTTTCTCCATTTGATTGGATTTACCTTTATCTTTTTCCTTTTGTGGTGTATAATTTACCACTATTTATAGTTGTGGTCTTTGAAAAAGAGTAGAAGAAGACAAACTTGGATGATTAGTAACTATTTGTACATTACTTTCCATAATATTTGTACCTTTGGATTCTACTAGATTTCTTTAGGGCTGGTATCTTTTTCTCGTGTTCCCTTTCCTACTTATGTTGCTTGAGTCTTCATTTTCTTTAAAAGACAATAATTCTAATAAAATATCATTGAACTATATTTTCTCTTTGTACCTGTAAGATATGTAGGATTAAGACCTCATGCTTCAAGTATCATTTCTAGTAATTTACCTGTGTTGTGTTCTCTTTCAACACTCTGTGTTACTTGTTCTAATGCATCTACTTCCAACTCTATCCACTTCATATTTGAGATGGATTCGTCATAAATTTTGTACAGATTGTAATTAGAATCCAAGGTCTTTTTTAGATGTCTTCCTTTACCTCTAGTGGAATTTCATGTGTGCCTAGAGTTTTTACTTATTGTATGGTTAGATAACTCCTCTTCCTAACCTCATGGTCATTAACACAAACTTTTCAAAAGTCCTTAATGTGAGGCTCATGTTTGAGGTTAGTTGCATTTTGGTCTTCATTTTACCATGCGAGTCATAATTTTTCCTAGCCACCTCAAACAACTCTAAGTTGTGTTCTTGTAATTCATGTTCAAAGGCTTTGGAACAACTAATGCTATTACATGTGTATCATCTAATGTTGATTGGAAATTTAGCTCCAACTCTATGTTTAGATTCCAGTAAATAACAAGATTCAATTATTTGTCTTCTATACTTAAGACAGATCATATTATCCATGAGGTACCTTGGCAATTAGTAAAGCTATCTAGTGAGACCTTCCATTCTAATATAAGAAACCTTAGGGAATTGTATAAACCAACTTCTCTTCTCCCTTACTAGTGTTTGTGCTTCAAAGGAAAATCTTTTAGCTTTTTCTCCTTCCGTGGTTTGGACCAACCACATGGAGAAAGTATTGTTTACCCTTATGCAACACTCCATTGATTATTTTATCTCTATTTGATGGTAGTGGGAATATACTAATGCTTGTCATAGCCCAACTCCAAGTATTCCCACTCTCTCGAGCCCATTAAATGTACCTCTAACATATAATAAATATTCCAAGTAAGAGGTCATGCAGAAGGTCTTATACATTAGAAAGGTGATAATTTGACTATATAAACTATCACCAATGAATCTGGGCTAGATAAACATCTACTGGCCTCCTTTGATCATCTCGATGTACAAGTACATCTAGTCTTCAAAGACAATAGAATGAGGTAGCCCCAACAAAATCTCAGTAAAGTGACCATATCTCCAATCTCTTCAATGAAGTCACTCCTGTAGAGTATCTTTGGAAACTTGGCTAATGATCAAGATATAGGTTTTTCATCCACTTTATTTTAATCATTCTTCTAGCATCCTCATCATAAGCTTCTAGTGTAATGGGTTCTATATTTTTCACTCTGGTATAGAAAGGAATATCAAAAAGTTGTTTGATTACGTCTTCACTTAGGTCAGCATATATCCTTCCTTCCACTCTAACTTGTCTTTTCTCCTCATCAAAATTATTCATGCATTCCAATACCAATTATACACAATACATGGCCACTAGGAATGTTGCTACTTTTTCTAGTTCATTGAGCATGATTTTATCGACCCATGCAGTTATATTTGAACTTCTCAATCATTGATGGAAATTCACCATATTTTTTAACCCTATGCTTGTATTTGTAATCTCCGCATAAGTCAATTTGATTTGTGATGTTAGGAACATACCCTTGAAGTCCTCTTTCATCTTCTTAACCCTCTAAGTCATTGGTCCTATAAAGATATTCAACACCTTCAATTACCAAATGCTAGGGTTTCTTGCAGGGTTATCATTTTCCAAATTTTTGTCCTAAGTTATCTTTTATTCATTCTCACATCATTTAAAACAATAAATTTATTTCATTTACTAAAACATAACTTGTGTAATTGAGATTTGAATTAATTGTAGGAATACATCCTTTCAATTCATTCCTAAATTGCAAAGGGTTACATGAGTGCACACCTGGGTTTCTACTTCTATGAATCAAACCTATATATTGACCAAGAAATTTCATGAATATGTCTCGATCTTTCCTTAGGTTGTGCAAAAAAACCTTTTTCAATTGTTAATTCTACATATAATTTCCTGAAAATTATCACCTTAATAATTTGTATCTCATTATGAATTCATTTGGAAATCAATATATGATGAAATTTTAAGAACTAATTTTATTTTATCAATTTTAATTATTCATAAATCAAGCTCATTCAATGCTCAAGAAGTGGTAGGTAAGCATTTATTGCAATGTCATAAGTATGCAAAATTTTGAATTACATTGACATACAAAAGAACATCTATGAATTGGATATATAATACTCCTTAATATTGGGTTCATATGAGAGTCACTTTTTCACTAATGTGGGAAATTCATTTGCAAGTGTATTGCAATAAATCTTAAATGATTTAGATAGAAACATTGGATCTTAGGTTTGGATATAAATCTTTAGTAATCATGTCATTAAAGAGAAAATAATATCATTATCTTGCATTATCTTGCAAATGAGTGTAAAGTTGGTCTTTGAAATGATGATGCAAGAATGACACATTGGTGATGTCATCCATGTTGAAAGAATGAAGAAGGAACCCTTTGATGTGTTGTCATTGATGCCAACATTAATTGTTGGCAGTTTTATCTAATATGGTAAACTTTAATCCAACATTTGGTTTGAAATTAATCATGCAACAAGTTCGGCTCAAGAGGTTATAATATGTTATTCCTTCCTATTAAATGCATCTATGATCAAGATTTCAACTATTTTGGTTAAGTAGGTTGAAAGTTACAAATAACAGAAGTTCGACATTTAATTTTGGCTTATACAGTGTGGTTAGATAGTCATAATCTTGTCTGCATTCCTCTGATATTAAGAATCGATCTTAGCAATTTTGGGAGATTTCTCACAAGTGTCATTACTACATATATTTCAGACGACATGTACCTATATGATCATTTGAATCATTTATTGTGTGATTAGTTGGCTTATTTTATGATTAGGTATAATTCTTGGCTGACCTAATACATGTTATGTGTTGTAAAGGATAAAGTATATAATGTGGATGTTAGTAGGACCTATTTTAGGTCCGTACCAACCTAAATAAAGTAATTGCATGTTTGGGTTGAGCACGAAGATGTTTTTGAATTGTGTATAGAGTTGACAAAGCTATTTTGAATTAAATTAGGGCTACATATAATTAGGCTAACCTAATTGATGTATGTGAATGTAATTGTGTATATATGTGAGATTTTTTTGAGTGGTAGAATGTAGATGTTACATGATATGATATGATATGATGTGCAAGAGATCTGATATTGTGTGAACGTGTGAATTTAGATATGTGAGATCAAAATAAGTGCAGAATTGTTGTGAACATTTAGCAACTACTAAGTTGAGAAGTGTTTTGTGTTCAAAGCTTAAAGGGGAATTGAATTCAACACTAGGAAGGTGCACTTTGTATCAGTTCAAACTCTAGTTGTGAAGCCATTTTGTTTCTTTTTGTATCTATCTCTGGTTGTGAGCATTATAAGGATATTGTGTCTTGGCAGTGAGCCTCTATAATATCCTATAACCAGTTATAATATATTATGAGCTAGTCCTCACCATGGTTTTTCCCTTTTTGGGTTTTCCATGTAAAAATCCTGGTGTTCATGTGTTATGAGATCTTATGATTCCTTTCATGATTTCATTTATTGTTGTAGTTAGATGTACTTTGTTAATTGGATGGTTTGCGAGTAATTGGTCATATAGAATATTGATTCACCCCCCCCTCTCAATATTTTGGGTATTCAACAATCCATGTATGAATGCATGAATTCTTAAGTGAACCAGATAGTTTCACTTGGATGGTCTTGTTCAAATGGAAGTAAAATATACACCACACTTAGATGATGCCATGATGATGCAAACTTTATATAGTTGTGGGAAAATTGAAGTGAACTAGGCATTTACATTGATTAGGAAAAGGCAAGTTCAATAAGGGACTGGACTTCCACAAACATCAAATTGAGTAAAAACTTGTGTGGAAAATTCCAAGTAAATTAGGAAAAAATATTACTTTAGGATTGAGTTTAGATGGGAATGGTTTTCTTGCAAGTGCAAAGATTATTGAAGCCTAATATAATTTCATGGGGATTTCACTTGTAAGCAATTTGTTTAGAAAAACCTTATTGAACAGGTTATGTGAATGAAAGCAAGTGAATTAGACATTTGAGCACTTAGAAAGAGAAGTTTGGTAGGACATAAAACTTCCATAATTAGTTAAATCCAAACTTCTTGTGAACAAAACCAAGTGAATCAGATGTAGTTCTAACTATACAATTTAGTAGTGGATGAAATTTTCACATGGGTTCAATATACTTAAAAAATATGTAGACATGGATAAAGCTAAGCAAACCAATTTGTAGAGAAAAGTTGTGGAACCAACCCTTAAAGATTAAACAGAGATCAGTAAGGCATATGATATCACAAAAGTGGGGATTTTTGTGCAAACACATGTGAACTAGCCTTGTGGGTAAAACCTAGTGAACTAGTTTTGAGCTTGATGGATAGACAAACCACAAATGAAAAACTTGCACATCTCAATAGATTTAACAAAATTGTGAAAGAAAACCCTTATTATTTTTCAATGTTCTATTGATTTATGATGAGATTATTCCAAGTGAAATTCCAAATCCTAAGATATTAAGAAATTTGGAAAAAAAATCTTTCAACTACTAATACAAGCAAAAGAAAAAGAAAAAAGAGGGGGTCTTTATTCTACTGGAAGAAAAATGGGGGCATGTTGTGAGAACACACAACCCTTATATTTTCATCTTGGTTCTCACTTCCAATTTTTTACCTAGTTTTTACCTTTGGGGGTTCTGGTTAATATAAAGATGTTTGGCATGGTTTTGCTTTGGAAAGATCATGAAATGATTGCCAATGTAAAGGTATATCATTACTTCACCTTGCTAGTTCCTCATGCCTCAATGTATGATTATATCATTAGATGTGGGACATTGTTACAAAATTTCCATTATGCAAAAATATACTATTGTTTGAGATTCATGCCACTTCACCTGGACTTTTCATGTGACATCCCTATTTACTTGATCTTTCATAATGAGATTTTATTCCCTTTAAAACCACATATGAGTCCACAAAATATCCATTACAAAGACTCAATGGCCACTTGCATACATCCAAGTCCTATTCAGTGTTCTGCAATATCCATTACTCTCACCAACTTCTATAAAACCATCTAAACTTATGAAGCCTCCACATAAACCTCTATTGTGGAAATATGAGAAATTTTGGGTCATATCCTACCTACTCGTAATATTCCTATATGCCCTAATATTCCACAATTTCCAAATACATTCTAAAGTTCCACAACATCCTCGTAAGTCCATCTATTGTGAAAAATCAATCCCTACAAATGAAAGGTAAAAGGAAAAAGAATTATAAGGCATCATCATTTGAAATTAAGCAAAACAACTACATGAATAAGTGAAAGTTTAGTATAGATATTATATATGGGCATATATCAAAGGATAGAAAAAAGGGGAATTTTTCAAATGTCATTAAAACTACCCTAGTAGGTATGTATGCAAAATGTTAAACCATAGATGATCCATGCGAGCTATTTTGTAAAATTCCATGTCTCACTTTTGTTGCACTCCATATGTCAGATGCTTGCCAATAAACTGAAAATGATACAAAACCTAATATTGCGCCAACTAACCCATTTATGATGTGTTACCAAGTCTTTGGTATCTCATATCCTTCATGAGTCAACTTTGGCATAAATTTATTGCAATCTTGTCTACTAGAGAAATTCTTTACTCATAAATTTATCATGGCTCCTATTGAAAAAACTTCCACAAAATCCCCTAACTCTAGTTCTGATCAATCAAGTGTTGCTTATACAAATGCATTTTCATTCATTCCATGCTCTGTGTGTTTGGAGTACTTAAAGTTATACTTTTGTAATCCACACCTTATTGATGTAGGGAAAGTGGAAGGCCATCAAGACCAACACACAAATAAATCTTTGAAGCATTGAAGTGATTATTTACCACCTATTTTTTGGCTATTAAAAGTTATCCAAGTTTAATTTGAACAACTTAGATGATGATAAGAAACCATATAGATGGAAAACATGTAGTGATCTGTGATGGTGAGAATTATAGACTTATCATGCTTGGAAAATTTGAATAAAATAATCTTAAAAAGTATAGAACAAACTATTTTTTGTAAGAATTTAAATTATGCATTCAAGGCCTCACAAATTTCAAGCATAATTTGTAATACTTGATATGGTGTAGTATATAGAAATATTAATTTTAGAAAGGATGGTTTTATTAGAATAGAATAACATTTAGTTGAATGAAAAGCCTTGGATTGCTCCTTCCATTCCTAACAAAAGGTTGAAGAACGGTAGAGAAGGGGGTCCCTTCACCCCCCTGGACTCTGGGTCATGGGAGATCCACAAGGAACGGGCTACCCTAAACTACCTCGGGTTTGCTAGACAAATTGAAAAGGACAAGGTACTCAGGCTGAAAAGGAAGGGCAAATAGCTTGCCGCTTTCCTTCTACTAAAACTAGATGTTCACAGGGTTGAAAGAGTCGACTTTAAAGGTTTGGTTTGCTACCCAGACAGGTCACTGTTCAAGGATGACAACATGGATCTTAGACTCTAGCATGGTGTGCTGGTGTCTCAAGGATGCATTGGTGTCCTATATGGATAGAGTTCCAGAGACCAAACAAAACACAAGAAGTCTACTTAACTAGCCAATTGTTTAATGTTTTATGATTTAACAAAATGTGGAAAAGTACTAAAATTGCATGTACAATAAAAGGAATACTAGAATTAAGCTATATGAGAAATGACAAAGAGAGTGGAAGAATATACCTTTTTACCCATGAGTCGATTCTTCAAGTAGCTCTACTCGAAAGAACCTACACACATGGAAACGAGAAAAGTGTTGGGCTGTGTTTGAGGATTGCCTTAGTCAAACCCCATTTTTGGTGTTCCCACCTCTACGAATAGCCAAATAGCCGCAAAGTGTAGAAAGCGATGGATAAAGTAGAAAGGAATAGTATTGCTAAGTAGAGAGCACAAACAACTATAATGCTACTCAATAAACCAAATGATGCAAATGGACAACAAAGAACAATATCACCTTCTCAACTATGAGCACTCAAGGCTAATAGTGGAAGGAAGAAGCTTGACGATCCTCCAAAAGCAGTGGAGTTGCAACAAGAGCATGATGTTGGAGCCAAAATGAAGAGCTTGTAGCTAAGAAGGAATTGTGTAGAAGCAAGAGAATTGTTAGAAAACAAAAGGTGAACACTAATAGAAGCTTAAAATAATTATAAATCAAATCTAACAGTGTTAACCATATGGAGTTTAAATCAGCTATAACAATGAAATGCAAGAAAAAAAAGTTGAACACAAAACACAATGTTTAACGTGGAGAAACTCTTTAAGGAAAAAACTCCACCAAATAAGAGATGAATAGCTTGTATTATTAGAAAAATAAGATCAAAATACATCCACTCTAACTCCTCTTCAACCTTTAATCTGACAACATATATGTACCTATAAAACATCTCATAGTGTCTACATCTCAACCCCTCAATATAGACTCATGGGGGCTCAAAATACCACCATAAAATATTACCATGGGTAAAAACAAGGTTTAGTAATACCATGGTAAAAATCCATACCCGCTTACATGTTAAACATGGTCTCTTACATGACGTTATACCCTCTTACAAGTTATCATAAGAATCCCTAGAAAATAGGAGATGCTCTTACATGTGTCATAGAAATTCAATAACTTATGCAAAGATTCTCTTATGTGTGTCATGGATGATTCTCACATCCAAAAATGATATCCCACACATTTAGCCCTTACAGTTGTTATAGAATCAGTCATAACATCCTTAAAATAGGATTTCCATGTTATACCACTAAGTGGACATTTTTTGACAACTAATAACTTATTTTTCAAGGCACCGACATGTAGCAAAAGTGACAACTCAAAATCTCATGCCCCTTTTGATGGAGCACAATTATTTAATAACATAAATGATATTTATCCATGGGAAAAAGTAAAGTAATAATAAATAAATAACTTAGGAATTTCCACTTGAGGTTGAGACACCTTGATTCCCAACATTCTCCCACTTGTCGAATACCTTGCAAGAGCTAGGGGAATCACACCATCATGAAATAAACTAGGTACAAATAACAAGGCTTGTGGCCTCTTTGCACGAAATGAACTTATTTATGCTCATAAGTTTGGTAAGATAATCTGCAACATTAACCTTAGTATCAATTTTCTTTAACTCGATTTTTCCATTAGCAATCATTTCTCGAAAAAAATGGTATTGTACATCCACATGCTTTGTCTGAGTATGATGCATATGATTCTTGGCTAAATGAATTGCACTCTGGCTATCACAACCAATCTGAATTGTCCTGCAATCGAAACCAATACCTATATATAATCTTTATAAGCATAATTCCTCCTTAGGAACATGGGTAGCAATCATATCTTTGCTTCAGTAGTAGATAAGGCAGTTGTAGGCTACCTTTTACTCATCTAACTCATTGCAGAGTAAACACATACCCATTGGTGGACCTTCAACTATCTAAATCACCTGCCCAATCTACATCAATAAATCCCCGTATGTCCAATGATTTGACCACATTATATGTACCATGATAAAGCAAATAGTAATCAAAAGTACCTCGCAAATATATAAATACCCTCTTAACAAAATTCCAATTCTCTTATAAGGGGAGAAAATATACGTGGATTAGATCAATGAATTCAATAAAAATGAAACCAAAATAAGAATTAGAAACCCACCTATGAATTCAAACACCAAGGTTTAGATCAATCAAATTGAAACACAAATGAATTCAAACTACACAATCTTACCATCCCATGGTGGAGTGTATTAGTGTTGATTTGATATGTTGGATTGTGTTTCAACACAAACCCTCCATAATTGAAAAAGCATGATATGATGACCTAGAGTGCAATGGTGTATGCTCAAATTTTCTCAAGACTCAATTATACATGATCTCTTCACAAATTCTCTAGATGAATTATGAGAGGGGTGAGGGTTCTTTTATAGATTTGTTGAAAATGGATCAATGGATGAGATTGAATTAGAAACCCCACAAAGAAGGGTTGAGATTGATCAAAAACACCCATAAAGGAGAGTGAATCAAGGGAGATAGATGGAGGAGATTAGTTAGAACTCAAGCTAGCTCCACCATTTTAGGAAAATGGTTGATATATTTAAGATCAATGGTTGAGGATTAATTTCAAGATCAAGGGTCATATATGGTTGAGACAAGTTGGTTGAGATATTTTAAAATGGAATATTCTATGGAAATATGCTTTGTGGAGGGAAAATATGGATAATTAAATAATTAGGAATTATTTAACTCATGTGACAAGATCAAGATTGGGATAAGATAATTAAATAATGAAGATTATTTAATCGTGATGGGACAAAAGAACATAGATGATACTAATTAAATGATTAGGAATTATCTAATTAGGGTGATAAAGGTGAATATTAGTGATGAAAAGGAATGAATTAATTAAATAATTCAAGATCATTTAATTAATAGAGAAAAATAGGGTTAGTAGGTGAATAATGATGTTAATAGGGGGTTAATGATGCAAATGAAGTGAAATACAAGGATGAGGATGAGAATGATGTCGATGATGGAAAATGTGATTTAGGATGTGTGATATGCGTTAAGGCATTTTGACATGTCTACATTTTGCCTATTTGACACAATGTACTTGTTGCATTGTTTCAAATAATTCGATGGTTAGATCAAAAAATAATTCTTTTATGATACCCCATTGTGCCCTGACGATCAACAGAAAGATGATAAGAAGTTGGGCTACCCCCTTAAGAGGTCGGCCAAAAAAAATGACCTTTTTAGGTCGGGATTGTGACAAGGTTTATGAGTAATTCAGATGTGTAAAGAACAAAAAATTAAGCCTTAGGGGTCACGTTTAAGGTTCAACATGATCCAGGGTGCTCAAAATTTAACTTAGGAAGGTTTCACAAGGTAAAAATTAGGGTTTAGGGGGGTTAAATAGTGGATTATGGTTGATTTACCCCTCATTTGCACTTTTAGCCTTGGGAAATTATAGAGCTCTGGTGATCTTTAGCTACGATTGTCGATTTGTGATGGCACGAGTTTCAAGTGCACCACACTGAGCAAACACGGTTCATCAGTACTAGTGACCAACTGATGCAAGGATTACTGTACGTACAATTTCCATTCTTGTTTTCAACTTTTTATGTTCCTACATTTAATGTTCAATTTTTTCTAGGACAATAGCGATAATTTCTTAGGAAGGCCGCTATTAACACGATACAATTGTTGTAGTAATTAATTTTTTTGCTTTCATTAAAACTTCACGCTATCGTTAAAGTAGACCACCATGGTAAAAACCTACCACTATTGTCTAATTGTAGTCATTGAAAATGATCGTGCAGTTGAAAACTTAGGAAGTTTATTGCTATTGCTTAACTCTACAGCTATTGTAGCGGTAACAGGCTTGCTATCATGATAGAGAGTCGCTATCATAGTAAAATAGGGCCGCTATTGTAAAATAAGGCTACTATCATCCTAAAAAAAGCTTGTTATTGTTAAAAATGATTGTTTAAGCCAGTTTGTTTACAAATTTAAGTTCTTGATTTGATTTCCTAGCAAAATTTTGATGTTGTGGGTTGAATGTTTGCAGGCTATTCTTAAACTATTGCAGTCCACAAAGTGATGACCTTGACACTTTCTGGACAGTATAGCTGGCTTTCAAGAGCTGGAGAGAGACTTCTTGGATGTAGTAGTCTTGCGACATATCACATATATGCCCAAGATTAGGGCACATAGGGATATGATGATTGCACTAGTTGAGATTTGGAGGTCAAAGACTACTTTTCATTTTCCTACAGGAGAGTACACAATCACTCTTGAGGATGTATGTAGGATGTTGAGGATCCTGATTCACAAAGAGCTTGTGATGTACGATGTCAAGATGGGTACCCTTTCCATGCAGAGATTACTCATGTGCAATAACTATAGGTTGTTGATTCACAGATCGATCTAACTCCATTTGTTGAGGATGCCAATCCTATGGTGATGGTATTGACAAGACTGATCATCAGGCTTGTCATGCCTGATAGGAGGGCTAGAGGATTGCTAGTTGGCTAGGGGATTTGCATTGAGTAGATGATGAAGCACACTACTATATATGCTTGGGGTCCATGTGTACTTGCTCACTTATATAGAGATATGCATGAGGATGTCTACCGTGGTGGCAACAATATTTCAGTTGGGATGACTCTCCTCCATGTATAGGCGTGGGAGAGGATTGTAGTGACTTGACCAGATGGCATCAACTGACATGATCCTGATGATCCCTATGCTTACACATATTTTGATTATTTGCATTATACATAGGGCTAGACAGGTTATCGTACTGGTGAGCCATTTTTGATAACATGACTAAGTTCATCTAGTGCCCCTATCTACTATGCGAGGAATGGGATGACAACCATGATCATTTGACCCATTTTAGATAGACCAAATGGCTGATAGGAAAGGTGGATATTATATTAGAGAGATACTTCCAAAGAGAGTGCTTCGATAGTTTAGAGAGAGATATACATGGCCCGTAGATGATTATCATGCCCATTTTGGACACATGACCCGAGAGGTCAATGCATGGGGACTGAGGGAAACATTCAAGGAGAGCAGTTACAGAGTTTAGATCACTTGCACCTATTGTCTAAGGTTGGGAATTTGGTCCTCCAGATCTAAGGACTAAGTACTAGAGATTATGCTCAGTGGTGGGCTCATAGACGACCATCATAGTTTACAACTCCTGTTGGTGCTAGGCCAATTATCGGGTAGGTTCAAAGGATGGTTGGTATTGGTAGACATAGGGGAGACAAAAAAAGGTTGTGTATCATACATGAGTAGATTCAAAGGGATCAAGATGAGCATGATGGAGATCATCAACATGATGACCTAATACAACATGACGGGTTACCCCAGGATGATGGGCAATAGTAACAACAACAACAGGGGGTAGGACATGTTCCACAAGCACCTCCCTACAAGGTGACATGGCTACCAGGATAACACATCTCACGGTCAAGTGAGATCATGATGCTTAGAATTGAGATGCTAGGGTTGAAGAGAGATGCCAAGATTGCTTGACGATAAGTTGTAGATGCACAGGTAATTATCGTTACTGTAGAGTGGGACACCCTTAGAGGTGAGAGAGATGCTCTGCGTCAGGAGAGATATTCCTTGAGACAAGAGCTAGCTATTGAGAGGCAACAATAGATTGTAGCAAAGATTTCCCTAGAGCTTCCTTGATTCCTTGGGCACAACATCATGTTGAGAGGGATCAGTTTATTACATAGACTATATATTACAGGACATTGTATGAGTCTCAAGTTCCTAGGGGTCATATACATCCTCACTTTGGGGTTCCAAGCTCAGGAATAGGTGGAGAGTCCTCAGGTGGACAGTCAGTTAGCAGACCTTTGGTACAACGTTCTCATCTGATCTTGTAGCCTCACCATTCTCCCACACACAACGACATAGACCGACATGATGGGGAGAAACCCCCTCCCAAGAGAGAGGATCAATCGAGGTCTCCTCCTTGGGATGGAGAGCAGGAATGATGATTTTCATGATCTTTATGTTATTGTATCACATATTGGATATAAACATATTTTTCTATATACTTTCATCAGCCCATCTGAGGCCTCGTATATTTTTTTGATATGATTTATCACACATGACATTGATGATGTATATGACATTTCCATTTTAATGATACAAGATACATTTTTCGTGGCATATGATGTGTTATGAGATGCTTATATGAGATGCTATATGTTGATGGATGTATGATTTATGATGATATGCTCATGTTTTTGTACTTTCCTGATGCTTTTATATGATATGGATGATGTTATGTATGTATGTATGCCATGGATGATGCCATGATATATGATCTTATATGACATGCTTGACATGATATGCTAATGAGTTTGTGGATGTAGGATGCATGCAGTACTAATGATTCTATGATGCAAGATGCGGTACTAATGATTTTGTGATGCAGGGTGAAGATGTTAGCCAAAAGACATGTTAGTAGGATTGAGATAGAAGAAAATGAATGATTGATCCAATTTTTGAAAATCCATAGATTATGATTGATTGATGAGATGCATTATGATGAGTGATTGAGTGATGTATGCATTGATAATGAAATGTGATGATTTTTCTTTTTCTTTCACAAAGAACTAAGTAGTATTTTTAGCAATCCTTATTAATGTAGTAAATAGCCACGATGCACTAGGGTATGAATGACCAAGGTGGCCTTGTATCCATTGTGTGGACTTTGACTACACAAACAAGGAGTATTCTTGCTCATAAAAGACATAAAGAAACCTAGATAGATTGTATGGGTGAGAAGCTTTGAAACATTTCAAACCAGTTGCATGAGAGGTATGAAGAACCTAACATGCCACTGCTACACAAAAATGCCCCAAAAATAACTTCCACACAAACAACAAAGCAAGTATTCACCATGGTAGTATTGCAAAAACATTCAAAAAATAGAGCAAATGAAATCGGCGATCAATTCCCCCATTCCTTCCTCTCTAAATCCTTATGGACATCCTCGAGAGATCCAAGGAATGAGACAATAAGATAAATCAAAAGATAAGATCACAAAAGATAAAAACAATGTTGTTGTATCACATGCCAAATATGTTTAATGTTTCAATATGATATCAATCGATGATGTCTATTGTAGGAATGATTTATCCGTTAAGACATATGTCAGGATGTTGATGATGATTCAAATAGGTAGGTAGTTTAAAACTTGGGCATTGTTTTAGTCTGGTAATGATCAAGTCTTCACAATATTTTGCTTAGAGGTTCTTAGATTATGATGTTTTCTTTGTTTGTTGATTGCTTTGTCAAAGGGTGAGGATGGCAATTCATTTATTATGGATGGAGATTTTATTGCAGATAGGTGATGATGGAAATAGGATTTTTGATATTTTTTGTGAATGTTTTTGTGCTTTTGAGGTTATTTGATGTTGTTTTTGATATTTTCTAGATATTCGTATTTTTTGGTGTTTTCGAGAGATTAAGGGACCAAGAGGGGGACCTAAGGGGATTGACCTAGTGCCTCGGGGATCATTGATTGATGGCCTTGCCTACATTCAATCTTAGAGACAACATAGTTTGATTATTTGACTCAAAGCGTACAATGTTTTTTGGGATTTTGATGGTTTTAAAATGTTTTTAGATTTTGATAGGTTTTACAAATGTTTTTTAGATTTTGACAAGTTTATACGAATGGATGAACAAGGATCCAATCTGCCTAATAGGTTCAAGAAGTTTCCCCCAATTTAAAACATGATTATGCTTATTAGGGATAGGTGAATAAAATAGATAATAGATAGGGATAATATGGTAAGGTTCAATATTTGATTAGTTATCAACCCATGATTGGATGCATGTTTTATTATATGGTGGATGGAGCAAAAAGGATCCGATAGTAGGATGGATATAAGATGGAGCGAATGTGATAGAATGATGTAAAATTCAGTTAGATGAGGATGCCAGACTTATTCATGCATAGCGCTTTTTTACTAGGTTTTCACTATGGTACCTATCCTAGAAGCACCACAAGGTGGTTTTCACTTAAAGGATGATTTATTTCTCTTTACTTTTTTCTTTTTTAATTTTTTTTTTTGGTTGGATTTTTTCCCTTTTACCTGTGATATTTTGATACATTAGGTGTAGAACTTCTTGAGATGATTGTTGTTAAGTGGTTCTGCTAGGGGTTCTCCTTCTGGGGTAGCTAGCTGATAGGCACTAGAACTATAGCTTGTTGTGATAGCTTATGGACCTAGCAATTTTGGCTCAAACTTACCTTTCCCGTCTTGATTTAGCTAGATTTTTTTATTTTCCTTCAAGACCAAGTTGCCAACCCAAAATCTCATGTTTCTGATTCTCTTATTATAGTTTGGCTTGACCCAATTTTGATAAGCCTGGAGATAGTACAATGCACTCAAGCATCTTTCATCTAGGAGTTCAAGCTCATCCAATATTCTTTATTGCTAACAAGATCCTTCAATGATATTCTCAAGGATGTAATTTCAACCTCTATAAGCAAGATAACTTCAAATCCATATACCAAGGAAAAGGGAGTTGCATCCATAGGCGTATGGATGCTTGTTCTATATGCCCATAAGGCTGGGTTTAGCTATTGGTGCTAGTCACAACCATCATCATTAACAGTATTCTTTAAGATTTTTTAGGATTGTCTTATTAGATGCTTTGGCCTGGTTGTTTCCTTGGGGATAATATGGGGTTGAAAAATGATGTTGAATTGAGAATCTCGAGCAAAGCTCACAGACATCTTGGTTCTTAAATGGAGTTTCATTGTCTATTATGATAGTTTGAGCGATTCCATATCAACAGATCAAATAGTTAAGAATAAACTTGGCTATTTGTTTTCCTGTGATATAAGTTAAAGCAATAGCTTCAATCCACTTAGTAAAATAATTTGTGGTAGTTATGATGAATTTGTGTTCATTGGACAGAGTTGGTGATATATTTCCTATTAGTTCAAGTCCCCATTAAGAGAAGGGCCATGGTTTAGTGATGGGATGTAACTTTTGCACAGGTGCATGCACAAGATCATCATGTTGCTGGCATTGATGACACTTCTTGGAATAGTGTATCGATTCTTGCTCCATGGAGGGCCAGTAGTACCCTGTTCATAGCAACTTCTCGACTAGGTTAGGCCCACTAGCATGGGACCCACAAATACCTTCATGTACCTCTTGCAAGGAAATTTGTGCTTCTTCCAGATTGAGACATTCGAGTAAAGTACCATCTAAACTTCAAAGATATAGTGTATCTCCAAGGATGGTAAAGCGTGTATTTCGACATATAAATGTTTTCTTTTTGTTGCTCATTAGGTGAGGTGGTACGATTCCATGTTTGATATAAGCAAATGTGTCTTGGTACTAAGGTGGATCAGGACCAACAACATCACATACAAGTTTGAATTCTGGGATATCAAATGCTGGTATAAGCAGTTGCTCGACGAGGAATTCATATCTAGGGATGTTCTGTGGAATGTCAAGAAGTGAACCGATAATGGTCATAGCATCGACAACTTTGTTGTTGATTATAGAAACTTGTTCAAAGAGGATGACCAACAATATTGCTTGAAGTTGTCTACCATTCTCTTATATGACATAAAATTCTCATCCTTAGTGCTATACTCATCGTTTACTTGTCTTATGACTAGCTGGGAGTTTCCATAGACTTTCAGTTCTTTGATCTTCCATTCCATGACCATTCTTAACCCTATAATTAATGCTTCATACTCAACTATATTATTCGTACAAGGGAAGGTGATTATATATGCTTTGGGTATACTATCTCCTTAAGGAGTGAGAAACAAGATACTAGCCCTTGATCCATGCTTGGTATGTGATCTATCAAATAATAGATTCAAACGGGTTGATGGAGTTACAACAAGGATGCTTTCATCTAGAAATTCTACTATTAGTGGTTGATGATCTTCAATAGGTGCTTCAACTAGTTGGTCCACTATCACTCGCCCTTTGATGTCTTTCCTATCAACATACTCTATGTCAAATTCACTCAGTATCATAATCCACTTTTCCATTCTACTTGTAAGATCTTTTTCCAAGAGATATTTGAGGGGATCTACTTTGGAGATCAACTGTATTTTTTGATTTAACATGTAATTTCTAAGCCTTTGGACCACAAAGACAACTACTAAACATTCTCTTTTAATAGGTGTGTAATTAAGCTTGTAACCAACTAGGGTGTGACTAATGCAATACACTGCTCGTTCCTTGTTTTTCTCAACAAGTTGTGCCAATAGAGCTCCTAAAGCTGCGAAAGTAGTTGAGACATACAAGATCATGGATTTATCTTGTATGGTGGCATCAATATAGGAGGATTTCCTAAATAGTCTTTAACCTATTGAAAATCCTCTTTACACTTCTCGTCCAATTTGAAAGTTACATCTTTGTGGAGCAAGTGTGTATAAGGAAGGGATTTATCTACTAGTTGTGCTATAAATCTATGAATTGTCTGGAGTTTTCCTTGCAAGCTACATAGTTGTTTCAATATCCTCGGGCAAGGCATTTCTAGGATAGCTTTCACCTTTTTAGGATCTACCTCAATACTTCTAGATACAATAAAACCTAATAGTTTCCCTGATGTTATGCCAAACAGACACTTCTTTGGATTTAGGCACAAGCTATACTCTTCAATCATGTCAAATATCTTAGCCAAGTTATCTAGATGTCCTTGTCTTTTGATGGATTTCACTAAAATTTCATCTATGTAGTCCTCCATAGTGATGTGCAATATGTCATGGAATATAGTAGTCATTGCTCTTTGGTATGTAGCTCATGTGTTCTTCAAGCTGAATGGCATGACGTTCCAGTAAAAAGTTCCCCACAGGGAAGTAAATGTTATTTTTTGTTGATCATCTAGTCCTATTTTGATCTGATTGTAGCCAAAGAAACCATCCATTAGAGAGAGCATCTTGTGATGAGTTGTTAAGTCCACTATCATGTCAATGTTCAGCAAAGGGAAGTCATCCTTTGGGCATGCCTTGTTAAGATCCCTAAAATTTGTACAAATCCATATTGCCCCTAGTTGGTTTTGACACTAGTACAAGGTTGGATACTCACTCAGGATAATCTATGGGTCTTATGAATCCAACATCAAGCAGTTTCTAAGGCTCCACCTTGATTAGAAGCACAATCTGTGGATGCATTTTGTGGAGTTTTTGTTTGATGGGTTTAGCTCCTATAAAAACCATAAGATGATGGACTACAAGAGCTAGATCCAAACCTGGCATATTTGCATAAGTTCAGGTAAAGTTGATCATCCACTCATTTAGGAATGCTGTAAAGTTGATTCTTTCATCAGGATCTAATGTAGCTGCATGATATGTTATCTCCAATGCCTCTAATGTTCCCACATGTAACACCCTGCCACGTAACCCCAAAGGATGACACAAACACAGCAAAAGCATAACATTTTTTTTAAAAGTGTAATAATGACAAGTAAAGTGAACTACACTTAATGCATACATCCTCTAAGGTGCGCGACAAAACTTACATTCGAATCCATATTTTATAAAAGTAAACTATTCCATAGCATATAAATAATACTCATGAAATAAATAACATACATCCAAATCATTAAACACATCTCATTAGATACAAAATACATTAAAGAATCATCCAAAGATTGCATTCATTCCATAAAGCAGTTACAAGACTCATTTCCAAAATGAGGAAGATCATACAATAATGTTACAATAACAATGATACAAAAATCCTCCTCGAATACAAATGAGGAGTAGTACATATACAAAGTATCCAACTGATACAAAAGAACATAAGAAATAGTACAAAGCAACTGGTATACACGAGCTCTCCAATTTGGAAGATCCTACCATCACAAACATGAAATGAAAACCCAACGGTGTAAGGTGCAATTTCCACCCAACCAAGTGGTACTCGAAGGCCCACCCCCTATGCTAGAAGATAGTAAAAAGGCTTCCTAGGAAAAACCAACAACCTCTAGACACATACAACACACAATACTAAACTACACAAGTACAATACATACATAAAGGTTACATTGCTTCTAGAGTAAAATAATCAAGTTTATCAACTGCACAATACATATTGTTGTCATAGGGGAAGTGTCATCACAAAGCTGCATGGGTTACCTTGACATATCTTCCTATGCCTCGACCCCCATCTTGGGTTACCCTAGTATCCTTTCACGACCCCCGACCCCACATGCAAACCGATGTGGAATCAAATATATTTCAAAGGGACAAGATAATGATCTTGCCATTCTAGGCCTTCCCATCTCATCCCAAGTCTAAACAAGCCCTTGATCCCATGAGCAAGGCACAATTAACAAGTTATATGATTTAAGCTACCTTTTCCCCTAATACAATTATTTAATTTCCATTGAATTAACTAACTCTCACATGAGTTACCTTGGCACCACTTTGTGCACCGGCCCTAGTGAGAGCCACTCCCCTACTAACAACACAAGGATATAATCCAAAACCAAGGGTAAACACAGTGCACAAAACGAATATTAAATCCCAATCCAAAATATAAGAGGCATCACATTGTGTTTGTAATAACTGAGTGTTTAACTGAAACTCAGCCAAGTGCACTACCCAAGGGAAAACAAAGGGTTGAACCATAAAACACAACAAACCCCTCATAAAACAACATCATTTGGAAGACTACATACATGACTAACCGATTTCCCAAACAACGTGAACAGATGAAATCATAATTAAATAAACAATTCAGATAGGAAATAAAAAAAACCTATCATTAGGATTTCCTAAATCCAATTTCCATTTCAAGAAATTACAATAACACATTGTCCAAATAAACTAGATTATTACAATTTCATTTACAAACAATATGCAAGCTAAATACGATGAAATAACCACTTACTTACCACATCAACATAACGATATGTATTGTTTGTTTATAACGAATTACTATTCGGACAAACATAATTACTATTCGGTGTATCACCAACAAAGTCTTGACAAAGAGATTATCCACTCTAAAGGCATTGAATGTTATTAATTAAAATTGAAATTGAAACAGAGTACACATGGTATAGATGTTCACTATGGAGATTACGCTTAAGTTTAGCATTTTTGTTTTGGCCGACTTCAACATGCTGTCAACTACCAAAGTTCACAAACTTAAGGAACAATGAATAACATGGATTATTCACATGGAAAAACCTCAGAACTGGAGTTGACATTTAACATAAAGTCTATCCACTAACAACCAGTTCAATTCAAAAGATAATATAATTACGATAGAAAGCTGATGAATCAGGGAGACTATCAAAATTTCGTACAACCTACCATGTTCAAGTGTTGCAGCCATGACAGATTACTAATGGAATCAACAAACATATTTAAATGTTCGCGCCCCTTCTATGTTCACGTGTTCAATTGTGACAGGTTGCAAATGGAAACAAGGAGATGATAAAATTGCATTTTGTTCCATCCATCTTCATACTACATTCAAATACGTACACATTAATTGATAAACGCCTAGCTATGATACAGTTCCATGGCTTGAATTGGCCATGACATACGGGTGTAACAAGGAGTCTCTGTTGTCATATTTGGTACTTAAAGATGTCAGTCAACCATTCTAATAAGTCTTTTTCGATGGGGATAGTTGTAATTTCAAGATGACTTCAGAGTGAGCGCCTAACAACCAGGCTGTTCTAATGGTTAAGTTCAATATATATTTCACAAGACACCATATTCCCATTTAAAATGACACAAACAATTCAACTAGAACAATTATATTCATATCTTGAAGTCTTGTTGGTTCTACACAGTTGTTAATGATGTGTAGCCAAGACAAGTCACAGCTACAACTACATATAAACTCGCATATCAAGATAGTATGCCAATCACCAAATACAACCGGTGGTGTGATAGTAAACAACTTTTGAGAAAGGTAATGGTGGCGCTGCCAAAAGAGGTTATATATAGATGTGACGAATACAGTCGCCACCGTATAGAGCACTGGTTTCGAATCTCAAACATAGACCACCGATGTTTCATTGGTGTCAAATCCAAATGTAATTTCTAGTTCACCGTTCTACTTTACTAGTGCAAATTCTACGGGTCTAACAGGGTTTGTTCGACAAAAATATTTTTCTAAAAGACATATGTTCGCTGCTTTAAGGGAGCACTGAAGAAGCAAGGAAATAACCATACCATCAAGACTACAGGCTCAATATCACAGGCCGAAATAGATCAATACAAGTTAAACGCCAACACACTTATTAAAAGAAAATAACCTCCATTGAGATCAGACTACAATGAATTAGGACAACAAGAGGAAAGATGGGTGCGACTGAGATCCTAAACCTTCAGTATGCGCAGCTATAAAGATGTGGTGTTCTTATAAACATGAGTATGAGACAGATAAGAAAAGAATCAAAGGTAACTATTATAAACAAAGTATAATAGGTGTCTCGCTCTCTAGGAAAAATCTACCCATCCAGGGAGCATTCAAAGTCAACGATTTAATAACATAAATTTTTTCCCAAATCCAAACGAGATTTTCCACAAATTGATAGGAAGATTTTAAATCCATTCCTACAGAGATTTTCCAAATCTTCTATTGTTTTCCCTTTGGAATTTCTATTGTTTAAAAACAATTTCCTACAGAGGTTCTAAAGATTTTACGACAATTTTCCAATTTCAAATAAATCAAAGCTTAAAACAATTTCTATAGAAGCTCTAAGCTTTCACAACAATTTTCCAAACACGACAATCTTTCAAATTTACAAAGTATATTAAAGCTTCTACATAAATAACATATTCTTCTTGTACATGCAATCTTTCCAATTTGTATATCAACAATAACAATTAAAGAACTTATTTCCAAATGCGTGAGGAAAAGATGTTTGAAGTAGAGCTTCGCCTTCAGATTCCAATTTACCAAAGCTTCTTCCAAATTATCCACTTTTCCAGAAAGATGAAAACAAAACTAGAGCCAAAATTTTCCTGAGAACTTCTTCCCTAATTTTTTTTTTAACAACCAATTTTCAACAACCTCCCAAAAATATCTTTCTTCATTGCCGTGAAATAGCCTCTTTCCTCTTTTGAAGTTAATGCAATTATTCTCTTTGAGAATTAATTCCCAACAACAATGTTTAATTTTACTGACACATGTCACAATAAAATATCTTTTCAACCAAATCATAGATATTTCCTCTAAGATAATTAGAAGATATTTATGCATTTGATAATTCATAATTCACATATTAATTTCTAATTAATTTAATCACTTTATAAAATAAATTTAATATCAAAAATTAAATCACTTTATAAAATAAAATAAATTTAATTAATTAAATCAAATATAAAGCTTCTAACAACATTAATCAAAATTAATTAAATAATCACTAAAAACCACTTTAAGCATTAATTTCCCACAGAACATACCTTGCAAAATAAATAAACGACAAGGAAAACGTGGACAAGGGTTAAGCCACAATAGTGGTTTACAAATTTTTTGAGGAAGAAAATTTGATTTTTTTTTGTTTCCACAATGACAAGGGGTTCGGTCGAACTCTATGGTTCGGATGAACCAGTTTAAGTGTTCGACCGAACCCATAAACATATGAATTAAAAAAAATATTTCCATTCGAGCAAACCTGTTGAATTAGGGCATAAAAAATAAAAACAAACTGTCACTGTCGCCCATTCTACGTATTCTCTGTTGGAGCTCTGTATGCGGCGAAAGCAAACCCGAATGCGAATGTAGTGAACCGGATGTGGGAAAAACATGCATCAACTTGACCTACATAGCTCACAGGTTGGTTAAATTCGAATTTCATAGATTTCAAAACACAATTGTTTGAAAAAATTTTAAACCCTACATGTGAAATCTTTCAAATTTGTAGATTTCAAACTACATTTCTTTGTTTGAAATTGCATTTGCTTGAAAGTTTTTAAAGCCTTTTCAACAAACACTATTTCTATCACGCTTTGATGAATGTTCATACCCTATTCCAAAGCTCCAATTTTGGCACGGGCAAAGAGTGTTGAAAAAATGGCGTTGCATTGCTTGAAAGATTTTAGAAACTCATTTCAAAACTCTCTCAAAAAATTAACATGCCTTGTCTATGCTTCCACGTTTTGCATACATTTCTACCAGGGCACCTCCAATTGCATTTGCTTTAATGTTTCTAAAGC